>CM074733.1:53062599-53662599 GCA_037367245.1 Phrynocephalus guinanensis
CTAGACATTCAGTGATGCCTTGTTTTCTGTCAACACAGCAGAATGTACTGAACTGGGGAAAATGAGAAAATTGTAAGGCATAACAATCTTCATTCGTGAAAATGCAGTGTATGGAAGAGGATTTAGTTTTAAAACTGAAAGAAAATTTGGCAGAGAAGATGCTGTCATTAAAATAAAAGTTTCTTATCTGGGCTGTTGCATAAACTGCTACATACACTGTGGGCGTTTATACACGACCCCTAAACTCCGGGGCAAATGGCTCCCAGCTCCGGAGCTTAAAAATGTTTACCCACCAGCTCCAGAGTTAACAGGAAATTAAGTGCGACCCCGCCCACTTTAGCGTGTTCCAGCGCAGCTTTCAGGTACCTGCTCTTAGGAGGTGAAAATTATTTGATCCGGTGTAAGGATAGTGAGTGCGGGGCTCTCCTTGCTTCTGTTTGTTGTTTTTTGGCTCCCGCCCCTTTAAGAGCTACTTTTACAGAGATGAGAGGCAGAACCAGGTGAGCGGCATGCTTTTCTTTCTCTTTTTCTCCCTCCCCTCACGCAGCCAGCAGTCAAGAAGTGCGGAGGGGGTGGGGACACAGGAAGAGCAACGAACCCCTAAGATCTCTGGTCCGAATTTAAGTGGCCAGCGGATCTTAGGGTCGTGTAAAAAGGCCCTGTCTCTCTTAAGTAGAGAGAGGATGGAGAAAAGAACATGTCAGCTGTCTCTCTGCATTTGCTCCCTTTCTGAAATTGGCTACATAAATAAAAGCAAACCTACCCAAAACACTAGTCATTAACAGATAGAACACTTCACAAATACTGCAATAATTTCAAGGATAAATTTATTGAAACAACCTAATTTAACAGAATTCAGATTCATATGTGGGTGTGTTTTGATTTTAAAGGGTGGCCTTTTCCTCATAGAAACACAACATAGGTTTTGGAGATGTAATGTTCTGTAAACTTTACATACAAACAAGAGCAAAAATTATAAAAAAATACAGCAGGCAAAATGTTGTGGCACTTTAAAGACTGTTATATTTTAATGTGAGCTTTAGTACACATATTCACTTCCTCAGATATAACAGTGGGACTACATGGCAGATATTTAGGAATTAATACATGGCTACAAATCACATATAGCATTTGGGCATAAATTCTAGACCCGGGAATGTTTAAAACCCTTGTTGATATTCAGTTCCCCTCTCAGGAAGCTTTATTGCTTCTGAGCCTTGTTTCCTAGTGTCTCATCCATTAAAACGCCTGCCATCTTTCCGGAGTGCTGTGATGGGGGTTTCTGCATGCCACAGGGGTTGGACTGGATGACTCTTGAGGTCTCTTCCAACTCGGTGATTTTATGAAATTATTGAGAAACGGTTGTTCTGTCCCAGCCTACCAAGAGAAAGCAGGTAGTGTCAGGTGGAGAATAAAATACACCAACAGTAAAAAAGTACTGGTTGCTTTTGGGTTTACTGCACACCCCTCGAGCTACAACAGCCAAATATATTATTAGATCAAGCTTATCCCTTTGAGTGAGCAAAGCATTTGCTTGCCTGAGTCAAGCATAAAATCCTCGCCACTCAAACAGTAATGATCGCTTTGGGAAGTTGAAGCAAAATAAATTGAGGATCCCTGTAGCCATCACAAAAACCAGATACAAAAGTGGAACAGGTGATACCTTTAGGCTGCTAGAAAAATAACAAAAAACGTTGCTAACATTTCGAGGGCGAAACCCTCTTCCTCAGAGTGGTACCAATAGGTTATAACATGGCAAAAGATGGATTAGCCAGGAGTTATTTCTTAGATGTAAGGTCCTTGGCAAGATGGGGGGGGGGGGGAGCCAGGCAGTTTCTTAACTGAGGCTCGGAGTTTGGGTGTTGTAGGCTGCATCCGAATTGAAGGGAGGTGTTTTTATTGCCCAAGTCCTTACACACATTCACACCTCTCTTCAATGTGGCTCACCGAGGCTAATGGCCCCTGCATTTGGGAAGTTGCTAGATCAGGGTAGCAAGAAAAGCAATTATATCCCCCCCCCCAAAAAAAAAAGTTTCTCTAGCTGGAAAATAAAGACTATCGTAAACATGGTTTCCCAAGTCTAATCGCTGCCAACACACCGTGCGTGCGTGTGCGTGTGCGTGTGCGTGTGCGTGTGCGTGTGTGTGTGTGTATTGGGGGAGGGGGGGGCTTATGTTGAAGTTTATAGGCATGTGCCACACCTTAATCTGTCCCCCCCACGACGACCAGCGGCGCCGGCGGGCGTCCCTTTCTCTCTATGCGCTCCCAGTCGGACGTTGCTAGGAGGCGCCGGCCACTTTCGCCTTCACTCATTTCCCGGATGTTCACGGTTTTTTTTATCCCGGCAGGCGGCGGTGCTCGACGTGGTGGTTCCGGATACCCGAAGAGTTGTGGGCTGGCGGCGGCGGCGGCGGCGGCGGCTACGGCCACGGCTACCACCACCACCGCCCGCCTCCTCTTCGTCTTCCTCTTCCTCCTCCCGGTCGTCGTTGCCGCCGCTGACGCGGAGCACCATCCTGGGTAGGCCTGAGGAGCAGCAGCCGCTGCCGGAGGTGGGCCTGCCGTGATCTCTCTACCCAGCGCTTA
Organism: Phrynocephalus guinanensis; assembly: GCA_037367245.1. NCBI lineage: Eukaryota > Metazoa > Chordata > Lepidosauria > Squamata > Agamidae > Phrynocephalus > Phrynocephalus guinanensis. The sequence continues at coordinate 53,065,186 of CM074733.1, forward strand.
GCCAGCCTTTGAGTTGGTGCAATATTTGTAACGATAACGCGTTCCTGGGCTGCTGCTCCCGCTTCCCCCCCCCCTCAGAAACGGCGGCGGGGATGTGTGGGCTCGGCGCTGCTCCGACAGAGGGAGGGAAGGAGGGAGGGAGGGTGGGCGCCGGAGGGCGATGCCCCCCCCGCCCCGTTTCAGACGATGGCACCCCTTGCGGAACGAGGCGTTAGTCCGGAATAAGTAACTCGGGGCTACGACCGCCGCATGCAGCCCGTCATCATTGGCGAGGGGCTGCTGCACCCTTGTGAGTAGGAGAGGAAGGGGACCTGGACAGATGCTCTTTCGCACGTCTGTAGCTGTCGGGAGGGCCCGTCTTGCTTGCTTGCTTGCTTGCTTGCTGCTGCTGCTGCTGCTGCTGCGGGCGAGGCAAACCCGAGGCGCCTGGGAGGCTTAATGGTCTCCTTGCAGCCTAATCTCGGGTGGGTCGTCGTTGGGGCAAGTGCCGTCTGTGCCCGCCTGACGGGTCGTTGGTTGCACGAACAGACGTCTATATCCAACGATATGTAGCTATGCAGGGCTAGACTATGCGGTAGGGGACTTACAGGGCTGACATTTAGGATAATTTATTTATTTTATTTATTTTTGTTTTTACAACTTATATGCCGCCCACTACCCAAAGGTCCTTTACTCCTCTCTCTCTCTCTCTCTCTGTCTCTCTCTTTGCCTCTTCTCTTTTGTTTCCCATATTTAAGGCATTGTGGATTTGTGGCTGCCTATTACTTCCCACAACTCTGCAAAAGTATGACCCGTGTTTGGTTCTCTAGAAAGTACTTTGATCTATCCTGCCTGGCCATCAACCTAAAGTGTAACCTTCTCAGTATCCAGACCCGCACTAGGAGTATCAGCCCTCTCTTTTGGATATCCGTTCTTAAATTTCACACAGTGGATTTGCCTTTCCTTTCAAACTCCTCTGCAACGGCCTCTCCTGTACTGTATTCAGATAAATCTCAGTGACCTTTGCTCCACCAACTCCACCATCTTAAGATGTTCAGGTTTTTTCCTCCTTCAAAAAGATACCTACACCTTACCTATTGCAATCTAGTATGTATGTTTGAAATTGCTTGCCAGATCTCATATGAGAAGCCATGCTTGCCTGGCTGTTATCGAGTCATCCTTTTCCCAGATAATTTTAAGCACAGTCCTGTTTTTAGGTATTTGCTAGGTATTCTGACTTGGTTTACCATTATTTCTGATTTCTTCTCTTTCCTCTGTTGTTTCTCTTGTACAGAATTTAGACCCTAAGGCAAAGATTAAACTATTCATTCTCTGTAAAGTACAATGTGTGATGATGACTTTTATAATGTACCATCAAGTCACATTCGACTTAATGGCAACCATAATAGTGTTTTCAAAGTATGTGAGATATTTAAGGAGTGATTTTACTAGTGCCATCTTTGTGAGTTTCCATGAATGAACAGGTCAAGGTCTCCCGAAACCCAGTTCATAAGTCAATCCATGACATCACACTGACTCACATATTCAAGGCCTTGTATATATCGACTTAGAGAAAAGAAGAAAGCTAACTGAGGGTAGCACTTCATGCATCTCTTAAAAAGGCTTTAGTTCATGAAATCTTATTTCATAAATAATGAACTATAGGTGCCCCAAGGTTCCATTTTCTATTTGCTGCAGTAATCTAACACAAATCCATGTGAGTAACTACGTGGCAGAATTACAGCATATCAAATAACAAAGCTATCCTGGGTAAGAAATAGAAAGTTCAGCTCAAAATTATTTGTCATCTGTATAGGCTCCAAAAGTGTGGAACTATCTTCCGCTACTGTTACAGTTACTGTACAGTTCCAGAATTTGGCTCCCCAGGTGTTGTTGGGCTTCTAGTCTGAGAACCATAAGCCAGCCGGATCAATAGTCAAGAAATTCCAGAAGTTGACATTACAAAGGCTGTTGTTCTTATGTGTATTCTGAGTAAATAAATTCAATCACTCCTAGAACTGCAGAGGTGGAAGGAAGCTTTTAGCTCACCAAGCCCCCCCCCAGTCAACGAGGCATAGTGAGGAATTAAACTCCATAGTCAGATATCTAAACTTCTGAGTTACCCATAAAGATTCACAATGGTAGTGTAAACATTCCTTCTCAACTACCAAGATAATTTCATAAACATAATTTTTGCAATATTGTGTACGGATGTTTCAATATATAGATTTTTGATATATGTCTATTTTTATAGATATGGATAACAGACATGAAGACAAAGATGGGGCATTGCGTGCAATGTCACAAGAGAAGACACAAAGCAGGGGTAAGAGTGACTGCTAAGTTTATGACAGTAGAATCTGCAGGAGTGATGGGGGCTGTATTTTTAGAGGGGTACCCAAGGCAGGAGGCACCTCTGCCCTCTGTAGAAACCCTTCTGCTATCTACAGTATTAGAGATGATGAGAGGCGTTTTCCCATGCATGATGATTGTCCCTCCAGTTGGAAGGGAGATTAGCATGCTAAGCTGAGCTGGCCAAAGAGAAGTGCACCCCCAATTATCCATGAAGGAGAACCAAGTCCTGGGAACACAGGATCACCTACAGACCCAGTGCTATCAGAGTACATTGTGGTGTCCCTGATGTCATCAGGACTTGGCCTTCTACTCATATATGGTTCTGTTTTTCACTCCTGTTTGTGATTTGTATTTTACTGACTCTTACACCAATTAAGATCTGGCCTTAAACACTTTTGGATGTGTTGAACCAATGTTCTAAGTGTTTCTGCCTTTGTCCAGATGGCGAGAAAGGTTTGATCCTGACAAATTTTGAAGAAATTGTCAGCTACACTGGAAATATTTGCAAGAACATTTCAGCATGGTGACTGGAATCCAGTTGAATGCTTACACTTGTATAGGTCCAGCATCATAACTTTCAGTGGTAAAGTTAAGAAGTCAGGGACTGTATTTCCTTATGTATGCCAAACCATGCAACTGCTATGCAACAGGAAACACAACTCCTGACTTCTTAACTAGCAGTAAGTTGTAACAGAAGTTTATCTTGATGAACTTAATGCCAGCAGACATGAGTAGTAGGATTCTGGCCATTCAGATTTGTCATTTTTACATCATACTGGCTTTTCCATTTGTCAGTGTACATTTTTATCCTGTGGGATGTACATTTTTAGATCTCTGTATTATATTCGTTAGTAATGGTCTGACTGTACATTGCCTAGGGAGCTTATTTATAGCTGGCATATAAACATGTGACCAGACTCCTATTTATGCTTTACACTTGTGTAAGAGAAATTAGGTAAATCTTAACATAAAGTTACTACTTGTTGCTGGTTGCATTTCTGGACATTTATCCAATTGCATAGGAAAACAATCTGCACACTATTAATGAGCATCAATTGACCGCTAATATGTGATTTCCCTTAGGCAATTCAGGTCCATAAATAAAGCTGTGTGGTTCTTACACAATACAAAAGCAAGAGCACCACAACAAAATGCTAACTTTCATAGTATACCCGTCTTCATCAGGTTCTGCATGAGATACTATATTCCAAATTCCACCCCAGCGGGCATTGGTTGGATTCTCTGTCCTAAGCCATCAAACCAAGGGCTACCAGGTTTCAGCATTAGCCCCTCCCCTGTCACTTTCCTTTGAAACTCAAGGGCCCTATATTGCCAGGGAGAGAGGTTTTACGGAAATGTGGAAAGCCCCCATTAGAGACTTGAGAATTAAATTTGTTCTGCCCATTAGATGGTTTCCATTGAATCCACATTAATAGCTGTACCTAGTGTTTGGCTGATAATTAATAAGCTTGCTTGTCTTCTGTGTTTAACTAAATGCCTGTCATGCATATTGGCCTTATGGCCTGGAAGTGCTCCAGCACGTGTGGCAAGACTGGGTCTGCTCAGTGCCTGAAAAGATGATCTGCGAATCATATAAACATCAAGAATTCACTGGTAGAAAAAAAGGCATGTGGATGTGCTTAATAAGTTGATTTACTCACTTTGGTTATTATTTTTACTTTTATTTGTTTATCCCAGGCTTACAATGCTTGCAATTGCTAACAATGTAGAAAAGTATTTCTGATTTGCATCTAAAATTCATCATTGTCTACTTTATGAAACAAACAACCCTAAATGTTCTTTCCATTCTTCGTTTTCCCCTTAAGAGAGAGAGAAGAAGAAGCGGAAACGCAGTAGAAGCAGGTCCTCTTCCGTTTCATCTACTACATCCTCCAGTTCTTCATCATCTTCCTCTTCTAGTTCTTCAGGATCCTCTGCTTCACATAGCCGGAGCAGGTCAAGTAGCAGAGGTAAAACTATTTCAGGGCAGATAATGGGGGTTTCCTTTGCTGAAAGCCAGCGCAGACAACATCCGTGGCGAAATCAAATGTAAAAAAGAGTGCTGAAATGCTAGACCAGCTATTCATTCTTATGGACACCAGTCTTGAGAGAAGTTCTGTATAAGCCGAGGATCCTCCTATGTAGAACCTATCTGATGTTGAAACCAGATCTCTGACTCTAGGAGGGGGTGCAATAAATTCGTAAAAGATTAATCTGTAGTCAGACATTAGACGAGTCAGGCCCGAGTGCTCACGTTGCCTGTTCAAGCTATGAGATGCAGTGAATCCTGGCAGTGAATCAGATCTGACATCCATTTCACCAACTAATAACTTGTTACAATATACATGCACTCACTTTGTAACTGTCAGATAATTTCTTGTTATTGGCAATTCCAGTAATAATACAGGCATACCTCAGTTTACGAATGCCTCTGTTAACGTAATTTTCGGTTCACAAAAGGAAATCCATTGAAAATAATGCCTTGGTTTGCCAAAAAAAAATATGCATGACCTCGGTTTACAATTTTTTTCTGGGGCACGTTTCCAGGATGCATTGCACCCCAATGCGTTTCTGGTTTACGATTTTTTTTGCAATACAAAATATCCAGGAGAACACATTAAATTCACAATCACAAACAATCACAAAAACCTTTATTGGCATAAAATATAAGAACAGATGCAGCAAAACATGGAATAAAAAGGAAGGAAGTAAATAAATAAATAGATAAAGGATGGTTAAAAGGTTGAGTTAGAAGGCCTTGGACCCAAACTAATTATTAACATATAAAACGGTGGCCAAGGATTCTGCCACTGAGACTGTCAATTCAGGAAATTTGTCCTCAAGAAGACGCTTTGTTATACTCTCTGGGGATCCAGAGAAATTGGAAATATAAGGGGTCAGAAACTGAAGGCGGGGCTTGTGGTGGGTGGGGCAGGAAAGGAGGATATGAGAGGTTGAGTCAGGTTCCAGTAAGCATAGTTTACAAAGTCCATTCTCAAATGGGACGTTGTGATATCTTCCTGAGAGAACTGCCGAGGGAAGGATGTTGAATCTAGCAAGCATGAAAGCACGGCGCAGACAGGGATTAATAAGATGTTTCATATAATTTGCTTCTACTCCTGGAATTGGCATCAAACCATAAAAGTGAGGAGAACACGTTGGATTAAGTAAGCCCTGATGAAATGGTTTGGCACTCTATATCCCAGATTCTTTGGCGCACAATTTTAAAGATTTGGGATTCTTCACAGTTGGTTAAGGAGTCTAAATTGATTCCAATATGATGAATTTTGGACTGGATGAATTGATACCATTTTGAAACATAAGAATCCCTTAGTAGATCGTATAAAAGGCAGTTGGAGTCAGGACGAAAATGAATATGTAGCCAAAACTTAATAGTGACTGTCCAAGCAGAGGTTGATGGCAAATGGAGTCCCAGTTTGTTAGAAATAGTATAAAGGTTGATCATATTGGGAACACCTAAGATGCGACGGAGGAAAGTGGCAGCAGTCCGGTCGATTTCAGAGTCGGCAGCTGTAATCCAAATCGGGATCCCAAATAGGAGCTGGTTTAAAATTTTCGCCTGAAATATCTGGCGGGCAGCAGGTACATATTGGTTCCCGGTGTGGAAGTGGAACCGAGAGACAGCAGACAGTTGGTTATTAGTAGCTGTTATAGCAGTCTTCCGATGGTGAGACCAGGTGAGTTGGTGGTGGAACAGGAGATCCAAGTATCTGAAGGATCTCACTTGTTCAACAGGTTTCCCGTCGACTTTCCATGAAAGAGGTTTCCATGATTTGGAAAATATCAAGATTTTGGATTTCTCGGTGTTAATAGTCAGATCATTCTTAGAACAGAATTCTGAGAAAGCAGACAAAAGACGAAGGAGTCCCAGTTTGGAAATAGAGAGAAGCACAGTGTCGTCAGCGTAGAGTAGGATGGGAACGGGAAGTTGATTCAAACGTGGAGCATGACCATCAAAATTTGCTAAGTAGCCTGGCAGGTCAGACAGGAAAAGATTGAAAAGGGCAGAAGCAAGAAGGCAGCCCTGCTTTACCCCTTTAGTGACTGGAATCTTAAGGGTAAGGAGGCCTTCATGATTTAGGCGAACTTGACAGCTATTCGCAGAGTGGAGCTGGCGAATCAAAAATAGCAAGCGGGGGTCGATTCCCATATTGGTAAGTTTGGTCCACAGAAGAGATCTATTGATAGAGTCAAAAGCTCCTCGAAGATCAATGAATGCTGCAAATAATTTGCCTTTGTAATGTTGGGAATATTTCTCCGCCAAGAAGGATAGGGTGAGAGCATGGTCGAGTGTCGAGTACCCAGCACGGAAGCCCACCTGTTCTTTGCCTGGAAGATTGAATTTGGACATCCAATCAGATAGGTGATGCAAGAGATGTTTGGAGTACAACTTCCCAATCACTGAGAGTAGGCTTATGGGTTGATAGTTGCTGGGTATTTCTGGGTTGCCTTTTTTTAGGACTGGGATGATGATTGAAGATAACCACGAGTCAGGGAGTATCCCAAATTTGTCCACAAAGGTAAATAGGCAAGATAGAGGTTCAGCCCACCAGAGTGGATTAGCTCTTACGAGATCAGACGGGATACCGTCTGGGCCTGGAGCCTTACCAGGCTTCATACTGGCTATGAGTTCAAGAATTTCTTCTTTGGAAACTGGAGGCCAGGCAGGTTCATCCGGGGGCATTAAGAGATCGGCAGAGAGGTCTGGGAATATCGAGTCTGAGAATAGGTTTGAATAATGTGCAGTCCAGTCCGAGGCAGAGATTGGTGGGGTTAGAGCTGCATTGGAGAAGTGGTTCTCTCGTGAGACCGAAGCCCAGAACTCTTTCAAGTTCTTTGAACGGGTTGCGTATAGCAGTCTAGACCAGTTGTTCAGTGCACGAGTGTAATAAATCAAGGTATGCCAGTAATTCCAACAATCTCCCAGCCGGCGTGGCCATCCCATGCTATCATCCTGCCCCTCTCTGTTCCCATGAAATTGGGAAGTTGACAGAAGCCCAACTGAAACTAGCAGTAGTTGTTCACGAGTGCATCCTGAGGCTCTGTTAACCTGACCAGTTTTCCAGGGATGATTGTATTATTCGCCTCTGTGCACAGGCTCTTGCTCTGAGATCCTGGTTAGTCTGAATCGGGCCACCAAAATTTCTGAATATTTAGTAAAGACTTTTAGGAACCTGAAAAGGCTAGGCAAGTATGATACGTGCTTTGATTTTGAGTTTTGTCTGCCAAAACCATCAGTAGTTAAATATAAGCTGCAGGGTTGGAGATTTTAAAAGCGTAAAGGCTTGCTATTTCACAGCCGTGCCTTTCTTGGTATATGGTTTAAAACAGCTTCATTAGGGAAGGAATGCTTAGGAGATAAGAACATAGCAGACTTTCAACCTACTGTAGTCATTACATTCCAGTAAGAAACCAGATACAATAAAAATATGCCAGGCAGCCCCAGCCCCTCGCCTCTCTTGACATCCTATTCAGCTGAAGATAATATAATGAAATGTGCTTCCTTGTTTGTGTAATAGAAAGCAATGGGGTAAACCCCTCAACTATAACAACATTGTGTGCTAAATTGCAAATCCTGCATTTCTTATTGATCCAACCCTAATGTCTGCTTTTTAAACTCTTAACCCTTAGATTCACCCAAATCAAAATCAAAGAAGAGAAAAAAGGAGAAACACAGCAAAAAGGTAAAACTTAAAATCAACCAAGTGGGGAAATGAGCATATGAGCTGTAACAAAATACTGATTTCTGGGAGCAGTTATGTTGCAGTTTTTGTCACCTATGTGGACGCCGAGAGAATATGACTTGCGTCCAAGCAATATATTGATTCAGATGCTTTGACCAGCTTCCTCTTGGTAGATTTTCCTGAATGACACCCATCTGACACCCATCCCTGAGCTTAGGCTCCCCCCCCCCGCCCCGTGTGCTCTTTCACACTTCCAGAGGTGGCCAATATGATCTGAGTTGTCATATGACTGCTGCTTATCTTTCAGCTGACTTAATAATGAGCTTGTGAACTCAGATGCCATGGAAATACACATCTCATTGTTTCACTGAGCTCACCAGAAATGTGACTGTGTTGCATATAAGAGCAGTCCGTATTGCTGTTGGTAGGTAATGGGGAGGGATCACAAGGTGGCTGATGTTGGGCAATAGAGGAAAGTCATCCAAAAAGGCAAAGGGAATTTCACCTACTAGTTATATGACGATGGATTTCCATTTATGATTATCCAGTACCTGCAGGGAAAGATAACCTGATAAATTGTTCAGGAATTTTGGGGGAATAGAGCTCCCAGATCTTCTGTGCTAGCTGAGTATTTCCCAAAGTCACAAGTTAGTCAAAAAAACTAACTTTTCCATACTCTGCCTAAACTTATGCCCAGTTGTTGCCAGTGATTGAGCTAAAAGTCTGAAGATTCTGCAAACATGACTCCCCCGCAATGAGTTTTGAATGTGAAATAGTGAGAAAAGTCAACCCAGGTTCATGTTGAAACTGAGGTTCTTTGACCTTGGACAATCATTGCCCCGCTCTCTCCCCCACCCTTATTTTAGAAGAGGAAAAAAGATAAGCTGAAGAAAAAGAAAGAAAAGAAGAAAAGGAAAGACAAATCAGGACCTGTTCAGCTTTCTAAGGTATGTACAAGGATGAATATAAAGTATAGCAATACCTCTGCTCTTTTCTGTCACTGAACTGAAGCCGTCCATACAAAATTTATAAAAGATAATGCAGTCCGTGGCTTTATCTGTTATAGGAAATTTCCCACCCTGGAAACTTGACTGCATCTTCCCATTATCATAATGGGCTGGTGTACGTTTTATTTCACTTTTAATTATTCTCTTTCTCCAAATTGTCCAGGGGGAAATACATGAGCTCCTCTACTCACACCCCGTTTAGTCCTCCAAGAAGACTGAGAAGGAGGTTAAATGTGCCGGTGTGTGACTGCCTCAGAGTTGCTCAGTCACAATCGAACTTAAAGCTCACAGTTTCCAGTCCAGTACTCATAATCATTCTGTCAGCTATGACAGAAGAGAAATGAAGTCCAGGGGAGAAAGACTGTTGCCGTTAATCTGCGCTTTCAGGGTCTCTTGACCAGAATTGATTGGGCTTATCTGATTTAATTGGTGAGACAGGAAAAAAATTAAGCTGGACTTAAGGCAGTGAGTGCCTGGCACCCGCCCATCATTCCAGCGGATCACATAACTTGCTGCTTAACTTCCAAATAATCACAGTTGGCGGGTTTTATTCTTGTGAAGTGGAGTCAAATTCTTGTGGAACACACTTCTAAGTAAAAGGAGTTGGGGAGCCGTGTAGTCATCACACACACAAAAAAGAAAAACAATTATAAGACTGGACTAGGTGATACCTTTAGGCTACTAGTAAAATAACAAAAAAGTTACTAATATTTCGAGAGCAATACACTTTTTTCCCAAAGCTGTACCAAAAGTTCATGCATGGCAAAAGATGGGTTTGGCAGTTGATTCTTAGATGTACAGTTCTTGGCAAAATGATAATAATTGCCAGGCAATTATTATCATATTGCCAAGAACTCGACATTCTAAGAATTAATGCTTCTAAATATCACCCTTTTATAGTGTAAAACGGTTTCCAAAATGTAGTTGATAGCGCTGCTCCCTGTTCCTGAGTTACAAATGGATCTTTTGTGGTTGCTTTCTTTTTTCAGCAATTTAATTATATTTGTTTCCTACTCCTAATTCGATTTTCCTAATACAGTGGTACCTTGGATAACGAATGCCCCTGATAATGAATTTTTCGGATAACGAATCGCAATTTCCAGGTATAGGGCTGCCTTGGATAACGAATTTTCTCTATGGGCTGCCTCGGATAATGAATTTTCCTATGGGCTGCCTCAGATAACGAATTTTCCCTATGGGCTGCCTCGGATAATGAATTTCCAGCATGCATCAGTAAAAAAGAGTTATCCCGGGCTGCATCACATCTGTACCTTTAAAGTGCACTTTATAAAGAGTTCTGAGCAAAAAACCAGGTGTCTGTGTCATTTTCCTAGGCTCTGGAATGGATTAATTGGTTTCCCATTCATTCCTATGGGAAACCGTTTTTCGGATAATGATTTTTTCCGGATAACGAATTGCCTCAGAGAACGAATTAAATTTGTTGTCCGAGGTACCACTGTAACCATATCTAATCAAATCCAGCCATTCTTAACTTTAGCAGAGCTGCAACATTCAGTTTGGAGGTGATTTTAGAATGGTTAAATCTGAAATGTTAAAGTACTGTAGTAGTTAAAAGCTGAAGTCATTTTTCTCAGTAAAATGTTTGGGCTTCCTCATTCTATTTCTCTAAAAATTGTTTGAAGAAAAGAAAGTAAGACACAAAAGGAGTTTTATTGCATTATTTTATGGGTTAATAATGTTTTAAGAACCCTTTGGCATTTTGTGAGAGTGTTCCAGAGGATAATGTTTCCTGTTTTTTATCAATTTAAATTACTTCTACCTTCTTATCGTCTGCTCCTTTTGACTCTCAATGCTCCTTCATTACACATTCACAAGTCTGTGGTTTTCTCTGGCGTTAAAAAATAACCCACAGGTATTTCTGTAGAATATGATAAATAAATTATTAATATACATAATTCAACATAGTATATATTTATGTATTTCTGGATTTTTAGTACTTGAAAGATAAAAAAAAGAATCAGAACTACAGTATGATCACAGGAAAGAAAATTAAGATGAAGATAAAGAAGAGTAAAAAGGATAAAGAGGTAATGTTGCAAATGGTTTTTTTTTAATATCGTTTAGTTAATTACAGATACAAGACTTGAAAATTAGAGTATTGCTCTTTTGGTTGTAGTTTTGGTGATTTTAAATCCAGGAGCATAAAATGCTCTGCAGAATAAAAGTGATGCGAAAGCTATGTCAATATTAACCAGATTTAGGTGAATCCAGATCTTGACAGGGTGATGCACCTCTAGTGTGATTCTTCTCTAAGCTTTACGAACTGGATGAAGTATATCCTTCCACACAGATGGAAATGGACAATCATTATAGTATATTTGGCAGAATATGTTATTAGAGGAATTCCTACAGTTTTGAAGCCAACTGGGGCAATGCAGAAATAACATACAGTGGTCCCTCACCATTTTGCAGGTCATATACTGCAGTCCCAGTATATTGCGGAAGCACAGTATAGGAAAGGAAAGACCTCCTGGGATAAGCTGCATGGGACTGTTTGAGGCCTCCTGCACTTACCCCAGGCCTGGTGCTGCTCCGAACGGGCCTCCGATGGGCTTCTCAGGCCTGTTGGAGGCCTTGGAAGTGGCTTCTGGTGATCCGGAAGGCACTTCCAGTTTTCAGAGGGCACTTCCGGTTCACTGGAAACAAGGTCTGGGGCCTCCAACAGACCCAGGAAGCCTGTCAGAGGCATGTTCAGGGCAGCGCCAGGAGAAGGTAAGTCTAGGAGGCCCCAAACAGCCCCTCCTCCAGTCCCATCCCGACCCAGTATCCGCATATTGCGGATTTTCCATTATCGCGGGTCGGTTCAGGACCCTAACTCCCACGGTAAACAGGGGGTTACTGCAACAGTTTCTGTGCACTTGGATAACTCAAAAAAGATGAAATCTGTAATTAAAAGAGAATGACAAACTACCAGGGAAGTTAGAAAATATTGATGACTGCTAAACCAGGTGCCTGAAATCAGGCTGATAGTCTGAATCTACCCGTTTGGTGTGGTTGGTAGCAATCAAGACACACAAGATTAATTCATAACAACCCCTCCCCAAAGCAAAGGAACTCAGGTCATGATGAAAGAATGAACTGGTCTGGCCAAGCCGCTTACGTGCTTATTATAGTAGGTTTCCAGGAGGCAGAGAATTATTCGAGGGAAGTTCCCATGCAGTTAAAATCTACCCCTGGGGTGGGTTCAGTCTCCACAGGTGCCCTAAGCCTTGGCTGTGTAGCTTTCGTTTGTCAGGTTGGTGGCTAAAGCCCTCCATGTCCTCTAGAAGTAGAGCAGAGCATGTGTGGCTGGGCTGCAGCTTCCATAATCTCTCTCCTGCATTACCAGAAGTGGAGCATCGTGGAAAGTGCAGACTGACAGCATCTGGAGGGCCACATACTCCCTGTGCCCGTTCGAGTGTTCCATAGGACACAAGGCCCTCTGTGATGCAAAGAAAGGGGGAACGTTCTTTCTCACTAAGAGACATACATAAACCTCCTGTCTAGGACAGGTTTGCCCGGCCATTTGGAGCCCTGAATACTTCTCATGCACAGCAGGGGGACAGAGATATACACGACAACATTGGGCTACAAGCTCTGCTTTTAAATTGTAACATAAATGATCCCCAGGTCCCCTTCCAGCTCAGCACTTCTGAAATTATAAAATAAGACTGACGGCTGTTCTCTGCTCCAGTGAAATAAATCCCGTCCATCTCATTGTCCATTCCACTTAGTGTTACAGAAGTGCAGGCAAATTGTACATTCCACACAGAAGAAAGCAGAAGGACCACCTCCTTCCATATGAACCTACCCAGCAACTAAGATCTAGCCGGGGGGGGGGGTTCTAAAAGAGCCATCCCTCAAGGAGGTGAAAGGGATGGCTTGCAGGTCTAGGGCCTTTTCGGCAGCTGCCCCCAGATAATGGAATGCCCTCCCAAGTGAGACCCGCCTGGCACCAACGTTGACATTTCGGCGCCAGGTAAAAACCTTCCTGTTCCAGAGGTTTTTAAACTGATATTGTGGGTCCTGATGGCAATTTTAGTGTATTGTCTTTAAAGGTTTTAACTGAGTTTACATTGCTCAGTGGTATTTTAATAGTTTTTAATTATTTTGATTATTCTTTGTAATTTTGAATTGTAAACCACCCAGAGACCTTTGAGAGAGAGAGAGAGAGAGAGAGAGAGAGAGGCAGGCAGGCAGGCAGGCAGGCATCTGTAACTGTCAGTTGTTACATGCCCTTACAGCTGGATCAAAGTTGTTAATCATTATACTGTAGTATATTTGGCAGAATATTTTAATAGAGGAATTATTACAGTTTTGAAGCCAACTGGGGCTATTAAAAATAACAGCTAGCTCTTCTTTACCATCTAGCTTCTAGGTACAAATCATCTTCATCAACAATATGCTTAAGCATGTTTGTTGACATGAATGGCTAGGCAACTTAATGAGTAAATGAATGGTTCTTAGCAGGTGCTACTCATAGTGCTGGTGAGAAGTGTGGGGTAAGGATTCCCATAACAAGTACAAAGAATTCACCTTCCTCATTCCCCATGTCCTGCAAGTGCAGTAGGCATTTTTCTTTATTATCTTTGTTTTACAGCTACTGAAGCAATAACATTTATGCCCAACAGTATTATTATAATGTTCAACTGCCAACAAGCTGTGTTTTTCATCTTGTTTTAGCTGAAGTGCTACTGCAATTCTTAATGTGCTCCTAACACACCGTAACGAATGCATGTAATAACATTATAATGGCAGAATGCTTTAAAATGCTTTAAAACGGCCTTGGAAAAATGTGGGTATTTTGTCTCTGTCCTTGTGGGACTCAGGTTTATTTGACAGAATAACCAAAGAGACATCGGATATGAAAGGGTGAAAGTGCATGAAGTGACAATTAAGGGAGGGAGAATATAGACTTTATTCTGCCTTTTCTGCTTTTACAGAACGGCTTTGAGAGCATTTCTATCCATTGTTTGCATAGTGGCATAAGAAATGCATTCTTGGGATAGAATCCAGAAATACATGATTTTCAATCAATTAAGTGTAGCCCTAGGCATACAAGCTTGGCAGCAAACCTCACTAAAACCACTAGGCTTTGGCTCTTTATGAGTCCACACACTATAATACTTTTGCATAATACGTTATACTGATGGAAGGGAAATTGTGTCACTCTGAGTGGCAGTTGCCTCTAATTAACAAGTCCCCGGTTGGATTCTGGACCGTACAGTGGCTAGGTGGCGTGGTGCACGACCAGGATTCCAAGCAGGGAATTGTTAACGAGCTATAAGTTGCCATAGGAAGTTCCACCACTTTTTGTTAGATACTCTGCAAGAGGATTTTGCCTGATTTCTAATCGGAAGAGGTGGCTGCTAAAAATGTGTATAAAACAGCCTCAAGTGATTGACTTCTTTCTTCCCAGCGTGATCGAAACCGGGCTGAACTTCTTGACTTCTTGAATTCCGCTTTGTAGTGGAAAATGATACTAAGCCAGGACCAGTCTGTCTGCCCACCCATTTGATCGTCCTACTGCGTAAGCTGAGAGTGAGAAGGGGGGGTGAAAGAAGCGTCAAGAGCAAAAACTGTTCTACTGTGAAGACGGAGAACCTCCTTTACAACTGGCATTGGAAAGAACTGACAAACAGCTTGCCGAAAAAGCTGTGTTGCTCATTCTATTATCTTAACAGCGCTAGACTGAATACTTAAAAATGCTTCACTCAAGCATTTTAAAAAGCCAAGACTACATGTTGCCCTGTTGCCTACTGCATGCAAAATACAAGCTTACCATCAATTCTCCTTTTTCATCTTATTAAAGATACACAGTTCCAAATAAGCTCTTTATAAAGAAACATACCTGCATATATATAAATATTTTTAGTATTACAGATATTTGTTTGTAAGCAGCAAAGTATCTCTAAGTAGTGCGTATTCTAGAAACATGAATACGGTAGATTTTATAAAACATTGTTTCCTTGGCGTAATATATTTTCTTTGAAAGTCGGCAACACCCATATGCCGGTTTATGAAATTTGTGCCCAGATTTAATTAAAAATACACTGGCACAGCATAGCAGTTGTGTAACTCTTCTGAAAATAGTTCACCTCCTGGTTTGGTATATTCTTTTGCATTGCTATTTGCATTTTTGTATGATTGTAATATGTGTTCCAGTCTTTCCTATGTAGAGGTGTACATCAAGAGTTTCTATCTAGATACACACCTTGAGAATCCCAGTGGCTTATCAGAGTCATCCAAGTTAATCACTATGTCAGTTAGGTATCCCTGAAAGAGTGGTCATAAGACATGACCTTGCAATGTATAGACCTCTGTTTTAAAAGAAAGCCAAATAAAATATGTTCCCCTGAATGTGATCTACATGTATTTAGTGAGCTCTATGTACAGCCGAATAGCAGAGTATTTGTAAATGTATATGAAAAATTGCAGTAGAACAACATGATGCCATAACAATTACCTTTAATGACTGTGTGTTTCCAATTTGCTTTATTTTTAATTATTTAAGAAATGTTATTTGTTGGCTTTAGTACCTTTTCTCCTCCCAGGGCTAGCTAAATAAATGAGACATTTTAGTGATCGCAAGGTTGCTGCTAACTAGGGTTGACCCTTGACTCCCCAAAATGTTTACTAAAGGCAATGGCACGATAGTATCCTGTGGTTTATTTCCATTCCTTGCTTGACATGATGGGCTGCAGTGGATAAAGAGGGGAGGAACGGCGTGATGATGCCTCCTTGTCGTTCTGGTATGGGAAGAGAAGGGGAAATGGGATGCAATGCTCTACTCTTGTGTTGTAGCTGGAGAAGACAATCCATGAAATCTTAACTTATCACTGCATTGCTTGTTTTGAATATTTCTACCACCCATCCGAAGCAGAGTGTAACCATCATCACTGCTTCTCAACTGAAATATGTTTTGCGCATTGTAGCAAAGTATGGCATGTATACAGTAGTGTATGGTACGTATGTAGAGATGGGCACGACTTAGCGGTGTTTCCGTTTCCGTTACTCGGTTCCGTTACTCTACGGAAAAGGTAACGGGAATTACTCCGCCAGACTTCGAGCTCGAACCGACGAACGGACAATTTTGTTCTGATTTGTCGTGCTTGTTCCTTACATCGCGCGATGCCACGCGGCACAGAAAAAAAGTTTTTAAAAGTTAAAAAACCCGGTTCCCGGCCAAAAAGCAGGCGGAAAAATGCCTGCCGTGCCTCAGGGCACCTACCAGAGGGGTTGTTTCTGGAGGTCCCCGGCCTCCCCCCCCCCATCCCCCGTCCTGGGCTGCTCTGGTGGGACTCGCCGCAGGCTCGCAGCCAGCAAAAAGCCCAGTCTCGCCGCCGGCCGCCGCAATTAAAGCGCAAGCAAGCGGCACGGACAGCACAGGAAAAAACTTTTAAACTCTCCCCCCACCCATTCCCGGGCCAAAAAAGCAGGCGGAAAAATGCCTGCTTGACTAAGGGCGCAGGGCACCTACCGGAGGGGTGGTTTCTGGAGGGGGGGTCCCGCCTCCCCCCCGTCCTGGGCAGCCGGACTCGAGTCGCCATTTCGCCATGCCATGCGGTGCGGGCGGGGGATCCAAAATGGGGCGGCGAACGCAATATTGTTTTTTAAATCGTGGTCCAAAAACACACAAGCACAACAGAAACACGCGAAAATTTATAAACTGCCAGATTTTTCACAGTAGCAGTGGGTTTTTTCTTGCAACAAAATGTCTCTCCTCTCCTCCTCTGTCCTCCATTGATTTGATTTGATTTTATTTTTTTACACCTGCGCAATGATGGGCTGGCCGAGTGGCCAGCCATGTGGGAGTGGACGACCATGCAAATTTTTGGAGCCATCCCACCAATCGCATGGCCACTTGGCCATGGAGACTTCTGGGATGTGCCAAAAAGCCCCCTAAAACCTGCCCTAGCCCCCCTAACCCTAACCCTAACCCTTGACTCCGTACCCATACGTCACAGACTGTCTTCTTAGTGGGTCAGAGAGGCACCCAGAGGTGCAACCCACTAGCCCACCGTAACCTTACCCGTCACTAGCCTAACCCTAGCCCTTGCACTAAGCCACCTTAAAGCCAGATCTACTTGCTTGCATTGCACTACACGCAGCAAGTACAATTCCCTTCTGTGTGAGACATGGTGGTGCGAGAGCCTTGTGCAGGGAAGGCATGACGCTATCACTCTCACTGGTCTCACTGTCTGCACATTCTGTTATGCAATATCCATATGGCTATTGCATAGCATTTTGCAGCAGCAGCAGGTGAGGAGGGGAGACCCCCATGTTGAGGGGTCTCTTGGAGCCTGCTTCCCCTTCCTAGTGGGTGAGGATAGGAGGCACCCACGGGTGCCTCCAGGAGCCCACTTTCCCTTTATAGCGGGCCAGAGGAGGCACCCACCCCACAGAGGTGCCTCCAGGAGCCCGCTCCCCCCCCCAAAAAAAACCAGTACTAATGACAACGAAAAAAGAACCGACTAATTTTTGCGAATTTTTGCGAAAACCGGAAACGAGCCGAAACGGGACCGGCCCGACTAACGACAACTCGAAAAAAATTTTTTTCAAGTCGTGCCCATCTCTATACGTATGTTCTATTGTCGAGTTTGTTTCTATTTTCCTGAAACCCTTGCAACTGAACAGCAGAGGGGGCCCTCTTCTTCTGTAAATTTCTTCATAGGCCTGGAAGGAGGCACAAGAACTCTCAACATCAACGGGCAGGACTGCTTCCACTAGATAATATAACTTTAATTCAATCCGGTTCCAATTGGCAAACCTAGTGGACTTACATTTTTTTTTTACCCCAAACCCAGAGTAAAGCACATGGGTCCTTTTATCAACCCTTTCCTCCCCCCCCCCACCCAGGCCAAAAGGGATTTGTATGTCTCGTAGTAATGCCAGATGGAGCTGGGTAAGGGAGAGGGGAGGTGGTATATGACCCATGTTTCTTTGTTTGAAGAACGGGGGTGTGACTAAAGAAACAACCTTTTACAACTGCCCTTCTTGCCTCCAACAAGACTCCTGCCCTGGCTGCAACATCACCTCGCCATGGATTTTAAGAACATCATCTAACTGAAGACTTTAAAAGTCACCTCCTGGTGAAGCACATCTTTCACCATCTCTGAACTTCTGGGACCTGCTTTGAAGAAGGGTGATTGACAGCACTCGAAAGCTTGCAATGTTCCTTTTTTATTTTTAATAGTGGCCTATGAAGGCATCGCCTGTCACCTACTTTTGCAATTGTGTTTTGTGATGGCCACACGGCTCCACTCCTTTTTGCCTTGATTGTAAATTTCTTGAGGATTAAAAGCGGCATCTTAACAGAATTCAGTTCCAGTGAGAAATGGGTATGTTCTATTATTCATATATCTAGCAATACCCAGTTAACTATTAAGGAGTGTGGTACTGGGAAGTCCTCTTGAAATATTCATTATTGATTGCCACATCTTAAATGCAGCGTTTTGTTACTGAACCTCCTTCGGAAATGAGTTCATAGACTTTCTTCTGCCTACTATTTCGCATACATCCATTTGTGTTACATATTTGGAGGGATGCAAATTTGTCTTTACCACCAAAGTTAATCATATCTGATTAACTTGGATAATACTGCTGTTGGTTTAAAGCTCATGTGGAACCTTTCTCTTCCTGTTTTTTTTTCCATTTTTTTTGGCAGAGGCAAAGCTCAACTTGATATCAAAGAAATTTTGTTTTTCTCCTATATCCCATCAAATCTTTTATGGAAGGTCCCCCAAACCTCCCAATCCTGGAGGGCAGACGAGCGTTGTAGGGAGGAAAGAGCTATCAGTCTCTTCCCTGTTTCTCTGCCCAAAGCCCTTTGTGAGTTAGTGGGATTAATTGAACAGCACCCTGGAACAAATAAAGCTTTGGCTTGCTTTCTGACGCATAGCTATTTCTTCAGGAAATGAAGGATGAAGATTACTTCTTGTAATTTTCCTTTTCTCACAGTTTTTATAGAGTTAGTTCCTATCATCACATGCTGCTTTTATTATCGAGCCTTGCTCATTTCAATGTGACGTGATTAAAATCAATATCGGCAGGTGGGTTTTGTGATCAGAAGTGGTCACAGCAAAGGTAGTGTGTGGTGTAAGGAGAGATGGACACTTATTTTTGAACTTGATTCAAAAGTTATAAGTGATATGACTTTTAGTTTATCGCTACGATGCAGTCTAGACACTGCAGTAGACAAAACTCTTAGATCTGTGCACAAGGAATAGTTGTTTGATACTCTTACTATTTTTAAAAGATTGTTATGATCAATAAAGAGTTCATTAAACTGCTAATGCAGAAACTGTTAACAAGCTTTGAGTTGTATGTAGCTCTTCTGAGTAGTACACTTACCCCTTTCTTCCACTGTTAAATGACAGTTCCTTCTCTGGATACTGGAAATTGTCTAGAAAAGGAAGATGCTTTTATATAAGAGGCCATGCAGGTGTGGACTTGATTGCCAAGTGAGATTAGAGATCAGATGGAGCCACGTGCAATAGTAGGACACACATTTCTGCAAAAGAAAATTCATGCAAACCTATGTGTGTGTAATTAATATGTGGCATACCTGGCCACATATTAATTACAAAAAAATGATAGCTTATGTTGAAAGAATGAAAAATAATGCAGTGAGCTATTTGCAAGCTTTTGCAAGTGGTCTAATAAACTGAGTTTGGCCAGTACTGTGCACCTCACTATTTCATGATTGCTGCACTGTGATGTTTAAATGTAGCATTCCTTAAAATGCCTGCCTGTTTCTGTGGGATGCTTGCCAATCAAGAGCCATATGACTCACTGCCTTGTGTGATATTATGTGCCAGTTCTTAGCCCCCTCTCTTTGTTTTGTACTATTTGACAGACCGTGTTCCTGAAAATAGTAGCATGTCTGGATCCAAGTTGAAGTCTGTTGCCATTTGAAGCCATCCACAGCAGTGGCCAGAACTTGATTGTGCAGAAATTCCCAAAGGAGGGTCCACGTTAGGCTGGTTCAGCTCGTTGCCCTTTAGAGATAAGGAGTATTGTATTCCCTTTTCATTCCACCTGTCTGCACCTTCTCCAGCTCTACAGCATTCTTGTTGAAGAGGTGTTCTTATGAAGTCCATCAATGCAATCATGCATGGTAATACATGTAAAAAGTCACATAATAGGTAGTCCATCACTCATGGAAAGCTTGTGTGAAGAAGGTCTTTGCCTGCTTCCAGAAAGACAGCTGAGATGGGGCAGTCTTGGCCTCCAGTGGGAGGGAGTTCCAAAGTCTAGGAGAAGCAACAGAGAAGGCCCGTTCATGTGTTCTTATGTGATGGACCTGTTAAGGTGGCGGGATGGAGACAAAAGCCTCTCCTGATGACCTTAGCACCCACGCTGTTTCATATTGCAAGATTCAATCTTTTGAAGTAGGTTGGACCCAGGCCATTTTGTGCTTTGTAGGTTAAGGTCAGCAGCACTTTGAATTGTGCCCAATAGCTGATTGGTAGCCAGTGGAGCTAACCCGCTCCAGTCTGCTGTATTTTGGACCCATTGGAAGTTTCCTGAGACTTTGCATCTCTAGCCCCACATAAAGTGCATTACAGTCCATGCACCGGACCAGCATTTAAAGCAACATTTAACAGGACAGTAGCGCTTAACACGCAGTTGCTGCTTGGCTCATAAGGGACAATATATTATTGCTACTATCTTGTTACCTCAATGAAGAGCAGGAGGGAAATAACGTAAGCTTCTCTCCCCTGCTGCAGCAGGTTTCCTTTTGTGTGCCAATTCTCACACTAGTTGCAACGTCACTCATAGAGGAGCCTTGTGGCGCAGTGGTTAAATGCCTGCACTGCAGCTAAAACTGCTCACAACCTGGGGTTCAATTCCAGGTAGCCGGCTCGTGGTTGACTCAGCCTTCCGTCCTTTCAAGGTCAGTAAAATGAGTACCCAGCTTACTGTGTGTGGGGGGGGCAATGTGTACTCTGGGGGACCTCCCTTATAAGGAAAGACTACAGCATTTGGGGCTCTTTAGTCTGGAAAAAAGGCACCTGAGGGGGGGGGATATGACTGAGATGTACAAAATTATGCAGAGCGTGAATAGAGGGACACTTTTCTCCCACTCACAAAAATACCAGAACTAGGGGACATCCACTCAAATTGAGAGCTGGGAGAGTGAGAACATACAAAAGAAAATACTTCTTTACCCAGTGTGTTGTTAATCTGTGGAACTCCCTGCCACAGGGTGTGGTAATGGCATTTGGCCTGGATGCCTTCAAAAGGGGATTAGATAGATTCCTGGAGGATAAGTCCATCACAGATTACAAACCATGATGGAGATGTGTAATCTCCAGACTTAAAACCAGGTACTTCAAGGACCAGATGCAGGGGAGTGGTATCAGGAGACAGAGATCTAGTCTCATGCGCTTCCAGAGGCATTTGGCCTGATCCAGCATGGCTCTTCTTATGTTCTTATAGAACTGGTCACCCAGGATGAAGCCCACCAGAGGCTGAGGAGATCATGTGATTTGTCTTCCACTCTGTGCTTCGACAGCAGGGGAATATCCTATGAAGGATACCTTTCTGAAAAGCTGCATTGCTTATTTACATCCTTGTGCTCATCCCCATTTAGTTTCTTCCTGGAGTTTAACCAGTCACTTATCTGCAAGGGAAAGCCATCATCCGATCCTAGCACTTAACTTTTCTTGAGGGCTTTTGTTGGCAAAACGTCAAATTCTTTTAGAAAAGCACACTCATACGATATCTACGCCTCACCCCCCTCGCTAGGTGGCGTTTGATAGTTGCAAATAATGTCAAGCTGACAAGATGTCCGCACAAACCACATGGAGTCTTCCACACCATGCCTGGCCTTCCAATATGTTTATTTTTTTTAAAAAAAATCCTTGGAAATGGAAAGTACAATTCCTTTTCTGTGAATGAGCAGAATAATGCTTTCTACCAAATGTTTATTGTTGTTTATGATCACATTCTCCAGAGGTGCAATATATAGTTCCTGAGCTCTTAAAAGGAATGATATTTATACGTTAATACCTCAAATAACAAATGCCTCTGTTAACGAAAAATGTGGGTAACATAATCAAATTTCTGGGAATAGGGAATTTTTGGTTAACAAAATTTCCCCATGGGCTGCCTCTGATAACAAAATTCCTATTAATCTTTGCAAAAAAAAAGTGTACCCAGGATGCATTGCCCCCCCCCCAATAGTTTGTGGAGAGGTGCGAGGATTTGGAACAATTTTTTCATCAGGGTTTCTTGTTCCTCTCTGCACTCTCAAAGGATTGTGTTCGTGTTGAAGGCCCATTTTCTTACATTCACATTGATTCTGCCAACTCCACTTTGTAGCATGTCACATGACTTTTGCAAGTAACCCAGTTCTCTGCGTGGCCAGGGGTGAGAACTTCCTGGGATGCCATCCACTGTACGTTTTTAAATTTTAATTGCGATTATACTGAAATACAGAGGTGCGGCAATGCCAAAATTAATACTGAAATGGTTACGAAATGAAATGCTGAGCACAAATCAATCACAAGGCAAAGGGGTAGCTAAAACTGAAAGGATGTATTTCAGAATGCAATACAACAAACAATTCCCACACTTGTAGATAGAAAATTTAGCCATAGGACTTGTTAGAAAATGGCTTTTCGTAGTCTTCCAACAGTTTTTCATAGATTGTACTTCATCAAAAAACAGGAATACATAGCACACAAAAACAACATTAGACACAGCAAAGGGGAATTGATTCTACCAAAAGAAGCTTTAAAACTGACACTTAAAAAGTAGACTTTCAAACACAGATCACCACATCCAGACAAAATCTATCAGGGAAAATATCTCCCTACCCCAGCCTCACCCTGCGTTCCCGGGGGGGTGGGGGGTAACCCCGCCCCCAATGGCCTGAGAAAAAGGTACACCAGGAATTACCCAGATAAGGGAGCTGACACAGTTAGCCCTTACATTGGCATGTTTTCCAATACAAAGTAGTTGTTGAATGTTAGAAATAGTATCCAAATACCAAGACCTAATAAATATTTATAGATACAGAAAATGGCATACCAATTGTATGCCTGTCAAAATATTTTTAGATTTCTTTCGTTGCTCATGAGTGAAAATGGTCCAGGTTCAAATTGCATCTGGTACGTTGAAGCCCTGAGTTCATTTGACATTAAATAATGATGTTTGCTGGCATCTTCAGAAAAAATGAATGAAATAAAAATTTCAGCGCAGTTGAGTGACACTGTTCTATTTTGTTTGAGCATTTGAAGCTTGTTGTTATGCGATATCAACTCCCTTCTAACTTACGTCAACTCTATGAAGTAATGACCCCCAAAAGCTCCTATCATTAACAGTCTTGCTCATGCCTTGCAAATCATAAGCTGTGGCTTCCTTTATTAAGTCGATTATCTCATGTCCAGCCTTCTTTCTCCTGCTGCTTTCTATTTTCCCTAGCTTTACTGGCTCTTCCAGTAAATCCCATGCACTCATGAAATGATACATAGTAGTTTAATTATGTAATTATCTAGAAAATATCTACAGTACTTGTCTTTCTGGTAGTCCACAGTATCTGTGAAGTTCTCCCCGAACACATTTCAAATTAATCTATCCTTTTCTTGTAAGCACCTGAACTCTAACTGGTAGCAAATTCTCTCCAGTCAATATTTTAGCAGCAGACCAGATTTGCTTAGGAGATTTCTAGAAGAAGTGCTGTTTCAAATGATTTAAAAGCCTGTTTTGTCCGCAAGACAATTCTCTTCACATATTTTATGTACAGTAGTTGCATTTGGCTTGCTTTATTCCAGTGGTTCTCAACCTTCCTAGTGCCACTGCAGCAGGTGCCATAGAGAACTTCCCTCAACAGGCACCGTCAGCCAATAGCAGCCTCCGGTGCCTTTGACTGACACCCCCTCCAACCTATCAAGCTGTAACTCACGCTTCCCCCCCACACATCCCCTTCCTCCAGACCCAAGCCGTTTGTGCCTTTTTCTTCACTGGCTCAAGGTGGCCCCTGTGAAATGGTCGTTCGACCCCCAAAGGGGTCCCGACCCCCAGGTTGGGAACCACTGCTTTATTCTATGACTGGTCAAGGGAAGGGAAAGATGGACTTAATTTGCAACTCTGATTGTTGAAACATGCCTCTATCATGAAATATATCAGAGATAATATACAGTCCACATAACATTGGGTTTGATCTTTCCCACTCCAGGAAAAAAAAGGAAGAAGGCAGTATTATTATTATTATGTTTTTTTGGTAAACAGAGGACAAGGATGAGGCACAGAACACTCTTAACTATAAATTCCTCCCCCCCTTTTTTTAAGGGTCACAACTCACAAATCTACTCTCAATATACATAGGCAATAAACTCCAAAGAATTTTACCCAAATTCATTCACAGTACTATTTGCATGGAGTACCACACCCATTTCTGAATCTCAGGCATGGTGAGATTAATGACCTTTTGCTAGATTGTTCCAAATACAGAACAAGGTCCATGCTGCTGCCAACTAGGGTTCCATATGAAAGCTGGTTCTGTGGCTTTCTTTTAAGCTTATGACAAGAATGAGTTAAATTAAATTGGATTGGTTTTCAGAAGCCCAGACCATTCTATTTGAAGCTACATTTTGCCTCCAATCAACAGAGAAGACAGATGGCTTCTCTATCTTGTCGGATGCTCAGATGCAAACACCTTTCATCAGATAGGAAAGAATGCATAAACCAGTGGAAAGTTCTCAAGCTTCAATTCCTCTGAACCCATCAGATGGAAATGTAGCAGCAACGGCACCATGGAAACAGCGCATCAGAGCTGTCCTCCTCCTGTTACTATAAGCACTAGTAGCTCTGTACAGCTCTCTGAAGCAGGGATAGGCAACAACAAAAAAGCACAACTGGCAATAAGAACGATCAGACTCCTGCACACCAGCCATGTGTTCAGAATCGCTGCACTCAACCATCTGCATGACTTGCAAAAATTTCTCTCTTGTCATAAAAGAATGCCCAGAGAAAGAGCAGATTATAATAGTAATAACCCCCCCACCAATAATAAAACACAAGTTAGAGCATCTCTTGTCAAGCAACAATACGCTCGTAGTTTTACACACACTTTGGCTAGGTTTGTTAGTCAACGGCAATCAGACTGGTTCACCTTTCCCCACTTCCACAGAGGAAACGCAGGTCAAAATTTGGACTTCCTAACATTTTCGATTCTAATTCCTAGAATCTCCTGCTAGGAACTGAAGCGCGGAATAGCATCATCATCTTAGAGCTGGACGAGACCGTATGGATCATCAGGTCCAGCATTTGTCAAGGAGGCCCAGTGGGGAATCGAACCCCCCAACCTCTGTCTGGCTCAACGTCCAGAGAGCTAAACCACCGAGCTATCCAGCAATCCTGGAAGGGCCAAGATTTCCCACTCCTGCCAAAGGACTCCAGTGTGTGGTTTTTATACATGCTGCCTCTCCAGGGGATTTCACAGTTCAAGAGGGAGTGAATAGTAGTGTGTCTCTGCAGGAAGCCCTCCCTCACCCGGATAATGATGACAAGGGTGTTATGAAAAGTCTACCCACTGCCCCTTTGTGCTGTTGGCTTTTTTGTTTTTTGTCTTTTAAGGTTTATTAATCCTTTGCAGGAGCGTCTGAGACAATGTCTCTGCGCACGGCTGGAATTAATGCTGAGGGCATTACAGGACAACGGTGTTTGCGGACCACAGAATAGGCTGCTAAATGAATTGGCCGAGGTTAACTGGATGGGTGGTCTACAATCCACATGCATGACATCCAAAAAAGATGGGTAGAAGAGAGACACGGAGTTGGTTCCCCCAGTTACTTACTGGGCTTCTCTTTCACTCCATAGGGGGCAGGCGGAGCTTTAAGGAGACCTCCCCAGAGCATAGCAAGATCCCAATTGTGTTACTCAAGTCTCTCTGCAGGAGCAATACACCGGCCAAAATCCTCTTCCTTAATCTAGTATATCACTCTCGAATCAATGGGGCTTGGTGAGTCAACTCCGGCGCATGCTAAAGCAAAGTGTTCTGCTTATATACCGCCCCATACCACTTCAAGTAGTCTCTGGGCAGTTTACATTTTTTTTAATTACAGTATGCAGGCTACACATTGCCCCCCCTCCAGCAAGATGGGTACTCATTTTACTGACCTCGGAAAGATGGAAGGCTGAGTCAACCGTGAGCCTCCTACCTGGGATTGAACCCAGGTCATGAGCACAGTTGTAGCTGCAGTAAAGGCAGTTAACCACTGTGCCATAAGGCTGCACTTAAGGTGGGTTTATTTGAGTGGAACTTATGCAGGTGTTGATTCACCAACCCCCTTTGATTCAGTGAGCCTAGACTAGTGCAATTTACTATACTAAGCAAAGGGATTTTGGCCACTATGTTTCACACACAGTGAAAAGGAGGAACATACATAGACAACAACAAAGAAATACCCATAATGTGGTCAGGTGAACTTGCCCCACAACAGAGCAAGAAGGGATAAAACAATTCCCACATTTGATTGACTGACTGACCAACTGTCAAATAAATAAATAAATAAATAAATAAATAAATAAATAAATAAATAAATAAATGTTAACGAATAAATCCAATGGACTACTTCTAAAATCTGATGGCTATAAATAGAGTCAGTAGTCCTTGGTACTCCTGAATTCAGGCATGCTCCACACTCTTCTGGTTGGATCAGTGCCTCTCTCAACGTCTTCTGAAATAGTCTTGATATCACTGCTGAAGGGTGAAATCCTGGCTCGCGATTTGAATGTTGTGAGCGAGAGGCTGGATTTCTGCTTCATGTTCCACTGCTTTGCAAGCTTCTTGGCCTCTTCTTCCTCTTTGCTCTTCTCGATGGCATCCTGCAGAACAGAACGGAAAAGCCGAGAGACTTCTGGGGCTTCTGGTTCGTATTCGGTAACAAGCTGTCGAAATCTATAGGGTGGGAGGGGAGAAGGCAAGAAAAAGAACAAGAACATTCACAACTGGAAGAAAACTGGTGCACCAGCACCTTTGCTTTGTAAACATAAGGACTAGGAACTTATTAAATACTATGAAGCACCAGATCAACATATATTAACATCAGGTCTGCGATTGTGATGCCTGAACATCTTCTGCAGAAGCTTACAGAACTTTATAGATCTTGCATGGTTTCATCAAAGAATCTGATAAATTTAACTAGAGATGAGCTTTTCGTTTCGGTAAGGGTCTGGTTCTGAAATGAAACATGGCAGCACAGCTGCCATCCGGAACCGGGACCCACCCTCCAGAACAAAATCAACCACTGGCTTACCTTCCTTTGAGTTGCGTGGGGCGAAACCCCAATGAGGAAGCAGCCTCCAATGTGTCATCCTTCCTTCTCCCTGCCGCTGGCCAATCAGACAGGGAGGTGAGATGATGCATGTCCCTGCACAGCTCCTGACTGGCCAGCGCCAGGGAGAAGGAAAGATGATGCATCAGAGGCTGCTTCCTGGTTGAAGTTTTACTCCGTGCAACCCAAAGGAAGGTAAGTTAGGGCCTTTTCACACGACCCCTCATATCCGCTGGTCCCTTACATTCGGACCAGCGATCTTGAGGGTTCCTTGCTGTTCCTCCGTCCCCACCCCCTCCGCACTTCCTTGTTCTGTCTGCGGGAGGGGAGGGAGGGGGAAAGAGCCTTAGACAGGGACAAAAGAAGAAACCCTTACCTCCCGTGCGTGGAAGCTTGCTCCGAGCCCCGGTTTTACTTCCTGGTTGCTCTTAAAGGGGCGGAGGCGAAAGAAAAACAACAAAAAGAAGCAAGGAGAGCTCAGGCACGCTCCGCATCAAATATTTTTCACCTCCCAAAAGCAAGTACAAGAAAGTGCAGCTGGGTCGCGCTTAGGTGGGCGGGGTCGCACTTAATTGTCTCCAAACTCCGGACCTGGTGGGAAAACATTTTTAAGGTCCGGAGCTTGCAGCCCTTTGCCGCGGAGCTTAGGGGTCGTGTATAAACGCCCTTAATTGCTGATTTTGTTCAAGAGGGTGGGTCCCGGTTCCAAATGGCAACTGCACTGCCATGTTTCATTTCAGAACCGGAGCCCTTCTGAAATGAAATGCCCATGTCTAGGATTAACCTTTTAACATTATGAGTAAAAACTCAACCTGGATATATGCCTGTGACAGGCCAGGAATTCTGATGCCTAGACATCTGAATAAGAGTCCTGCAGGACTTTCTAGAACTCTAGGAAAAAGGTCAAAAGCTTGTGTTCATCACAGCTGATATTTCTCCCTATTAAGTGTGGACTCGAGAATAAAATCAAGCAATCATTGACAATCATATCAAAACTCATCAGAATATTAAACGAGCCTTCCCATTTTTGCAATGATTCTACGCAACATCAGCTTGTCTAGTCTACAAGCTTTATTTCTCTACATTACTTTTATATTCCATAAACCCAAAATACTTCAAAAGGTAACAATGCTGACCCTATATGTCAGGCATGCCCAAAGTCAGGCCCGGGGGCCAAATGTGGCCCATTATCAAATTTTGAGTGGCCCGCGGCCTATTCTCCCCACACCGGATGGGGACATCAGTTTGCAGTTTTACGGTTTGCCTGCCTTCCCTGCATCTGTCCATTCCCCCAGCCTAACTGACCGTGGCTCCGTTGCATGTTAGAGAGATTTGTTCAAAGTCCGGCCCAGGGGCCAAATGCAGCTGAAAATTCGGCCCCATACATTTTCACCTCAGCAAATCTGGCCCTCCTTGCAAAAAGTTTGGACACCCCTGCTATATGTGATAAGCCTGATAAGGCATAAGACTGAGTCTGAGACTCATGCAGGTTCTAAGTACCTATAGAGAGACAGTGGGTAGGGGAGAGGGAAGAGGAAGAGGGGTTTGTAAAGATGATGGGGAGGAGGATTTGGCCAGGGCCTCATGTTCTTTGCAACCAGGCCGACATGCAAATACAGACACTACAGCCAATGAACATTTGGTATGAAATGTATATCCCATCACATATTATATTGCACACCTCATTCTGCTGCTATATATCTGAAGAAGTGGACTTACAGACCACGAAATGTTACATTAAAATATGAAATTTAGTCTTTAAGGTGCCACATGCTTTGTGTCTTTTTTGTTTTGTTTTTCTTTGATTTTGCCTGGAATTCCTGAAAAGACTAACACGGCTACCCTCTCCAAAACTGAGGCTCATGCAGGGGTAGCAGCACAAGAAAATGGGTTATGATCTTCGTTCTTCTATTCACATCACAGCAGTCACTCAAAAGCAAATGATCTCATAATCTGCAACAGGTTTTCAAGAGATGTATAAACCATCTCAGCACCTACACCAGTGGCAGAAATAGTATCCAGGTTGATAATATCCTTTGGAGAAGGCCCTGTTTTCCCACTGTATCCAGCACAAAAGTTATCCCCTCTGACATCCTTGTCCCACAACACAGGCCACTCATCCCATATCTCAAGATAAAATGCCATAAGCGAATGGGCGGCATCACAGATCTAGAGACGATCAAATGGTGGAAGCTACGGGAAGCCATTCCACCCATCAATGGTACCACAAATGGCATCATTTGGACAGCATTTTGTGATTCTGTTGCCTCCACTGCCAGGAAAATCCTCAGTGTCACAAAATCAGGCTGCCGTTACACTGACAAGCAGGCATGGCTATGGACCAAACAAATGCAGGAGCCTTTAAGAAGCGGAAAGCAGAAAAGATGGATGAAACTTGACAGAACATGCAACCAAGAGGGCCGTTGTCAAAGCCAAAGTGGAACATTACCAAGAGATATACAATTGCCTGGAAACTCAAGAAGGGGAGAAGGGCATTTACCCGTAAGGACATTTAACAGTAAGCCAAAGCATGAAAGAAGACCATCCATGACACTGAGCACTGTGTGTGCATAAAGGTTAAGGACAGCAAAAGCCTCCAAGGTAAACAGGAAGTCCTGAAACAATGGCATGATCATTTCAACAAGATCTCCAACATTGAATTTTCACACCCACCAATCCTTGAAGGCATGCAATGCCAACCTATAGACCAATTCTGCCCATTACTACCCAGAAGTCACCAATGCAATAGACAATATGAGGAATTTGAAGGCCCCCCAGACTCAATTATTTACCTGCTGATTTTTGGAAACTACAGGAACTCCAAGACACAGGGATAACTTGGCTGACAGAGTTCTTCAGTGCCATAATGAATAGCAGCTGAATACTGACTGATAGGTAAATGAACATAACAGATTCAAGAACAAGAGAAACCCAGCCAAATGTGCCAGCTATCGGCCAATCTGCATCCTGTCCCACACTATGAGGAGCTTTGAGGAAAAGCATTCGCAACAGTGTCCAACTCACCACCAATTAATGCAGCTTTGTCAAAAATGTGGAAGGAACGATGCAATATTTGCAGCTCATTGAGAAAAATGAAGAGAAGACACAACTAGAGATGGGTGTTTTGTTTCGGAAGGGGACAAGAACAATCAGGAGCAGTGCAAGGACATACATCATCCCGTCTCCCTGTCTGATTGGCCAGTACCAGGGAGAGGGAAAGATGATCCATGGGAGGCTGCGTCCTGGTTGGAATTTCACCCAATGCTAACTATAGCAAGGTAAGACAGTGGTTGGTTTTGTTCCAGAGGGTGGGACTAGGTTCCAAGCGCCAGCTGGGCTGGCATGTTTTGTTTTGGAACCAGTCACGTTCCAAAATGAAATGCCCATCTCTTGACCCAACCATTGCACATGGTATTCCTAGACCTGGATAAGTGATTTGACTATGTTCCACATCATCTGATCTAGTGTGCTCTCCATAACCATGGGCTGCCATAATCACTCCTTGACTGGGCAAAAAGGCCAGATGGCCTAACTAACAGTTTTCCAGTGACAGTTGGATTGGAGTGTGCCAAGGCTCCATACTGTCACTGCTCCTGTTTCTACTAGTCATGGATACCATCACACAAGGCTTGCAGCAGAATGCTTTCTGGGCCACGCTCTACACCAAGAATGTAATGCTTGCTACTACCACTAGGAACAAACTGCAGTGACAAGTTCAGACATGGAATGACTGTCTCAAACACTTTAGATTCCACCTAAACATTAAGAAAACTGAGTACCTAGAGACTGTTTCCATCCATGGAAGGCTTCAAATAAATGGAGAAACCCTAAAGAAGGTGAATGTCTTCCAGTATCTTCTCTCCCATTCCCAAGGCAATGGTGGCATCAGTGGTGACATGCAAGCAAGTACAAATATGGCCTGGTTGCAATGGTGGGAACTCACTAGTGTGCTTTGCAAAAGATGAATGCCAGTCCAACATTTATAAGATCCTTGTCCACCCTGTTGCACTGTACGGCACAAAGTGCTGGGCAGCAACAATGGAAGTAGAGAGTTGACTCCATGCCATGGAAATGCACATGCTCCACTGGATATTGGGTATTTCCCTACTCAATACATCACAAATGTTACTACCTAACAGCAACTAGGTGTGGTATCAATAACAGAGAAGATGAAAGAAAGCCAGCCCACTAATATGAGCATGTCCTCAGAGGAGCACCTTCCACCATCGACCAAACTGTGTACCGCCCCCCGCCATTTCGTGGTTCATATACTTCAATCCTGGTATATTGTGGGACTGCAGTATATGAAGGCAAGGGCCCCTGGGGCAAGCTGTGTGGACCTGTTTGAGGCCTCCTATACTTACCCCAGGCCTGGTGCTACCCCAAGCGGGCCTCTAATGGGCTTCCCAGGCCTGTCAGAGGTCCCAGAAGTGGTTTCTGACAAACTGGAAGTGGCTTCCAGATCACCCAAAACTACTTCCGGGGCCTCTGACAGGCCTGGGAAGCCCGTTGGAGACCTGTTTGGGGCAGTGCCAGGGCTGGGGTAAGTGCAGGGGGCACCAGACAGCCCCCCGTACCATCCCGACCCAGCATCCGCATACTGCAGATTTTCCTTTATTGCAGGTTGGGTTAGGTCCCAAACCCCCACAATAAATGGGGGATTACTGTACCACCTGGAAGTCGATGGCCAGAGGTCATGTTGGCAACCAACACAGAGATGGCAGGATACTGTAAATAAGGACATATGAAGCATCCACCTATACCCTGAAGATGTGGTCCGTCAGGTAAAGTAGTGTTTCAGAACCCGAATGGCAGACCCCACACCTGTGGAAAAACGCTAAGAAGAAGAAGAAGATCACAGCAATCAATCTGTGGAAAAAGGAGTCAAATGCATTGCTTGGGCAAAAGAGACTGCAGAAGGCATCACCTTACCTAATAATGACCGGCCCACAGTAGGAAGGGTGAATTTTGGAGCACATGTCCTCCAGTTGCAGGCGTTCCCCTGGACTGATATCATAGTTGTGCTTTGGACAGCTCACCAGCCAGCCATAATCGACCCCCGTCTTGATCTTGCGGTACTCGTTTTCTCGCTCCCGCTGCTGTTTCTCAGCTTCTTTGATCTGCCAGCTGAGCTCCATCATCAGGGTCTCCACCACCATTTCTGTTGGGCTCCTCTGAGAGATGCGACCCTGGGGTTCATTCCAACCAAACCAGGAAGACAATGACATCCCTGCCTTCTCTCACTCCTCTTCCTTTGTCTGCAAAAAAGCAAATCAATGAATATCCACAGTTAAGTCTGCAGGCTCTAAAATGACCCACTACGTTTTCTGGACATTCGCGTGATGATGACGATTCCTGCCCTTGAATACCCTCACCTCAACTTGAAAAATATTCAAACTGCTAAAAACGGAGGTCTTTTAATTTCTGCTTTTGGAGCCACTGAGACACACTCCGTCTACTGCTGAAGCAGTTCAGTGTCTGTCTTCTCGGAAATAATCCCCATTCAAATGAATAAGTTCCTTCTCAGGAAGGCAGTCTTTGGGCGTCAGTAGCTACTTGTTAGAGCCACTTTTTGTCTGGCACAACAGGAAATAAGACCCACTTAGAAACATGTGTGGGAGGATGCTGTGCCATTCAGATCGAACGGTGGATGTCCCAGAGGGATCTGGCTGACTATGATGGGAACAGACAGTCTAGAGCAGTGTTCCCCAACCCCCGGGCCGCGGACCGGTGCCGGTCCGTGGATGAATCGGCACCGGGCCGCCGCTGCGCCACACCCCCCCGCAATCGTCCCCCCGCCACCGCGACCCCGCCCCGCCGCCGCCGCCGTGACCCCCGCGATCGTCCCCGCCGCCGCCGCCGCCATCACCCCCGTCCCGCCGCCGCGACCCCCCCCGCCGCCGCAATCCCCCCACAATCGCCCCCGCCCCGCCGCCGCCGCCGTGACCCCCGCGATCGTCCCTGCCGCCGCCGCCGCCGCCGCAATCGCCCCCCCCGCAATCCCCCCCGTCCCGCCGCCGCCGCCGCAATCGCCCCCCTCCCGCCGCCGCTGCCACGACCCCCCCGGAATCGCCCCCGTCCCGCCGCCGCTGCCACGACCCCCCCGCCATCGCCCCCGTCCCGCCGCCGCCGGCACGACCCCCGCCGCCGCCGCCGCCGCAATCCCCCCCCCCGCCATCGCCCCCGTCCCGCCGCCGCAATCGCCCCTATCCCGCCGCCGGCGGCACGACCCCCCCCCGCAATCGCCCCCGTCCCGCCGCCGCTGCCACGACCCCCCCGCAATCGCCCCCGTCCCGCCGCCGCTGCCACGACCCCCCCCGCAATCGCCCCCGTCCCGCCGCCGCTGCCACGACCCCCCCCGCAATCGCCCCCGTCCCGCCGCCGCCGGCACGACCCCCGCCGCCGCCGCCGCAATCGCCCCCCCCGCAATCGCCCCCGTCCCCCGCCGCCGCCGCCGCCGCAATCGCCCCCATCCCGCCGCCGCCGGCACGACCCCCCACAATCGCCTCCTGCAATCGACCCTGTCCCACCATCGCCGCCGCCGCTGCGACCCCCGCAGAAAGAAAGAAAGACAGAAAGAAAGAAAGAAGGGAGGGAGGGAGGGAGGGAGGGGGGGGGGGAAGAAAGAAAGAAAGAAAGAAAGAAAGAAAGAAAGAAAGAAGGGAGGGAGGGAGGGAAGAAAGAAAGAAAGAAAGAAAGAAAAAGAAAGAAAGAAAGAAAGAAAGAAAGAAAGAAAGAAAGAAAGGAGGGAGGGAGGGAGGGAGGGAGGGGGGGAAGAAAGAAAGAAAGAAAGAAAGAAAGAAAGAAAGAAAGAAAGAAAGAAAGAAAGAAAGAAAGAAAGAAAGAAAGAAAGGAGGGAGGGTGGAGGGGAAGAAAAGGGAAAGAAAGAAAGAAAGAAAGAAGAAAGAAAGAAAGAAAGAAAGAAAGAAAGAAAGAAAGAAAGAAAGAAAGGAGGGAGGGAGGGAGGGGGGGGGGAAGAAAAGGGAAAGAAAGAAAGAAAGAAAGAAAGAAAGAAAGAAAGAAAGAAAGAAAGAAAAGAAAGAAAGAAAGAAAGAAAGAAAGAAAAAGAAAGAAGGGAGGGAGGGGGGGAAAAAAGAAAGAAAGAAAGAAAAGAAAGAAAGAAAGAAAGAAAGAAAGAAAGAAAGAAAGAAAAAAGAAAGAAAGAAAAAAGAAAGAAAGAAAGAAAGAAAGAAAGGAGGGAGGGAGGGAGGGGGGAAGAAAAGGGAAAGAAAGAAAGAAAGGAGGGGAGGGAGAAAGAAAAAGAAAAAAAGAAAGAAAGAAAGAAAGAAAGAAAGAAAGAAAGAAAGAAAAAAAAGAAAGAAAGAAAAAAAAGAAAGAAAGAAAGGGGGGAGAAGGAGGAAGGGAGAGAGAGAGAGAAAGAAAAAGAAAGAAGGGAGAAAGGAAGGAAGGAAGGGAGGGAGGGAGGGAGGAAGGAGAGGAAGAGGAAGGAACAAAGAAAGAAGAGAAAGAAAGAAAGAAGGAGGGAGAAGGAGGAAGGAAGAAAGTAAGTAAGTAAAGGAAGGAGGGAGGGAAAGAAAAAGAAAGAGAGAAGGAGTGAGGGAGAGAGAGGAAGAACGAAAGGAGGAGGAGGAAGGAAGAAAGAAAGAAAATGAGGAAGAAAGGAAGAAAAAGAAAGGGAGGGAGGGAAGGAAGGAAGGAAATAAGAAAGAAAGAAGGGAGAGGAGAGGAGAGAGGAAGAAAGAAAAAAGAAAAGGGGGAAAAGAAGAAAGGAGAGTGGGAGGGAAGGAAGGAGAGAAGGAGAAAGAAAGAAAGAAAGAAAGAAAATGAGGAAGGAAGGAAAGAAAGAAGGGAAGGAAGGAGGTAGAGTAGGAGGGAAGGAAGGAAGGAAAGAGAGGGAGGGAGAGGGAGAGAAATAAAGAAAAAAGAAAGAAGGGAGAGGGAGGGAGAGAAAGAAAGAAATAAGGGAGAAAGAGGAAGGAAGGAAGGAAGGAGAGTGGGAGGAAAGAAAGAAAGAGGGAGGAAGGGAGAAAGAAAGAAAAGAAAGAAGGGAGAGGGGGAGGGAGGGAGAAAGAAAAGGGAAAGAAAGAAAGAAAGAAAGAAAGAAGGGAGGGAGGGAGAAAGAAAAGGGAAAGAAAGAAAGAAAGTAAGGAGGGAGGGAGGGAGGCCTCATCGAGGAAGTAAAAACAGTGTTTCCTTGCAGCGATGCCAAGGACTCATCGCACAACACTGGCTCTTCGGCTTGAGTACGGAGATGAGCACTGCCCCCTAGAGTGGGAAACGACTAGCACGCATGTGCGTCAGCGGCTGGGGGGGCATTTACATTTTTTATCTTATTAAATCAAAACAAGCGGGCCAGGGAAAAATTATCAAGCATTTACCGGTCCACGGTGATAAAAAGGTTGGGGAGCACTGGTCTAGAGCAGTGGTTCTCAACCTGTAGATCCCCAGATGTTCCTAGACTGCAACTCCCAGAAACCCCTTCCAGCACAGTGAGTGGTGGAGGCTTCTGGGAGGTGCAGTCCAGGAACATCTGGGGACCCACCAGTTGAAAACCACTGGTCTAGAAACATTTTGGATGAGATGTAACAGAACTTTTCTTAGGTCCTTAGCAAAAGAAGGGTGTGGTTCTTCTCCGCCTTTTCAAGAAACATAGGAAGCTGTCAGACCAAGGGTCAATCCAACTCAGCATTATCTCTAACAGCTCTTCTCAATTTTTTTAAAAAAATTGGCCACGGCCCTATATGCAATATAGAAGAAATCTAGGTTGATCAGGATTTCACATATTGCATAATGCACCTTGTAAGGTAGTGTATGGAGAGGTATCCAGTCTGTGGCCCCCTTTAGATATGCCAGCCCCCTCCCTTTGAGAATAGCTTATCTATAATATACACTCTATAATTAATGGCAGAGGGCACTCCCTCCTGCTTCCTATTCTCTTGCTAGGACGAGTCATTCAGGATTTCAACTAAGGACCCCATGATGTTGGAGAGCACAGGCACAGTCCCTGATAGCTTCCAGCTTACTCACTCTGGACCCTAAGAATGGGAAAGTGGCCCTCTTTAACTCATTTGTAGTTTGTCAACATTGCTTTAAAGCCTCTAACACATTTCCAGCTAATTAAGTAACCAGTGGGGAAAATTTAAAAGCATGAGCCCACAAAAGGATGTGAGTGACATACTGTACAACCACCTCCCCTTGACAGATAACAGATGCAACAGACACATGCTTCACACTGAAAAAAGCAGATTGAGTGACTTGATAAAGAAAGCCACACACAATCTTTGGTCTGCAAGACCTGGACAAGGCTGTTCATGGAGGTCCTTGATTTATAGAGTCTCCATATGCTGGAAGTGGCTTGATGGCACATAATAACAAAAATAAGTATTTGGCTGATGAATCAATATATACCTCCCAGTCTGTCTGTTGTTGCAGCAAGAACTGTGTTTTCCTCAATTGCTGCTTATTCTACCTTGTACATTTGATAAAAGAGATATATATGCATGTAACTATTACACTAGTGACCTAAATTAAAGAAATTATAGGTTCCTCAGAGTATCTCCTGGAAGACACAAAGCTCTAGAATGGGAAATGATGTTACATGCACTCTATTATTTTCCAACTAATAATACCTAACAGGCTATGTCTATTCCATATTTAGAAGCCACAGAAAATCTGCAGGTAAGCATTCAGCAGCTGCATAAAAGTCTACATGAAAATTCTTCCAGATAATTCCAATACAAAATAATCCTAACAGCAGAGCACCATCCTGCAGAAGTTCCTCATTGCATTTAGAGCAACCATGACCATGACTATGACCACCTTTTTGCTGATCCTTCCCATCCAGTCAGCCCAGAAAGAGGCCAGATTTGAACTTACATACAGTATATAAACTCTAAATTATAACCTAGACTCTAGACCAGCGGTGGCAAACCTTCGGCACTCCAGATGTTTTTGACCACACTTCCCAGAATCCCAAACCTGTACTGCTAATGACAAAGGCCTGTGGGAGTTGTGGTCCAAAACATCTGGAGTGCCGAAGGTTCGCCACCGCTGCTCTAGAGGAATCAAATAGGCCATGCTCCTCTCCCTCCCAGAGCAGGTCATCTGTCAGGATCACCAAAGAAGTACCAAATCAAAAACCAGATTGAAAACATTCCTAATCACTGACATCATTCAGAAGACCCAGGAGCTGAAGTGCAACCATTCTCTCGTATTAAAATACAAAAGCAGGGTGATGGCTATGAATACTGCCAAGGACAGGGTCAAAGGGAGATTCTTACCTCCTTTAGAACTACATTTGACAGCAGCTTGAATTCTTGAGAGCCTCACGGCCAACCCAACATCGGGCCCAAAGTGCTGCTGCAACCTCTCAGCCTTGACAACCCACCTGTTTCATTTTGTCCTCTGCTGAGTCTCAAGTCATGCCTGTTACTTTATCTTCCCTCTAATGCCTCTGAGGCAAATATGCAACCATGACAATAGGACATGGCTTCAGGGGAGCGGTGAGGGAATTAAAATGGCTGTCAATGAAAGCAACCACAAGAAAGTTTGAGTTGGGTTTTTGTTTGTTTGCTTGTTGGCAAAGGCAATGTCCACCAGTCTAGATGGACCTTGTCCAAAGGCAGGGTCCATCTAGAGCAGTGGTGGTGAACCTTCGGCACTCCAGAGCCTGCACTGCCAATGACAAAGGACTGTGGGAGTTGTGGTCCAAAACATCTGGAGTGCCGAAAGCGCGCCACCACTGATCTAGAGCAAATTAGAACTACAAGATAAGAAACAATTGTATTACAGAAGGGAAGCTGCACAGTGCAGCTTTTTTTTAAAGAGAACAGCAGATAAGCAATTCATAGAGCTAATCTGCTATATCAGATGGCCTGGGTTCGCCTCAGTGACTTAGGTTGGAAGTTCAGTTCTCCACTATGCCTCCTTGACCATGGCTGGACTCCGTGATCCATAGGGTACTTTCCAAAAATACAGTTCAAAGGGTCTTATTAACCCCCTGCTTGGCCATGGAAACTCACTGGTGGGTAGCAATGCTAAGGTACTCCGTGAATATTTCAAATGTCTCGAATGTGTTATGATTCCTGGATGTCAGAACCAACCAGATGGCACAAAAACCACAAAGCAATTCAGAAAACCACTTGGTAGATATCATTTCATTTGTATTCCTGCATGAAGCAGAGGGTTGGACTTGATGGCCTTGTAGGTGCCTTCAATATTCTAGGATTCTATGATACAGGAGAGGGGCATGGTGGCTCATCGGACTAAGGCTCCTGAAAATTGTTGGCTGCAAAGTTGGCAGCTCGGCAGTTTGAATCCCAGATGCCACGTAGCAGAGCAAGCTCCTGCTGATAACCCCAGCTCCTGGCAACCTAGCAGTTCGAAAGTATGTACAATGTAAGTAAATAAATAAGTACCACCGTAAAAAGCGGGAAGGTAAAACAATGTTTCTTTGCACCCATGCCAACCACGTGGCCACAGACTTGCACAACCCTGGTTCTTCAGCTTGAATACAGAGATAAGCACTGCCCCTAGAGTCAGACACGGCTAGCACGCATGTGCGGAGGGAACCTTTACCTTTATCTTATGATACAGGAACAAAATTATATGGACTTTAAGCAAGTGAAACAAACCAAAAAAGTGGGGGAAGAAATCAAAGAGCACTGGGTTGGCGTTGGGGATATCATGCTGGGTGTTGCCACCACGGACGGATATAGCTGCAAACTGCTCTGCCTTCACATCCCTCTGTCTGGTATTACATTCATCCCCTTCAATGTGGCATTAGGCAGCTAAGACTTATGGGGCTAAAGAACAGAGACAGCGGGATTTACAGAGACAAATGCGTCATCTGCGGCTCTCCTGTGTGTGGCAGCTCCCTCCTTGCTACTGTGCTCAACTGCAAGGCATCCATAGCGAGAGAAGCACATCAGTTTCCCCACCCACTATAATACTTTGCTTGATGCGCTCCCTGAGATGCTGTCCATGCATACTGAAGAGCCACTGA
The DNA here is from genome assembly GCA_037367245.1 of Phrynocephalus guinanensis. Classification (NCBI taxonomy): domain Eukaryota; kingdom Metazoa; phylum Chordata; class Lepidosauria; order Squamata; family Agamidae; genus Phrynocephalus; species Phrynocephalus guinanensis. Next base: position 53,104,484 of record CM074733.1, read on the forward strand.
TGGTATACCCCGCCTCTTGCTGGAGATGGAACCTCCTGACACTTCTGGCGTGGATTGACACAATTGCCAGCATTTATTTGTATGTTAGTTTTTGGACTGTCCTGAGGACTAGAGCAGCTTTCACAACAATTGTCTGTGGCTCAAAATCTACAGCTACATCCCTGATCCTCAGAGCCTCTTTTAGGATCCTCCTGGCATCCTTACAATGAAGGAAGTGGTGTTTGTGAATGGGATTGCCTCTACGGCAGTATTCCATCTCTACAATACTTCCCCTCCCCCCCACACACACACCAAGATATTTCCTTGGCACCAAATAGTATCTTCTTTTTGGGTCAGGAAAATATATTTCCATTTCTCATGGCCTTTTAGATGTTTCTTCTTGTTTGCTTGCTTCTGTATGTCTTCATCCAGCTCAACACGAGCACACCATTGGCTGGTCTGTTTGCTTCCACTGTATGTTTTTTCCCCTTATTTTGCTTTTATATTCTTGTTAATTGCTCTACAGCTCTGGGCTAAAAGGAATGGGAGAATAGGACAAGTGCAGAAAACCCAGATTCCTCTCAGAAAGCTTTCTTTCTTGGACGGCAACTCTCAGAACCAGACAGACACCTTTGCAAGAGGCAGGTTGCAAGGCTTGCCTGCAAGACCTGATCTACTAGTCTAGTCTGAGTTCTCTTTCTGAAAAAGCACAACTTGAGTTGACAAGACAAGATATAAATCCTATCAGTAAAATATTTGTTTACATTCCCATCTGCTTCATCCTAACTCTTTTCAGCTTCATGAATCTCATCCTAGTGATATTCATTCATGACCTGGTCCCGTTTGTCCTTCGGTTGATCACAGCTTGCAGGAGATGCCACAGATTGGTGCAAGTACTGCTGGTGTTTCCAATTTAAAGTTCACCACAGGGCTAATCATCAGATTACTTACCGTGGCTTTCCTGCTAGGGAGGATTCAAAAAACCATCTTACACAGCTCAAGTTTGAGAGAGGATTTTTTAAAAGCTGCTATCTAAATCAAGTTTTTTTTCAATTTAAAATGTTTTACACCCCTTTCTTTTTTTAAAAAAACTTTATGGTGCACTATAATTCATTTTCATTTGCATTCAGTGAAATAAATTGAAAGCTATGCAAAAAAGCCTAAATCAGTAAAATGACTGCTGCAAATACCATTGAAATCAACTGGATTTTAGACATCATAGGCTAAGCCTCAGCTCTGGCATTCAGTCATTACTTTGCTCCATAAAAATACAATTATAATCAATAAACTATAGATAAAAAAATTACGCTGGCATGCCCTTTTATTGACATTACGCATAAGAACTCCAATCCAGAAAAGAGGACAAGCATGCATGATGACATTCAAAGGTGATCGTATCAATGTTAGTAACTGCTACCAGATACAGTATTTCCACCTATTCCTCAAGATCTTAGGAGTTGGGGAGGAAGTTAAATGTGTTGCGTGACTGGATGGGGTTGTGTTAAGTCCCACTGTCCACTTACAAGGTCCACAGAGCTGTGCCATGTGAAGTATCTATAAATATTGTTTAATCTACTGATCAAAAAGCTTTTTGCTATATGCTGTCAAGTCAGTTCTCTGTTCTCATTACATGGACATGACTTAACTGTACAGTACTGGACTTTATATTATCCTTTATTACTGTAAGCCACCTTGGGTCCTTTTCCAAGGAAAAAGGTGGGGTAAAAATACTCTAAAATAAATAAAAATAAAATAAATAAGTCACATCCAACTTATGGGTTAACAAATAAATAAATAAATAAATAAATAAATAAATAAATAAATAAATAGGGTTTTTAATGATATATGCGAGGTTCTCTGAGTCCCAGTCCTTCTCTCTATCCATTACAGTCACTATACTGCTTCAAAAAGCAGACTACAGTGTAGCTATACTGTCCTTCTCTCCTTTAGAGTTTTTGTGATAAGTGAAAAAGGGGCTTTTAAATAGATGCTAGAGATGTAAAATTTCCAGAAATTTTGAAGCTCATTAAAAAACCCTTGTTGTTTCCATTTTCGGGGGGGGGGGGGGAAGGAAAGGAAATTTTCAGAAAAATTGAAAAAAAATGCTACATTACCACTCCCCTCCCTTTACAGCTTGAAAGTCATTCTGTTACTCTAGGAACATAAAATTTGACTATGGACAATTTGAGTTGGTATAAAATTATCTTATCTAGTATATTAAAATATAGTGTATCCAAACCATTATTACAAAGAGAATTTACTTTTTAAATAATGTTTATTTGTAATTTAAGTAACAAATGGAGTAACAATCTCCTGAACTGTTTACTAGTTTCTGCGGAAGAAAAAACCTCTAAAAATGTTTAAATGTTTAAAAATCCAGAATTAACAATTATTCATATTATTCTCGAAGGCTTTTGTGAGTTTTTTGGGCTGTTTGGCCATGTAAGTTTTTCTTCCTGACGTTTCACCAGACTCTGGGGCTGGCATTTTCAGAGGACAAGGAGCTCAGGGAACTAGGAGTTCTCTCTGTGCTCTGGCTTATAATGTGAGTGAGACTGTGGGGTTTTTTAAGTTGTGGAAAAGAGGAAGCTTGTCCTATGCAGGAGAATAGGAGCTAGTCATTGTATTGTGATGAAGGGATTAAGAAGTTACAATGCAATCCGGGTAGCAGCGTTCTGTGTAGTTGATGTGCATTGTTAGCTGTTCTATTGTATGAACTGATCACTGTTGCTTGTAGCTGGGGGGAAATCATTGAGATTTGACCTTTTGCACTCTGTAGTTTTCAGTACTGGAAGCCAGTCTTTGTTGAGTTTTAGACTTTCTTCTTTTTTGTTGAAACCGTGCTTATGTTTGTGGATTTCAGTGGCTTCCCTGTGTAGTTTGACATAGTGATTGGTAGTATTGTCCAGTACCTCTGTGTCCTGGAAGAGGATTTCATGTTCAGTTTGTTTCAGGTTGTGTTCCACTACTGCTGATTTTTCTGGTCGTTGTTTTGTTTTTCATCCCCCCCCAATATTTTTTGGGGGGGGGGGAAAAAAAACTGTTTTTTATTTTTCCCGTTTTTTTCCAGGCCTTCACATATCTAATAGATGCTAACAATTTCTCAATCCTTCATCAAATTCCATGTTGGAGACAGCAGACTGGTCCATGTTTTAATCCAAATTGACCTTATTTCACATAGAGAAACCAAGTTCAATTTTCCCTTGAAATCTGACAGAAATTTGCAAATCAGTTCTTCTATCAAAAAATATATCCAAAATGGGTTGTCAAACAAGCATAATATAATAATTAAAATGTGTTCCATGCATCAGTTTGCTTGCAAAATATGTCTAAATTGTGGAATATCATATATAAAATATATGTGCCATGAAAATTTTACATAAAATTGCATGTGAATTTTCCTGCAAAGTTTAAGAAAGACATTGGGATAAATTTGTTTGTTTGTTTGTTATTTGCATTTATAAACCACCCAACTTCCCCAAAGGAACTCTGGGTGTTGAACAACATAAATCTAGTTTAAGAATGGAAATGTTGACTGATATTCTCTTGCTTAGTACAGTTACACTAGAATAAGCCCACTGAATCCGTAGGAATTGGAAAGTCTCAGTAAGTTCCATTGATTTAAATGGGCCTACTCTAACTGCAACATATTTCAGTATGTCTGTGAAGATCCGCAGTCATCCAGGTAAGGCTTTCTGAAAGCTGAGTCATGGCAAATGGACTTATTTTCTTGAGAGATCTAAATGTTTCGCTACTCATCCAAGCAGCGTCTATTCATTTTTGTTCTCAAAACTGAGAACTGCATAACTTGCCTTCATTGCGCTACATTTTCCACCATTGACTCATCATCTTAGACAATTCCCAAATCTATTTAAATGTCATCTGAAACACCTCTTTGCTATTAAAGATGCTGGTTCTCAAAGAATCATCACATCTAAGAGATCTCCACTGTCCACAAGCAGGAGACAACAGCTTTCAGTGAAAAAGTGGTGGGATGCATCTTAGAGAGAAAGCACATGTTTTGAAGGCCAAGAAGCAACACGATATGATCCTCAGAGCATTTTCCTGACTGCTTTTTAATACATCCCCCACCACACAGACTCCTGCGCATGTTGGCAGAGAAACAGCAATACTGAGTATGGGTGTGATTCGATGGCAAGATCGGATAATGTTGGAAAAAGTCACTTCATTGGGTATGAGCTTTAAAGTGACCCTTTAAAAACAACCCTTCCGTGAACACAGGATCTGGTCCGGATTGCCTCAGCCCCACTCGTAAAAAGAGAGCAACCCTGCAAATGGACCCCCCCCCCCCACACACACACAAAAAGATCTGAAATGGCATGGAGGTAAGTCAGTAGTATGCAATCTCCTGTATGCCGTGGGGTTGCTGTAAAATAGATTGAAACGGACTGTGCCATCAAAAAAGTGAGCTAAATCAACATCCAATGGCACCCTTAGATCACAGTTTGTATAAATGCAACTGGGAGGATGAAAGAGACTATCCCTCGTCCTTATAACATCTCCTCCAATTCCCTGAAAATACAGCTCAAAAAAACTGTGGTTTTCTGCTAAATTGGGAGAACAGTGGTACAGGAGGCAGGGGGAGGTTTCTCTGAAAAGCAAGCAGGGGCACATTTTGCAAACAGAGGCTTTCTGTTTGTGGCATAACCTGAATCCCAGTACAGTATGTGAGATTTCCAAAACCCAGATTCCAATCTTCTGCCAGCAAGAAGCAACTGAAAGGGCCAATCTGTTGGCAACAGCAACAGGCAGGCAAACTCTCCACCACTCCCCCCCCTCCTTACACCTTTAGCCCTCAATTTTATTGCAACTCGAATTCAAGACATATTTCAATTATACTCTGAAAGCATCCATACATTCAGCAGTTTGTCTTAGTGGTCATTTGCACAGAGTCCTTTCTGGATAACATCTTCTCGTATGCACCGGCTGGCATGGACACTTACCATACTCAGAATTCAGAATTACAGCCCTTCAGTTTTGGAATTTTAATTTTTTTTTAATTTCTGGGTATCTACAGTCTCTCTGAATCCCTAGTCATTGACTCAAGTGTATATGTTGATCTCTTTAGCTTGTCCCAGAAAGGGGGGGGGGGGCACATTCATACTTTGTATAACCATTAGGATTATAAAATTATTTTACTCACCCCCGGCTTGATTTATGGAGTGCAAGAGCTGCTTTCAATATACAATAAATAAATCCCTTCTTCTTTCCTTCCTTCTTTCCTTCCTTCCTTCCTTCCTTCCAGCTAGATCTTCTTTCGTACAAGTAATCTAATCTTGCTAAGAGTTTAATTTGCTTTTAATTTTACCTATCCAGTATCTCATATTTGTCCATAATTTTAAAATTTTCACTGCTCTGACATGAATCAAGGAAGATGTTTCCACAAGGTTTCTGGCACCAAAGAGAGGAGGGATCCAACCCAGAACTCTTTAACGGCAGGCTTTTCTCTCCGCCTTCAGAAAGAGAGAGATCAGAAATCTCCTATGGCTGCCTATCTAAGGTCAAACAAACAGGCTAAATGGATCTTAACAGATTTAAGAAAGCTTTTTGTTTTCCTAGCAGATGCCTATGCTTGATGATATAACTGGAAAATATATGTAGGCAACACGTTTCTCTTTCCTGCAGACTTGCCAGGGAGTCCCCATGACTCAATGACAAGTTTGTGCTTTCATAGCATAATGATGCAAACTGACGTCCTCAGTAATCCAATAAACTGATAATGAGACTAGTATAGCTAAGAAGAGAGGGACACAGTGGGGTAGAAAATAGGAGTGAAGATTGTTATAGTTTTGAACCTCAGCTAATCCTTTTGCCATACTTCAGGGAGAAAAAAGGGAACTTATTTCTTCTTAAGCATCCAGGTGTGGAGAAAAACACAGTACAGTATGCTTACCAAAAGCAAATCACATCCATCTGCCTGGACTCTTGTTTCACACCAGTTGCTTAAAAGCTGTTTTTTTTTCTTTTAATGATAAAGGCATTTTATAATGTAAGTGTATCGTATCACTGCTAAAATGAAGTAGAGCAGAACTCTAGGACAGTGTTGGCGAATCTATGGCCCTGGTACCAAAGGTGACACAAGGAACCCTTTCTGTGGGCACCCGACATCACTCCCTCACAGCCACGGCACTTCCCCCTCCGCTCAGAGCACGCCACTGTGCTCTGCACAGAGATCCAGGTGAAGGGGAGGCAGTGGCTTCTGGGCTCGTTTGTCTCCCCAGTTTACTCTGCAGCCATGCCCCTTTGGGAATGCCCAAAATGGTGTGGCTGGAGAGTAAACTAGGGCCATGAAGCAGCCCACAAAACACTTCCTCCCCTTCACCCAGCTTTCTGCACAGAGCCATTTTGACGGTTGTTTTGGCAGAGTAAACTGGGGCTACAAACGAACCCACAAGCTGCTGCCTCTCCCCACCCCCACCCCCGCTTTCCTGGTGGTGTAGCACCCCATTCGCCTCTCTGCCCTACTCTTTGGGAAAGCAAGAACAGAAGAGCAGGTTTTTGCATTTCCCACAACCACAGGAAATTCAAAAATCTGCTCTTCGATCCTCGCTTTCCCAAAGGGTAGAACCAGAAGCATTGGTAACCTGGGGTACCAATGTATTCAGGTTAAATTGCCACAATGGCACTATGTGAAAAATAAGTGGGTTTTGAATCACTGCTCTAGGACGTAATAAGCTATGATCTAGCGCATTGGTGGCCAAACTTCGGCCCTCCAGAAGTTTTGGACCACAACTCCTACAGTCCTTTGTCACTGGCAATACAGTCAAGGAATTCTGGGAGTTGTGGTCCAAAATATCTAGAGCAGGCATGTCCAAACTTCGGCCCTCCAGATGTTTTGGAGCACAACTCCCAGAATTCTAAGCATAGCTTGCCAATGCCAAAGGACTGTGGGAGTTGTGGTACAAAACATCTGGAGGGCCGAAGTTTGGACATGCCTGATCTAGAGGGCCGAAGTTGTCCAGATGGTTTTCCTGCACATGCCTGAAGCAGTTCCAAAAATGTAATATGATTCCAGGAGGGAAGGCAATTGGCCACCATGCAGACCCCTCACTCTTGAAACATACAAACTCCTATACTAGAAAGAAATTGTTTCCATTACTGGTCAAAAGAAGATGTATCACTGCCTACCATAAAACCTTCACTGAGAACAAATTCACTGCATGCAAACACATGTAGCAAAAGCCCTGAAGCTGCTTTTCATACAGAAAATGTTGCTGTTTTGAGAATGAGTTAAGCAAGCTGGCTGGATAGATCAGTAAGTCTGATTGCTGAGCTAGAAGTCTGGAGCACAATTCCTCATTGTGCCATCAGGGATAAGAGCCACTCTGTGTGGGCCTTGGGCAAGCTGCATAGTCCCAGGGTGCCCAGGAAATAGGGAGTGTTAAACCACTTCTGAGGACCCTGTCCCTAGAAAACCAGGAAAGGATTGATGACACATAAGAATAGGAATAGGAATAAGAATAGGAATCATAGAACAGTGGTTGGAAGGGGCTTACAAGTTCAACCCCCTGCTCCATGCAGGAATACAAATCTCTTCAATGCCTCCAGTGCTGGAGCACGCACCATCTACTGAAGTACAGTAATTGGTTCCACTGTTGTGCTTCTCTAACAGTTAGAAAGTTTTCTGATATTCAGCCGAAAGCTGGGTTCTCTTAACTTGACGCCACAACAAGATTAATACACGAATTAAGAACCTCTTCCATTATGACTTCTCCATTTAAAATGCATCCTTCTCTTTCCAAAGCATCTCCTAAACTCCACTTTGGTGCCACTGCACAACATATAGAAAGGCAAAATGATACACTGGAAATTTTAAAGAAAGTGCTTGCAATGCTGTTAGCTGTGTAACTGGCCAGGGTATATCTAGATTCTAGAGACTCCAGGCAAGTATTCCTATTAGCCACCATTTCAGATTTCAAAAGTATGCTTCCAACAAAGACAGTATCTAGCTTTACACACTGAGTGTGTATTACCACAGTTTCCCATCTATAAGACACCCCCATGTATAAGACGACCCCCACTTTTCCAGCCTAAAATAACAGTTTATGTACTGTTTAGTTCTCTCATTGGCTTACTAAGACGACCCTAAATTTTCAGTCTAACAGTTTTAGTAAAAAAAGATAAGTCTTATACATGGAAAGTACTTGATAATTAACATTATCTGAGCGTTGTAAAAATGATCACCTTTCTTCTTTAGTTAATAAAAAGCACTATATATGAACACGTAATGCGGTTTATAGCTTCTGTATACAACTGCTTTAGAAACAAAGGGTCTGAATGAAGGTCAATCTGCACCTACCTCATTACATAGTCACAAAAGATTACAGTATATAGTTACAGTCACTGAGGGTTACAGTTGGGTGAGTCAGGAGTGTTCAGTTAGGGTTTACTCCAGGCATGCCCAAACTTCGGCCCTCCAGATGTTTTGGACCGCAACTCCCAGAGTCCTTTGCCATTTGCAATCTAAGCTTAGAATTCTGGGAGTTGTGGTCCAAAACATCAGGAGGGCCGAAGTTTGGACATGTCTGGTTTACTCTGAAATTGCAGAATTAAACATTTTCTTCTAGATCTTTCAAGTCATAGCAGCACAGCATTTTGTGATATAATATTATTAACTTCAAAGATGACAGGATGGGAGTGTTGGATCTTTTAGGACTTCCTATTTCTAACAGGAGGACTCTACCAAGAAATCAGATTAGGGTTTTGTAGTTCAGTCCTTGGGTGCAAAACGTCCCAGGTTCCTTTGTTAGAATTTCAAGATAAGGACTCCTGGAACACTGAAGAATTGCTGCCCATTTGGTGCCATAGCATAGAATCATACAATCATAGAGTTGGAAGAGACCTCAAGGGCCATCTAGTCCAACCCCCTGCCAGGAAGAAACCCCCATCACAATATTCCAACAGATGGCCATCCAGTCTCTGCTTAAAAACGTCCAAAGAAGGAGACTCCACCACCCTCTGTGACAGCATATTCCATGGCCGAATAGCTGTCATGAAATTGAATCTCTTCCTGTAGTCTCTCCTGTAGCAGAGAACAGTGAGTACTGCAAGCACACTTGCCATCTTCTCTTGATCTTTCCCTCTCCTCTCCTTCTCATGGAGAGGGAGAGTTTCCCATATCCACAGTTGATCCTAGGAAATGGGCTATTGCTTCCACTTGTTAAGTTTAGCAATTTCATAGCCAGAATGATGCAAAGTGCTGGCCAGGACTTCATGTTAATAGATGAAAGACCGCTGACACTGCAGACGCAATGCCAGGCTGACGTGATAACTGATACTACATAACATGGCCATACCATGGCAAGTCAAGCAAAGACATGTTTCCAGTAGACTCGGCATGATGTTTACGGCATGTGCTGCAGCTCTCATTAAACAAATTAAGCACGGAATATGTCCTAGCTCTAGACAAAGAACTCAGCAATGTTCTTCTTGGCCACCTAGTTCTAGAGGTAGATCTGAATATGCCATCTCAGTATCTGACCACAAATGATTTTGAGACATCTTTCTCATGCACAAGCTGGTACAGTATATGGTAAGATGAATCTGGAGCATGCTTCAGGACAACACGACTTCTGGAATTAGCATATCACCTGAAATGGTCAAGAAAGAAATGAAGAGTCCATTTTCCTGGTCTTTCCATAGCAGAATCCAACAATCAAGTGAGAAGGTGAGGATCTCCTCACTACTAACATTTTTGTAAAGTGACTCTAAAGTCCAGTGTCCAATGCATAAGCATCCCTCTACATTTGTCATAATGCCCAGTGGAGTAAGAGCAACTTGTATTCTTTTTTTCTGGATAGCCTTAACTAGGCATGTCCAAACTTCGGCCCTCCTGATGTTTTGGACCACAACTCCCAGAATTCTAAGCTTAGACTGCCAATGACAAAGGACTGTGGGAGTTGCAATCCAAAACATCTGGAGGGCCAAAGTTTGGACATGCCTGGCCTAAACCTAGGATGACTTCATATGTGAAGAAAAGCATCCTTGGAAATATCCAGAATAATCCACAGGCCCTTACATGACCCAGATATGGGCAAGCACTTTGATTTAACTCATTTCAATCTCTCTGCAGTCAATGAAATGGAATCAGCTTATCACCCAAGCCCACGAAATCCAATGGGCTAAGAAGTAGTCGAGTCATGAACTCATTGCAGCTTATACAAACCCTTTGGAATCAAGGCTTCACTGGTGCACAACAGAACAGAAAGACCTTGAACTAGTTTCTTGGATGACAACTCTCACGGCCTTCCTATGGCAATGGTTTCACAGGAACAAAATGGTATGCAGGGAGTGAAAGTACGTTACTTGTTTGGAGTACAGCTTTCAGCATACTCTAGCCTTACGAGCCCCAGCTATGCTGGCTCAGAGATTCTAGGAATTACAATGTTAAAAAGTAACTTTTCCAAGTACTAAGAACAAACTACCAGTACCAAGACACCGGTTGGAAGGGCTTACATGCAGCTTTGCCACAGGTAGATACTTGGAACTGCTTCAGCTGAGTAACAAGTATGAGTATGGTAACACATGCATCAGCGCTATAACGAGTCATCCTGCTTGTTTTTTTAAACTGGTGTGTGTGTGTGTGTGTGTGTGTGTGTGTGTGTGTGTGTGTGTGTGTGTGTGTGTGTGTGTGTGCGCGCGCGGGCGCATGCATGTGCATGGCCCCTTCCCCACCTACTTTTCTTGTACTCCAAAACACTCCCTAGACTAGAGCTGTGTTCCACCACACAGGAGCTCCAGCCAAATGTTTGTCTTTACATACATATACAGTAACCCCCCACCTATCGCGGGGGTTAGGGACCCACCCAACCTGTGATATGGGAAAATCCGTGATATGCGGAAGCAGATCAGGTGGGGGCGGGGGGGGCGATCAGAGGAGCGGGAGGCTTGCTCCCTGCCGCCCCCCCGCCTGGCTCCGAGGCCTCCCAGAAAGGGCGAGGAGGCGGTGGGGAGCAATGTGCTCGCTCCCCGCCAGCCCCCCATAAGGGGCGGGGGGTGGCGGGGAGTGATCCGATCGCTCCCTGTCGCACCCCCCCCCCCGGTACTGCGGTCCCGCGATATAGTGGGACCGCAGTACCTGAACCGCGAAATGGCGGGGGGTGACTGTATTTGGAAACATGTATTAAGGAAAGCAGACTATTTGAATATGTGCTTTCATGAGAAGCCACCTTCCCTTAGCCTCATGACATATGGCTTCTCCATATAGAACCTCCAGAGTTCTCCAGCCTGATGACCTCAAGAAATATTGGACTATCCCTCCCTTCTTCTGCAGCCAACAAAACCACCAAATAATACACCACCAGAAAACACCAGAAGACACAGCTGGGGGAAACTAACCAAGGCAACACAACAGCTGTGCTTTGGCAGTGGAATAAGTGGCCACAGAGGGTGGTGGAGCCTCCTCCTTTGGAGGTTTTTAAGCAGAGGCTGGATGGCCATCTGTTGGGAGTCCTCTGATGGGGGTTCCTGCATGGCAGAGGGTTGGACTGGATGGCCCTTGAGGTCTCTTCCAACTCTATGATCCATACAATAATGTTTAGCTCCCTTCTCATCCACTAACATAAAAGTTAAGCCTGTGAGGGTTCCATCCACACCCTAATGATGGCAATAATAGAGAACATACTCCTTATTCTTATTCTTCACCACTACATACTGAAATATATCTTACTGAGTTATGATTTTTTTAAAGATGCTTAAATGTGGCTGGATTTTGCCATACCCCACTTCTGATCTGTAACACAGATGCTTTCTAAATTTCTAAATAGTTCTCCCAATTTACAGTATATCTACTTTTTCTCTGTAGGCTGGAGAAAACATCATTATTTATTTGTTTACTCGAAATATTTCTCTGTCACCTTTTAAGCAAAAAAAGGCCTTCTGTTGTAATACAATCTTCCACCATATAACATGGAGAGGAAAATATTGCTCCACTCATACAATATTTGATCATTTAACATGAAGGGATGAAAAGATGGATACTCCATTTAGAAACATCTTCATTTCATTATCTAAGTAGGGAAGGTCGCTGTGATAGTGCTTTAAAGCCTATTTGTTTTCCTTTCATCAAGTTTACCCTTGACAGCATGTTTGTGGGCACATATATCATCAACACCTTAAGAAATTAATAGATATCATGACCTCTTATTACTTGGAATGTATACTCTTTAGATCTACCTGTCACAGTATAGACAAAACTGTACTGTCATCAATTCAACAACAAAAAACTTCTTTTAAATAAATCAAATGAATCGGAAGGATTCAACCATCACAATTTTTAAGTCAGTGTTTTGTTTTTTATTAAATATGTGTGTTGTGACGTTACAGTTGTGACTGACTCTTCATGACTCCATGTCCATGGAGTTTTCTTGGCAGGAATACTGGAGTGGCTTGCCAGTTCCTACTCCAGGTGCCTACAGCACCTGGTATTCCCTGGTGGTCTCCCATCCAAGTACTAACCAGGGCCGACTCTGCTTAGCTTCTGAAATCAGGCGAGATTGGATGTGCTTAGGGCATCTAGGCAGCTTTATTAAATATAACAGCCATCAAATATGACTGTTTCCCAGTGCAGATCATTTTTGAGGTTGACTAATGAAGAACACTGTTTTTCCTGACAACATGGTGAATCATTTCTAGTTTGCAGCATACTCAAGAAAGCAGTGGCTGCATCAAGTGCTTCCTATAAATAACTTTACAATAATGCTATCAGAACTGAACATCTTGTCCTCAGGGAGAATCATAGTAAGAATTCTCATTTTAATATTTCGAGTAAACAAATAAATAATGATGTTTTCTCCAGCCTACAGAGAAAAAGTAGATATACTGTAAATTGGCAGAACTATTTAGAAATTTAGAAAGCATCTGTGTTACAGATCAGAAGTGGGGTATGGCAAAATTCTCATTTTAAATCTGTAATTAAACAAATCAAGAATTGAAATGTTTTATGTGTTTGTTTGTTTATTCATTGTTTTTTGTATCCCACTCTACTGGCCTAGCCACTCTGGACAGCTAACAACCATACATATAAGAATACAATAAACTAAAAACCAAAAGAAAAATATCAGCTGCATTTTACAGCTTAAAAAAAACACATCAGAAGTTAAAGAAAATCCACTTCTTTTTCCTAATGGCCATACTCAATGATAACCCATGTCAAATTCAAGACATAAAGGCAAATTAGGGAAAGAAAATGTGGCAATATTTCAACTCGTATTAAGCTCTGTCCTGAACTTCTGCCGTAATCTTTGTTTAATACACATGCACCAGAAACATCTTAGACCCCAGAAACATATTTTGTTACAAAAACCTTACAGAGTTGGACTTACAATGTCTGTGATACTGTCACTTGAACTTTACAATACTGTTAGGTTTCAGCCCCTTGCCACATATACAGTATATTGTCCTAGAGGTGGTATATTTATTTCATTTATTTATCTATTTATTTATTTTTACAACTTATATGCTGCTTACATTAAAGAATTAAAACAGTTAAAACATCAACTATCAATAAATAATTAAAACAATAATTAAAAAATTAAAAAATTTATAAAAGAACAATTAAATTACCAATGTTAACATTCAAAACAAATAGGCTGAAATGGAACCAAACGATACAAATACTATCATGTTCAAAAATTAACACAGTTTTGACCCACCGGTTGAGACCATTTTCTTCAGTTTGGTGCTCTCTGAGCACATTCAGACCACACCTGAAGCCAGCCCTTCTATCCCCTAACAGTGCAACCAGTTTATACTGAATTATACTGAAACTTAGGGTCCTTGACTGGGGAAAGATAGCCAGAGTAGGAATGTGGGTTCGATTCCTCCTTGGGCCTGGAAAGGTGCAGAGGAGGGGGTGGCGATTTGCACTGGTAAAGCCACTTCTTAACCATCTCACTTGCCCTGAAAACCCAGTATTGGCACATCACACAACAGAAGATGCGGGAAAGGCTGATCTAAAGAAACAGATTACAGGGGGAGCATTTGCCTAAATGTGCAGGAAGAACGTCTCTAATTCCATAGGGCACTTCAGTCCAAATCGAGATCGGGCAATCCAAGGAGCCCCCATGGAAGAAAACGCAAGCGTGTGTGCATCTCCACTCTTCACACGTAAGTCCGCCTCCAACCGGCGTTGCAGCCTGTAGTACAGTAGTACGGTATCCTGTAAACCTGCGTCCTACTTGAGTTGCTGCCGCATTGCTACCTGTAACAGCGATGCCGACTTTCCTATCTTTAGAATCAAACGCCTTCATCAAAGGCGCCTCGATCCCCACCCATTGATTCAGACACCGGGAATGAAGTGCCACGGATTTCCAACAGGATTCGTTCCCAAGAAAGTCTTTTTCGATGGGTGATCGCGTCCTTCTTTGCCACAGATTAAACTACAGTATCCTCCTCATCATGCGACCTGCCCTCACTTACAGCATCTGGTGACAGGGTGAGTTTGGAGGGCAACCCTTCCATACCCGCCAAGGTCTACTTGGAGCAGTATCTATCTATCTATCTATCTATATCTATCTATCCATCCATCCATCCCACCCCACTAGTGGCAGAGCCACTACTCTGGAGTGCAAACCGATCGCAAAAACACAACATGCACAACTGATCCATTTTTTTTTTTTTACAAAATCACACGAACAGCCAACAAGGAACATAATTTCTAAAAATAGAATAACTAATAAAGAATAGCAAGTATAAAATAGAAACATCGGACACAATAAGTGCAAAGAAAGAAAGAAAGAAAGAAAGAAAGAAAGAAAGAAAGAAAGAAAGAAAGAAAGAAAGAAAGAAAGAAAGAAAGAAAGAAAGAAAGAAAGAATCATTCAAACGTGATTACTCTCTGGGATAAGTCTATAAATAAAGTGTTTGTGAAAAGAGCCCGGTAGGGAAGAGCGGAGATCCCGGCTCATGTCCAACGTGGCCCGGGGCTTCCCAGAGGCAAACGGGACCGACAACCCCACCGCCGACCCACCTGGTGCCTGGCCGGCCGGCGCTGAGGAAGAACAGCCCCGCGTCCAGTTCGAGCCTGGCAACGAGGAGCAAACTTGCAGCGCCGCCTGTGCGCCGGCCGGCCGCCAAGTTGAGCGAGCGAGCGAGCGTGCGAACGACCGAGCGCCGGCGCCGCGAGCAGCTCCAGGGCTCCCGTCTCGGCCCCTCCCGCCCGACGTTCCTTGCCCGCCTCGCTTCTCCTGCAGGAGCCACCAGGGCGTGGCGAAAGACTTTCCCTAAGCACCGCCCCCTCGCGCGCTCTCCGCCTCCTGATTGGCAGTCGCCATAGCGACCGCCCTAAGCCGCTTTCGGCTCCAGCGGGAGGGGGATATGGAGGGTAGACAGCCCTTCCCGAGAGGGGAGAAGGAAGGGAAGGGGCGAAGCGGAAGGGAGGGGGAGACAAGGCGTGAAAAGGGATCAACAAGTTAGAGCACTGTCCCGGGTCAAACAACTACGTGGCGAGCCTCTCTCGCCCACTCACGGAGCACGGAGGGCGTAAAAGTCCCCCAAGCTCATCTCTCCCCCACTCTTGGCTATAGAACCTCATAAATAAATAAATTAAATATTATTTAATTGCCATGTCCTCCTAGAACTTTGGCAATCACAGCGTGAACTGATTTTTATCTGAAACTATTCCAAACAGAGAGAGAGAGAGAGAGAGAGAGAGAGAGATTGAGAGAGAGAGAGAGAGAACAATTTGCTCTCTTGTGCAGTGGTCCCAAAGAGACCTCTCCTTGTCCTTGGTAGTCAAAGCAGTGGTAGCTCCTGTGAAGGCATCCTGAATCTGCTGCCTGAAGGAGCTGCCTCATTGTTTCTAGATGGAAACTGGGTGTTGATTGACCCAAGGCTTAAAAAGTCTTAAAGGTGAAGCAAAAGAGAGGTGTTTCCCTGGAGAAACTTAGGAAGAATGGGGACTGGGAAGCCAAAAAGCCAAACATTTCTTCCACAAAAATGCGAGGGTTTTTGATAGAAAAACCCACTTTTTAAATAGCCGTGGTTAGCCCAGTGACCTTGCAGGCAGTGTTCAGCACAGTCACCATGGCCATGCCGCCAAGGAGCGTCCAAAAATGCAAACACTTGCCTCAATCCTGGTCAACAAAGCAGTTCTCACTGCTATCAGGGACATTTCTTTTATAAAGCAATAGGTCTTACTTTTCAGTGCAAGACCAAGTCAACTCAAAATGCTTTCCATTGCAACAGTGCAGTAATACAGTATACAGTTGGTAAAACTGACCCATCCATCTTGCACTATATTGTAAGAACTGCATCTAAGATCCAAGTGAACAGGGAGGCTGGGAGGCTGTGTTTACCAATGAAACAGTCGTCACCTGTGAGCCAGAAAGTCCTGTGACTCTGCAGGATACTTGCTTGCTCCTTTACATCACAGAACAACACTTTTAATTTGTGCAAAGTGCTTAGCAATTGTTATTGCTGTGGCCGATATTTGTTTAAAGCAGTGGTGGCGAACCTTCGACCCTCCAGATGTTTTGGACCACGACTCCCAGAATTTCAAGCCTGTATTGCCAGTGACAAAGGACTGTGAGAGTTGTGGTCCAAAACATCTGGAGTGCTGAAGGTTCGCCACTGCTGCTTTAAAGGAACCTGCCCAGCCCCCCCCCCAAGCATTTGTCTAGCTTTTTAGATGGAAGAGCTAAGGTTGTACAATATTAGTCTGGTTGGCTGTATAAATTATGGTAGGACTGAAGTAACTGAATTTTACCTAGCTTCACAGCAAATGTTCAAAGTCACTCCCCTCCCATGTGTTAACACTTTCCCATACAGTTTATAATTTGCTGTTATGCAGCAAGTCCCAGACAGACTTGACTCCCTGGTGACCTGACATCAGTGATGCAAGCAGCTGGAAACACATTTAATACAGGCACATAAGCAGCTTTACTGACCCACAGAGACTGTTCTGCATCTGATCTGTAAATTTAATGTATGAATGGCCCTTTCAAGTTGGAAATGTAAAACTCAAGAAGGGACTTATTATAATGCTTGGTGGACATGTGATAAAACAAAGTCTTACTGGGCCAAAATACATACCTGGATTACGCAAACCTTAAAAATACAACTAGAGTTTAAACCAAAAATATTTTTGTTAGGTTTATTGCCAAACATAGTGAATAAACAATATTTAACAATACATATTTCGACAGCAGCTAGATTGGTATGGGCCTGACTCTGGAAATCTGAAAATCCACCAACTGACGATATGATTATTTTTTTTAAAAATTAGACTATGTAGAAATGGACAGATTACTAAGAGATTAAAGGGATAAGAAGAATCAATTTTCTATCTGAGCTGGAACCCATTTTATAATTGGTGGAAGATAAAAACTTTGTAGTAAAAAGGATGAAAAGGATGAGTAGATAATAGTATGTCAATGATAGAAATTCACCAAACGAGATATGTCATATTGTAAACTGTTTTATATGTATGATTTTTTCTCTTTTTTCTTTTTTTATATATAGTTTTTCTTGTTTTACTTTTTAATAAAACTTTACTAAAAATAAATTTAATGTATGAATGGCCCTTTCAAGTCAATAATTTATTATTAGCAATATTTAATAGATATACACTCCAAGCTTTCATTGTGCAGCACTCAAGAGAGGCTGACATCATTGAAAATGCAATATAGTTGCCAAAGAGAAAAATGAAAAACAATTCAGGTGATGAACATACAGTCTAAAGCAACAGCCAATTTACAACATTAAATTAAATCCTCTTTCAGATGAGCCCATTTATACCACTTGATGGGAAGGGGGAGGGGGAGTCCCACAAGTTTTTGCATAACTTAAATGCATGACATACTGAAATCCACATCCAGATATATCCCAAAAGTAGATAAGATTGGTATCCCTTCTTTTTTGAAGCCTGGAAAAGGGCTATACCCTGGAAGCAAAGCCAAAGCAAAGCATGCTTACTAACCTTAGAAGGATGGAAATCATCCTTGAGCCAGCTGCCTGAATTTTCTGGCATCAAACCCAAGCCATGAGCAGTTTGAGGTAGTGCAGTTTAACCACAGCAGGCTTCAAGGGTTGTATTAGGAATAGGATATTTAGCAAAAGTAGCAAAAACACAAAAAGAAATCCCCCAGGTTAATCAACAGGATACAGGAACCAATGCGATATACTGTCTACTGTTCTTTTGTCCTTCCGCCCATGACTTGATCCCAACGGCTCAGGTATCCAGCTCAAGGTTGGCTCAGCCTTCCATTCTTGGTAAATTGATTACTGAGCTCACAGGGTTGGGGGAGCAATGTGTAGCCTTCAAAACTAAATTGTAAGCTGCCCGGAGAATGTTGTAAGTGCTATGAGGCAGTACTTTGCTAATGTGTAACCTGTTGTAAACGGCCCAGAGAGTACTTGAAGTGCTATGGGGTGGTACATAAGCAGGACACTTTGCTTTGCTCTGCTTCTGCTTTTACACTGTGAAAACTTCATGTAGTCAGGATTAGGGCAAATTGAACTTCAGAGATCCTCATCTGGAGAAACACTAAGAAAAGCAGCTGAAATCACACCTTTCAATGCCTGCCATTTTTTTCTAAATACACGTTAAACTTTTTGTCTAACAGACATGGATGAGGGAAGCAGCTGATATTCTAATGCATGGCATTCTTAAGCTGTTGCCATGGAACTGTCGGTAAAAACAGTTTGTCTTTTATGGTATGCTCGCCTACCTCAGAGGATGGGGGAAAGTACATCAGCAAGGCCTTTGGGGCAGATCTCAGGACTAGAACAGGACAAGCAGTCCTTAAGTCAGGCATGTCCAAAGTCAGGTCCAGGAGCCAAATGCGGCCCGTTTTCAAATTCTGAATGGCCCGCGGCTTCTTTTCCCCACCAGCTCAGCCTGTCATGCATCCCCCACCAGCTGGCCCCTCCCCATACTGGATGGAGATGTCAGCTTGCAGTTTTACGTTTGCCTGCCCTCCCTGCCTCTGTCTGTCCCCCCAAACACCTGCCCAGCCTACCTGCCCCTGATTTCGTTGCTGCAGTGTCCTCCCCGCCTCCTTGCATGTCCTAGACTAGAGGCTTGTGCAAAGTCTGACCTGGGGGCCAAATGCAGCTGAATGATCAGCCCCAAGTCTGGCCCTCCTTGCAAAAAGTTTGGACACCCTTGCCTTAAGCTAACAAGGCAGAAGAATGCTTTGTTAAAAGTTGGGACTAGCTCATTAAACTCAGTCCAGAAAAAGAATGATGTATTCATCTGCAGCAGAAATTGTTGAATCACAATTGTGCCACACAGGTAAGGGAGGGTTTAAAAACAGCAGCAAAAATCATACACAGATTCCCCTCCCCTTAGCTGTTACCCCCTCCCTTAAATATAGACATTAAAGCAAAACAAAACAAAGCCACCACTTCTCGGTGGCATGTATTTATTTATTTTAGAGTATTTTTACCCCGCCTTTCTCTATGCCAGGTAAAATGTGGTCATCTTGTGGTAAGATACCACAAGAATTCTTTTTTTTTTTTTTTGCCTCAACAGACTACAGTACTACTCCCCTGCAAATTCTTCATATAATAGAAAGAGTAAAAAATAAATAGGAAGGTTAAAAATGAAATGAGATTACTTATATATTTAGCTATTCATTTCCTTGCACATAAGGTTTTTAAAAATATTTATGACCAGATAAACTAACCCAAGGATTTGTGGCTGACTATTTCTAATTAATCACAGAGGAATATGTACCCTCATCAGAGGTCTTAAATTCAGCATGGCAGGCTCCTCCAGAGGCCCTGAAATACACCCTTTTATAATTATGGCCACTCCAGAGACTGCCTGGCATAGGCGTGCTGGGTTTCTAATTAAATACTAACCCAGTGGCAGATTACTGGCCCTCTGTGGGTTGCCAAATTATCAGAAGTTAGTTGGTCACGACTGTAACGGCACAACACACACACACACATTACCTCAGCCCTGATAAACTCAGGAGAGGGAGGGGCAAAAACACCTGAGTACCAGAAAAACTCCCTATTCCAACTATATTAGATGTCTGAGAAACATTTAATTCACAAAGACAGCTTGCACTGATTCACAAATGTTTATGATCAAAGAGCAACTTGTATATCTTATTCATTGAAAGTCCTCGACCCTTCACATGGGGTTTCTCAAGAGTTGCATGGGACCCCTATGCCCCACTAAGGTACCTTTCTCAGGTAACCAAAAGAAGAGCTTCTGACAGATTGTCTCCTTATCTTTGGTGTTTTCATAAAAACAGTTTAAGATCTTTCTCTTTAAACCAATTAATGAAAAAAAAAGTTGTTTTCACAGTTCACTAAAATTGTCTCAGTTTTAGCCATTTTAATATCAAACAGGTAAAATTTGATTGCTCTAAAGTACTTCATGTTATTTTTAACAGTGTTCGGAGAAAAGCCCATTGTTAAATTATGATAAACTCCATATATATTGATTGTTGTATTACTTTGGAAAAAAAACCTTCCAACTGATGAGAAAATGGAATAAAACCTAAATATTTTCTGTCAAAATATCCCTGAAAATCAACTTTTGTAGCTACCATTCACCATTTAGTCCATTTCTTCCTTCTTTTGCCCAGGCCCCTGTACTTGCTATTTACTTTAAACAATACCAGCAATTACTATCTAGAAACAGTCTCATTGCCATCTAGCCAGTCCCACATTGCCACAAAAGCTCAAAAATCCTTTGTCCTTTTGACTAGCTCTTGACTATCTTTTGTGTAACAAATGTGCATCCAGTACAAATTACAGTTGAACAGGGAAGATAAATACATAAAGAGTGCCTTTGCTAAACACACACACACACACATCTTTAGCAAATGGGGTTGGTGGGGTGTAACTTAAATATAGTATTCATATGCTTTTAAGCATCTGTGCTTACAGTATTGACATAGCTGTATGACTTTTAGATGCTTTCAAATATTGGAAGTATTCTTGCACCTATGGAACACAGAAGCAATGTTAAAAAAAGCTTTCAGAATACACCATATCCCTGTTAATTTCAAACACACAAGCACAATAAGGCAGAAACTTGTCTACCCAAAGGATCCGATACCAAAACAAAAAAGGAGCAACATAGTATATGCGGTCCAATGCAGTGAGGAGTGTGCAGACCTCTACATTGGAGAAACTAAACAGCCATTAAACAGAAGGATGGCCCAACATAGGAGGGGTAACAGCTCAGGACCAGAATCAGCAGTAAACCTCCATTTGAAGGATAAAGAGCACTCATTCAAAGATGAGGATGTACACATCTTAGACAGAGAAGAGAGATGGTCTGAGAGAGGGGTCAGGGAGGCCATTCATGTGAGCATTCATACCTTTTACACTTATCAGTATTAATCATGTTGCGTCAGTTTGAGACGGTCATCTCAATTTGCCTAATGGCAGTTCCAGCTCTTACTGAAATGAGAACAGGATTAGGGTAATCAGAAGCAAATGTTTGAAGAACAGACTGTAAAACTCAGTTCAGTTGACACAAGAGGGGGAGAACCTCTTTCTGTTGTTCCTTTCCTCACATTAAAGTCATGTACAGTATTTGAAGAGACAATCTGGATGTATCTGTGGACATTTTACATGCAGGCCAGAATCAAGAGGTAGAGCATTAAAAGAGCTCTTGGTCCCATGTAAAGCCTCCACAGAGACATCCAGGTAGATACATACCCAGGTTTCCTCTTCTGTCCTATCACAGTGATGAATGTGGTGGCGCTGAAGTGCACATAAGCACCCATCATCACATGTGGTGTAAACACAGTAAGATGACACTTTAAGTTAGCTTCCACCTTGGTTTTCAGAAGAAACTCCTCAGGTTAAAAAAAAATCATTCCTTTGCTTCCAGTAAAAAAATGAATGCTGCTCACTAGATCTTTGCTCATCATGATTTCCATCCCAATTTGCTTTGCAACTCTCTGTCCAGAATGATTGATCCACTAGACCTTTATCAGATGTCTGGTAGAGAACATAAAGCAACTACAAATATATACCTAGGGAAAATCCAGGCACCGTGGAAGCCTATATTACACTATCACCTAGAACTAATACGCCACAATTTCCCTCTGTGCTTAATTAATTATGATGCTGGTTTATTTATATAGCATGTTTAAGTATTCCATGTCCATATCATTCATATTGTAATACTCCTCATAACCCAGTAATAATAGTCAAGAGTTTTCTTTAAGGGAACTGGTAAGTTTTCTTCAGAGCCACATTTTTCTTATCTCTGCTATTAGTCACTACAAAGAGTTAAAACAAGGGACAAGCATTAATCCTGTGCAGTGTAATACTGCTGGGATTGGTGCAACCAGTTAAATTGGAATGATGCTTAAGCCTTAAATGGCAAAGAGATCAGTGATTATTACCCAGAGGAGCCAAGTAGACAGCTGTTTATAGCTGCAAGTCACGAAATAAACGCTTGGGTTTTTATATATATGTATATATACACACACACACACGTATGTGTGCATGCATGCATGCACGCACGCACGCACGCACGCACACACACACACACACACACAGTGGTACCTTGGTTTAAGTAATTAATTTGTTCTCCGGGCCATTTTGTATTGTGAAAAATTCTTAAACCGAAAAGCGGTTTCCCATAGGAATGCATTGAGAACAAATTAATCTGGAAGGGTCAGAGCCTAGGACGGTGAGTGGTTGATCCCTGGGTGGTCTCCCAAGAGATGCCACTTCCTGAGGGAACTTAATAGGTGATCATCAGAACTCCCCTCTTTACTCTCTGATCCTCCAATTCTTTCTGTAAGAGAAAAGTGGGCAATCTGTGGCCCTTTGGCTGCACAGGGGGCCACCACAGTTCTTTTATGCAGGTCCCAGACTAACTTCAAAAGCCTTCTGCAAGCTGTAACTTTAGATACCTGGCAAGTAATCTGCCTCTCTCCCAATAGTCTGGAAGTTGAGTCATGGCAACTGGACTCATTTTCTTGAGGGATCAAAATGTTTTGCTACTTATCCAAGCAGCTTCATCAGTCTGAGGAAAGTTAGTTGCGAGTCCTCCATTTTAGAGTTCACTTTGACCTCATATGTGACCTGAATAGGTTCATTAGATGTACAATGACACCTAGCGAGCCTATTCAGGCCATTGTCCACCTAACAAGCCTATTCAGACCACTGTACAACTTTTGAGCCTATTTAGACCAAGATGATGTGAAATCAAGGTGAACTAAATGATGCCCAAAGAGCCTTGCTTCAGCCAAACACGGTTGGCAGGTGTTTTAGGCACATGTCTATTTGGAAGGCAGTGCCAGAAATCTGTCACTTGCACACATATATCACTCACAAATATGTGAATGTGTGTATTTGCACACATGCATGCATGCATGCACAGACACAATTTTGAAATTGTTACACAAGAGGTTATACCTGCAGTGTCACAATTATCTACTTCTGTTGCTGCACCAATGTCCATTCTCTAACGTCAGGTTTTGGACCTGAAATTCCAGGGAACAAGAAACTGCTGACCTAGCAACTCTGGGCTCAATTGCACAACTTGTTAGAACTCGGTTCAGGTTAAGAAAAAATAATAATAAATCATTTGTTGGACTGGATGGCCCTTGAGGTCTCTTCCAACTCTATGACTGTATGATTCTAAAATATGGCATCTCCGTGATGTAAATGAAGCACATTTTTTTATTTTTTTGCCTGGGAAGCAAGTTGGTTGGTTGGTTGGTTTGGGATGGAAGGCTAGACAAAATACTCCTCCACCAGAGACTCATTTATTTTAAACGGTGTGCCAAACTGAATTATTTCAATGAGTTTTGGCATATGTAAACCCCTCTGTCAGAGTAAATTGTGTCTCAACAGCAAGAGGGGAGAAATGGGAGTGGAGAAGAGGAGGACCAGCCACAGCAGAGGCTGGAGAAGGTGCACTGGGCTGCAATGCCTCCTGGATCAGCTGCCAGCCTATACCCAACAACTCAACAACTCACACTTCCCTGCTCCCTCGCACCCACCCACCCCATGCGTGCCCGATTGCCCACTCACTCACTCATCCCCACCTGCCCGATCGCCCTAGCACCACTTTGCACAAAGCTACACAGGCTAGAGACAAGGACACCTTTCCAGTTATAATGAAGTGCAACACTGAATTCCCCAGGAAAATGTAAGACAAACCAATGAGGCAGAAGCCCTATTCAGTCCTAGAGGATGCGTATGGAACCCAGACACATCAAGGGCAGCACGCCACTCCTCATCTTCCAATGTCACACTAAGCACTCCAAACTTTTTCTTTCCATCACCATGTCCACCATTGGTGCAGTGTATCAGGCACTTTAAATGAGGTTTCTGAGAGCAGCAGGAGACAGGTGGACCTTGTAATGAGGTGATGCCTAGATGGGTCAATTGGGGTGTGTGGTGTGTGGAGTTATGTGTTATTTATGGAATGTGTGTTCTCTGTTTGCCATGTCATCTTTGGAATAAAAGAAGCTATGCTGGAGCACGTTGTCATGTCTGGACCCACTAAATAATACTGGCAACGAAGGTGATTTTTGCTTGCCTGCAGAGGGTATGTTGGATCGAAATAATTACCTGTCTGTGGGAAGAACCTTTGGAGAAGGGAAGAAAGAGTTGTGGAAATGGTTACAAGGGGGCTGTTGGAGCCTTTTGACTCAGCTGTTACCGACTGGGAAAATTACATATCAAGGTTTGAGTTTTATCTTTATTATTTATTTATTTATTTATTTATTTATTTACTTACCATATTTTTTAGCCGCCCCACTACCACTAACAAAATAACAGAAGCCGAGGCTGTCAGAGCCACCTTCCTCAGCATGTGTGGACTGCCTGTGTTTGAGACAGTGAGAGCTTTGTGTGCCCCCACACCCTTGAAAGACATTACATTTGCAGCCATTAAAGACAAGCCATGTGACCACTTCTCACCTCAGCCTTCAGAAATTGCTTATCGGCATGCCTTTTACAAGTGGGAGAAGCTGTGATGCAAGTCATCCATTGGAGGAGTCAAGCAGTAACATTAACACCTGAAAATGCTTGTGCCGGCTTTGGGGGATGGGCACCTGAAGAAAGCACGTCCATTTCGGAATGTACAGTGCTGAAAGTGTGTGAAGGTGGGGCATATTGCCCGAGTCTGTCATGCTGCTCCTGAGTTGAGGGCAGCTGATAGGGGGAATAGTCAAGCAGCTTGGGCATCCAGGAAGGGTTTTTACAAGCAGGGCAAGTGTCACACCCTTTCCTCTTGTCTTTATGAACTGCCAGAGATTAAAGGAGACAGCTCTGTGATTACTTTACAGCCGGCAATTCAACCAAAGATTAGAGTGACTGTAAGAATCCATTGCAGTAAAAAGGATTTTGGAGCCGTGCAACCATTAAAACAAACAAAGTCAAAACTAGACTATGGGTGATACCTTCATAGGTTGCTAGTAAAAAAATAAAAAATGTTGCTGAGCTTTCGAGAACCCAAGTCCTCTTTTTCAAAGCGGTTTTAAAAGTCCAAACATGGCAAGGGATGTAATTTGCCAGGAGAGAGTTCTTAAAAGTTCATCTGGCAAGATGGATGCCAGGTTTTCTTCATGGAAGGCACAGAGCAGCATGGTCCGTTGGTGCTGGACTAAACAGGTTGATTCAAACAAAGAGCTGCATGGTGTGGGCCCCTCCTGCCTGCTTACAACCATCATCTCTATTGGTTCTTCGAAACACAATCCAGGACATGCCATGTGAAATGGAAGTACACACAGGTTCTGCATTGTCTATCACTGCAGACCAGACACTCCAACAGATTTGTCCCAAAGGGTGGAGGAACAAATTGGAGCCATGTAATGTATTCCTTAAGGATTTCCAGGGCAGGCAGGTTGCTGGGGATGGGAACCCTGCATGTAGCCTATTAAGAACTTTAGGGGGCCACTAGGGGTAGCAGTGGCAAAAGGGCAACTGCCGAGCCTACTGGGATTGGAATGGTTTGAGTCACTGGGCATTTATATTTCTGGTATTCGACAAATTAAGAATGTGGATGTTACAGCTGTGTGTAAAGAGTTTAGAGCAGTGTTTGATGGATCTTTGATGAAATATGCTGATGAAATATGAATCCATCAGTGGCCCCAATCCGGTTAAGGGCACATAGGGTTCAGTTTGATGAAGACTGATGAAGAATTAGATTGGCTGAGAGCTCAGGGGGTCTTAGAGGCAGGACCCCATGCTCAATGGGAAACATCTATTGTTACTCCCCTTAAGGCATATGGAGCTGTGCGGATTTGTGCCTGTTATAAATGCACTGTTAACAAGGCATTGCAACAGCATGCATACCCAGTGCCAGTGGTAAGTCATCTCCTGGCGTCACTAAATGGAGGAATGATCTTTGCTAAGCTTGATTTGGTGCAGGCATATCAGCAATTGCCAGTAGATGATGCCACCGCAGAGGCACAAACAATTATTAACACACAGGGGGGCATTTAAGGTAAAGCAATTACAGTTTGGTATCTGTGCTGCCCCTGGGGTATTTCAAAGCATTATGGAGGGTTTCCTTTGAGGATTGCCAGGTGTCATCCCATATTTTGATGACATCTTAGTGGCTGAAGGTTGTGAGGTTGAGTTAATCGCGCAACTCAGTATGGTGCTGGGTAAATTGCAGGCTGCAGATTGACGCTTCTGGTATCCATCCTACTTCAGAAAAGGTTAGAGCAATATCTAGTGTTCCAGAATCTACAACAAAGAAGGAACTGCAGTCCTTTTGGGGGGCTGGTGAGTTTTTATCACACTTTTTTACCTCATAAGGCACCAGTGGCAGAGCCACTACATTGCCTTTTAAAATCACCTACCCCTTGGAATTGGGGAGCTTTTAGGGCAGTTAAAGATTTGTTGTCTTCAGAAAGTGTTTTGACACACTTTGATGAGAAGAAGCCACTTCTCTTGCTGCAGATGCCTCCCCATATGTAATTGGGGTAGTCCTTAGTCACAAGAGGCCAAATGCGCATAGTTCCACTCTGTTGGTTACAACACCCATGAAAAGTAAGCAATAGCAGCCTCCTGAACATTTTCATTTTGTTTCATTTCATTTTTCATTGAAGGGGCAGTTTGTTGTTTGTTTCATTGGGGAATAAAAGGAAAAACAAAAAATGAAACAAAAATAATTTTGTTCCCATCTCTAGAAATAATGCTATTCAGCATGTGACATCAGCTCCCTTCCACCCCGCTACAAATGGACAGACAGAGAGAATGGTCAGGACAGTGAAAAACACCCTCCACCGGGTGGCCAGAGGAAATTAACATTACCAGTTAGCAGCACTATTGTTGCAACAACATGTTACTCCCCACTCTACAACAGGGGGTAGTCCAGCAGAGTTGTTAATGAATAGAAGGCTGACTATGGTCCTGGATAGGTTACATACAGACTTGTCATCAGAAGAATCAAAGCAAGCAGTCGGGGGGGGGGGGAGTTGAGGTATTTCATCAGAGAAATTTGGTTTATGCCTGTAATTATGGTGGGGGCCCTGACTGGGTACCAACAACAATTGATAGAGCAACAGGGATGCTATCATATTGAGTGATTACATCTGATGGCCAAGAGTGGTGATGTCACCTGGATCAACTGTGACAGAGATGGCCAGGGAGGGCTGCAGCCACTGGGGATGAGTCAGAGAGTGAGATACCAGAAGCCATGGTGCCCAATGCAGCAGACATCATGCCACAGTCCATTATAGATCCACCAACAGTGACAAGACTGGAGTGTAGTGACGCTGGGGAACTTCCTGAGGCACCAAGTGTAGAACAGTCTGAGCCATTGGGTCCTAATGGGCAGACAGAAGACAATGGTTTAAGACATTCTCAGTGAGTGTGGGCACCTCCTTGTTATTTGCAAGACTATGATTGTAATAGGGTGCAATCTTGTCTTGGGGGGAGGGGCGTAGTGTATAGGGCACTTTAAAGGAGGTTTCTGAGAGCAGCAGAACACAGGTGGACCTTGTAATGAGGTGATGCCTAGATGGGCCAATGGGGGTGGAGTTATGTGTTATTTATGGAATTTGTGTTCTGTGTTTGTCATGTCATATTTGGAATAAAAGAAGCTATGCTGGAGCACGTTGTCGTGTCTGGACTCACTACATAATAATGGAAATACATCAGTCTGAAGAGGGGCAGGTTGGCTGCTCTCTCTGGGCAGCTTGTCTACATAAGCCATGGCCCCATTTTGTAAAGTTCTGACTCATGCGGAGAGGCCATCAAGGTACAGCAACTTCTTCACACAGGCACAGCTCCATATCCAAGACTGTGACCAAAAGGGCAGGTCTCCATACATGGTCTTTAACCACTGACTCTAGGCAGAGTTTCCCAGGTTATCTTTAGCATGCTTGGATTAGAACAGCATCCTAATCTGCACCTTCTGATTCCCTACTTGCTCCCCGCATTACCTCTCCTCCTGACAGTGGTAATTGCCTTTGCAACCGCGCTCTGATGCTGTGCTCTTTGAAGATGGAGCTCACTAATAACAGGTTTTCATTTGAATATTAACGACAAGGAAACACCTGTGCCACAGCAGGCCCAAGCATGTTCCTGGCTCTTGTTAGCTCCTGTGGGTGCTGAATTTATGAATTGTAGGAAGATGGGCTTGGTCTCGATTTTTAAAGTGTCTGAATGTCAAAGCCACTGCAGCACACTTTGCTGCCTAGAGAAACAAAAGGTAGGATTGTTCTGCATTCTATTTTATATAAGCCAAAGGGGCTGTCAGGTGAATCTTAATTTAATACTGACAATGGAATACTGTTCTCCTGAGTGCTAGTCTCTCACTTCAGTGAGCTGGTTTTTAACACGGGTTTCTTGAACACAATTAACTTGCCAAGGATTTGAACTTTTTATACAAATGCCTCCAAAGTTCTATGCTAAATACATAGCATCAGTATTAGAGTTACTTGCAGAAAAGTGTCCTAAAATATCTTCACTTCCAAAAAAAAAAAAGTAAAACAAATAAAATAAAATCAAGGAACCAGGCTGGAAGCAGACAGCCCACAACTGGAAAATTCTCAACTCATAGAAATGGTGGAGTAT
Organism: Phrynocephalus guinanensis; assembly: GCA_037367245.1. Classification (NCBI taxonomy): domain Eukaryota; kingdom Metazoa; phylum Chordata; class Lepidosauria; order Squamata; family Agamidae; genus Phrynocephalus; species Phrynocephalus guinanensis. The sequence goes on from CM074733.1 coordinate 53,133,452, forward strand.
ACAGCATCAGTGTTTTTCCTTTCCAGGATTGTGTACAGTTGCTTAGTTGCTTGCTTGCTCTTAGCAGCCAAGAGCTAAGAGACTGCCACCATTACTTGCCATCCGAGATCTTGCCACCTGAAGCTGTTGCCTCATTCTGACTAATGATAGGGTCAGCCCCCGCTCAGTCTGCTCTAATGTTTAGATCAGTGGTTCCCAACTCCCAGAAGCCTTCACCACTAGCTGTGCTCATGAGAACTTCTGGGAATTGCACTCCAAAAACATCTGGGGACCCAAGATTGGGAAACTCATTTCTCATTTCAAGAGCTGGAAAGAAAATCACATTCCCACCAGAGCAACCTTGGGTCCTCAGAGACTGTTGGATTCTAATTCCCAGAGTTCCTGACCACTGGCCACATAGGCTTGAGCTTCTGGGAACTGAGGTCTGCATGGAAATCCAACCTGGAGAGTCCCTACCCTAGAGCATCTCCCCAGTAAGCTTACAATTCACAAAATTCTGCCACCAGGAGTACCATACTATGTTTTGGGTTGGATGATCTTTGGTTGCTTCAGTCTATCAGAGTTAAACTAGAGCTCAGAAATTAATGCAGTAATGTACTGCTTTACTGTTAAAATTGTTACTCTTGCATTAAACAAGAGGACACACAAACACGTTCATCTTACGCTTTCAGAACTAACATTTTGAAAGTGGTGTTTTTATGGTAAATTGACATTTGAAAGTAGAGTTTTGATACTGTTTTCAAAAAGTTACTTAGATGCCTCATTTTGCTTGTTCTTCTGTTCTATGCAAAAATAGCAATCTCGCCACATTAATACCAATGCGTTCTTTCCAAACTGTGGAATTTGTAATCAAATTTAGATTGCAATCATTCGTTACATTATTTTGTCCACTTTCTTTTTGCAAACCATCCTTGGGATGAATGGCTTTGAAGTAGATACCAGATATTTAACCATTAATAGGTAACTACTTCCATAACCCTTTTCCTTTCTGCTTTGCAAAATTCCAGGTGTGTGATTGCAAATAACATTGCCATTTTAGATCGATCCCTCCCCCCTGCCCATCTGCCAACTGATAACATTTGTGGTCAATGTAGGAAGAAATGGGTTAAACCCTGTCAACTAAGAAGTCTTTTGAATGTAAAGCACATGTAATATACTATAATTAGAAACTTGCTGTTGTTTAGGATCTCCTAGGGACCTTTGAAGTGATACTGATTTGAAGGGAAGGTATTTTAATGTAAATTAAGAACTTTTTTACAAAAGTGACATTTTAACACTAAGAGTGAGCGACAGAAAAATGGCAGCATAATTTCATGTTTCATTTTTAGTAACATTATTCCAAGATGGTAGAATAATAGCTAGTGAACACATTTATGCCCGCCCACCAGGAACTAATTTAACAAAGGTGGAACACAGAAATTTTACGTTTCTCCATCTCTGTGTGTTTTCTACCTTGGCTTAAAAAACTGAGTGCTATCTATTATTATTATTATTATTGCAAGCTCTTTTAAAAATTGCAGAATATGGCACAAGTATTTGGTGCGTGCAAATAGTGCCTGAAATTCCAGATTGCATCTTCCTCGTATTGATGGGTGGGTGCCTTTAAATGGAGGTGAGGTAGGGACCCTTTCCCTCTTTTCCCCAATGCTTTGCCTTACCATTCACAGCCTGTGCTTTAGATGCTGACATCCACTGCCACCATATCCAAGGAAACCACACATGTCATATTGGCAACTAAAATCTGGGTTAGGGTGGGCTGAGCATCCTTCCTTAGCAGGTAGGAACAGGCACTAGCCATGCATGAGCCTGGAGCGTCTGTTTAGAACAGCCAGGCTCCCTACCCCATGTTGGCACCTGTCACAGTAAGCAGACTGTAGAAACCAGGAGCTCCACTTGGCACAGCTGAGCAATGTCAGGTGTAATGCTGGTTACGGTTTATCGTGGCAATGAGCTCTGGTGGGACCCTGGGCACTGATATGACCTTCTCTTTGCCATAAGGTGGCATGGCCTGCTATAGGTTGAGCATTTGGCACAGATTTTCTTTAAAAATATATTTTTAAAGTTATACATAAATGCACGCATGCACAGGAAAAACCCCATACTATCAAAACATGTTCAAACAAATCATACTATGAAAAAAACACTTGACTCAAAAGAAACTTAAAGTCCCTTTATATTTTAGTGACTCTGCCCTCGTAAAGATGAAATAATAGCGTCTAATGATGTTTATTTGTTCAAAATATTTATATCCCACTGTTTTCCTCAAAAGGACCCAAGGCTGCTTACATCATAAAACAGTATTTAAAAGCTAAAAGTAAGAAATATACAAATACTGGGAAAGAATGAAACAATTATTATATTAAAATAGCAAGGAGGCCAATATTAAAACATTACAATGGAGGACAATGGTCCATTTAAAACCCCTCTCAGACAAGGAGTTGTGAAGAAAAACCCTGCCTGAAGAGAAAGGTCTTTGCCTGCCTGCTGAAGGACAGCAGAGATGGGGCCAGCCTGGCTTCCCCTGGGAGGGAATTCCAGAGTTGGGGAGCAGCCAACAGAGAAAGCCCTCTCTGGATTACCCACCAAATGTACCTGTGAGGGAGGTGGCACCAAACGAAATGCCTCTCCTGATGATCTTAATGCCCTGGCAGACTCATCTGGGATGATGGGGTCATTTAGATAGTTTGAACCCGAATAAGTTAAAATTGAATTGTGCCTGGAAACAAAACATGCAATCAGGGATTCCCGCACAGCCCTGGAAACTCACTGGAGTGGTGGAACTGGTAAAACCACTCCTTAAATATTGTGTTTATCTTAAAAGCCCTCCTAGGGTCCCACTATAAGTTGGTTCCAACTTGATGGCACAAAACAAGACACACAACCAACAATATTATTATTATTTATTGTATTTATATCCTGCCCATCTGGCTGAGAGTACAGTCACAATTCAAAAGGGATGAAGTTACCCCTTGTTAAGATCCACATAATTTGGAAGTAATGTGTTTATAGCTTTGCTGTTAAGGAAATGGAAATAATGACAAATAGCTTTTTATTTGTACCTGGTTACTTGTGAGCATTGTGTGTTGTGTCGTTACAGTTGTGACCGACTCTTTGTGACCCCATGTCGATGGAGTTTTCTTGGCAGGAATACTGGAGTGGATTGCCATTTCCTACTCCAGGCACCTCCAGCACCTGGTATTCCCTGGTGGTCTCCCCTCTAAATACTAGCCAGGGCAGACCCTGCTTAGCTTCTGAAATCAGGTGAGATTGAATGTGTTCAGGGCATATAGGCAGCTACCTTAATCCAATTCATGGCAAAAATTAACTTCAGGTGCAGTGGCATCCTAAACATTACTTGCTTAGTAGTAAAGTCCCAGTGAGCACACTGGAAGTTATTATCAAAAGGGGGATTGAAAATAAAACAGCCAGCATTATAATGCTATTGTACTTAATAATAGTAAGGCCACACCTGGACTATTGTGTACAATTCTGGTCACCACATCTTAAAAAAGACATAGTGGAACTGGAAAAGGTGCAGAAGAGAGCGACTAAAATGATTAGTGGGCTGGGGGACCTCCCTTATGAGGAAAGGCTAAAACATTTGGGGCTCTTTAGTCTGGAAAAAAGGCACCTGAGGGGGGTGATGTTGAGATGTACAAAATAATGCAGGGCATGAGTAAAGTGGATAGAGGGACACTCTTCTCCATCTCCCAAAATACCAGAACTAGGGGACATCCATTCAAATTGAGGGCTGGGAGAGTAAGAACAGACAAAAGAAAATATTTTTTCACCCAGTTTGTTGTTTGTCTGTGGAAGTCCCTGCCACAAGATGTGGTGATGGCATCTACCCTGGACGCCTTCAAAAGGGGATTGGACAAATTCCTGGAGGAAAAGTCCATCACAGGTTGCAAACCATGATGGAGATTTGTAATCTCCAGGCTTAAAACCGGGGTACCTCAAGGGCCAGATGCAGGGGAGTGGTCTCAGGAGACAGATATCTAATCTCATGTGCTCCCAGACATATTTGATGGGGCCACTGTGAGATACAGAAAGCTGGACTAGATAGGCATTTGGCCTGATCCAGCATGGCTCTTCTTATGTTCTTATGTTTTTATGTAGGTGCCAGCACTCTACCTTGACAGGGAGGTTGAAGGATACTTCATAAAACTGGGTTTGTGTTTTCGCCACGGGTCCGTGTTTTTGCACCAGTGTGGAGCTCTGCGGGGCAGAGCTTTGAGAATAGTCAGCAGGAGGAGGAGGAGGAGGAGGAAGAGAGACCCCGAGTGGGGAGCAGAGTCTGAGAAAGGGCTCAGGCATTACACCAGGGGAAAGGACAGCAGTCCCTCATTCTGGCACATCGCAAGCTGACGGCTTCGACTGCTACCATGCCCACACCTCTGCTAGCCTGCTGCCTTCTCCTCTCCTTCCACCCCCCCAAGTCCCTGCAGCTGCCAGATGTGCCCCTCCTCTCCCTGCCCCCTGTGTTACAACACAACAGTGTGCACCTGCCTCTGGCGCCTGGACACACTCAGTGCCCCCAGCAAGGCTTCCCTGCATTCCAGAGCAGACCAGCCAAGGGACGTGGGATGCTTACAGGCGGAGGCCAGGGGGCCCTTTGCACTGGCCCTGGGAGGTCGCCCAAGACGCACCTTCCCACGGCTTCTGGGCAGGGAGCAAGCCATTTGGTGCCCCTAGATGCTGCAGGGGGGCAGATCCACCCTTTTGGCCCTCCCTAGCTATGCGACTGGAGAGGAGAGAAAATTGACAAATCGATATTGCAGAGTGAGAAGTGGAATTGTCCATTTTGGGGGGAGGGGGAGTTGGGGGGATTTGGGGGCTTGCAGCCCAAAGTAACAATTCCAAACTCTAGGGCAGAATCCAAGGTGAGATTCAGACCTTGGAAAAGTTACCTTTTCCCCCTACTGAAACCTAAAATCTGGGATTGTTGCCCTACTATGCAGTTTAGGGTGATACGGCAAGATTTCTCAGTGGTTCGGGGTTGTTGTCATCTGAAAAGCTTATTTATTATTTATTCATTTAAAACATTTCTATCCCATTTTCTCCTTTGAACAGCACCAAAGGCAGCTTGCAACATTAAAAGATAGTATGTAAAGCCAACAACAGTGAGTATATAAAACCAAAAGGATTAAACAGTTAGATTTGCCGAAATCTCCTTGTGAATAAAAAAATATAGGATGGAAGTAACAGGATAGAATGGAAATGAAGACATACTATGCGATGAGAAATACACCAAGATAGAGGGACTGACCACAACACTGCACTCGGGAGACTAAAAAAAAACTGCAAAAGACGTAGACAATTTTGTATCACACAGGTATAAAATGGTTACTACTGTTTGATCATATTGCCTTATGGCACAGGAAACACTGTGGTTCCTATTGCTACATGTACTGTAATTGCATCTGGTGCTATTATTGCTTTTAGTAAAGTAATCTGCCTTTATACAGTCTGTTTGTTTAAGAATCTTACATTTCCAAACATCCCAACCTGTCCTAAAGAGAAACATATTTAAGCGGCTCTAGGGTTTGTCTGAATTATGGCGGCCTGCAGTGGGACAAAAACCATCATCATTATCAGTGTCATTGTCATTTATCGTCATCACACAGTCAGTTATATAAGGATCCTGTTGCTCTCCAGGCTGCTGGCAAGACACAGGAGGAAATGTCCCACCACTCTAACTTTGAAGCATTTTAACTTGCTTTAAGCTGGCTGGGTAGCTATTAGGTCAATGAACTAGATAGATGGCTGTGGAGCCAGAGGTTGGGAGTACAGAAGGAGCCTGCCCTTGTGACCTTGGACAAACTCTACAGTCCCAGAATACTCTCAGAAGAAGGCATTGGAGAACCACTTCTGAATACTCTGTACCTAGAAAGCCGGAAAGTATGTGCCATCAAGTCAGAATGGACTTGACAGTCCCAAATTAATAACGAGCTCTGTTCTATCACATAGGATAGAAATGCAACTGGGATTAAATTGCACTTTGCCTCAGAGCCTGAAAAAGTTCATTTTATGGAGAAGTGGCCCCCAACTTTGGGTCCCCAGAGGTTCTTGGACAAAAACTCCCAGACACCATCACCACTCACCATGCTGGCCAGGTTTTCTGGGAGTTGTGGTCCAATAATATATGGGGATCTAAGGGTGGGAAGCAGTACTTCTAGAGTATGAATCCCAGAATCCACCGCCCCCGGCTAGTTCAGTGCATGGTAGCTAGATGGGCGGTATATAAATCTAATAAACAAACTGTGTTCTGTTCTGCAGAGTTTTCTGGAAGTCAATAACCAAGAAAAGTCCCAGTTATAGTGTCCAACCTATTTGCTGTAACTGTAACATGAAAAGTCTGACATTCATACCACTGACTATTTTTATAGAAGTTTCTCACTCATGAATTACAAAATATTTTCTTTCTAAAGGAGAAAATCTGCATGTTCAGAAACTAACTCTGAGGAAGCATACAGGTCATCTGATGACAGTCTTGGTTGCTATGGTGAGATGTATTCTATTTTTAATTAAATTATCATAATCAGAAACAATGTATGCCTACTCCAGTACTTCCATCTAATTCCAATACTTCCAGTACTTCCATCTTATTTGCAAAGTCACATATAAATTAGCATACACAAATGTTACACATGCCTATCTCCTCTTTGGTTCCAATGAGCATGTGGCTGCCATACAGACGGTAACACTGGACACTTAAATGCCCTGCTTGCAATTTCTGCACTAGCCTCGTGCCCTCCGGTGCAGCAACAATTACTGGCTCCTCATTATTATAAGCCACCTTGGGTTCTTTTCCAAGGAGAAAGGTGGGGTAAAAATATTCAAAATAATTAAAACAAATAAATAAGAGGATTCACACAAATTTTGATTGCCACACTGGCCTAGGAATTGGTGAAATGCCCTCTTGTTCTACTCCTCAGGTTAAGGACCTTGGTCTGCTCCAGCTGCAGCACTACTAGAATGGTTCCTGGTAGAAACAGACACATGAGCACATGACCCAGGACATTTGTCCCTGTTAAAAATATTTCCCTTGACAAATCAGGCAGTTTTCTTGTACATTTAGATGCTGATTGCCCTGTTAATACCACTGAAGAAAGGAGTCAATGGATAGGCAAGAAAGAAAGATAAAGAGAAGGGACTGACCAGTGCCCTGATATTATATATCTACTTGGTGGCTTTCAACTCATCAAGTTATCTGCTATTATTATAATGGAGGACAGCCATGGCCTTAAAACAAAGCTGGAGGTCTAGAGCTGTGAATAACCCCAGCTTGTCTTCTCTTTGGTTTAAGCCTTCTTTCCCTAACCTGGTGCTTTCTGGATGAGTTGGACTATCAATCCCGTCATCCCTGCAGGAGGGGGTTGGCATCTGGAGGGCATTAGATAGCAAAAAGCTGATTCAAAGGGAGGAAGAGGGGGGAAAGGAGGTGGGTTTATTTGTTCCAATAATAATATTTTAAAGCAATCATTAGTCAGCCTAACAAACAGGACTGGAGCTGTTAAAATAAGAAGTGCAGTTTGCACTACAGGGGCAGTATCAATCAATCAATCAATCAATCAATCAATCAATCAATCAATAACCAAAAAGTGTGTGTTGTTTTTTTAAACTACCATATACTTCTGTTAAAACCTTAAGAAAACAAAAGAAAAGAAAATCTTCAACCTATCTGTTTAAGCTTTCTCAAAGAATTAGTATGTCTGCTAACGTCATTCCAAACTGAATTTAGTCCCAGCTCTTGTTTTTGAGCAAATGACGAGGCAATCTTATTTATTTATCCCCAAAAGACCTATACATCACACAAGCCCTTATGACCACATGAGTTATAAGGGCCCGTATAATTTCCTCTTAGAAGAGCTTACACAGCTTCACGTCAATACTATTTCCAGATGGCAGGAAGGAGTGGCGTATTTGCTCTCTGGCTTGTTACTGTTATTCTAATGTCTGCTTGCAAAGACTTCTCTGGAATGGCTGCCTGGATGAACCCTTCTTTCTCAGTCCTTCAGAGGTACAGTATTATGAACTATGTCAGGAGGAATAATAGGAATTGCAGTCCAGTGCATCTGAGTGAAACTTGGTTGAGAAAGCCTGGCTTGATATTTCAGAGGCTCTGGCACAGAGATGACATGTTTCAGCTCTGGAAACATTCATCAGGATTATAGCAAGAAAGGTTTTCTCTGTGCATTTCATCCTGACTATATATATTTAGAGCAGGGCTGTCCAACTTTTGAACAGGCTGAGGTCTACTTTTTCTGGCCCAAAGTGCCTGAGGGCTACTACACTAAAACCTCTACTTACGAAATTTATCCGTTCCGAGCACATGCTCATAAGTAAAAAAAAATGTGAGCAGTGGTTTCCCATAGGAATTCATTAAAAATCAATTAATCTGTTCTGGAGGGAACAGATTTCAATGCATTCCTATGGGAATGCACACGCTTCCCTTGCGCCTGCTTGAGCCGGTGTGGGTGGGTGCAAGGGGGCACATGCATGCTTGCACAGATCACCCCTTCCAAGGGGCAACCCACAGGACCATGCACATGCCTCCCTTGCACCTGGCTCAAGCAGGTGCAAGGGAGGTGTGTGCATGCTTGTGAGCAGCCCGGATCCGCCACTGCCACTTGCAAATAAAGAATAAAAGTGGAACCGATAAGGAGAACAAGATGGCAGTGGCTAACAATAAACTAACATAAATCAAGACAATAACTTCAGCAGTCGCTGAAAGCAGCTTTAAGTAGTCATGTTTTAAGATGTTTTTAAACACTGGAAGGGACCCTGCAAGTCTTATCTCACTTGGAAGGTGGATCCAAAGAGTTGGGCCAGCCATCGAGAAGGCCCGATTTCAAGTGGAAGAAGGCCTGCAACGTTCTGGTGGACCAGCCCGAAGCTGATCTTTTGGGGATATGCTCTGCCAGATACTCTGGTCCCAAGCCTGGAGGGTTTCATAAATCAAAACCAGTACCTTAAACCTTATTCGGAAGGCAACGGGTAGAGAGCATTACAGTAGTCTATCCTTGAGATAACCAACACTTGTACAACTTTCCTCCAAGAGTCACCGTCAAGGCAGGACAGGCGCTAGGTTTTTTTGCGCCCTAGGCGAGGGGCGAGGGGCGGGGTGGGCAGGTGGGGCGGCGGGGTGGCGGATGACTGGGGATGGCGACAGGCATGGGGGTGGACGGCGACGGGCATGGGGGTGGGTGGCGATGGGCACGGGGGGGCAGCGGGCAGATGGCAACGGGCGACGGGGGGATGGACTGCGGTGGCCAGAGGCGGGGGGCGGCGGGGGGGGCAGCAGGCTGGCCAGCGCCTCCTCTCCATTTTGGCGCCCTAAGCAACTGCCTAGTTCGCTTTAATGTATGTGCCGGCCCTGCGTCAAGGTACAGGTGAATCTGGGCAATAAGCCTAAGTTGGTAAAAGGCCACCCTAGAAACGGCCACCACCTGGGATTCCAGGGACAAAGCCAGATCTAGGTTGACACCCATACTCTTTATCCTATCTACCAGCTGGAAGACGGACCCACCCACACTGGGGAGAGGGCCCCCTTACCCATTTGGTCCCCCCTCAAGGAACAGTACCTCAGTCTTCTCAGGGTTGAGTCTAAGCCTGTTTGTCCTGGTCCATTCCATGACCTCATCCAGGCAGCAGTCAAGGGTCTGCAAAGCCTCCGTTGCAGAGGTGGAAGAAGTGAGGTAGAGCTGCGTCTCATCAGCATACTGATGGCAGCAAGCCCCTCCTTGCCAGATGACCTCAGCCAGCGGCCTCATGTAGATGTTGAACAGCATGGGGGAGATCGGCAATCATTGGGACACCCCACAACAGAGCGTCCAAGGGACTGGAGCCAGCATAGAGCTAGGCCCCAGGTTCCCCACCTCAGAGAACCAGTCCAGGAGGATACCGTGGTCGATGGCATCAAAGGCTGCTAACAAGTCAGGAAGGACCAGCAGGGTAGAGCAACCCTGTCGGCCCCCCTCAAGAGGTCATTATACAGTGTGATCAGGGCTGTTTCAGTCCCATGACATGACCTGAACCCAGATTGGAATGGATCCAGGATACGATCTTCCTCCAAGTACGACTGGAGTCGCACGGCGGCAACCCGCTCAACTACTGTTGTGTTCTTAGTGTAACCCGTGAACTGCCTGAGTTTGGAGTATATTAATAAAGAGAAAGGAAGACTCCAAACTTACCTTAGCTCCAGCCAAGCTCTAGCAGGGCCCCAGCCGGGCAGGGCCTGATCAAGCTTCCAAGCACAGGCAATGGGAGACAGGTGTGGGATGTGGGAGCTGGAGGCTGGAGAATGACTGAAGGGCAGGATTCTGGCTTGTCCAATTGGGGGCCAGCAGGCTGTTTAAACCATCCAATGGCCTACCACGGGGATATTCTGGGTGTGTATATAAACTGGCCCTTGGGCCTTTTTAGCAGTGCTTTTTATCCCTTTGCAATATGTGCTTCTGCTATGAATAAAGAGCTGAATTGGGCATTGCCTGGTTTAATCTGACCCACTATATAACACTGGTGATGAAGGTGGGATGCTGCTGAGCAGAACCAGAACCAGGCACTGACCCCACGGGCAGCTTGTGGCCTAGCAACCAGTACATGGATGGTACAGGAGAGCCAACGGCAAGCGCCAATCCTACACCACCCCAACCGGTTATGCTGGCTACCCATGTGAGTGGACTGCCGGAGTTCAGCTCTTAACAGGACTGGGAAGATTGGGTTGACCAGTTAGACTTCCACCTGGAACTATGCCGGGTTACAGATGATGCACTGAAGAGGGCCATGCTGCTTTCTTCCTGTGGCACAGCCACGCTGGGGCTAGCCAAGACCTTGGTAGCCCCAGCAAATATCAAGACAGTATCGTATGACCGGCTCGTGAGCCTGTTGACGGTGCATTTCACTCCTAAACCTACTAAGGGCGCTTTTACACGACCCCTAAGATCCGCTGGCCACTTAAATTCGGACCAGCGATCTTAGGGGCTTGTCGCTCTTCCTTTGTTCCCACCTCCTCCCCCTGACTGGTGCTAAATAAAAGGTCGGGGATGCACCACGGGGGTTGGGGGGTGGATGGGGGGAGCAAGAACGTCCCGGCGCGCGTCTCCCGAAAAGGAATGCGGAGGGAGCGGATGGAACGCCGCGTTCCTTTGATGTCCCGGGAAAGGAGGAGGAGCCGCGTCGTCGTCCTCCCCGCGCCGGCGGGCGGAGGAGCAGCAGCGGCGGCGGCTGGGGCGACCCCGGCAACAACAGGGCGGCGGCAGCCGAGGCTCTGCTGGGCTGGAGGCTCTGGCACGACCCGGACAGGCAGGCGTCGAAGAAGGAGCCGCAGCTGAAGAGGAGCACCAGGCCCAGCGGGGAGGAGGAGGAGAGAAGAAGAAGAGGCGGCGGGCGCGACCCGGCGCGCGCCCCAGCCCCAGCCGCAGCAGCAGCAGCAGCAGGATCGGGGCCCCGAGGTGCGCCTGGAGGAGAAGCCCCCTGCCGCTACATCCCATGGAGGGAAGGCACGCCTGCTGGGGCCAGAGGCAGCCGCCTGGGAGGAAGCAGGGTAGGCGGCTGGGGCATCGCTCCTCCAGCGGGCCGGCCAGGGGGCCCCGTGTGCCGCCCCGCGCCTCCCCTCTGCCCGCCTCCGCCGACTTTACGCCCTTTCCGTCAGCCCCCCTTCCTCCCCTCCTCCTTTGGGGATCCCGGTGTTACGGAAGGCTTGCCTTGGATGCGAAGCCACGCCTGTCCCACTGGGGGTGGGGGAAGAGAAGTGCTGGGCTTCAGGAAAGGATTACTTGAGAGGAGGACCTGCCAGATTAAATCCGGACCAGGGTGAAAATCACCCTCCTCCAGCAGGTACAAGAAAACTGCTGCTTGGTCGCGCTTAGGTGGGCGGGGTCGCACTTAATTGTCTGCAAAGTCCGGAGCTGGTGGGGAAACACTTGTAAGCTCCGGAGTTTGCAGCCATTTGCTGCGGAGTTTAGGGGTGTGTGAAAAGGCCCTAAGATGGCACAGAAGATGGCATTCTATGACTGAATGAGGAAACTGCAAGAGTCGGCCACTGAGGTTTCTGGCAGCACTTCGGAAGCTTGCAAGTAAGTGCGTGTTCGCCAGTTTGGACGAGATGCTGCTGGACCAGTTTACGTGGGGTCAAACAGATGCCAAGTTGTAGCAGAAAATGATAGCCACCAAGGAAATCACCCTCACCCAAGCCATGGAGATGGCAGCAGCTGCTGAACAAGGCCATAGGGAGGGGCATCGGCCGCGCAGCCCACCATCCACAAGGGAGCCAGCTATACATCAGGAGAGTTGGGATGAGGGCAGAGACTCCGAGGAAGATAGCGTTCATCGGACACAAATCAGCGCCCCACAGCAGACCTGTCCCACCTCTCTGAGAGCCAACTGGATCCCTGAACAACCACGACAACCGTGTGGAAGCTGCGGAGAGGGCCACGCAAGACGGACCTGCCGATTTTGTGATGCCATCTGCAGGACTTGCCGAAAATCCGCGCCTGCCGCTCCAGGTTAGCCAGAGAGGTGCCAGGAGGGGGTAGACCACACCAGACAGCAAGTATCCTCGAGGACGCCAACACAGGAGACATGCTGCAGGTACTGAATCTTCCCTCCCGGGGGCCCAATCAAATATTTGTGATGGTCCAGATAGAAGGGGTCCCCTGTAGAATGCATTTGGACATGGGGTCGCCAGTATCTATCATCTCAGCTAAGACTCTAAGACAACTGTGCCCCAAGAAGGTCCCTTCGACCTGCGCCCTTTCCACTCCGGGATTTCCAGAAAAATGTGATAGCACTCAGAGGGGTGGGAACCTTCCGGGTCAAATTTAAAAGAAAGACTCAGGACTTGGACTTAGTTATAACGGAGGGCCCGTATACTAGCCTATTGGGAATGAATTGGTTCAAGCCACTGGGTATTGCAGTCACAGGGATCCACCAGACAGCGGCCATGACCACAACAGACATGGAAAAGATTTGTGAAGGATTTCCAGCCATTTTTGATGGGACTCTTGGCTCATATAATGGACCCTGGGTCTCCCTGCAGTTCGACCCAACAATTAGTCCCATCCTTTTCAAGGCCCGCCGGGTTCCGTTGGCCCTAAAGCCAAAAATTGATGAGGAACTTGACCGCCTCATAGAGCAGGGGGTTCTAGAGCCGGTGCCACACAGGCTGTGGGAGACACCCAACCCATCGTCATGCCTATAAAGCCAAACAGGGTGGTCCAAATCTGCGCAGAGTACAAATGCACCCTGAACAAGGCCTTACAAGACCACGCTTACCCTGTCCCCATGATCAGCCACGTTCTTTCTACGTTGGCAGGAGCCACGGTATTTGGGAAGCTAGACCTGGCCCAAGCATACCAGCAGCTGCCAGTTGATGACGCCACGGCGGACGCACAAACGATAGTAATGCAAAGGGGGGGCATTCAGGGTAAAGAGACTACAGTTTGGGATCAGTGTGGCCCCAGGGATATTCCAGGACTTAATGGACTCCCTGCTTCAAGGGATCCCGGGGGTAACCCCTTTTCTTTGATGATGTGTTGATAGTGGCCCCCTCGCCTTCTGAATTTGCCACACGAGTACGTGCCGTTTTGCAACGTTTCCAGACAGCGGGGCTCAAGGTAAAAAGGGAAAAGTGTCTCCTGGGGGTTTCGTGCATAGATTTTTTGGGGTTTTACAGTAGATGCTGACAGGATTCACCTAGCACAGGAAAAGGTCCGTGCCATCTGTAATGCTCCACCGCCCACTCATAAGGGAGAATTGCAAGCCTTTTGGGGGCTTGTAAACGTTTATCATGCTTTCCTGCCACACAAGGCTACTGTAGCAGAACCCCTACATAGACTGTTAGACAAGCGGGCCAAATGGGTTTGGCGGCCTCGACAAGCTGCAGCTTTTCAGGCAGTTAAAGATCTTTTGACATCCAATAAGGTGCTAGCACATTTTGATGAGACCCTCCCAGTGATTCTTGCTTGTGATGCATCACCCTATGGGGTTGGTGTGGTCCTGGGACATCAACTCCCTGATGGGAGCAAGGTACCGGTGGCTTACTTTTCATAGACCATGTCGTCGACAGAGCGTAACTATACCCAGATTGATAAAGAGGGACTGGCTATAGTAAAAGGGGTTAAGAAGTTCCATGATTATTTGTACGGCAGGCCCTTTACCATCATTACGGACCACAAGGCACTATTGGGTCTGTTTGCACCGGATCGTCAGACACCGCAAATGTTATCCCCCAGGGTCCTGCGGTCATCAATTCTTTTAGCCGGCTACCAGTACTCTCTGCAGTACCAGAAGGGAAAAGCCATGGGACATGCAGATGCCCTTAGCCGCCTTCCACTGCCTGAGATTGGCCCTGACCCGGCTGGGGTAGAGCAACCCTGTCCCTCCCTCCCCAAGAGGTCATCATGCAATGTGATCAGGGCTGTTTCAGTCGCATGACATGACCTGAACCCAGATTGAAATGGATCCAGGATACGATCTTCCTCCAGGTACGACTGGAGTTGCACGGCAGCAACCCGCTCAACCACCTTACCCATAAAGGGAACATTGGCTATTGGACAATTAGACATATCGTCCATAGCCAGGCCGTATCTTTTCAGAATGTGCTAGATCACTGTCTCCCTCAGACAATCGGGGGGGGGACCCATCCCTGAATGAGGCAGTGGCAATCAATGACGCCCATTCGGGCATGCTTCCCCCTGTGGTCTTAATCATCCAGGATGGGCAGAGGTCCTGAATCCTGAAGTGAATCCAAGGCATCCTTATGAAAAGTGCACCAACCTTGATACTATATGTTCATATTGCTTAAATCTGAGCTTGACTTTTCACATATAATCCTGGTTGTTATTGTTTTCTGAAGGCAAACAAAGCACTGGGAAGTCCACAATATATCATTAGAAAACCAAGAGATTTATTCAAAGGGATTAGCAAGGGACAGAAGTATATTATGTCTCTGAAATGCCTTTCCAAGTAGAGAGATTTGTTGGCAAGGCATGACTTTTGAGGGAATGTTATTACAGACATTGTTCCTTAATCCCCAGATAATGGTCCTATACAATGCTGATGTGCAGTGTGGTTGACTTGAAAACCAAGCACACACTGTGCTGCCTGAGGTCACCTTGATCTGCTGTAATCCGGTTAGGTGTTCTGTTTCATCAGCTACTCTTTCAGGAGTTCTTATAAAAGCTTGCCTGAGTCAGTTCTGCTGAACAGCACTGCCCTGTGGTTTGTGTGGTCTATTTATTAGAACCATTGGCATCTTAGCAGCCTCCATTTTCCTAGCTGGGTGCTATCAGATGAGGTGATGCCATTGACCTTTGGGCACAAGTTATCCTGAGACTGGAAAAGCTAATTCTTTAATTGTGCTGAAGCTGCTTCCGAGGAATGCAAGGACTCCAACATCTGCAAAATCATTAGTGAGAAACTGTGATGGACATTCTTATGTAGCTTTCTGTTGCCTCCAGGATCAAAGGGGAAATGTCTCTGAAGGTCACTTACTGGGGAAGAACAGCCTGAGAGGACAACCACCCCCCAATGTTCTGCTTGAAGGCTTCTCACAGATTGTCCACAATGGGGGGAAAGTGCTGGACAAGATAGGCACTCAGTCTGGTCCCACAAGGTTCTTTTAGTGTTCTTCTATTCTCATCATCACATAGACATGAGAAATGCTTGAAAAAATGGTTGAACACCACCAGTCATTGCAAATACCAAGCCAGATGGAAGGCCAATAATCTAGTATAAGTCAGCTTTATGTGTTTATATTTTACAAGACCTAAAAGCAAATCATCCATAGCTAACCGAGGTATCTTGAAATTTCAAAGGAGATACTTCTTGTTTTCATCATAATGGCTTATTATTATTTTACTGCACTTTGAAAGATGTTGTCAGCATTTTTATAAGAAACATAATAGGAACTATTCTAATAACTGAAGAAACACTGAAGCATGATTTTTGTAGAGTGCATTACCACCAAATGCTTTGTGCCACCCTGAATGATAAATATGACTTATAATTCTGCCTGCTAGTAGGTGATGTGAGGTTAATTCTTCTGTTTGTTTCCCATGACACCTTGAAAGTCTTATGAAACTCCTCATCTCCAAAGAGCTAGAACATCTGGTCTTTTTTCATACGAAACTCATATCCAAGAGTTAGAACATTTGGTCCTTTTTTCCCCTCTCAAGGTCTCTAGAATGTGAGTAATGCATTTCTAGTGTCCTTTTCTCTTTTCTAACATCGTTAGTAAGCACAGAAGGACGGGTTGATTGTCAAGAAAGATACCAGTAAACCATGGAGTGCTTCAAATTCTTAAATAATGTCATGCTAGCTTGGAGCAGAAAGCAAATAAATAAATAAATAAATAAATAAATAAATTAAATAAATAAATAAATAAAAATAAAAACAAAGTGTTCTGCTTACATACTGCCCCATACCACTTCAAATAGTCTCTGGGCGGTTTACAGTATGCAGGCTACACATTGCCCCCCGCCCCCAAGCAAGCTGGGAGCTCGTTTTACAGACCTCGGAAGGATGGAAGGCTGAGTGAACCTTGAGCTGGCTACCTGGGATTGAACCCCAGGTCGTGAGCACAGTTTTACCTGCAGTACAGGCATTTAACCACTGCACCAGGAGGCTCATTAATTCCAGTATTAATTCTGCATAGGAAAAGGAATTTTATCAGAAATTCAAGACTTTGCAACAAACTTCGTCTTTGCAACCAGCTCGACAGTAGCCACAAAAAATAGGTCCATAATTTCCCCTGTCAATTCTGATCTTTTTAAAATAAAAATCAGAGGAGATTCCCCCATCATCTCTTACACTTGTCCTTCCACTGGGGGTAAAAAAACTGACTACAAATATATGACACTGTGGAGGCGTGAAGAAAAGGCTAAGCTAAAAAAAAAAAAGCTCTTCAAAGAGACTGAAAGGCTGTGAGCAGTGATTGTTATTCCAGGGGAGCTTTGTAAGGGCCTGGACTCATTACAGTACACCATTCTGAGGTGGAATCAGTAATGGTCACACTGGCTGTGGCCACACCTGGGTTTCGATCCTGATCTTCTGAAGGTCTGGCTTTTCCTCTTCATCCCATCACGTGATTTAATATGTGGGACAGGAGTTCCCACGCCCAAAGCTGTTTTTTTATTTTAAAGTGCAGTTCAGCCCCCGTGGCCAGCAGGTGGTGCTAGCATTTGAAAAAAACGGACCACTTTGCTGGGGGAAATTAATGCTTGTAGGACTGGATAGAGCTTCCTGTTTCTCCAAAGGTGAAAATAAATTTTAAAAAAACACAGCCCATCGGCCCCAGGAATAGCCAAAAAAAGAAAGAAAAAGAAACCCGGATAATCAGCGTGGTCCCACGGCGTCTGCTTCCTTAAAAGCTGGATTTTCAAAGCGAGGCAAAAAATTCTCTACCTCGTAGATGAGTCACAGAAACCTCACTTAAGGGATCATTACTGGGTTTTCTTTTTTCTTTTCTTTTTTCAAAAAGCCTGGTGGCCATGGGGACGGCATTTTTGGACTCGGTTTATTTAATAATTTAAACTGCTTTTAAATTGATGTGGGACCGAGCCCACTGTGTTCCTTTTTGCGGGAGACATCACCCCACACGGCAGTTCTTAATGCTGCCACCCAGCCCAAGTGGTGTCACAGACAGAGTGGCAGAGCACAACTCAAGGCACATGGATCTCAATCCCCATTCAGTTACCGAAACTCAACAGGAGATTACAACAATAACTTCCTCCCCCTTTCTTCCACACACGGAGCCGCCGGTAGGCTGGAAGCCATTTAACACAGCATAAACACAAGTCCTCAGCCACAACAGCAACAAACAAAATCAGAAGCCACACACAGAGTTTGCGTCTTCCATAAGGTTACCTTGTTTTTCTCTTCACCTGGTGCCAAAGCTAGTTTTGGATGAAAAGGGCGAAGAAACAAAAGAAGGATGATCAGGATGTAAAGATTTTTTTTAAAATGTAACTTGGATAAATCAGACCATGGCCTCTGTAGTCCAACATTCTGCTTCTGTCTGGACTGAGCACATGGCACAAATAAAAGCCTATAATAATAATAATAATAATAATAATAATAATAATAATAATAATAATAATAATAATAATAATAATAATAATAATAAGAAGAAGAAGAAGAAGAAGAAGAAGAAGAAGAAGAAGAAGAAGAAGAAGAAGAAGAAATATGGATGTTGTGCAAAAATGTAAACCAAAAGAAGGTTCAATTAGGATTGGAACACCAGCAGAGCTCACTATTAGGCAGCAAGAATTGAAGAATAAAATACTGACACATTCCTGATCTAAGACTCTCCACCCATAAACTACATGGCAACCTGGGCACTGAAGTCACACTCAGAGAGGAACAAAATGCTGAGAATCATCGCAGAGGTAAGAAATCTTACTGTGTTGGACTCCAGCGCCAGGCCAACTGACATGATCATGCTGGAAGAGGGACTTTGGAAGTTACTCCCCAAAAGTAACTTCTGCAAGTTCTAGCCTAGCTCATCTACAGTATGCTGGGTGCTTCTGCGCTGTTCAAGAGTGAGGGTAGAGGTAAACAGGGAGACCACAGAGACCTCACGAGAGTCAACAGAGGGCTACTTGTTCAGAAATAGTTCCAATTCAGGTCCATTGGTTTCCAATAGTTGTCACAATGGCAGAAAGTACTGTGCACTCTTCCACTTTGCATGAGAAAGCAGCAAGATAACGTGAGCTCTTGAGGAGGCAGGAGGAATGGAGGCAGCAGCAAAAACGCAAGCAACTACATGTAGATTAACACGTACATGAAGGCAAATGGATTACCATGAGCTGAGTAAATGGAATAGCAGCATTACAGGGTGGGGGCAGGGGAATGTGCGTTTGTCCATTTGCCAAAGGAAACTAAGATGGAAAGATGTGCCTTGTGCAGTATCAGGATGAAGGTTAGAGAACTTTCTGTGCTCAGCAAGCTTTTTTTATGATTTGTCAAAAGATGAGCAATTAGTGTATTTTTGTTTTATAGCATCCAAAAGATGCTAAATTACATGCTAAATGACTTATCACTGTCAATTATTACCTACTGTTATCTTTCTCCTAAATTTTGCCTCATAAAATTAGACCTCGGGGAGCTGCAAAAATCCAAAGGCACAGGATAGAGGAATATGTTGTTCAAAGAGAAGAAAAATGCTGCAATTTGTAGACCCTTGGAGGAGAATTTTAGTTCAAATGAACCAAATTAAATAAGAGCATATCACATGTTATGAAGTTCCCTCTCTTTTTCTTTCCCAAATATGGAGTCTGAGCCAATACCCCTCCCATGAAAAGGTAAAGGTAAAGGTTCCCCCCATACGGGTGCTAGTCGTGTCCAACTCTAGGGGCGGTGCTCACCTCTGTATTCAAGCCGAAGAGCCAGCATTGTGCAAGTCCATGGCCACGTGGCCGGTATGGCTGCAAGGAAACACTGTTTTACCTTCCCGCTATTTATGGTGCTACCTATTTAATTACTTGCATTTACATGCTTTCAAACTGCTAGGTTGGCAGGAGCTGGGGTTATCAGCAGGAGCTTGCTCCGCTGCGTGGCACCTGGGATTCGAACCACCGAGCTGCCAACTTTGCAATGGACAATTTTCAGAGTCTTAGTCCACTGAGCCACCACGCCCCCTTACACTCCTCCCAGATCATTGCAAAATAATACTCTACAAACAGGCAAATATACTATTACCCATAAACCCCATGTACAAAAGCTGGCCAGATTAGCTGTTCAAACTAAGGTTCAAATACATTGTAGTTTATCCTGTGGTTTTTGTGACAATTACTGTGGCCAATTCCAAGTTATTTTAGATGGACTAAACAACATGAAGCTGGCTGGATAGCAAAGGTTGGCAGCTCTTGATTCCCTACTAGTGGGGTCATGGTGGCTAGAGGAGGCTGCAAGTAGTAATGCAAAAAGTTACTCTTCCAACTTCTGCCCCTACAGACTGCCCCTAATACATCAGGTGCCAGTTGTATTAGCAAAATTTCATTTGGGAATATTTCTGGCACTAACCCCTTTTTTGCAAGACAAATGAAGTTATCTCCGGTCTGCAGATTGTTTAGCAGAACCTGTTGAACGACTGTATTCATTGAAAAAAGGACCAAAAAGGAGTGCGTTTTTAAAAAACTTTACCTTTTGTACTGCCAGTCCTGGCTCCCTGGGCACAGTGCAACACCTCTCAGCATCTTCATAATTCATAATTCATAATTGCTGTCTTCGGTCCTTTTGGGGAGAAAGGCAGAATAGATATATTTTAAATAAATTAATTAATTTAATTAGTCAGTAAGGAATTTTCTGTGAAGATTCTCAATCATCTAAGTGAGTTTATCCAGAAGTTGAGCCATGGCAACTGGACTTCTTTTCTTGAGAGACTGAAACATTTTGCTGCTCATCCAAACAGCTTCATCAGTCTGAGGAAAGCTAGTTGCGAGTCCTCCATTTATATGTGTGTGTGTGTGTGTGTGTGTGTGTGTGTGTGTGTGTGTGTGTGTGTGTGTGTGTGTGTGTGTGTGTGTGTGCGCGCGCACACACACACACACACACACACACACACACACACACACGCACACACACACACACCCACACCCACCCACCCACCCACCCACCCACCCACACCCACACAGTGGTACCCCGACTTAAGAGCAGCTCAACTTAAGAGCAATTTAACTTCAGAGCCGAAAACCAGTGGCATTTTAACTGCCGCCTTACAAATTTCAGATATGGTCTGCTCAACTTAAAAATATATTTTTTCATTTATTATTTGTTAACTTATTTTTTCAATTTTTTATATAGGTACCCCGACTTAAGAGTAGTTTGACTTAAGAGCATGCATTCAGAACGGATTAAATTGGTAAGTTGAGGTGCCACTGTATATATATAATGGAGGACTTGCAAGTAGCTTTCCTCAGAGTGACACTGTTTGGATGAGCAGCGAAACGTTTCAGTCTCTCAAGAAAAAGAACTCCAGTTGCCATGACTCAACTTCCAGATCAGTAAGGAAATGTATACTGGCATGTGCCTTCAATGTTTCTGTTTTGGTATCAAGTGCATCCTCTGCAAATGGAATTGTGACAGGAAATCTGGAGATGTACTATTGGCAAAGCTTAATGGAAAAATATCTGGCGCTTAGGCCGCGGTCTTACCAGTGGTTTCAGTGCATTTTTGCTGCGGCGAACTGTGCAGTAAAAGATCACATCCTAACCGCAAAGGGAAGTAATTTGGTGCCCTGACCGACCCCCCCCCCCAGAAGCGCACTTTCACCTCAGTTTTTTAAACCACCACTAGGAGTTGGTTTTAAAAACTTCCCTTAAAGATGCAGTTCTTTGCTGCTCTAGCGATGTGTGGCCCCAGAAAATATGCAGTAATTAGCTTCATACCCCATTTCCTGCCACTTCCTGCGAAAGAGACTTAGAAAATCGACCCAGAAAAAAGGGAAAAGATGCTCAGTAAGCAAGTAGAGACGGGCACAGAACAGTAAAATACTACCCTGTCGACAGGACACTAACTGCGCATCATACACCACGTGACCGCTCCCCCCCCCCAAAAAAAAACTACACATCAAATTAAGATGCGCAGAAAACTTTAGTGAGATGCCAGCACAAGAACCTGGCAGCCTCAGAAGCCACCCTCTGGTAAAACTGGTGAAATTACTCCACAGATATGAAAGACATCCTGGAGATGTTTAAAAGGTACACATTTATATTGGGATTTGGCAAAGCCTAAAATTAGGTTCGGGTTTGATTCTTTGTTTTTGTTTTGAGGTAAAGCTCCCAAAATTGCTCGGTCAGCATGATCGATCAGAATCCGGTTGCTTTGCTTTCCCTCAGGTTTCAATCACATATTTAGGGAACGTGAATTTCCTTTTTTTACCTTTCTTCCCCCTTCAAACCTATAAAAAGAGAATCAAACATGCAAACAAAACCTACATTTATATCTCAGTTATGAACAATTACAAAATATTGTAAAAGTGAGTTAATTTACGAAATAGGGTTTGAGGCAAGCTAGTATTGGTGTAAACAGTGTTTTAACAAGCTGTGCTTCTAATGAAAATCTAATTATACCATTTAGTCAGGCCTCACTCAGCTTAGCTATGGTTCTTTAGAGGAACTTTGAAACAGCTATTTTCCCCAGTAGCAATTCATAATGCGTGTATAACAAATCAAATGGGGGAGGAGGGGAGAGCTGAAGCAAAGACAGATTAATTTCAGGGCAAACTTTGACAGATTACAATCCAGTTCTTCAGACATATGGAGCTTAATAATTAGGCCTCGGGTTTATATACAAAAAGAACATAGTAGTGGAATGAGAACTAAATGAAGTGGGGAAAAGCAGATGACAATGAACATTGGTAGTATTTTGAGGTTGTCACCTCCCCACCACCACTGATTTCACTTAATTCTCGCTCCTTTACTATGTTCTCTATGTATATAAATCTGTGATCTAAATATGTTGCTCCATGTATCTGGCGGACTATATTATAACCTTGTAGCTTTAATGTAATGTTTTCTATTAATAATATAGGTCCCTCAATAAATAAATATTGTAATCTGTGAAAGCTCAAATTAAAATAAATCTGTTTCTAATGTCTCAAAGCTGATAGAACTCGTGTGTGTGTGTGTGTGTGTGTGTGTGTGTGTGTGTGTGTGTGTGTGTGTGTGTGTGTGCTCTTAGCTCACTAAAACATATATTGTGAGCTAATTCCCTCTTTCTCTGAGTGCATCTTTGAATTGTCCTAGGCAGGGCAAAGGTCTACAAAGGTTGCCTTGAGTTGTATCTTCTAGGGTGCTTCAACGCTGGACGGCTGGAGAATCGCAGAGAGTAGTAATATAAGCAGTAGTATAGTAATACAGTATAAGTTTCCTGTAATATAAGCAGTAGTGACATCTTGTGGTAGAGATGGGAATATAGCAGGTGCTGACCCCAGGAGCTCTCTTTTTTCTTAGTGCTTGGACTAATTAGCATACTAGCACTCCATTCCATTATCACATAGAGAAGCATTGAGGGCAAAAGATGAAGGACCCCTCCCAGCATATCCTAGCATTTCCCCTTCCTCACACATAAAAATGCATCTTAAGCTTTTTCCTGGCAGGGAGTCAACCAAAGGAGGAAGTGTTATTGGTTAATTAGACATGACACATAACGCATAGAATTCATAGAATCATAGAGTTGGAAGAGACCTCAAGGACCATCCAGTCCAACCCCCTGCCATGCAGGAACCCCCATCACAGGACTCCAGACATATGGCCATCCAGCCTCTGCTTAAAAACTTCTTAAAAACCTCCAAAGAAGGAGACTCCACCACCCTCCGTGGCAGCTGGTTTTGAACACAGATTGCCAGTTTCTTTGCTCTCCTCTGGCCCTCTCATTCATATTCTGATTATCCACAAAACCTTTCTAACCTCAGTACTCGTCATTGTGGCACAATGGTTAAAATGCTGTACTGCAGCTGTAACCTGGCGTTAAATTCCAGGTAGCCAGCTCAAGGTTCACTCAGCCTTTCATCCTTCTGAGGTCAGTAAAATGAGGACCCAGCTCGCTTGGTGTGGGGGAGCAATGTGTACCCTGAACAATTACTTGTAAACCACTCAGAGAGTGCTTTAAGCGCTATGGGACAGTATATAAGCAGGACACTTTGCTTTGTATCTGTGCTGCTCCATTATCAACCCAAACTGAAGCAGTCTGTGACAAGAGAAGTCATTACACCCTGTCTGTCTGTAATAACGGGTGCTGGGTGCTGTGCTGCAGGGAGGGTTGTATGTGTGAATCTAGAACTCAAGAATAACAGAATGAATTCTATCCCTTGATCTCTAGGAGATACATGCAAAGACAAAATACTTTCTAGAGCCTAGACATGCTACCCTGGGCCCAGTGAAAACATTGTTTAAAACAGATATAAAGCTGTTTTTCAAAGCACCAACAGGACAGATTAATGACAATTCTAAAAAAGCTCATCAGCACAACATGAATGCATGACTGCAATGTGGGAATGTCACCATATCCAGTTTCTACAGCCACCATGATAAACCCTTCATGAGATCCATTTTTTAAGAGTTGTACTTCGATGTAGCAAACATGTTTGCTGTAGAGTTTACTGAATAACTTTGGACAAGTCAATGGGTGCTTCCAGAAACGAATCTTTGCATTACCAGTGTAAACACACTGTGCAGCCATCCTACTTTTATCTTCCTTAGCAGGGTTTTTTTTTCCATGTAAGAAAAAAAAGGTGTAAGGAACAGCAACGAACAGTAGAGAAACACAAGAGCAGCTTACCTTGGAAAAAAGGCATTAAAAATAATATGTTACTTTACTCTGTCAGGTTTTGTTGTTGGTTTCCTAATGAGAAAAATTGCAGCACATTTTGCACTTAATTCAATGAGGCCTTTGGCAGAATGACCAATGAGTTTTGTTATAGTATACATCAGTGGTGGCAAACCTTCGGCACTCCAGATGTTTTGGACCACAACTCCCACAGTCTTTTGTCATTGGCAATACAGGCTTGGAATTCTGGGAGTTGTGGTCCAAAACATCAGGAGGGCTGAAGGTTTGCCACCACTGGCATACATCCATCCCACATCTGGAGTGCTCCACATTATTGTTATGTGCTGTGACGCCAACTCCAACTTTGGGCACATGAAAGCAGGATTCTCTGGAAAAGACAATAAGGCTGGGAATGGTTGGAAGCAGGAGGAAAAGAGGACGACCAAAATACAAAATGGACTGACTCTCAAAAAGGAAACCACAGACTTGAGTTTGCAAGAACTGGTTGTGGCTGTTGTGGACAGAACATGTTGAAGATCACTCATTAAAAGGCCACCAGAAATTGCAGGTGACTTGATAGGCCATAAGGACAACAAAAGCTTGAGAATGTAAATAGTTCTTACAGTTGGACTGTAAGCCATAGCCTTTGAAGGTTCTATTTAACTGCAGACCTTTAGTTGTATGAAGCCTGCAGGGTACAAAGACCACAAAGAGATAACATTCCTGCCCTTCTGAATTAAGCATTTACAATCTCTTGCATTCCTAAATAACAAAGCCAATTAAAAAAAAACACAAGTCATCAGGAAAGTGGGCTTGTTTTGAAGAGCAGTTTTCAAAAACAGGATTTGATATTCGCAGCCTTGCCAGGATCAGTTATATAGGCATGTGGTCTATCAAACAAACAGTGGTTGAATAAACAACTCACCTGAGGCCATGATAAAAGCAGCAGGGAGACACACCTAATTGTATTTCAGAGATCAAGGTATTGCTCAGAATAAAAGATTTCAGCTTCTTCCTTTGGGAGTTCTCACTCTCTCTGCAGTTTTCATTTCCCATTTAGAAATATTGCAACCTTCTCCACACCTTCAGGGCTGCTTCTTTCTAAGCACACACACACACACACACACACACACACAGAGAGAGAGAGAGAGAGAGAGAGAGAGAGAGAGAGAGAGAGAGAGAGAGAGAGAGAGAGAGAGAGAGAGAGAGAAGGCAACCCTCCAAAAATGCAGCAGTTAAATACTGGGCGAATATTTGATTCCATTAAAGGAGGCACTTGGCACCACTTAAGGGTTTAAGACGGACACACAAAAGGCCTCTATTTTGACGCTCAACAAATGAGCATCCAGAATAGACCACAGAAAGGAGCAGGACAGGGCACGGAATCTTGTACATAAATGGCATGCCTGTTTGGTGAAGAGAAAAGTAAATTCAGCAAGCCTGTATATTGAGGTGCTTTGTGTTAAGAACAGAGATAGGCACGAATTATAATTTTTTTTGCTAAAGTTGTAAACAAAAAAATCATTGATCTGTATTAATCAAAGGCAGTGATACCTGCCCACCGACCCAATAAACACAAACTGATGAATTTTTAGCCATTTTTGATTTGTTGATTATGTTGATTTTTGGCTTTCTAAAAAAAACTTGGCTTTAAAAATGTTTTGGCTCTTCTTTATTTGGGCTTTTTATTGGGGGGCTTTTGCGGGGGGTTAGAGAACCAGCAAGTCAGCTCATCGGTTTGTCATTTAAAAGTAGCAAATTTATGAACTGATAAATTATAAATTCATATCCACCTCTAGTTAGGAATCCTGTCTTATTTCCCAATGACTGTGGCTTGGTAGAACACCTGCTTGCAGCTCAGGAACTTTCCCCACCATCTCTAGGTATGGTGCTTAAAAAATCTTAAGCACAGAAGTGACGGGTCCTAGCCTCCAAATGCATCTTCCTCTATCTTGAACTGCTTTTACAGTCAAGAGTTCTCCTATCATGTATTGTCTTAATAGTTCTAGGTTTCTGATTTTGCCTTGGATAAAAATGGCTCTCTCTGTTTTGTACATGCTCTTAGAATTTAGGAGAATGTATGCATTTGAATTCTTCCCCATCCCCAACAAGCACACACACAAGTACACTTCCCTCTATAAATCAGGGGCCAGAAGTCTATTGAATGTTTATGTGCACACAAGAGAAATCATGGATGCTGTGATAGTTTATGGACGAGATGCTGGTTCCATGCTGGTCATATGCTTGGTCAAATTTTCAATCACACATTTAGTACCTTGTCAATTAGCCACAATTAGCTGTGGTAACTTTTGCAATTTCTCTTGCATAGCTTTAAATATCTAATATGTTTTTGGTTAATAGTTTGAAAGAATGACAGAAAACAATAGAGCAACAAGTTATGAGGAAAGGATAAATATTTGGGACTCTTTAGTCTGGAAAAAAGGCGCCTGAGGGAGGATATGATTGAGTCGTACAAAATAATACAGGTCATGAGTAAAGTGGATAGAGGGACGCTCTTCTCCCTCTCACAAAATACCAGAACTAGGGGACATATACTCAAATTGAGAGCTGGGAGAGTGAGAACATACAAAAGAATTTTTTTTTACCCAGCGTGCTGTTGTTCTGTGGAACTCCCTACCACAGGATCTGGGGAAGGCATCTGGCCTGGATGCCTTCAAAAGGGGATTGGACAGATTCCTGGAGGAAAAGTCCATCACAGGTTACAAACCATGATGGAGATGTGTAATTTCCAGGCTTAAAACTGGAGTGCTTCAAGGTCCAGATGCAGGGCAGTGGTATCAGGAGACAGAGATCTAGTCTTGTGCGCTCCCAGATGCATCTAGTGGGGCCACTGTGAGACACAGGAAGCTGGACTAGATGGGCCTTTTGGCCTGATCCAGCATGGCTCTTCTTATGTTCTTAAGTAGTAAGAAAAATGAATATTGTATTAATACAGTTTATTCTGTTTATCATATCATTGGTGGAAGTATGGAAATTCATCTAGGGTGGCACAAGAGAACTGAACTTTCCAGGAATAAAATTGTCACCTTCAGCTTCCCCCGTATCTCTTATAGAGATTTCCTCAGCTCAGCAAAGGAAACCAGTTCATTTGTAACAATGACTCAGGTCTTGGATGATAATTGCCATGAAATGACATGTGTACAGTACTGACACAAACGGGTGAGGTGTGACGGTGTTCGTCATGTCCAGTTGGGTGTGGCAGAATTAAGCTCTCTCGTTTGAAATGGCACTAAGGAAGTTGATTTAAGATCTTTGGCACGCTTTCCTCCTATTGAGAAAGGCTTTGGAAAAGGTAGGAGACCTTGATGACAGACGAACGGCTGCCCTGCTGTGTGCCAGGGAGGCTCCTTGTTTTCGCAGGCCTCTAAGGAAGCAAGAAATTGGCTTCCTCATTCTTGCAGGCCCCGTTTAAGACTCCTTGTCATCTGAGGTTGAACACGAAATGGTACATCTCCTCCCTTACCTGAAGGCAAACTGCGTAGGAATTGGGGTGGCCGTGTTATTTTGCCACCTGAGCCAGAAAATCCCAAACATATCACTCTGAGGTACTAAAAATAGAGTATTGTTACTCAATTACTGAAAATTAAAATCATTCATTAAAATCAGAATTAATTTCTTGTGGCTGTTCTTTCACTTTGTCTATTGGTAGGGCCAGACCCCACCCAGTCCCCTTCTTGGATGCACACCTTAACATGGTGTTGGAGTTGGAGTGTGTCAAAGGGCCTTTTCACACGACCCCTAAGATCCGCTGGCCACTTAAATTCGGACCAGAGATCTTAGGGGTTTGTTGCTGTTCCTGCGTTCCCACCCCCTCCGCACTCCTGGCTGCTGGCTGCGTGAGGGGAGGGAGAAAAAAAGGAAGAAAAGAATGCCGCTCACCTCCGTTCTGCCGTCCCGTCCCGGCATTCAGATCTCTTAAAGGGGTGGGGGGCAAAAAAAGAACAAACAGAAGCAAGGAGAGCCCGGCAATCACTACTGTTATATCCGCATCAGGAATTTTTACCTCCAGAGAGCAGGTACCTGAAAAGTGAGCTGGGACGCGCTTAGGTGGGCGTGGTCGCACTTAATTATCTGTAAACTCCAGAGCTGGTGGGGAAACAATTTTAAGCTCCGGAGCTTGGAGCCATTTGCGGCGGAGTTTAGGGGTCGTGTGAAAAGGCCCAGAGAAGCTCAGAGCAATGTTCTCTAGAGAGTAGAATCCATTACAAGTCTAGATTCCTAGCAGGGTCCCCTAAAGCAGAATGCTCACCACTGAGAGAACAGATTAAGATACATAGATCCTTTTCAAAGGTAATGACCGCAACAGCAGAGGAAAATAGATAGTTCTAATGGTGCTGGGGGTAACAGCTACTGGCTGGGTGAAGGGGAAACTGGTGTAAGAGGCAATGGTGGTGACACTCAAGACAACTTTTGTTACTATTGTGCAGAAAGTAGTAGTGGTAAATCACTAATGAACTTTTCTCACCTTGAAAACCTTGTAATGAAACAGTCCAAAATAACACAAGAGATAGTGTGGGAAGATGGGACTCTTAGGTCAGAAAGCACTCAAACAACTATTGGGGAGGAGGAAAGGGTAAGTGCAAATACTACTGGCTATGCAAGTGCACCGAAGAATTTCAGAAAATTGTCGATCTTTTATAAACTTCAGCAAAGTTTTTGACTGTGTGGATCGTGAAGAACTATGGGTAGTACTGAAGGAAATGACCTCAGTACTTGATTGTTCTGATGTACGGTATAACATGTATTTGTGGTGTGAGGGGACTACTGTTAGTAGAGAATATGGAGTGAATGAAGGTAGCCCTAGTGGGCTATCCGAACCTGTTAAAAAGTGGTTGGGTTTTAAATGTTTTAAATGTTTCAGAGATTAGCAGAGTTATACAGTGGCGTGGAAAGATAATAATTGCTAAGCACAGATTTGAAGCTGGGAGACAGAAGTAAACTTTAGCATAAAAGCTTGTGTTACAAAAGCATACACAAATTCACAACACAGCATACATATTACAGAGTAGTGGGGAAACTGCTCATCTCACCAAAAAGCAGTCCCAAAGTAAAATGGGTTACAATCCTGCCTTTTATACATAAGGCAGACATATACACCGATCACATGAGTACACATAGGCAGACAATGTTCAGCATTGAACATTGTTAAGACACTATTCACCTGTGTCTTAACAAACGACGATTCATTTATACACAAAAACCATTGTGAATCTGATAAACATTATACTACATACATTTTGTTAAAAGTTACATCACTCAGGCAGGATTTATATAATCAGAGGACAAAATATTGGGACTGGGAGATGAGGTCAAGGAGTGGGACTTTATTTTTTGTCCCTCTGTGAAGACTCAGAGTGAAATGGAGTACCTTTGGAGCCGCCTCTTTCAGCGCAGCATGTTTGGCTCTGAAATGGCTGGTAACCTTGGGTCCCTAGTAGGTCACCACCCACAGCAACTCCTGGCCATGGAGGTGGATGCTGATTGGAACTGCAGCACCCACCTCCATGAAACGCTGGTGCTGGAGGCACAATTATCAGTGGAAGCAGCCAAGGAAGGCTCTGGAAAGAGGGGAGGGGATGATTCCACAGACCTCTGACCCCCCACCCCCACCCACCCACCCACACACCTGGTTCTACCAACTCTCCTCCAAAGGACTGCGACCTGGGCCAGGTGAACAGTCCCATTCTCCTCTCCCGCTTTGATGAACCTGGACTTTCAGTGGCCTCAGTGAACCAAACTGGACCCCACTTGGACAGATTGTACCTGGGTGGTTAGTGCTGGAAACTCAATCCATTACATATGTGGGAATGGGCGGGCGCAGTCAGCACATACGTTATTCCAGTAAAAAAAAAAAGCTGTCAAAGACCCTAGCTGGAACCCATAGAGTTGTTCTCTTAGGCCTCCTTATCTGTTGTTCATAAAAACATATTTTATGACTATGTTATTGCAGTTACTTTTTTTTTTTGCATTTTTAGGCATTTTCACTATATTTTCCAAGTTTTAGTTGCCTTGTTACACCTAGGGTTCCCCTCCTGAAAAGAAACAAGCAGGGCAGCAAGTTACTTTTCTACTTCGTTGCAATAATATGAATGAATCCAGTTCAGAGAAATAGTGCAATGATTAATGTGGAAGAGTTAGTATTTAAGAGACAATTTTCCAGACTCTGATACTGTCCACTGCACTGCAGGCCTAAAGGTGGATATGAGAGAGACTCAATCTGGCAACCCTGGAGGTGTCAGGGACAGCTAAGAATCCAGGCAAAGGATGAGAACTGAGTAGGGGGACATCTCAAAAGGCAGAAGAGAAAATATCCAGAAGCAGGACAAGGGATCTGCTCAGTAGGATAACATGGTTACCTCTTGCAAGAAGGGAGAGAGAAAAGAGGGCACAGGCTTGCGTATAATGTTCATGTTTTAATGTATAGTTAGAGATAAACATAGAAAATAATAACTCTAATTTACATAGAAAGAAATGACAATTCACCGGAAAGGGGAAGGCTGACCAGGTTACACATGTTCCCAGTCCATCCCATATCCGGAATAATGAGTATTAGGTGGACTGCATTGTAAGAAAAGGAGATTGTGCAGGAAGTGACAGATTTAAACAGGTGAAACCTTGGCAGGTGTATAAGGAAACAAACCATGTGTTGTTGTTTTTAAGCATAGAAGTCTCGGAGTGTGTAGGCAGAAATACAGGGGTGATGAAGCAAGACTTGCGATGCGAATCAGAAAGTTGGCAGAGAAGAAATAACCTTCCAAATGTTTTGTATATTGCGAAACTGGGGAACTCCCTGACAAAGAAGTAGAAAAGGAAGTGTGGCATTTCATTACAATGTTTTTTTCTTCACTGCCATTTGTGTGTTGCACCAATTTAATGAACACTGATGTTTACTGTGTGCTCAATTAACTTCTCTTGGTTCTTGCTATAGCTTAGGAAGTTTGGGGTGCTGGTGGGGGACTACAGCTCTCAGATAACCTGGGCCAGCAGGCTCAACAGCCACGCTGGCTGATCCTAGCACTTCTTAGACCAGAAAGGTAACTTCTCCACCTATCTGTTACAGTCCTGATAAGAACTCGCTGTGAAATTCTATTGCAAAGGGAAGGTGTGTCATGTGGATTCAATCACACAACCATGGCAAAGTCAAAAGGGCTTAACCCTTTGCCATGCTCGTGATTGAATCCCCATGACAGGCCTTCTGCTTGCAACAAAATTTCACAATGGGTTCTTATGTGAACTATATATAACACAGCTGGCTACATAGCTCAGTGAGTTACAGATCTAGCTGCAGAGCCAGAGGCTAGGAGCTTGATTCCTTCTTTGTGCCTCCAGGGAGAAGAGCCAGCCTGTGTAGCCTTGGGCAAGCTGCACTGTCCCAGGTTCCACACATATACCCCGGAACAAAGGAATGGTAAACCTCTGAGTGTTTTCTGTCTGCAAGACCATGAAAAGGGTTGCCATGAGTCAGAACGGTCTTGATGAGCAGCTGTGAATGACTGGATGATGGTCTGTGCTTAAAATGTAGTTGAGAGAAGTCTGGTCTGACAGTTTTAAAGGAGCAAACTGAGAATTTCAGGTGGGGGGTGGGAGAAGAGAAAGATGCCATTTTTATATTTCTTTTCTAGACTTCTTCAATCAGGAGAAGTACAGTAATCCTGTTCTGAAATGTATAAGGAAGTCTCTCTTGAGAATCTATCTAGATTGTATATGTCGGAATGTTTGAGTATATGCAGTTATTTGCACCTTGAATTACAGAAAGGATAAATTTACATTTCACTGTTGCTTTGATCTTTATCATTCATATCTCGGAGCCTACTTTTCACTTTATCCCAATGTCTGTAGTCTTCAATAAATATCATTTTTGTTTGTTTAAACCAAATTATCCTCGTGATTTGTTTTATTTGTAATCAAGAAGTAAAGCAGACTACAGATAACAATGGGATTTGCTTTGCTTTGTTAACAAAAAAGTTAAGACCAGTTTTAATCCTTTGATGTTTATCTTGCTCTGCATCACTTTATATGCATTGAGTGATTTCATAAGAACATTAGTGTTTTCCATGTTGCTTTTCACCCCTCATAATGGATTTTTCTTTTCTTCTTGTATGCTCTTTATAGCTCTAATGTTACCTTTTAATGTCCTAAGATGCCTCTTAAAATTCCCTGTTCTTAACTTGAATATGCATTAAGTGTTCTGGACTGGATATTGTCCCTCATTATTGTAAGCCACCATGGATCCTTTTCCAAAGAGAAAGGTGGGGTAAAAATGTAAAAATATAGTTACATTTGGCATGTTTCCTCATCATAACATGCCGAGTTGTTCCTTTTGTTCATGCAACATTCTGTTGCTCTGCAGAACTGTCCAATAAGGGGAAATTCTGAAAGCTTGTTTGATTCATGGGAAGAACAGCGCTATGTTCCTTTTTCCTGGAAAAGTGGATCACATGAGAAAACCAGGCATAATTTTTCATGCTTCCAGCTGCTATACAGTATACCCATAGGGCATACTGCTTGGTCTTTCATCATCTTCCTTAACCACACACACTTGATCCCAATGAAACATCCAGGAAATTTTATGAGGAGATGGTGGTATTCTATGGCATAAAGCAAGTTCTGTCATTAAAAAGGAACATGGTTTTTTTTCCTCAACCCTTTGAAATCATCATCATCATCATCATCATCATCATCATCATCATCATCATCATCATCATCATCATCATCATCATCAACATAGAACTGTAGAGCTGGAAGGGACCCTATGGATCATCAAAGTCCAGCCCCCGTCAATAAGGTGCAGTAGGGGAATCGAACTCCCAAGCTCTTAAACCTCTGAGCTTTGAGTTTTGGAAAGTTGCACTGAGCATGTTCCCCCCCCCACACACACACACATATTAGGCCACTGATTCAATAGTCCCTCCCTTGCACTGTGGTCACCTTCTCAATTCCATCTTGCATTTGCATTTCTAGCAGTATTGCAGCTCAACAAGATTTGGGGCTGCTGATCACTTTGGAAGCTACACAAACACACACTACAAAAAGAAATATGCAGATAGAGAAGCTCTATCATGAAATCCAAAAGGCAATAAGTATGTAAAAGAGCTGTGGCTGGATTTCGTCAGTAGCCATCCAGGACCTTAGTTGTGTATGAATCTTTGGCCCTGCTTTTGTAATGTTTTAGAAGGCAGAAGAAAAGGCAGTGAACAATATGAAGCTGCAAACACAGACAAGGGACGCACACACACGAACCCTGCACTGGTACAAGACAGCTCTGTATGAATCAGTCATCAACGGAGATGGAAAAGAACTGAAACCATGGCAAATGTTGGCATAAACCATCTGTGAGTGAGAAGAATATTAACCACCCAGCAGCAGCTGGAAGGAGATTAAAATCCAGCTGTCACCTTAAAGGAAAGTAGTTCTGCTCTCAGCTATGAAATCCACCAAGGGGGTCAGAATCTAAAATCCAATGATGTTTTGGAGTGTGATCTCTGAAATGCAGTTTATCTTCTGGAATCAATAGCCTTCATTTTTTCAGCAGTATTGCTTCAGGTCACCAAGGCAGTATAAATTAATATGGATCAATATTTCATCCTGCAGAGCTAAGCCTCGTACCTGCTTCCTCTCAGGGTTTCTTTCTTTCTTTATGATCTCCCATTGAAAGGATAAGGTAGCATATGATAGGATATCAAACACTTCTTCCCTGGGACTTTGGATGGCTGTTCCCTTAATAGAAAATACCAGTCTGGAAAGACAATTTTTTATTTATTTTATTTTATTTTATTTTATTTTATTTTATTTTATTTTATTTTATTTTATTTTTATATACTGCCCATCTAGCCCTGGGGCAATTCTGGGCAGTTTACAACATAAAATTTCAACATAGTGATAACTATACATTTGAAAAAGCAAAATACAAACAACATAATACAAATGAAATATAACCAAATTAATCAACAATAGACTAAAATAAAAGTTGAAATAACCAGGAAATTGATCAAATAACAAAAAAAATTAGTAGTAAGCGGTGAAAAGAAAGATAGTGTCTTGCTAGGTGTTTAAGAAGTCAGGGAGGGCCATTCTGTAAAAGCATTTTTTCAATAATTTTCTGAAGGTTTGAAGCGAGGGTGCCAGGTGAATTTCTGGTGGTAAGTGGTTCCATAAATGGGGAGTGACCACCAAGAAGGCCCTACTCCTTGTCCCAGCTTTCCGGGTTTTCCTTGGGGTTGGAACTCCCAAATGTTCTGCCTGGCTAGCACAACTGATCCAGGCAGTTCTTCTTGGGGGGGGAGCCATTTCATCCCTGTGGCTGCATGAGGCCCTCATCTTGAATTTATGCGCCCCCCTGACCTAATTACAGTGGAGTCCTTGACTTACGTCATTAATCTGTTTCAGAGGTCTAGACATAAGTCAAACATGCCTTAAGTCAAACGAACTTTTCCCATAGAAAGTAATGGGAAAGTGGATTAATCCGTTCCAGATGATGAAAAAGACCCCCGAAAACAGCAATTTAACACAAATTTGACTGGGATAGGAGATTCCTTCCGGGGATGTAAATGAAATGTCTCTTCAAAGAGAGGAGGAGGCAGTGGAATTATAGTCCACAAGTTATATGCCTCCACTTTTTAATGTTCATAGCAACAATGTCTAACATTTAAGTTTTACTGATTTTTAACCTGACATTCCAAGTTCTGAACAACTCTATGCTTACCATAAGAGTCCCACAACTGTACAGTTCCCCAATTAAAATGCTTCCATTGTGGACCAGACTTCTACAGCCAGATTTTTTACAAGAGTGAGCCGACTCTCTAACCAGCGAGGCCAGCCCTGGCACAAGGCTCCGGAATCGGGCAGCAGCCATGACCCAGCATCGCGGCTGCCACCTCCAAACTGCTCCTGCCTTCTTCTCCTCCGGCAGCAGCGGCGGCTTCGGTGAGCCTGAGGACCAGCTCCAGGTGCTTGGAGCTGGCCTCGCCAAAGCCGCCGCTGCCAGAGGAGAGGAAGAAGGCAGGAGCAGTTTGGAGGCGGCAGCCGCGATGCTGGGTCATGGCTGCTGCCCGATTCCGGGGCCTTGTGCCAGGGCTCCGAGCTGTAAGTCAAAGCCTGTGACTCAAGTCAAACAGGCCCCTTTTTGCTGCAAGTCAAATATGCTGTAAGTCAAGCAGCATGTAAGTCAAGGTTCCACTGTACTAAAACCCATCACTTGTCAGGCTTCTGCAAGAAGACAATTCCCAGAAGACAATTTTTATTTAGTTATTTATTTATACAGCTTGCATGCCGCCCACTACCCAAAGGCCTTTGGGTGGCTTACAATTAAAATGAACAGTAAAAACAATTAAAACATTAAAATGTCAGAGAAAAATTAAAAACAATAAAAACATTTAAATACAAAACACTAAAATTGCCATCAGGACCCACAATCTATGTCAGTTAAAAAAACTTCTGAAGCAGGAAGGTTTTTACCTGGTGCCAAAACATCATCACTGTTGGCGCCAGGCGGATCTCATTTGGGAGGGCGTTCCACAGCCTGGGGGCAGCTGCTAAAAACCCAATTGAAATGGATCCAGAAAATTAATTTCATTCAGCAGCACCTGGAGTTGCCCGACCACCACCCGTTCCAACACATTGCCCAAATAAGGGAGGTTTGCTACTGGTCGGTAGTTAACCACCTGCCCTGAGTCCAGGTTAGGTTTTTTAGAGTGATCTAATTATCACCTGTTTCAAGGTGGCAGGGACCATTCCCTCTCTTAAAGAGGCATTCACAGCCTCCTGAACCCAGGTCCCCCCACCCCAGCAAATATTTCAATTAGCCAAGAAGGGCAAGGGTCAAGCAGTGTGGTGGTAGAATGGACAGATCCAAGCACCCTGTCCAGCTCAGGTCTCAATAATTAAAACTCATCCAATAATACTGGACCTAAGCACGATGCACTGGACACACCCCTTGATTCTGCACCAATGTGTGTGTGTGTCATGTCGTTACAGTCATGACCGACTCTTCGTGACCCCATGTCCATGGAGTTTTCTTGGCAGGAATACTGGAGTGGTTTGCCAGTTCCTACTCCAGGCGCCTACAACATCTGGTATTCCCTGGTGGTCTCCCATCCATGTATTAACCAGGGCCAATCCTGCTTAGCTTCTGAAATCAAATGAGATCAGATGCACTTAGGGCATCTAGACAGCTCTCTGCACCAATAGTTTGGTACAGCTTTGAAAAAGATGGTATTTTCCTTGAAATATTAGCAACATTTTTGTTATTTTACTAGTAGCCTAAAGGTATCACCTAGTCTAGTTTTGTATTTTGCATCTCTGTACGGGAACAAAGGGGTTTGAATCTGACAGAACCAAAAAGTCTCCCAAATTTCCTTAGGTTAACGAGACTGCGCTGAAGTCTAGATAGGGTCGGAAGACAAACAAACGAGCACAACCTCTCTGTTTCATGTCTTCCTTCCACCTCTAGTTGCAGTGAATTGAACTCTGCACCTTCACCATGAAACTAGACGAACGGCCCCAGTCCCACGTCCCTTTAAAAGCAGTTTAAATTACCAGATAACCTGTGTCTAAAAATGCTGTCCCCACGGCCACCGGGCTTTTTGGAAAAAAAGAAAAAAGAAAACCCGGTAATGATCCCTTAAGCGAGGTTTCTGTGACTCACCCAAGAGGTAGGGAAATTTTTGCCTCGCTTTGATAATCCAGCTTTTAAGGAGACAGACGCCGTGAGACCACGCAGATGATCCGGGTTTCTTTTTCTTTCTTTTTTCATAGCACCGACCGGCTGTTCCTGGGGCCGCTGGGCTATGTTTTTTTAATTGCTTTTCACCTTCGGAGAAACAGGAAGTTCAATCAGGTCCGATAAGCATTAATTTCCCCCATCCAAGTGGTCCTTTCCCCCCCCCAAATTCTAGCGCCACCTGCTGGCCAAGGGGGCTGAACTGCACTTTAAAATTAAAAAAAAGCTTTTGACATGGGAACTCCTGTCCCACATATTAAATCACATGATGGGACGAAGAGGAAAAGCTGGACCTTCAGAAGATCAGGATCAAAACCCAGGTGTGACCACGGCCTAGGTGATACCTTTAGGCTACTAGTAAAATAACAAAAATGTTGCTAATATTTCGAGGGCAATGCCGTCTTTTTCAAAGCTGTGCCAAAAGTTCAAGCATGGCAAAAGATGGATTTGCCAGGAGTTAGTTCTTAGATGTAGAGTTCCTGGCAAGATGAAAATAAATGCCGGGCAATCTCTTAGTCGAGGCAAGAAGCAGAAGTGCAAAATGTTACTTCTCGAGCTACATCTCCAAGAATATCCAACAATCTGGGATTCACAGTGAATCATATGTTTCCCCAGCTCTGTTCCTGTGGTAACAATGCCCCAGATCAGCCTTTAACCTGGCAACCTGAAACTTTCATTGCAATGGAAAGATTGAGAGAGAGAGAGAGAGAGAGGCAGAACAGATCAACTACTATATGTAAAATCCAATACATAAATGCTACCCATTTCCTCATTGAAAGGGCTCAGGAATAGAGGAATTGTCCATCATAGAGGTAACATCATCACCACAACTTAGATCTGTTGAGTACAGGAATATGCATATTTATCATAATTTGAGTACATAAATAATTATTATTATGAACAACAGTAGATACAGGTATTTGTCAGATACAGTAGGTTGTTGGTTCAATCTTGTACAGTATCTGCTCTTTAATACCAGTCAACAGTGTAACTATTACACCACACAAGTCCTTTTAGGTCCATGTTATGTAGTACATGTTATGCACCAATATATGTAATGGTGGCTTGATTCATTTTTTTTAATTTGCACTTTGAAAAAGCCTCTTCAAGAAGACTTTACTGATAGCAAAAAAAAGGAAATTAGGATGAAATGAAACCCTTGAATTCAGTATTCCTTGAAAAAAGGGAATATTAAAAAAAATATCCATGAACATACTGTAGAAAATTATCATGGTCGGAAGGAGGAAAGGAGGTATGTATCTCCCCTAATGGTGATGTTTTCTATGTGCAAGGAGTCCTTTCAGATAAAGTCACTGTGATGTGCTACATCCTCAGAAGCAGATTTACCTGTTTACTTACTTTGGGTGAGTCTTCATCTTAGGCGTACCTGTGCCATCCTGTGTAAAATAGGAATAGTAAAAAAAAAAAAACTTGTTTCTTCCACAGTATTGTTAGCCAGTTAGCAAATTGTTTTGGTGATACTGGGTGTCACTGCATCATTGCCAGCTCTTTGCAGAGCCTGTTTCTCCAGCCAGCCTTTCGTCTCCCTCTTGTTTCAATTCAGGAGTAGAGTACACACAATTGCACAACTCAGAAGGCTATGATTTATGGTGGCCATTCATGCCGCACCACAATGCACATTCCAAAAAGAAGAGAAACAATGGCACCCATTAGGAGCAAAACTGCAAATGGTAATCCATTGTCATGAAAGCCTTTCGAGCGGAGGAATGTTCTACAAACCGAGGACTGCCGTCTTTAAATAGGGCTATCCTACTTGTTGGGATGGTGGCAAATATATTCTATGGGTTTTATTGAGTGCATGTTCTGGAATGGCAGCCTAATTCTGTATTAGTCACTTCCACACTGTATGCCAGAGAAGCATATTAATGACATGCTAAAATGTGTCTGAACACCCACAGTACCTTCTTACAAAGGAAGACACAGTGCATGAGTATTATTGAATGTTTCACGTAGATCCAGTAGAACTGTCTGGTCCCAAGGAAGATTGCCATTGGAACTCTGAGCAGAACTATTTGAACACTCTAGATAAGAATTTGGTGCAATGATGCCTTCCTCTGAAGAATGAGCACGAGAACCACCAAGCATGATGAGTTCATCATAATTGAAGTCTGGGAATATAAATTAACAAATACGGAGGAAGATCCCCAAAAACTGTTATATCCAGAGTCTAAGGGTGAAACTATAGGCAACACTTAATGTATCGTTTGATACAATGCTTGTAATTTCCTCTATTTAATTATAGGTACCAAGGTGAGCAGTTTATATTGGGACTCTAGTTTTAGCTTTTCCTCTGCAATCATTTTCCCTTGATATGACTGTGAAGCTTAGGAAAATGTCCTCATGGTACCAATGGGAGTGTTTCCCCACTCTCCATTCTCATAGGCATGGCGGGAATTGGTTTTCCTAGACAGATGAGTAGTTTGCTCCTACAATTATTCTGCTGTGTAGTACAGGACCATTCTCAGGTCAGCAGCACTCCAGTTTTCTGACACTTCCAGGCCACAACTTGAGATCAAAGGGTAGTCCTTTGTGATGTCACAGAAGGAGGTGAGGTGAGGATTAGGAGGGATGCAAGCAATACATATGTGAGAATACCTTCACATTGAGTCAGTGATCCAGGGGACCAGCTGGGTGCGCAGGTTTTAAACACACTTTGCACATGATAACCAAACTTTCCATTCTTTCAGTACTGTTGGTCCTGAGCCTTGCCTCCTTGCCTGAGACGGAGGGAAGCGTAGCAATTCTCTTAGACGTCATCTATCACCTTGTGACATCCAGCTCTAAGAGCAGAGCAACCTGTGGCCCTCCAGAGGTTCGTTGAACCTCTGTTCCCATCATCAGCTTTGGCCATTGTGCATCCTAATGAGGGCGGATGGGAAGTGAATTCCAATAGCATTTGCAGGATAACAGGCTTAGTCAAAAACATCAGAAGTGGCCTTGTTTCAGCTCAGACCATTGGCTAATCTTGCCTAGTATTGTCTGTTCCAACTGGCAGAATTATTTTTTGTCACTCAGTACTTGATCCTGTAACTGGAGACGGGGACCAAATTTAGGATTTTATGGTACACTAATCCATATTTATGGGGCGTGGTGGCTCGGTGGACGAAGGCTCCAAAAACTGTTGGCTGCAAAGTCGGCAGCTTGGCGGTTCAAATCCCGGGTGCCATGCAGCGGAGCGAGCTCCCACTGATATCCCCAGCTCCTACCAACCTAGCAGTTTGAAAGCATGTAAATGCAAGTAGATAAATAGGTACCACCATAAAAAGCAGGAAGTGTTTCCTTGCAACCATGCTGGCTGCATGGCCATGTGTGACGACACCTCCCTTTTAAATGTGTGATTGTGATGAGACTGTAAAGTGTAGGGAACCACCCTTTTTATACCATACAATCCCCCGCCCTCCTGCTGTGATTGGCTGATAATTTACATATGGATTTCTCCTGAATCCAGGGTGTTCAGGAGAAATCCATATGCAGCGGAGCGATCTCCCACTGATATCCCCAGCTCCTACCAACCTAGCAGTTTGAAAGCATGTAAATGCAAGTAGATAAATAAGTACCACCCTAAAAAGCAGGAAGGTGAAACAGTGTTTCCTTGCAACCATGCCGGCCACATGGCCATGGACTTGCACAACACTAACGCATTCAGCTTGAATACGGAGATAAGCACCGCCCCTAGAGTCGGACATGACTAGCATGCATATGCGGGGGGAATCTTTACCTTTTTAAATCCACATTTGGATCCTACTACTCAGGAGGGACACTGATTCATGCATGAAGGAAACAATGTGGGTAGAGATAAGAGTCTACCCCCTGTTGGCAGGCAAAACCTACTGAAGTGCAAGCGAAGTGCGCTTTCAGTTTTAAATAAAGAAAGAGTAAACTTCAGATATCAAAACTTTAAAAAGCACAGATTTATGCTTTTCTGGGCAGCTCAAGCATCAACCACACCTGCTTGCGCAACCCAGCCTGTATTTCTTAAAACAAACACTGTTAGACTGTCCTCAAGCTCAACCAGGAAGTTCGGCCGGAAAGTTATGCAGCATATGAGCTCTGGTTATGAGGATTTTGAAATATTTGAAACTCCAGATTTCATCTTTTATACAGTAGCTGCTAAAACAGTGGGATTTTGTTCTGCTCAGCCCAGTTACCTGCTGACTTGCAAATTCTGCTCTTCTAGCAGACAAGTTAAGTCATCTCAACTTTTGTAGGGAAGAAATTTTATCCGTTACAGATAGGAAAGTATCAGAACAGATCTTTGATTGAACCAATGCACTTCTTAGCACAGTAACTGCAGAGCTTGCAAAAAATTACGGGGTGACAACTCTCCAATTCTTCAAATCACAACCCAGCTCCCAGAATTAATTCAAAGGCACTGGCTTTTCTGGCTGGGAGATTCTAGGAGGTGTCATCCAGAAAAAAAAGTAATTTTTCTAAGCTCTGAGTAATTGTTGACAGTTCTGGTCTCATTTTTTAATACAGGCAGGCCATTGCCTCAGGTGACAGGTATGAGAGAGCGTGGAGTAATAAGTAAGAGCCTCTTGACACTTCTCCTCTAGTGGAGGATTAGGTTGTATGTTCAAGGCTGTCAGCTTCATACTTCCTTAGGCAGCCCGTTGATCTCAGATACGACTGGGCATTTACATGTTTTTGGATTGCAGTCCCCAGAATTGTCTAAGAATTTGCCTGGAAGAATTGTGGGAGTTTCAGCCCGCTGACACAGACGCCTACATTTCATTCACTTGAAGAAAGATTTGCCCAAGGCCTGTCTTTGCTGCTTCTTGTTAATATAAAGAACAAGAACATGCTGCAGTGTTTCCT
This sequence comes from Phrynocephalus guinanensis, assembly GCA_037367245.1. Classification (NCBI taxonomy): domain Eukaryota; kingdom Metazoa; phylum Chordata; class Lepidosauria; order Squamata; family Agamidae; genus Phrynocephalus; species Phrynocephalus guinanensis. The sequence goes on from CM074733.1 coordinate 53,175,303, forward strand.
TAGATTTGTAGTCCTGCCGTAGAAGGTTGCCTTCTGGAAAAACTACAACTCCTGGAAAGCAACACTTTTTTTACATTAATAACAGGAAGCAAGGGCTGGAGAAGGGGCCATGTAGCCTCAGACATAGGCCCTGTTCCAGGTGAACGAACTGAAGGGATCTGTAGTTGTGTGTGTGTGTGTGTGTGTGTGTGTGTGTGTGTGTGTGTGTGTGTGTGTGTGTGTGTGTGTGTGTGTGTAGGGGTGTGTGTGAAACTCCCACTATTCTGCTAGGCAAATTCTTGGAGAATTCTGGGGATTGCAATAAAAATAACAATCAACGAACACATACTCATTTTCAGATGTGAGGGAGAGATACTGTCCCATTGCAAAGGAAGACACAAGCAAAATTCAATGATCTTCTGTAGGGAGAAGTTTTGATCTTAATCTCAAGCAGCAAGATTTCTTGGGCTGCTCCTGTCAGCAGCATCCTATATAGATATATTGAAAAATGGTTCTGTTGAATGGGACTTACTCCCAGAATAAGCAGAAAGAAAGAAAGAAAGAAAGAAAGAAAGAAAGAAAGAAAGAAAGAAAGAAAGAAAGAAAGAAAGAAAGAAAGAAAGAAAGAAAGAAAGAAAGAAAGAAAGAAAGAAAACCTAACTGTCCAAAGCAACATACCAAAAATGTGTTCATAGAACAAGAATTTATTAAACCAACACATGCAGCAATTAAAGCATTGTGATGAAAATAGCTGGGAATTAATATATCCAGCTGAATGATTTCACTGTAAGCATAATCCAGAATTTAAAGACAGACAAAATGACAGCTCGGCACTCTTCAGTGGAAAAAAAAACTTTGGCATTTATAAATATGCACAAAATGTGGAGAAGTTATTATTGGACAACAGTTCACAGAATCCCTAAGCCACATAGTCATGCTGGCTGGAAGGTCCTGAAAGGTGCGATATAAGGCAAATTCAGCAATCGGTGTCTATATAAACTACATGAGAACATTCACCACTGTGGGGAAATGATGCCTCATTCATTTCTAGGGACTCAAATGAGAATCACCATTCATCTCACATTATCAGAGCACATTCAGCTCCAGTTCTTAGGATCACAGTACTTGCACTAGATATTGTGGATATTTAATCTCCTGTTTTTATGGAACACTCTACGATTAAGCACATAAAGTTCCATACCACCTGCACTAAGGAAGCACAACATGGCAGTTTCTACTGATCTCTCCCCACTACAAGGTGAGCCATATCCAGTACAGTATTGTGATCCAAAAGGCTGGGGGGGGGGGAACAGGCAGTAAAAACGCAGGGCATCACTGATGAAAGCAGCTATCTTGGTCATGACATCCAAACTCTGATGTCTGAGGCAACCATCACAGATTACAGGTTTCCTATAACGTAACAGTCTTTTGAGGATTCACCTCATTTTTCTATTCTTCTACCAGCATGCTACACCTTTCCTCCCTCCCCCTGTTTCCCCTCCTTTTATCATATCTCCCTTTCTTTAAAGTGCATAATTGCTCAGTAGAGGACCGCATCCTTCTCAGAGATATTCCAGGGTAGACCTGAGTATACAATGCCAAATACATTTAGGTGTCTTCTTTTTTCCTTTGCTTCCTTCAAATTCCGCCACTGTCACCCTGAAAATGGGATTGAACTTGACACACACACACACACATACACATGGGCTGACTTAGGCTGAGATTACATGGCCCAATACTGTGGGATTTGCTCTGTTTATAAAATGAGTGTTCACATGATGCAAAAGCTGATTCGAATTCGTCCAGCCTTTTTTGCTTTTTTCTCCACCAGGGGTGGGAGGGGGAGGTTCTTCCTTTTTTCAAACTGGAAAATTTGTGAGCAGATTTTTCCCTCTGCAGTCAGTTGTGATATATTTTTGTTAAGATGGGGGTGGGTCTGTAGGTGGCATTTTAGCAAAGGAGGCTGTTTGGGTGTGATGTTCAAGAACATGCCTCCACCTTATTTCTTCTCCCCTAAAACCTATTTAAAATAGTTCCTTTTTTTATAAAGGGGGGGGGATAAACAAGCAGCACAAAGTGTAGCATGAGTGAACACTTGAATATCCTCATTTAGTAAGGCAAAACACCTGTATTTACAAAGGTAACTTAGATGTGATACTCCAAAAGAAATGAAATTGCCTTTCACAAAAACTACACTTCTATTGCAGCTGACTGTTATTTGAAAAAGGAAATAATTTTATTTGTAATCGGTTATTTCTGAAGGTGTGAGACTTTTTTTAATCTTGAGAGTGTGCCTCGAACTCTGTGGGACTTGCTTTTGAGTAAACATACCTAGGATTCAATCTTTTATTTCTTTAATTTATTTTATTTTTGAGTATTTTTACCCCGCCTTTCTCCTTGGAAAAGGACCCAAGGCGGCTTACAGTAAGGAGGGACAATATACAGTCCAGTACAATTAAGACATATTCAATTTGAGAACAGGGAATTGAGGGGTATCTTATAGTCCTAGGGGTTCCATTAATTCTCTTTAGTAGATCAATGGCCCAAAATCAATGTTGTTCCATTAAATAGAATTGTTTCAGATTTGATTTCCTGTGTTGCACTCCCCCCAACCTCAAGTCAGCGTTTTACATAAAGCATTTACATACTCCTCAAATTTACAGCAAAAAAAATTGCTGGTGGTTTTGCTTTCATTTTCTCAGATTTCTCCCTATATTGTATTCCTATTTATAGAATCCAGGAAATTGCAGAAATTTGCAGAGATAACAGAATCTGTCAAAGCCCTTCTTATTTTTAAAGTCGTCACAGTTTCAATCTTCCAAACAAAGTCTAGATGCATATGACATTTCACAACAAGTAGACTTTGGGCTAAACATGGATGAACTAACACGGGGCTGGAGCATTGCATTTTACGGTGTCTGAACACAAAAGCAGCCTTACAAGTTTCTCTCCCAACAGGCTAAGTGAAGAATCCCAAGTGGTACCTTGGTTAATGAGCATAATCCATTCCGGAAGCATGCTTGTAAACCAAAACATCTGTATATCAATGCAAATGTTCCCATAAGAAATTATGGAATCTCAGATTATTCATTCTACAGGCAAAAAATATTTACAGTATTAGCCACTGGTCTCCTTCTTGAGGAGGAGCAAGCCAGCAAGTGATGACTGCAGCCAAGTTCAGCCATCACGGGAAATGAAATCTGTAGTTATTTGAGCTGGGCCCCACTGCCAGTGAAAACCAAAATGGTGGCTTTCCCACAGTAACCCTGTGTTCCCACAGAACCCTGCCTTCCTGTGCCATCAAAACATGCCCAACATCTCCTTTTCCTATCTACACTGAAAAGAAATGTAATGTGGGAAAAGATGGTCTCAGTTTCAAACACAGTTGAGGTAATTAATAATATATATAAATGCCAGTGCAGGTATCAAAGCGATCTGGATTTCTGAGGCAAAGGCCAAGGTGACACCCCACTTTAATCCTGTTTATAGACTCGATTGGCTGGTCAGGCTGCCCATTGAATCTTGGCTACAAAATGTCTTCCAAATCGCTTGAGACAAAGTGTACAAGCCAGGAAGATGGTGTATATAACATGTCCCTCCAGCATCTTGATATCATTCACCGGCATCTGCCAACTGAGGAGGCCATTTTGCTCTGCTCAGCGATGGAAAGAGCTGGACCAAAGCATGTAGTTGGCATTTAATGATAATTGTGCTTTTAACTATTTGCTTTTTTTGTTAAAAAGTTAACTTTGCTATAACCTATGTTTTAGACAAATGCAATTTTGATTCTATACAGAATTGTTTTCTAAATAAGCCTAATATTGGTTCAGGAATGGTAAGCTTAAAATGTCGTATGTCACAATGTTACCTTTCATACTCAAGTTAAGGTTACAATAGCATAGCAACAATTTGTTTGATAACTTTGTTGGGGGTTTTTTTGCATGACACGTCATGGCTACCTGTTGCTTCCAAAATATTGCTAAAGGGAATCAGTTTTGCAAGATATTTGACCATTTTTTTCTGATTTTCAAAGTAAAAGAAAATTTACAAAATAATGGCCAATATCCTGCTCATTAGATATACACACTGGTGGAAATCCATATTTAATTCTTCAAAACAAAAAATAAATAGAAAGAAAGAAAGAAAGAAAGAAAGAAAGAAAGAAAGAAAGAAAGAAAGAAAGAAAGAAAGAAAGAAAGAAAGAAAGAAAGAAAGAACCCTTCAGTTTATGAGTCTGGGATATTATGCTTCTGCCTCCATTTCAAAACACCAGGATATGATCTGATATTGCCACACAATATTACACCCATGTTGCCAGCAAGGAGGAGGATGCAAGGCTCAACACAGGCAAAGGCATGCATGAGGGCTGACACCATCAATGGCACCAGTCAAGATGGTATACAGGAGATCCTCTTGTGCTCACTCTTATTTCACACTGGTCAGAAAACAGCTCTGACCATTGCTTTGTGTTTGAGTGAGTAGAGATTAACTGATGAAAAAAGGAGTCAGAAGCAGCCGCTGCTGCTACAATGCTTTCCAGGAGTTGTAATCTTGCTGCTCACTGGGCTCTTTAGAGTTTGCTTCTCAAAGAACTATTATTCCCAGGAACCACCGCAACAGCTCCCTGGTTGTTGTTTTTTTAAACTTTAACAACAGGAAGCAAAGAGGAACATGTGCTCTACTAATAATTCCAATTTTTGTAAATTTAGCAGCTGCGTGTTCCACTATCCCTTTCCAGCGCAGACATGGGTAGCCGCTGGACCCTACCCATGCCATCCTATAGCTGTTTACTTGGGAAGAACTTGTTTTCAGCAAACAGTTTACACCATAGGCACTTGCTTCCAGAGAAACATGCAGAAGATTGTAGCCCAACCTGGACCAAAGTACAGGGGCCAAAGCTCATGTGGAAAAACATACTCGCTGAGATATATGAGGTCATGAGGCTGGTTAATGAAGAAAGCATGTACAGTACTTATGTTGAGCAGTCATACAGCTGAGAGAGGCCTGAGTCTTGAGAACAAAGAGGTCAGCCAAGGTTTCATCATTCACAAACAGTGCCTCTCATGGAAATTATGGGCTGCAGTAACAAGCAGCAGATACCAGAACAAAACAAGTATAGTACGTATTGGGGGGGAGCTGTAACAGTCTGAAACACCACAGAGTAGGAAACAGGCATTTGCTAACTCTCCCTCAGAATGGATGCAAACAAAGGAAACCAAAATTAGATCTTCTGTCGGTGGCCTTTCCCTGATTTTGTAATTCTGTGCTGCTGTTCTCCTGCTGGCATTCCAAAATATTTTCATTCAGAGAGACCTTTGGCATGTAATCTAGGTTAGAAGCCCATATTAGAGACAGCCCATAATTAGAACCGAAAGCATGTCATGTTGCAGAGAGGTGAGTGAGGCAATCTTTACATGTTTGCAAAATCAGACTTCAAAGGCATCCCGAGACTAAGCCCTAAAGACCAATCATCAAACAAAACAAGCTAATTGCTATATTTCCTGAGGTGAGAGACACTCCTGCTGTGACACTCAGATGCTTTCATTAGTTAATTTTTTTTCCTTTTTATCATGGGTTACAGTCTGAATCTATTTCTGGGCCAAGTCTGTTGTAGAAGGAACCTTAACTGCTCAGGTCCTGCCTTTTTCTTTTACTGCCCTGTTTTTAATTGAACACCTTTTGCAATATCTTCTTAAATCTGTACTTTGGTGCTGTTAATTGCCTTGGCAGAAAGGTGTGGTATTAATTTAATAAACAAACACTCGGCAGCACATAAGATGGAAGTGAGGGAAGTAGTGTCAGGGTACATCTGGTGGCTGCAAAGTCATGTGCCTGGTTGCATCCAAAAGTTCACCTTAACAAAAGTAATTTCTCTTAAAGTGACCGTTTTGTTTGCCAAGACATCACTCGAGCCTTTCCCTCAAAGGTAGAAGCCCTACAGCTGAACCTTGGGCACGGATCGGGGCCAGGGTGGTTTGTTTTTGTTTGACTTTTGTATTGCTCCTTGGGCTGCCTAGGCATATTCAGTAATACCTTGGTTTAAGAATAACTTGGTTTAAGAGCGTTTTTGAATACAAACAAACATTGTTTTCTAAAATTTGCCTTGATCAACAAGCAATGCCTTAATACACGAGCACTGGAGCAGGTCACGTGCTCACAAGTGAGCCAATGGTGGCTCTCTTTCCCTCCATCCCCCAGATGGTGATCGTCTGGGACCTTCTGTCTCAGGCAGCAGTAACTCTGTGAGGTAGGCCACACTGAAATACAGCGCTTGGCCTGGTTTCACCCACCAGCTAGAGAATTTAATCTAAGTGTCTTAGAGCAAAACTGCACACTATGCTATGTAGAAGGCAACTGAACATCCCTTTTAAAATATATATACTGCATTTAGAGATGGGCACGAAACGAGCGATTTTTCGTTTTCGTTTTCGTTTTTTCATTTTGTTACGCAACGAAAACGAAACAAATTTTTTAAAAACAAAACGAAAACGAAAACGAAACAAGCAAATTCGCCGTGTTTTTCGTTTTCATTGCAACAGATGCATTGAACTAAAAAGAATGCTAATGAAACAGCAATTTTTTGTTTTCGTTTTTCGTTTCGTTACCTAACGAAATGAAAATGAAATTTTTTGCAAAAAAGTCACGAAAACGAACCGAAACAGACCCCTAAACGACCAAACGACAAACGAAACACCATTTTTTTGAGTCATGCCCATCTCTACTGCATATTATTTTTTACTTAATCACGCACGTCCCTCCTCTGAATCAGGTCCACACTAACAGGTTTGAATCTTCTCCCCTCAGCCACAAAGGGAATGTCTGCTCTTGATGGCTGTTACTTTCATGAACAAAACCCCTGCTGTTTAAAGTAGATGCTATTTCAAAGCAATGAATGTTTAACCATCCCCCCCTTTTTTTTTAAAAAAAAAGCTCTTTACATGAACTGTGCAATCCAGGGCTTCCTTGACACACCTGGACAGTCTGCAGACATATCAACTCAAGTCAACAGACACCCAGTTCCTGATTTTGCTCAGCTTTGCTGCCAGAGACATCCTGCCCAATGTTGACCAAGTTCCACAGCGGCTTACGAGCAGGGTTGCTGACTCTGCCTCCCAGCATAACCTTTAGACCTCGTATCTGCACACTCAGCATCTGTGCAGATCTGTGGCAGAGGAGGGAAAAGGTGCTCAAGCAGCAGCAAGGCATAAAGGTTGCAGTTTTGCCCTTTCTACAAAAGCAACTGGCCACTTCTAAGTTTCTGGTGATGGAAAGGTACTTCTTCCACCCTGGTACAAGCTGGAGTTGGTACATCCAAGCAATTAGCTTGGTGTTGCTCATTTTATGTGGGGAGCCCCCAAGACACATTCTGTACACATATTTCCATTGCACAGGTATCATATTTTTCAAGAAAGCCAAGTATGCTGATAATTAGCTGCAATGCATGGGGAGTGGGGAGAATACAGGACTTTACCTGGACAACACAACTCCTTCCAAATGTTCACTGTGAAACCACTTGTGGCCTAACAGCTTGGGAGTAGGGACTCCTTCCTTGCTTGCTTGCTTTTCACTTCTCTACCACTCAACTGAGTTATCACTCTCTGGGTGGTTCACAATATGTAATAAAAACATCCAATAAAATACATGTAATATATGTAATAAAAATAAAAACCTAAAGTGCATAGGATAGCTTCTGAAGGATTACTTTTGATAGCCCAAATACATGTGCTACGTTTGTAGGACATGGTTTGAAACATTTCCAGGCCTTCAATGAACACCTACTTTCACCATCCATTTCAAAACGTCTTAACATAAGAACATAAGAACAAAAGAACATAAGAGCCATGCTGGATCAGGCCAAAGGCCCATCTAGTCCAGCTTCCTGTATCTCACAGTGGCCCCACCAAATGCGTCTGGGAGCGCACGAGATTAGATATCTGTCTCCTGGTACCACTCCCCTGCATCTGACCCTTGAAGTACCCCAGTTTTAAGCCTGGCGATTACACATCTTCATCATGGTTTGTAACCTGTGATGGACTTTTCCTCCAGGAATTTGTCCAATCCCCTTTTGAAGGCCTCCAGGCCAGATGCCGTCACCATATCCTGTGAAAGACAAAGGTCTGTGGTTCAGAAAAGACAAGTCAAAAGCATCCCTCGGTTCATGAGCTCGTAACTAAATGGTACTTTTAAAAAGCCCCCTAAATACAACCTTACCTTGAGATCTCTACACATAGGGCTGGGCAGAAATAGAAAAATAAGTCAACAGGTATATATTTAACAGATTGTTCAGTTCTCACGGGATTCTGGGAAAGATAATAGTAGCACCTTTATGGAACAATTGCACATCAGAATAATCTCCAAATTCTATTTCTATGATTTTGGAAATAGTATTGGTAGAACAATACAAATTCTGTAAGTTAATATATATAGAGAGAGAGCCCATATCATTAACATCATACATGTACATCTTCATTTAGGAAAAAACACACAAAGCCAAATGCTTGGACAGCTGCTCGAGATGCAGGGGCCAGTTCTGTACGAAGGGCAGTTTGATAAAGTGCTGGTGATGCATGTCAAGGTACGGTTCAAAATGGGATCAAGCCAAGGCCTCTGCCACCCACCTACAGGCAGATATAAATATACCAATCCTTGGTTAGGCTGTAGATCAGGCATGCCCAAACTTCGGCCCTCCAGATGTTTTGGACCACAACTCCCATAGACCTTTGCCATTGGAAATACAGGCTTGGAATTCTGGGAGTTGTGGTGTAAAACATCAGGAGGGCCGAAGTTTGGGTATGCCTGCTGTAGATGATCTGTTGAAATTTTCTAGAGCAAGATGACAACCGTGTAGGAAAAGGAGGTTTTAAGGCTCAACAGGAAATGTTGCTCCATGCTGTAATAGTATTAACAAGTAGACACATTTGTCAGCACTAGCAGAGGTCCCGGCAACAGTAAGCAAAAAGTTCAGGCATCTTGAGCTACTGCTCCGTTGCACAGGGAATGCCAAAGGCAAGAAGAGAATCTTCCCATCAGATTTTTTCTGTTTCTTGGATGCTCTTTTATTCCCCCACCCCCAAACTGATTGATAATTCCTTTATGGACATAAAAAGTATGCCATTAACCAGCTCAGCAGCATTTTCCATCCTTTTCCCCTCTGATGGACTTGAAAGCTCATCCTTTATTTTCCAGGTCAAGACTGGCTTCAGCTAACTTGAGAATACTGTGGAGCCATTTTTCTCTTCTTGATATGCAGCAAAGTATTTACGGCCACCATCCTCAAAGCAAGTGCCCTCTAGATTTTGGAACTTCATCCTCAGCCACCATGGCTAGATATGATGGCGGGGCTTTTAAAAACCCCTAGGTAACACCCAGTGGGGAAGATTGGTTTGTGAACTCTCCTCTAACAGCTAATTTCATGACTGGGCAAAAGACTTTGGAATTGTTTCTTCCAGTAGAGAAGAAACATATTGCTCTACAAGAAAACCTTTACTTCCACCTTTAGTGCAAGGTTTAATTAAGTCAATAAAAAGCTTAGTGCAAAAACTGAATTACAGGTATCAGTAACTAAAGATATTGTTACCCAATTTGGTTCCTATTTACTTTTTATATAGTGATACACCCAAAATCAATCTCTACCTTTGCTAATTTTCAAATATTTACCCTCTTTCTTTTGCTCATTTTAACCACTATATATGGATCACTATCCATATAGGAATGGGTACCTTCCATCCATCATCCTCGGTATGACCAAAATTTTATAAATAAAGAACAATGGTGACCTATAGCTTCAAGCTGGCCTGGTTTAAGCACCACAAAGGTGACCTTTTCTCTTCCCGCACTTGGGACAACCAGCATATATGATTTTATACATCTATATCAAAATATATAGTGCCAGAATCCTACTGGTACCTGCTTAAGATATGTAAAACTTGCTATACCAAATTGTCAAGGTTTCATGTACATCTCAGTCATGCACTTGCGCAACAGAGATGCAGTGGGCATCAATTAGCTGCAATTAGATGTCCAAGTTACACACACAGGAATAGGATTCTGCTAACATTATCAAGTTTACCCCTAGGACTCTACTGATGACCCAAACTAGACTTGAGATAAAATACATCTCTTAAAATCTAAGAGTAGAATCATTGCAACTGGACTTCTTTTCTTCAGAATGAAATCTGAAGAAGCGAGTTATTGTAGGTGAGAAGCAAAACTTTTCGACCCCACAAGAAAATAAGTCTGGTTGCCGTGACTCAATTCCCAGAGAACCTCACCTGGATGACTGAGAATCTCCACAGACAACTCTTAAAATGCTATAGGTCGTGGTAAAACAAAGAAACAGCCAGCCAGCTAGTGGAGGGAATTTTAATGGATATTTTGAGACGTAATGTTAATCTACTCCTTTCTGAAGGAAAAGTGTGCATTTTGTCTGTTGATCACTACAGTATATGTCTTTTGTCTTCATTTGGATCACCATTTTTGTGCAGTTATGAGAGCTCAGAACAATCACTGATCCTTGAACCATCAAGCATCACCCATTACCCAGCCAGGAGCATGTACAAAGAAGCCCCTTCTACAAACAAGTCCCCCAGCTAGACTGGGCCTTGAGATCTGTCCTCTTGTATGCCAAACCTCCTCTTTAATTGAAGTCATCTTACATTGCCCACCAAGTGAACTGTTTTTGTTTGTTTGTTTTTAAGCAAAACTCTCTAATGATGCCATTGCTTGCAAAACAAATGGAAGACATGGTTAAGAGACTGAAACAAAACAGACATCCTCATCGTATGGTTTATATAGCAACATTTATTTCCTTCTCAGGCTTTCGTTTATATGCAAAGAAACACAGTAGCATCACTGGTTTAATAGAAGCCCATTGTCGCTGGTATGATGTAACCAGATACATATATGCCGATTATATCTCCAGAACATTGGTTTCCAAACACAACCCATACAATGCTGAAAGAGATGCCTCTCTAGCTACCACAGAGCCCATGGGTTTGTAGACTAAGCTTAAGAACACTTTAAAAAGTACACACACGTATCATGTAGAGGGGGGTGGGGAATGGACCCAGGCTCACATATCTAGAAGACATGGAAGTGTTCTTAACACAAGCAATTTAATGGCACAATCCCAAAAGGACCCAGAGGAATAAAAGCTCCTATTGTTAGTAAGGCTGCATTTGGTTGAAAGAAAGAAAGAAAGAAAGAAAGAAAGAAAGAAAGAAAGAAAGAAAGAAAGAAAGAAAGAAAGAAAGAAAGAAAGAAAGAAAGAAAGAGAAAGAAAGAAAGAAAGAAAGAAAGAAAGAAAGAAAGAATTCAAATACATATTTCAGGCACATAAACATTAGTACCTTTCAGTCCATTAAGAGCTGAAAAGATGGCGCCAAAAAGAAGCAAAACAAAACATTTATTGTAATAGTCAAGAATTGTCTGTAAACATAAGCCAGAGTTCCAGAAGGCTACATTGATGCTGTTATGAAATTAAAGCAGCATATTTAAATATTGTACTCAATACCTTAAATATGTAATACTCCTTGCACACACGCACACACAAAACCCTTAACAAGTCAGAAAGCAGGAGAGGCAGTGTTCAAGTGTCTCTACCATCAATGAGAAAAGTCAGAAAGTGCATTCTGCTCAAAACAAAGTTTCCTATTAACTTAGTGGAGCTTGTGCCTATTTCTTCTCTGACCGCTTGATCTGAAATGGGCTCCTATCTGCCATTTCTATTTGCAAGTAACAAGAGGGGGCCCGATGTTGACAAGACTCGGAGAGGGAGGGAGGGAAGAAAGCAAATCTTATAGAGATCCTGAGTACAACTGGCTTCCAGAGCTGTTAGTGGTTTTGAAACATTCTCCAGAACGTCAGGTGACCCTCTTCAAGACTCACAGTGCAAAGGCATTTCACTGCATTTTGGGGCCGGTTTGACACACAGTAACACAACCAAGAGCTGGTCCCAAGGGTCCAGTCACTGAATGCCTCTTGGAGTCATTTCACACTACTACCGATCATCAAATGTGACACTAGCTGACCTGTTCCTTTCTGGGGTGAAACCCGGAATGTGGGAGGCGGCTACACGTTCAATTTGTGACACGTTCTCTGAAAATGTCCTAGAAAGCCACGATACAACCTGTGCTGCAGAACTACAGTGAAATACATTCACACTGCCAGCCCACACCCATTCGAGCAGTGTGCCATCACTACTTCTAGTCTGAGTGGACACACCCTCCTCAACAAGACCAGCGCCGAGGAGGAGTAAAAGAAAGCCAAGGTTACCCTATACAGCAGTTTGCAAAACTGGCATTAATAGTTAGATTGAGTACAAAAACATGCCTCCTCTACTTCAGAGGTATTTTAGAGGTTCAGTTTTTCCAAACGTGTGTAAAACGTTCCCTTGCTACCATTACTGAAAACTTGGTTTGCAAGAACAAAAAATGAACGCAATGCTCTGTTATAAAAGGAAGCAAGGTGTTGCATAAGAAAGACAATCGGAACTACATCTGGCATACACTCAACTGCTTTTCTCTCTTACCACTACAGTGCTCACTCAAAATGTGAGTGGAAGGTTGTGATTTAGAGAGAAATGCCGGGTTGTTGTTGTTTTTAAGAAGAAACAAAACTATTACCCTACCCCAGGAAGTACAGCAGCTAACCCGATAAAGAAAAACACCTGTTAACAGACTGGAAGAGATTAAGTGTCTTGATCCAAAGTGTACCATATGGGAGAGAAGAAAGTTCTTTTTCTTTGTTAAGTGAATTGTCTCATATGTATAGCATTAAAAGTTAGGAAGCCTTAGCCTCAAGATCTTAAATATATCATGACATTTTGTTGCTTTTTCTACCTGTCCCTTCCTAGTGGGAGAGCAATGGCCATTTAGCTCTGTCCAGACAACAGGAAAAGGGCTGAAACTTTCAAAGCAGCATCTTTTTTTTTTAATTTAAATTGTACAGAACAGGTTACTGTATGATTGCAGAGATGCATAGGAGACAATCTGGGAGTATAAACCAAATGATGGTCCCTCTAGTAAAAAAGACAAAAGAAATTCCTAAATCAGTCTATATGTACAGCTTTATCTCACTTCAAAGTATGTTAATTATATATATGAATTGGTTCTGTAGAAATAAGGCTGATTGCAAAGCTACCGGGCAGAGGGAGAATGGAATTCATTGCTATCTCACTTGGTTTGGCCTCTAAAAGTCTATGCTAGCAACAAGAAGTGCAAATCAGTGACATTCTTTGCACTTTGTCAAGAAGGGAGCAACGCTCCACTTCCATTGTATCAAGGAGTGGTCCCCAACCTTGGGTCCCCAAATGTTTTTGGATTCAAACTCCCAGAAGCCTTCACCACTGACGGTGTTGGCGAGAATTTCTGGGGACGCAATAATATGTGGGGAGGCAAAGTTGGCAGCCACTGGTGTTAAGGCATTTGTGATCAAAGAGCCTGCATTTTAACAGTGCAAAATAACTCCCAGAAGTGGAGAAGATAATTAATTCACGGCCTGACCTGAAAATATTTTGGTTTTCTTGCCATACTATGTAAAAGGGACTGCACTGGGTAAGAACAACGCAATTCGTAAAACATTTTGCAATCCAAAAAAAATCTTCCAAGGAGGGTTCTCAGAAACACTTTTAGGAACTGACTGACACTGATGGCAAATCTAAAAGTTAGCAATTAGCCAAAAATTTTAACAGACTGCGAGGAAGTGTGATGTAAATGCAAATCCATGGTTCACTTTAGACACATGTGAGCTTGCTGTCAGTGCTAGATTATTACCATGTTTTGATGAGACAAAATACTCAACTTTATTTTAAAGAGGTTTGGGCAAGTGGATTGAGTGAAATTAGCAAATGAACAACAGAAATGAGAAATCACTTTTTCCCATGACTTCATTCATGGCAATTCCTGCATCGAGGTCACCATAGTTTAACATAAAGGATAAAACTAGAATTCTGTTCTACCAGATGGCTTCATTACATGGAAACAGATGTTGGCAAAAGAAACGTGGACCAGTTAGGGCACTATGCTAATCTATGGATAACCACAATGGGAGTCAATATCTGGGTTCATAACAAACCATAGTTACGATCAACCACAGTCTAGGCTCCAGATGCAAAACTGAACTCTTGTTAATAAAAGAAACTGAAGTACTTCCAGTTCTTTCCTCATGGCTGTGGGGGGGGGGCACAGGCTGAGTGAAACTCTGTCCCATCATGACAATTCAATTGTTGATTGTGATGCCTGAAACGGACCAATACGCTGGTCTAGAGGCAGCTGGCTAAGCTGTTACAAAGAAAATGTTTCAACTGAGCTTTGCTTACCTAATAAGCAAAACAGCTGAGGCTGAGGCATAAATACTTTGAAAGGAGGATATATATTAATGATCCAAGAAGCATATACTGATACAGTCTACCTTCCTCAAGGATTTTTTTTAAAAAAAAGCCAAAACAAAAAATGACCATACTCAGTAGCTATGCATCCATTTTAGCAAGCCACAGGGGACCCTGCTAAGAAGGAAACTAACACTGGTTTGGCACTCCCAGCATTAGCTCTGTTTTAAAGTTTGGGGTCCTATAATAAAAATATACACAACAATGTTGTGGCTTTGCAGGAGGGGTAATAGGCAAGGAGCAAAGCCTTTTACAGACCAGGAGTTACTTGCATGTATTCATTAAAAATGCAAATTAGTTTGTTTGTGACCTCACAGGCCTAATAGGAACAAGTCTATTGTTTTTGTCAACAGAACTGGATATGGTTGAAGGTGCTACTACTAATACTCTGGAGTATACCTACTTGGAATAGCATTCACATTTTCCATTTAAGAAGTCTGAAATGCTCAAATTGGGTGGGGGGAATATATTTCTTTTTAAAACCAACTTTGTTTCCTCTCCCTATGGTTTGCAAAATGTTGAAAGAGGCAAGCACACCTCCTGAAAAAAATCATTAAGCAGAAATAGTGATCTTAAGGTGAAGGGGTATGCGTGTCTGGGAACATTGTTTAAACGTTAAAATTCAAGCCAAACTGACTGAGCCAAGTTATTGCAGCACCGGCAAACTTTTCAATGAAAAGTTAACACAAGCACACATTGTGTCGGGACGGCACCGGGATGCTCTTTCCAACAGGCAGCCAAGATGTAAGTGTTGTGAGGAGAAGAGGGACTTCGACAATCACACTATTTTGTCCGGTCCACGTCTTTTAATGCCTGTTTCTCTTTCCACAATCAATCTGTGGTCAAGCTCTGATATCCCTTGGTACCACTTTTGGGAACTACAAAGATGATTCAAACTGTTTGTGACGGTGAGGGCCTGACTGCAATTTCACAGCAGGTATGTGCTCTTTTTTAGTCCTACGGGTTTTGTGATGTGGAGAGTCGATGACTACTTCTGTGCATGAAATACTAATTGGAGGGGACTTTTCTGGCGTCTTTACTGTACTCTTTTCCACGCCCCCACAGCACTGCTTCAGCGCACACTGGGTTCCGCAGGGGAGTTCACATTTACTGATAGTCTCAAAGCTCATGTCTGAGTCCACGATGGCAAACTCAGGCTGAATGGTGGTCGCATGGATCCCCTCGTCATGAAAGATCTCCTTAATGTGCTTGGCCACTTTCATGTACGTTTCTGGGTCCTTGCATTTGATATGAGCCGTGCCGATGATCCGGTTTCCTGCCAGCTGCCAAACATGCAGTTCATGGACAGCTTCAACTTCTTTCAGTTTGCGGAGCTTCTCGTTCAAGGAGCAGATGTCAATCTGCTTGGGAACGGTTTGCAGAAGGATGAGGGCCGATTCTTTCAGCAACGGGTAGGTTGTGTAAAGCAGGATGCAAACCATGATCAGGCACAGGGCAGGATCTAAATATAAAAGCCAACACGGCCCTGCCGTAGGTATTTGCTCCGGTTCAGTGGCATTCAGTCTGTAGGACATCTCGGTCAGGTTTTCTGTACAGTGGTCGGAGATACATGGGTTAATACAAGGCCCATCCTTTGGGCAGGGTGTCCAATAAGTGTAAAACACTGTGGCATTCACTACAACAATAACTGAACCCAAGGCATCTCCAAGGACATGAAGAAACACCCCGCGCATGTTGAGCTGGGAGCCACCGTCTTCAACTTCATCTACGTCTAGAGAGGTATCAATATTCCCATTGGGATGGAGTTCCATTTGCTTCTCTTTTGTTCCATCACCTGCAAGGGGAAGAACAATATTTTTATGTAAGTAGAAAGGCCTAAAGGTCAGATCATGATAAGAGAAATGGCTTCTTAATCAGCAGTCTTGCAAAAACTCCCAAGCCAACTTTGGCAGTTTTATGCCCAACGTCAACAGCAACTTGCAACAGGGGGATTGATTTTCATATGATTTTTAAAGTACGTATCTTTCTTTCTCCCTGACTTATAATTTTAAAAAATCCTAAACAGACAAAGAATAAAATAATATTTCAGCTAGTGCAAGCCATGTTAGGTTAGAGATAAAATCCACTAGTACATCCAACTGCAGAGGACAAGGGTTCTTTTTGGCACAAACAAGATTTGAAGGTGGCCGTCTAGGTTCATAAGCAGTCTTTTAGCCAAATGTAAGATGCCTTCTTTAGCTCTTCTGCAGTTTAACCTAAGGCGGCGTGTGGCAGTGATAAGATGATAAAAATCTGTAATAATTAAAGAGGGAGAAAAGAGTGGGAAGAGAAAGCAGCTGTGTGATTCAAGAATTGGAGAAGTGACCTCAGACACTTTGGGCATTCAAAAACATTACCTGCAAGAAAGTTTCAATTCTGTACAGGATGCAAATCAAAATAGATTACTGCAACAAGTTAGTGCAAAGAGCAAAGATATACAGAGGAGTTGAAATATAGTGGCATGATCAGACTGACAAGGAAGCTGTAGAGGTGTTTACAAGAAGGCATGAAGGCAAATGCAACTACGGTACCCTTGTTCTGCTACCATTACACTGAGATGGAATTGTGGGTCTTCTATTACATTTTATTTCAACAATTGTGCAATGCTCATATCTTTTCCAAGCCCTAACTGAAGAGTTCTTTCAACCTTTGGCTGCAAATATCAGGGCTAATTACAATGGCATTTGCAACCCGAGTTGAATTTCCCTCTCCCTCAATGGATCCGAACAACACTGCCTCTAGTGCTTCAACTCTTGGGGACAGAACTGGAGGGGATGACACTGAGGACTGCAAGGGAAGACAGGGTGGGGGTGGGAGTATCACCCCTTCCCTTTCCGTGAAAGCAGAACAGCACCTTCCATGGGCAAAATGAACACTTCCATTCACAAGAAGCAAATTCTGGACCCAGCCCATTGTTTATGGTATATTACTTGCATGAGCAATTCATTTTTCTCACACTGCAAATCTATACAAGAGGGTCAGCTAATATATTCTATCAACTAATTCTTCTCTAAATTGTAAATAGGGGGTTGTGGATACTTAACGATAAACACAGTGAGCAACATCCTCCTTGCCCAATGGCTCAACCCACATAACCAGTAGAACCTGCACCATCACAACTCCCACATTTATCTCACCACGTTCAACTCCACCTATATAATGAATTTTATGGGTTCCAGTGGTGGCATCCAAAAAACAAGTCAACCACTGGGTGCGGGAGAATCCAAAGGCTGTTTACAGCTATATACTTTGAGGTATGTGATTGCTCCAACACTACACTTGACTCAAACAAATATTCAGGCCTCCGTTTCACCTGACACCTGCCTAAGGAGGCCTCTCCTCATTTTTGCAATTAAATAAAAATGAAGAGCAGACCTAAATGCACCCCTAGTTGACACAGCAAATGGGTCAGGTTTCTTGGGGTAGTTGTCCAAGAACATCAAGGGCACCATGTTTGGGAACCACCAGTCAACTAATCAGTATCTCAGTTTTACAAATATGATACGATTATGAGAATCGACAATATTCCATTCTACATATTAAATCACTTAATGTATGCTTAGCAGCAGGGTGCTTCTTAACCTTGGATTGTAATCATCTTTACTAAGCACAGAGCTGGGTTTAGGATTATTTAAATAGATTTCAGATTGGACATATCCAGATGGGGGTGCAAATGCAAGACAATAAAGAGGCTGTATAAAATACTTAATTTTTCAGATAACTGTGATTCAGGGAAGTAGAGCCATGCACATGTCTTCATGGTCAGTCACAAAACACAGTGGGCCAATGTGTAAAACACAAAAGGGAAGAGAAACTCCTGCTATGGCAAATCAGCATTGAAGGAACTCCCTCTTCCAATGAACAAGTGTCTGAAACATTCAGCCAGGCCCTCCAGTAGCAGTTCCTGTTTCTTGTACTGAAAGGATAAGCCAATGTAGGACCCAGGGCCAAATACAGCCCTTAAACACCACTGCTTAGGCTGAAAGGTGTAAGCAGGGAAAGGAGGGTGCTCTGTTGAGAAGATCTGCTGGTCAATCCACAATAGGCCCTCCCTACAAAGGACCTCTTCGATTTCATCTGTTAACTGCTACACACTAAAACCTAAAATAAATTAAATTTACTAGCAAAAATCAATGGACTTGGAGTCCAGTCCCTTAAAGGCCCAGTTGATGTCCCAGTGGCCAGAAATTGAAGAATAGCTATGTAGATAAGTTCACACTTCAATTTTAAAAAACAGATGGCCACTGACAAAAGTCCAATTGACAATAGAGTTAAGCAAGGATACTGAACCAGAACGAAGGAGTGCTGATGGCATCAATGAAACAATGTAGACATTGTTGGTATGAGTGATGATCCCAGAAAACTAATGGGGTTGAGAGATCCTTAATATTCAGATTGCATTGCTGTTTTACCAAATATTTTCAGTTCGCAGCACTTTTTCTCACACTGGCAAATAGCACAGCCTTCCAGGTCTGTCAAGAAAGACTTTGCTTTTCCACAGAGCACATCAACATCCAGGGTCATGGCAGCTGTTATTGATACAGATAATACACTTCCTAGTGCAACAGGGTCTCATTTAAATCCCCCCTTATTAATGTGCTTCACACATAAATGTGCCACTTTGGGTCCTTTTCCAAGGAGAAAGGTGGGGTTAAAAATATTCAAAATAAATAAATAGTTACAAGATGCCCCTAGAAAGGAATGGTAAGCTACTTCTGAGTGTTCTCTGCCTAGAAAACCCTGGCAAGGGCAACTGCAAGTCAGAATTGACTTGATGGCATGCAATTATTATCCAAACTGGCTCAATGCTTTAGGTGTCTGGCTGTGAAGCCTCAGGTTGGTCCTCCTGTGAGAAGAGACAGCCTGTGTGGCCTTGGGCAAGCTACACAGTGCCAGGGCATCCCCAGAAGAATGGAATAGCAAACCCTGAAAAGGGTTGCCATAGATAAAACTGACCTGACCGCACATCATTATGAGAGTTATGTGTCCTTTCATCTACAATAGATGTGTACCTAACTGCATGCCTTAAATCTCCTACAATCTGAAAACAAGTTGTGAGCTTTCTGAGGTTCCAGGACAGCAACTCCCAGTATGCATCACTATTCGCTATCCTGGCTAGAGCAGATGGGAGTTACAGTCCAACAAGTTGGCCACATGTCCAATAGGAAAAATATCAGTGATTTTTCACAACCTTTGCTCGCAGAAAAAAACTGTTCGAACAATGCAAGAAAAAAGCCATGGCTACCTTCAGTGATTTTCTTTTCAAAAAAGTCTGATTGAGGCTCCACTGCCACTAAACCTTAGCAAGTTTTAAGAGACCCAAGTGCATAATCAAAGAAGCCCAGCTAGTTCCTACAGAACATGAGCAAAATGTATATGTGCCTCTACTTGAATGGAAGTGCAAGCCCTAGAACATGCAAGCTACTGGGGCAATTAGTAACAAGAAGAAACTACCCGTGTGATGCTACCTGGGCTATTAACACTGTCCATGAGAAATGGCACACATTTTGATACCCCAAGCATGTAAGCCCCACATCCTATTTGGACCATAGAAAGACTCTCAGTGTCAACAACACATTCCACTGATGGGCTGTGCAGCACTCTCCTAGCACAGTAAATCAGAGCCACGGACACCGAGGGCCAGGCCATGCATGTTCAGGGGGACTAGCAACCATGGCAAGGAGTGGCCAAAGAGTAAATCAGGGGCAGCACAGCTCAGGTGAAGGTCAGACCTGTGAAAAACCCCAGTACACAGCAAGAGGAGACAGCACAGGCTGAAGAGTGTGTGCGTGTTGCGTCGTGACAGACTCTTCATGACCCCATGTCCATGGAGTTTTCTTGGCAGGAATACTGGAGTGGTTTGCCAGTTCCTACTCCAGGCACCTATAGCACCTGGTATTCCCTGGTGGTCTCCCATCCAAGTCCTAACCAGGACCAACCCTGCTTAGCTTCCAAAATCAGGCGAGATCAGATGTGCTCAGGGCATGAGTGCTTGGCATCATTTCCTCAGCAGTTTCATTTTCGTGGTCAATGGGAGGGTTCTTATAACTCAGAACCCTTTCCCCAACATTAGGATCAAGCGGATCCCTAGCAAGGAGCGAACGAAAGATCGCCCTCAGGTCCTTCGCTCACCAGGCCTTAAAAACAGAGGAATTCCAAACTGACCGTAGGTGATCCTACAGCCAGAGGTATCTGTGGGTCTCTGCAACCTGAGAGAGAGAGAGAGAGAGAGAGACCCAAGGTCAGGCCTGCCCAAACTTCGGCCCTCCAGATGTTCTGGACCACAACTCTCAGAATTCTAAGCTTAGATTGCCAGTGGCAAAAGACGGTGGGGGTTGTGGTCCAAAACATCTGGAGGGCCGAAGTTTGGGCAGGCCTGTTCCAGTTGCCTCCCACCCCGAGTTTTGGGAAGGAGGAGACTCCCGGGCGCCCGAGAGAGAAGCGCCTCTCGTCCTGCCTGGACTTCATCAACCCCGTTTGGGTTCCCGAGCTCACCGGGCTTCTTCCCGCTGACTCCATTGGAGGTGCTGAAGCTGTTGTCCACCAGGGTGTTGGTCTCCTCCTTCCGGTGCGGGTGGCGGGTGGGGGGCGACCGGTCCCCCCTGCCCCCTCGCCGCCCCCGCTGATGCTGATGCTGCGGCCGCCCTGCGGTCCCCCCGCCGCCTCCGCCTCGGCCGCCGCGCCCCCGCTGGTGCCCGTGGTGGCCGCCGCCGCCGCCTCCTCCGTGGCTTTGGGAGGCGATGGGGCCGTGGCCGCCGCCGCCGGCACCACCTCCTCCTCCTCCTCCGCCGTGTCCGTGTCCGTGTCCGTGTCCGCCGCTGTGCTGGTGGAAGAGGCAGAGGCCCAAGACGTTGACCAGGAGCCCGGCGGCGCCGACGCCGATGACCACCAAGGGCTGCTGGATCTCGTGGGGCTCCATGAAGCGCTCGATGGCCTCCAGGAGGATGGTGAAGCAGAGGGCGGTGAGGAAGACGGCGTTGACCAGGGCGCCCATCACCTCGGCCCGCACCCAGCCGAAAGTGTTCTTCTTGGTGGGGTGGGTGACCTGGGCGAAGCGCACCGCCACCAGGGCCACCACCAGCGCCATCACGTCCGACAGCATGTGGAAGGAGTCCGAGAGCATGGCCAGCGAGGAGGTGACCCGGCTCACCGCCACTTCCGCCACGAAGAAGAGGAAGGTCAGCGCCAGCATGCAGGCCAGGCGCACCCGGCGGCCGTGCAGGCGGCGGGACAGCGCCCGGATCTCGCCCGGCTCTTCCTCCTCCACGCCCATCGCCAAAGGGAAGATGAAGAAGGAGAAGGAGAAGGAGAAGAGACCGACCGGCGGCGGCACCTAATGGGGCCTCCTCGCACTCCCCTCAGCCTCAGCCTCAGCCTCCCCCTTCCAGGAAGATCGGGCCGCGGCGGCGGCGGCGGCAGCAGCAGCGGCGGCGGGGAAAGGGGGAGGAGGAGGAGGACCAGGCGGCGAGCGATCCACGATCCGCCCGGCCCCGCGGAGGAGCCACGGCCGCCGCCGCCGCCGCCGCCGCTGCCGTTGCTGGCCGGCCCTGTCAATGCGGCGGAGCTCCAAGGCAACCGGCGGAGAGCCCCGTGCGCGGTTCTGAAGGCTCTCCGATTGTTCCTGCCGCCCTCCTTCGCTGCTGCTGCTGCTGCTGCCGCCGAGGCGTCTCCGTTTCTACCCGGAGGATCGCGTCATATAAAGAGCGGAGGCTTCTTCGATGAGAGCAGCAGCAGCAGCAGCAGCGGCAGCGGCAGCAACAGCAGCAGCCCCGCCGCTCCTTTGCAGACGGTTTGAAACTAAACTTTGCACCCGAACCCCCTAAAACACTCCTTTCCACACGGAACCCCAGAGCCACCCGCCGCCCGGCCCCGCCCACCCGGCGCTTCTCGATTGGCTGCGGCCCCGGCAACCGGGCGGAGACGCTTCGCACCTCCCAGCTCTATTGGACCCTGGGGACCTTTACGCCAAGCCGTTTGCCACGCCCACCACCCTCCTCTGCCCTATTGGGCCCCGGCTAGGAAGCGGAGCCGCCTCAGAGGCGTGGCGTTCGTTTTCATTGGAAAATAAAGCCGCGGTCACGAGGTGCGGCGTCCTATCAGCCGCTTCCCCTTCTAGCCCCGCCTCGAAAGCGTGATTATTATTATTTTTTTTGGTTGTGTTGCGGGAGTGGTGCAAAAGGTGGTTGCCTGGATGGGAAAGGCGAGCGTCGTTGGCGCTGCGCCCCTCCCCTTTCTTGGCCCCGGTTTTCCACACGGCCCGGCGGCGGCCGGCGGCATTCTCGTCGCCCGTCTCCTCACGCAGCCTCTTCTTTTACACCCGGCACGCGCTTCCCCCTTTTTTGTCCTCAATGACGCCGGCCGTTGCTGCCCCACCCGCGCGCCCGGCTGCCGCGCCCTGATAACCCGGGGCCGAGCCGCTGTCAGCGGGAAGGAGCCCAGAAGGAGGCCAGAAGGAGGCTCCTTCCGAGCTGACCCGAGACCTTTTGATGCCCGAGGCCGAGCAGCAGCCCTGGGGACGAGAGAGAGAGAGGGGGGGCGTGAAAGCCAAGGGCGTCCAGTATTTATTTATTTATTTATTGGGGGTTTTTTATACCGTCCGTCTGGCAGCGCGGTCACTTTGGGCGGTGGACAACAATTGATGGATACAATACAGTGCGGATAAATTTTTATTTATTTATTTATTTTCACATTTATATACCGCGCCCATTTCCCTCATAGGGGACTCGGGGCGGTTTACAACAAGGAGAGATAAAACAATTAAAACAGCTAAAAACAACAGGACCCAAGACTCAAATGATTCATATAAGACAATAAACATAAAATACAATATATAATAAAAATAAAATGAACATGAAAGTGACATGAAAAACAGTGCATTTGTATTGTTATTGCTGGGCAAATCAGTTCAAATCCTGTTTTAATGGGTAGCCCAAGTCAACCCAATTCCTCTGCTACCTGGAGCAGAAAAAATCACCCCAAGGCACCATAATAATGGACTGCCCCCTTGGCGACCCTAAAGATCAACTACCCGAAGCACTTGCCTCCATATGCCCGCTGGCTGGGCCATCTTTGTTCACAAGACAGAACACACTTTTTTTACATAGGCCACATCTGGATGTTATTGTGGTTTAAATTTACGTGCAAAAGAGTGTTATTCCTCCAACAAGAGAGTCTTCTGGCACTGAAGTTGGCTTGTCCATAAAGTGCCTTCAATCTCTTTGCAGTTCAAGTGTATTGTCACTGTCAAAGGGTTACTTACGTTGGGACTTTTCTTTTTTTATGCTGCCCATAGGTGCAGGACACAGATAAATTACCAAAAGCAGCATCACTTGCTGGGTATTTGTTTTCCTGACATAGTCAAGGATGTGTTGTGCCTGCCATACAAGATACAATGCTAATGTGCCCTCATTGTACCCGTGAGGTATGAGGATGTCAACACAACATCACTTTGGTGTCCAAACCTACAAAGGTCTACCTTGATTCTCTTTAACATCATACACCGGTAGTTTATGAGTGGGAGAGGTTTCAGGTTGAGGAGCTTCCCCATTGCAATGCATGAGCTGTCCTTGGCATCATGAAGCTTCCAGTTAACAAATAAAGGAAGTACTTGCTTAGCCCTCAGTCTAGGTCCAGGACCAGGACATGCATCCGCAAGCCCACATTTTCATGCTGCCATCTGTCCTACAGAGATAAGACACATGGCCATATGGACATCACCCACATTGGTTACTAGAAATCTAACATATCTGGCCAAAATAAATTAGGACAAACCTAGATTTCTGTTGTTTAGGGTTTTGTGTGTGTGTGTGTGTGTGTTTTGGTAGCGTCCCCCCACACCCATTGTTATAATACATATATATCCTTGCAAGGTGGGTGTCCATAAGTGAGACTGAATATTGTTGTTAAGTGCTGTCAAGTCATTTCAAAAGTATGGCAACCCTATCAATTAATGACCCCTAAAAGGTCCTGTCATTAAAAGCTCTGCTCAGGTCTTGCAAACTACATGATGTTGCTTCCTTTATTGAGTCATTTAATCTCATGCTCAGATGACCTCTTTTTTATTGTCTTTCATTTTCCCCAGCCTTATTATCTTTTCCAGTGAGTCCTGCCTTAATGTGCCTCAAGTATGATATTCAAAATTCAGTCATTTTTCCATATGATACATTCTGCATATAAACTGAATAGATGGAGAAGCATAACACACTGTTATCTAGTATTTTCCCATCTGGAAACTATTGTGTATCTCCATATTCTGTCCTAAGAATAACCTCTTGTCTACAATATAGATTATATATCAAGATCATCAAATGTTTGTTTCATTTTTCTTTTTATTTCTTTGATCTTATAGAACAGATCTCTTGTTTTACCTTCGTTTTCACCTTCTACTTTTTTGCAGTTATTATTACAATAGTTATTTGTGTCCCTATGTGTAAACTGCTGGAAAAACACATTTATGGTTCTGATCTTATTTCTGTTGTTTCCTATCTGTTGGTAACAATTATAAGATTTTTTTCACTCATCTATCAAGTTTTTTTCTTTTCTTTTGGACACATGAATATTTTTCCTTAATTTACATGTTAGATTTATTGAGTTTAGTAAATTTGTTCTTATTGTGATTTAAATTTGTGAGAAATGTTGATGTTATGATTATGTTAGTGTTCTTTAAGTTTACTTTTCTGTCTGAGTCTGTGATCTATACAAAGTTTGTTCCTGGTCCTGGTTTTACTGAGACAACAACGCTTTTGCCTCTTCTGTATTGGCCATCTGGTGATGTCCATAAGAACAATTTCCTTTTCTAGTACCTGAAACACATATTTGAAACAAATGGATTGCTAAGTTCACAGAATTCCACGAGATGCTCTCCTGCTTCATTTTAATTCCTTCCCAACAGTGTTTAGTTCTGTTTCTTTCCTACTTCAGTGTTCTAGTCATCTGCAATTAACTACACATCCTGTTTTGGTGTGTGATCAACTTCCTGCTGGATGCTTGCATAAACCTTCTAATTTCTTCTTCTTCAGCTTCTGTAGTTGGAGCATAAACATGAATGATGATTAGGTTGGCAGGCTTCCCATGAATTCTGATTTATAGCCTTTGAGTTGCAGACCACAACTGCTTTTGCTACATTACACTTCACTATTAAAGCCACCTGATTTCTCCTGAGTTGATTGCTTGCTTAGTAAAATGCTTTATAATTACTTGATTGAAAAGGACCAATGTGGAGAGTAAATACATAATGCATAATGCAAATGTTTTAAAAGGCAGTGATATCTAACTATTATTGGTATGTGCTGTCAAATCACTTCTAGTTTATGGTGGTGTAATAGGATTTTCAAAGTATTTGAGATGTTGAAGGAGGGATTTATTATTGCCCCCTCCTCTGAGTTTCTGGGCCCAAGTTATGATTTAAACCTAAATGTCCTGAATTCCAGTCAGACATTCTGTCTAGGAATATGATGGTAGAAAATGCCCACCCCTGAAGCCTTAGACCAAGATTGGTGACTTGTGGCCCTTTGATGTTACTAGACTGCAGACCTAGGCAGCATAGCCAATAATGAGCAAATTTACAGTTCTTTGACAACGGCTGGTGGTATAGCTGTTTCACCAGGTGATCATAAAAGATTTCACAGAGACCATATGAGAGAATAACCTCTTGTCTCTGAAAGGACAAGTCATATATTCACATAGGCAGCAGTATAATTTACAGCATCTGGTTTTTCATGGAAACAATTTGTTAAACTGTTTATTGTACTCTAAGTGATGCCTGTCTATCCAGCCTTTAGAGACTTCAAGGGCCATCCAGTCCAACTCCCTGCCATGCAGGAACCCCCATCACAGGACTCCTGACGGATGGCCATCCAGCCTCTGCTTAAAAACCTCCAAAGATGGAGACTCCATCACCCTCCGTGGCAGCATATTCCACTGCTGAACAGCTCTAACTGTCATGAAGTTCCTCCTAATGTTTAAATTGAATCTCTTTTCCTGCAGTTTGAAACCATTGCCCCACATCCTAATCTCTGAAGCCATGAAAAACAAACCAGTCCCCTCTTCAAGGTGACATCATTTCAGATATCTAAACATAGCTATCATATCCCCTCTCAGCCTTCTTTTTGTAAGGCTAAACATTCCCAGCTCCCTAAGCCACTCCTCGTAAGTCATTTCTTCCAGGCCTTCAACCATCTTGGTCGCCCTCCTTTGGACCCATTTGAGGTGGTCAACATCCTTTTTAAATTGAGGTGTGCAGAACTGTGGACACAGTACTCCAGATGGGGTCGACCAGAGCAGAATAGAGTGGTACTATCACTTCCCTTGATCTAGACATTATACTTCTTTTGATGCAACCAAGAATCACATTGGCTTTCTTGGCAGCTGTGTCACACTGCTGACTCACATTCAAATTATGGTCCACCAAAACTCCCAGATCCCTTTCACAGGTATTATTTTTTCAGCCAGGTGTCTCCCATCCTACATCTGTGCAATTAATTCTTTTTACCTAGATGCAGCACCCTACATTTCCCTCTGTTGAAAACCATTCCGTTAGCTTTGGCCCAGCACTCTAATCTGTCAAGGTCATTTTGGATTTTCATCCTATCTTCTAGGGAATTTGGTATCATCTGCAAATCTGATCAGCCTACTCTCTATTCCACCTAATAGTAGCTTTATCTATCCCACATTCTACTAACTTCTTTGCAAGTATGTCATGGGGAACCTTATCAAAGGCCTTACTGAAATCCAGATAAGCAGTATCCACAGTGTTCCCCTCATCCACCAGGCCTGTAATTCTATCAAAGAAAGAGGTCAATTTAGTCTGGCATGACTTGTTTTTAAGAAACCCGTGTTGACTTCTCATAATGACAGCATTGCTAGTTAAATAATTTCAGACTGTCTGCTTAATCATCTGTTCTAGGATCTTTCCAGGAATTGAAGTCAAGTTGACTGGGCAGTAATTATTTGGGTCCTCTCCCCCCCCCTTTTTTTTTTTGAAGATAGGGACAACATTTGCCCTCCTACAGACTATGGGGACTTCTCAAAAATTATTGCCAATGGTTCTGTAATTACTTCTGCCAGTTCTTTTAATAGTCTGGAGTGTAATTCATCTGGCCCCGGAGACTTCCATTCATTTAATGTTTCCAGGAGTTCCTTTACTACATCTTTGCCTATGCTATGTTGCAATTCCCAACCTACCTCATCTACTCTTTGTGCCAACAGAACTCTTATTTCCTTTTTGGAGAAAATTGAGGCAAAGTAGGTGTTGAGTTGTTTTGCCTTTTCCTTGTCTCCTGTTCATAACTGGTTCTCTTCACCATGCAAAGATCCTATCATTTCCTTATTTTTCCTTTTGCTGCAGACATAACTAAAAAAGCCCTTTTTACTATTTTTAACCTCTCTGGCAAATCTAAATTCATTTTGCTCTTTAGCTTTTTTTACCACCCCCTGCATATATTAGCTATTTGCTTATATTCCTCTTTGGTGCATTCCCCATTTTCATATTGAAGTTTTTCAAAATACCCTCCTTGACAACACAGATAGTGAGCAAGACATGACCATTAATGCATTTTGGACATGACTAGGTCCTGTGCATGTTATTGTAGATTCCACAGTGACTGGGATTTTTGCCTATAAAGATTCTTTGTGAAGGACATTCTATTATTAGTAGAGATGGGCACGAAACAAAAAAATGGCATTTCGTTTGTTGTTTGTCGTTTGGAGGGTCCGTTTCGGTTCGTTTCCGTTTTTTGTGAATTTTTGCAAAAAAATCATTTTCATTTTCGTTCGTTTCGTTACCATTTCTTTACCATTTATTTCAATTTTTTGTGATTTTTTTAAAGGATTTTAAGCAATTCACTCATATTGCAGTAACGGAAACGAAACGCACGACAAAATTTCCGGTGTTTCTGTTTGTTTCGTTTCATTTTAGAGACAAAATTTGTTTGTCATTTCGTTACGTAACGAAACGAAAAAACAGAAACGGAAACGGAAACGAAAAATTGTTCGTTTTGTGCCCATCTCTAATTATTAGCACAACGTGTGCACAGGAGTCCAGTGGGCTCCCACATTGCACAGAAAAAAGCTACTGTAGAACTTTAGCTGTTGAATTAAATTAGTTATCATCAGAAAAGCCATGTGAGTTTTGTGCATTTTATGGCCAACTTGTCCTACAAATTCATAGTTTTAAGTTATTGTAGGAAGATGAGCATTAAATCTGAGCACAATTCATTCAACTACTCAATTATTTACTAACTATGCTTCCAAACAAAGCTTTCATTGAGCTTTATTCCTAGAAATTTAGAGAGGGTCAGGGCATTCAGTACCATTTGTAACTCACACAGAAAGAAAAAGTAAGGGCATAATGTCTTTTGGCTCGTGCTGCTAGGAACTATCTGGAAGTACTCTCAGCTAGTCCATCTCTTATATAGTCATTCAATTATCCTAACAGAATCAGCTCATCAAAAACACGTACAAAAGAGGGGTGGAACCAAAACCTAGCTGTTATTATGCTGAATTCTGCCAGCACAGTTTGAAACTGCCACAACTTAGCTTTACCTGTTTGATTATCTGTTGTGGAAGTTGAAAAGGACTGTTGTTTGCAGTCTCTTATTTCAACATACAGTATTCTTATTTTAATTAAAACCAGCCCCCACAGTAAACAGGAATCTAACAGGTTTCTGTGCTGCATAAGACATCTGTCTCAGCACTGTTGCAGGATACATTGTTTTTAAAAAATTCCTATCTTATTATTATTTGGCATGTTTAAAAACTTGAAAATAACTTTCATGTTTTAGGTAGTTTGAGAAGGAAAGATCAATGTTTATAGTTATCTGTGGTTCATCCAACAGAGGGATGATGTGAGACTATTTTTCATTAGACAGGATAACCAATAATCAAATTTCAGACTGCTTGTTTGAGCTGTCGGTGATTCAGCCTCTAGCTCCATCATATTTTCTCGATCAGTTTTTTAGGTGCCTATTTCTCAAAAATAGTTTTTTGTTTGACAACTTCAATGGATCAGATACCCCAAATGAATGATCTGTGCACAAATTGAAGCAGTTGATTTCAATACAACATAGCTCATGTTTAGACTATTCAAAGCATCCGTCTAATAGCAGAGTATTCATTAAACCAAATAGTATTAAAAACAGCCATTGATAGGAAACAGACTTTATAATGGCTAGAACCCTTAAAATATACGTCATGAGTTGCCTCAGCGAGTTTAACTGAATTATTTCAGAGTAAGCTGTTTCAGCACCAAGGCTGGTCTTTATACAGTGCTGGAGACCAACAGTTCTGGAATGATTTCTTGCATGTTACTGAAGTTGCTATTTTAGGCAACAAAATAACATTGTTTTCAACAAGAAGACACCGTAGCTTATTTGCTCTTCCACCTAGTAGTTCTACTCCCAGCATGTTATCCATTGACCTATCAAGTCTGTAGTTTGCATTTGGAGACAGTGTGGCTTGGAAAATAATAATAATGTGCTCTTGTGCCCATCCTGGCTTAAGGTGACCTTGTTGGTGATTTCCTGTGTATAGAGTGATCTGGAGTGGTTCACATTCCGTTCCCCTGGGGGCGGTCTGGGACTGTGCCGCTTGCCCAAGTCTTCTCAGGCTGGCACTTCTCACAGAAGGTTCAGTGGAGAAATGAGCTCCTGACCCCAGGTTCCGCAAACACCTATTCTGGGCTTCTTCACGCAATCGACAGTTATGAAATCATATTGCTTTGCTACTGTATACAGACTGGTTGGGAAGTGAAGCCATTGCTAAATGCCATGTGAATGCACCTCAATAATCTTTTTAGTAAGCACAGGCTTGTCATATTCACACCATATATTCATTTACATGTGTTGTGCAACAACAACAACAAATTGTTTTTAAGCAGGTATGTCCTGCAGTTCTAACAAAACAAGTGTTACTGTTTTAGCAGATGTGGATTCAGTTCTTTGTCATGCGTAGGTTAATTGTGATATTTCCAAAGGAAGATTTTTTTAAAATGAAAACCCAATGCATACTTATTTGACAATAAAGCTCCACTGAACACAGTGGATCTAATCTCCACTGATAGTAAGTAGGCTTGGGCTATGCATGTTAACAGCTGCCTAGATGCCCTAAGCACATCCGATCTCGCCTGATTTCAGAGGCTAAGCAGGGTCGGTCCTGGTGAGTACTTGGATGGGAGACCACCAGGGAATACCAGGTGCTGTAGGCGCCTGGAGTAGGAAATGGCGAACCACTCCAGTATTCCTGCCAAGAAAACTCCATGGACATGGGGTCACGAAGAGTCGCTCACGACTGTAATGACACAGGCATGCATGTTAACATTCCTTAGAACAAATTGAAAGTGCTCTTTAATCTAAACGCATCTGACAAGTTTTAGA
This sequence comes from Phrynocephalus guinanensis, assembly GCA_037367245.1. Lineage (NCBI taxonomy): Eukaryota > Metazoa > Chordata > Lepidosauria > Squamata > Agamidae > Phrynocephalus > Phrynocephalus guinanensis. The sequence continues at coordinate 53,206,038 of CM074733.1, forward strand.
GGCCTGACATGTATAATGGAGGTGTGCTTGGTTTCATAATCTTGAGCTCCGTAGCAGGCTGATTGTACCACCAACACCACCAGATTTGAAACTCCTACACAAGCTGTTTATGCTGGCCTTCCCCAGGCTGGCACTCTTCAGATGAGTTGGACTACAGCTCCCATGAACCCTAAGCAATGTAGCCATCTGGAGAACCTGAGGATGGCATACACAAATTGACACCAGTGATAGGCAGAATCCAGTTTTGGATCTGGAAGCTTTCTAGGTAGTTTATAAGAGACCAGTAAAGGTTTTTTCCCCCCATCTCAGAAAAATTAATCAGAGCAGCAAGAAAACGATTCCCTGTTGTCTAAAAAGATAGAGTAGCGATGAAGAAAGCATAGTGCGAGCAGGAGTGGATTTGTGTGTGGAAGACGTAGAAGCTCCATTCAGTTCTGGTGCCAAAGACAGGGATTGGAGTTGTCATCTGTAGTGTATGTCTTTTGTACCAGTGTATGTCTTTTTTAGAACTTCTACCATGGACCTAATGGTTGGCCCCATACAAAAGTCTTTTTTTCTTGCAATAATATGCCCTTATTTTATAATAGTCTTCTCATTTTAGTAGCATATGGAATTTTGTTGTTATGTGCCATTATATCACCTCCAACCTATAGCAATCCTATGAATGAGTGATCTCCAAAATGTCTTGTTCTCAGCAGCCCTGCTCAGCTCTTGTAAACCGGAGCCTCTGCCTTCCTATGAGAGGGAGCCAATCTATCACATATGGTCTTCCTTCTCTCCTGTTCCCTTCAGCCTTTCCCAACATTAGTGTCATTTACAAGACTCTTGCCTTCTCATGATGTGCCCCAAAGTAGGACAGCCTCAGTTTCATCATTTTTACCTCCAGAGATAGTTCAGTCTTGATCTGCTGTACATCACTGCAGACAGTGTGATTCTACACATCCATGTACTGTAGATATTAAACTCAGTGGGGCATCCTTGCATTCAAAACCATTGCTCTGTAATACTCAAGAGATCTATATACAGTGGTACCTTGTATAAAGGAATTAATTTGTTCCAAATGAAATTCTGTTCAGCAAATTTTCCTTTATACAACTTTCCCATAGGAATGCATTGAAAATGGAGTAATCCCTAATTGCAACCATTTTTATGTTGTACGGATTTGCCCCATAGGCGATTCTGTTAAGCAAATTTCCCCTATCTCTGGAATTTTTTATGTTGTACAGATTTTATGTTATACAAACTGTTTGTTATACAAGGGTTCACTGTATAAGACTTCTCCTTTGAATGTTACTTCTATCAAGTTAAGCTGTTAGTAATTTTGCACATGATGAGTTGGTGACTGCAGTGCCAATGCTTCTGCAATATTCCCCATCCCATTATATATGGCTTGGAATGGAATGCCTAACTACGGAAGGTGGTGACAAATTAGTTCAAATTTCTGACCATATATCCTTCTTTTGCTGGAGATTGAGGAGGAGGAGGAGGAGGAGGAGACACAGATAATATTTTTCAAAAAAAAAAGTAATTGTGAATTGTACAAAAGAATTAATCCTGGTGTTTTATATAATGAGCAGAAGTTAAAGGAAGACTGACTTGCTTATGACAAACTAGCGAATTCATGGCAAGTGATATCTGAATGTGGAATTATACTCTCTCTTGCTTTTCTGATACGGGCTTTGATCTAATTAAAGTTCTTGGTTCAACACAGAACTGCTTTCTTTGGAGTAAAGCTGTCCCCTTCTGTTTCATTTGTGCTTTGCCAATATTCTTGTTGCAGCCTGGCATAGTTGCTACCTTCCTTGTTCCATACATTTCCCAGCCCTTTTAAAGTACTGCTAAAAAAACACACACCAAAAGCATAAGTTAAAGGCCCATCCAGACAAGGTGTACTGTTTGGACCAAATGGGGTTGGAACAGGGCACCTTTCCCCCATTGATCCAAACTGAATTATTCCAAGTTTTTATACATGTAGTCAGTTTTCCTTGATTGTAATCCAGAGTTTCCATGGTGTAAAATATCCCCTCCCTTCCTCCTCCCATCTTTCCCCCACTCCTTCCCATTATCTACCCTCACTTTATGCCTATTCTCTTTCCCTCCCTTGATGTTGCCTGATTCGGAAGAAAGTCAACTTTATATATGAATCAGGGACTGAAAACTGGACATGTGTGAACTATGGCTTTATGTGTTTAAAGTTACTGATATTAAAGGGCTTGTCAGGATTTAATGACAAGCCAGCAGGAATAACAAAGCCTTATATACTGTCTTAGGTACAGTACTGAGATATCTATAGCTATCTACTGTATAGCTGCATATATGTATCTCAGCATACAAGACAGGTTATTCCTGCTAACCTGTCATTAAATCCTGGCAAACTCTTTTACATAAGTTATTTTAAGCATGCAGAACTATACTGTAGTTCACATATGTCCAATTTTCAGTCCTCATTTCATGATCACACTATCATGAATGGTTTGGATCTGACTGTAGTCAGATCCCTTGAAGAAGTCCATAAGACATATTTCAGGTGCCAATGACATGTGTAAGATTTCAGGATTCACAAATGGCTGCATTATGCCTGGGATAGAAAGACCTGGGCAGCTCAAGAGAAATTACAACTCTATTTAAAAAGCACATATAATTTGTAGCTGATCTTATAAATGGCAGATGGTCTGTAGGTGTTGTATTCTGGCATTTTGCTGCAGCTTGATTGAAAGATAAACAGTATGTGGCAGGAACACTTAAAATCAGATGTAACTATTGCAAAGAAAGATCAGGGGAAAGTATTAGCATTAATTTTAAAAAACAAGTTATTAGGGGGGGGAAGCATCAAAATGGGTAAAGAAGTGGGGACCCATAGTGCACATTGCAACAATTTTACTTACATGTAAGTGAGTTAGGTGGAAAAGATAATCAAATATGAAGATATGTCATTGGAGATCAAGGCCAACATAATCAACACTAATATATTCCAACAGATTAGTGAGGCATGGTTTGCCCTTGCAAAAGCCATGTTAGCTCTCCTTCAGTAGTGCCTTCTGTGTGCTTATTAATTTTATCTTTTAGGGTGGTTTCCATCACTTTACCTGGGACACATGTCAAACTGACCGGCCGGTAATTTCCTGAATCACCTCTGGGTCCTTTTTTGAAGATTGGTGTTATATTTGCTACCTTCTAGTCATCAAGCACAATGCCTGATTTGAGGGAAATGAAGCGAAATTCAAGTGTGAATCTGACAAAAATATGTGCAATTACTTGTTTATTTCCCTTTATGATTGTGTTTGTGAAGGATGGACCATTAAAAAAAAGTCCACAAGGAAAAAATGACTTGTTCAAAAGATGGTGCTGGAGGACAGGTTTATGGAAACAAATCCATGGGTTTTATGGTCTATATACAACCTGACTGCCAAATAGGTTCAGCACCGTGGATAACTCCTGTAAAGTGCGGACTGAAACCCAAAGTAGTTTCACATCCTGAAACATAGTACAAACAGCTATTATTTGGGATGCAATATGATACCATCAGAATGATTTCTGAAATAATTACTTGTCCACCTCCAGCTGAGAGAACGCAAGAAAAAGAGATGCAGGAGAGAACACTTGGGCCATGACTAGACATGGCACAGGTGAAACTACAAACTGGGGAAAAACACAAATGAGGCTGGTTTGTGGTTTACTCTTTGGTTTGGTTCATGCCACCCATTTAGCTGAAAAGAAATGAAGCGGCAAGCATTTTTCTGCTGGGTGCTTCATTTTGCATTGGCAAAATGGATGCCTCCCTGCCTCTTTCCTGCTGTACTCCTTGCCTCCCCACCTGGTCCGGTCACCTCATCTGCCACCACCACTGACTCCTTCCAGGAGTGAGGCCTGCTCTCTCTGTACATGTGGCTGCCTACGAGCTAATCAGGACGATCAACTGGAGATTGGGGACATCTGCACAAGCAGCACCTGAAAGGGAAGCCAGGTGCTACCTTTTGTGTATATGGCAACATATCAGCTGATTGGGGGATCCGCTGGGGTTTATACCCCTGCACACAGTCAAAGCCTGGGCTCCTGGTTCATGCTTCAGTTTTTTCAGTTGGTTTGTGGCAGTTTGTGGTCAACCAGAAACCATTAAACCACCCCCCAGCGTCCCTGGACTCCCTTCCAATTCTGCAATTCTAAGGGGTCCATGACACGATCAAACTAAGGGAATCCAAAGGAGGTGGCGGAGAAAGATATTCTTTAATTATATTCTGACCTTGCCACGTCGTATGTAGGCATTCATTTGTATGCACTGCACGTGTAGGTCCTGCTAATATAGCAAACCAAAAACTTTATGAAATAAGGAGAAAAGGCAAAGCTGAGTTACTCCATGGTACCTTAAGTAAATTCTCTCTCTTTGTATTGTGCCTTACAGGGATGCACAGAGTGACCAGGATAACATGATGCCCTCACTCAGAGACCCTCCCCAGCAATTGGAATTTACAGGAAGGGTCTTGGGCTTCATGGGGGGGGGGAAGCTGTCCATGATCCCACTCCCTTTCTGCCACCAGTTCGGCATCCATTTTACTTGTCTCCTCCCAGGCTTTAACTGTACTGTGCTTAAAAAAGAAAACTTCACATTTCTCACCCCGTGTATGCCACAATTAACACAAGAGATCTGGAGGGAAGGGTGCTATTGTATCCCGCGAGCACCTACTATGGTTTCTTTGCTCCATCACTCACTTTCCAAGGATGTACACCAATACCTGTGATTTGTTGTACCTGTATTCTTTGACCTATTATGGTCCACATCTCTAAGGGCCTTTTTACACGACCCCTAAGATCCGCTGGTCCCTTAAATTCGGACCAGAGATCTTGAGGGTTCGTTGCTGTTCCTCCCTCCCCACCCGCTCGGCACTTCTTTGTTCTGTCTGCGGGAGGGGGGGAGGAAAAAAAAGCCTTAGACAGAGACAAAAGAATAAAAGGCTTACCTCCCGGTGTTGGGGGAAGTTGCTCCGACCTCCGTTTACTTCCTGGTTCCTCTTTAAGGGGCGGAGGCAAAAGAAAAACAACAGAAAGAAGCGAGGAGAGCTCAGGCAGTCTCCGCATCAAATATTTTTCACCATAAAAAGCAGGTACAAGAAAAGTGCAGTTTGGTCGCGCTAAGTGGGCGGGGTCGCACTTAATTGTCTGCAAACTCCGGAGCTGGTGGGTAAACATTTTTATCGTCCGGAGCTTGCAGCCATTTGCGGCGGAGCTTAGGGGTCGTGTATAAACGCCCTAAATCCAGTATTCATAGCAAGAGGTTGGGAGAGGAATAGTTTTGGCCACCAGTCATAAATTATCTTTATTTTTATCTTTCCGCTGAATCATCTGTGTTTTGGAGAGCAAGTGATGATGATTCAGCGGAAGGAAAAAAAATTCTAAAAATAATGAATTCCTCCAAGTGAGTGGGGTTGAGGGGAGAGGACAATAATCTTTTCATCTCTTGTAATTACAGTAAGAGAAACAATTACTATGGCCAGGCTGTTATCTGGGCAGGGATTGTCCTGCCTTTTCCTTTTCATGATGGTTAGGCCATAGGAAGAGAAAACTGTAGTTCCAGAATGTAGAGAATATCAGGTTCTTTATTCCACTTTAAAATCCCTGGCACTTTTTGGCCTATCAGCCTTCTTCAACAGGTGTACAACATCAAAAGTAATACAATTATACCATTATAACTTTCTGGGGACAACATCACATTAATAAATCAATATAACTATGATACACACACATCCATATTTTTTAAAATGTATGGTATTTCAATGAGTCTTGAGGAATTGAGCATTCTAATTCTAAAAGAATTCTCTAAAAGAAGGCTGAGGGGGATATGATAGCTATGTTTAAATATTTGAAAGGATGTCATATTGAAGAGGGAACAGGATTGTTTTCCATGGCTTCAGAGACTAGGACTCGGGGCAATGGTTTCAAACTACAGGAAAAGAGATTCCATTTGAACATTAGGAAGAACTTCATGACAGTTATAGCTGTTCGGCAGTGGAATATGCTGCCACAAAGGGTGGTGGAGTCTCCTTCTGTGGAGGATTTTAAGCAGAGGTTGGATGGACATCTGTCGGAAATATTGTGGTGGGGTTCCTGCATGGCAGGGGGTTGGACTAGATGGCCCTTGAGGTCTCTTCCAACTCTATGATTCTATGATTCTGTGATTCTAATATGGCCCCATGTCCAAAAAGTTGGGGACCCCTGATCTATACCATTAAATTTATGCCCACATAAACCTATAAGAGGATCCTGACTATCGTATTTATTTCATCTTTATTCTAACAACATCATTTTGGTAGACTTCTTACCAGAATGACCATTATAACTTTAACTTCACTTACTGTGCATTCTGTGGTTGTTCACTTTAATGCACATTATAAATAATTCATTTATTTAATTTATAATGTAGATTACATTATTAGAATTATTATTATAACTATGAACTCAATTATCTGAATTGTCTGATCTCCAGGCCATCCAAACAGGGATGCAACAACTGCAAGCACGGGGAAACCCATAGCTTTGGAAAATGATAGAAATTGTCAAGGGGAAAACCCAAACAGCTAATGGGGACTCAGCATCTTGAGTATTTACAGAACCCTGGCTGTGGTGGAAGGAAGAATGAAAATTCTGGGGAGAAGGACTAGAATGGTACGTCCCAGCTGAAGATATAGCCCAAAGCTGAAATACTGAACACAAATTCTCAACCCTGCAGTTTCTTCGTATGGCTCCTACTAGTTAATGTTAATGTATTGTATATTTAAAGATGTACTAGCTGACCAAAAATACCAGAATTTCATCCTCTTGATGAATTTTCCAGCACCAAGAAAGTCCATTATTAAAACCACTTCAGAGGAATCACTGGGAATATATTCATAAAGACTGGACATGTTTTTGGTATGTCAATACTTTTGTTGCAAAATAACTCTGTTTTGAGTTGGTGTAGTCCTGTTATAGTTTCCTAAATCATTATTTGGATGGCATAATTTTGAAATCGTCCACTTCCATCCTGCTATTAATTACAATGATTATCAAACAAACAGCAAAAATGCACGACTGTATTTCATGAAAATGTTTTTTTCTTTCTCGTCTGACTATGAAATCCATGTTAATTGTACACTGTGGTTATTAAATAGCACTTAATGGAATAGAATATGAGGAAGTGTGTGTTAGTAGAAAAAGATTAATTATCGTTTATTTGCAGCCAGTTGGGAGAGTCACTTGGGTAAGCTCACTATAATTATAGGTAGTTATGACATATAAAATGCCTTTCCCAGAAAGGTAATCCAAGCAATAGGATCAAACTGGTTGTGATGATTCAATTCATTTTGTGTAGGGAACTTTGTGAACACAGAAAGATGTAAAGCTCACCCAGTGGAGCTTTTCTGAATAGTCAAGAATCTGCTAAATGCTGACCCACAGGTGAATAACACAGACCATTCTGTAACTCTCTGCAAATAATTTCCACAACAGTTTGCAGTCAAAATTGTACAGATCCGGGCTGACCTGGATGCTGCTATTGATCCAGAGCCTGTAAATAAAACTGCCCCCCCCTTGCCTACCCTGTATTAATGGATGAGTTTCAGCTCCTACAGCCTGAGGATGTAGGCAGGACCCTTGGGGAGTTGAGGGCCACCACATGTCCTCAATTCCTACAGCCTGAGGATGTAGCCAGGACCCTTGGGGAGATGAACAGAACACTTTGAAGGCCACCCTTGCCCATCCTAGCTCAAAAAAGCTGCCAGAGAGGGTCTGGCAGACTGGCTAGGAAGAGTGGATTCCCCCCCTTCTTTCACGTGCTATTAGTAGATTTAATGTTACCTTTTAATGTTCTAAGATGCCTCTTCTAATTCCCTGTTCTTAACTTGGATATGTCTTAAATGTTCTGGACTCTATATTATCCCTCATTATTGTAAGCCACTTTAGGTCCTTTTCAGAATAAATAAATAAAATAAATATTTCTATATTTCTAATGTTTAGCTTTTAAATACTGTCAAGATGTAAGCCACCTTGGGTCCTTATGGGGAGAAAAACAGGATGGAAATAAATAAATAAATAAATAAATAAATAAATAAATAAATAAATAAATAAATAGGAGAAAAATGAACTACATACAATAGGGGTGGCATAGCTCTCCTTCTGTTCTGAGTGAAGTGTGGGAAGGCTTTGGATCCTGTAGGCTCAAACCCTCTCACAGCATGCCCAGAGAATACTACCTGGTTTACTCATGTACCGACTGTTTGATGTTGGACCTCACATGTGGGAGAGGCATGGTAGATGTATGGCCTGCAGAGCTTTCTCCAGGGGCTGGAGAACAGGTTCCAAGATTTCCCTGCCCAGAACCAGACTCCCCACAGGGGAAGAAATCCAATCTATCCTATGGCTACTGAAACATTTTCTCAGGGATTATAAGATTTTATCTGAACTAAATAAATAAAATCAACAAGACCAATCGTGTTCCAAAACTCTGATATTTTAAAAAAATACTGTAGAACTATAGCATTGGCATTAAACACCATGTTTTGACTTCTGATTAAATTAAGATTATGTGATTGATTGATTGATTGATTGATTGATTGATTGATTGATTGATTGATTGATTAGGCTTCTATACCGCCCATCTTCCCAAGGGGAACTCTGGGCGGTTTACAATAGACTGAACAAGTTCAGCCAGCCAACAACATATAACTAAATACAACAGCAGACATACAATATAAAAAGAAATATATAAAAACAATCTGGCCCTGGCAAACTGCAGATGGCTGATTGTCCTAACGGATGGTGTGGGGGGGGGGGGACTACACTAAGTCACCGAAGGCCTTCCGTGAGAGCCAGGTCTTTAGCGCCCTCCGGAAGGCCGGCAGGGACTCTGCAAGGCGCACTTCACTGGGAATGTGGTTCCAAAGAGAAGGAGCCACCACAGAAAAGGCCCGGTTCCGAGTTGAGGTTTTCTGGGCCTCTCTGGGCGTAAGCACCCGAAGCGAGTGCGCCCGCGACATCCTCGTAGGATGGGCCGAAGTTGATCACTGGGTGATTCGCTCTGCCAGGTAGTCAGGTCCCAGGCCATGGAGGGTTTTATAAACTAAAACCAGGACCTTGAATCTAATCCGGAATGCAACGGGTAACCAATGCAGGTGAGCCAGAACCGGGGTGATGTGGTCAAAACGACGCACACCCGCCACCAGCCTGGCCGCCGCATTTTGCACCTGCTGCAAACGCCAGAGGAGATTCAAGGGCAACCCCATGTAGAGCATGTTGCAATAATCCAGCCTTGAGATCACCAGCGCTTGCACGACAGTTCTCAGGGAGTCCCCATCCAGATATGAGCGGACCTGGGCGATTTGGCGGAGGTGGAAAAAAGCAGTTCTGGACACGGCCGCCACCTGGGCCTCCAAGGTGAGGGCCGGGTCCAGGACCACACCCAGATTCCGAACCCTGTCCGCCAGCTGGAGGGAAACACCCTCCATGCTGGGGAGAGGGCTTCCATAACCGGATGGGGAGCACCCGAAGAACAACACCTCGGTCTTCTCGGGGTTGAGTTTGAGCCTGTTAGCCTTGGTCCATGCCATGACTGCATCCAGGCACTGGTCGAGGATCTGGACAGCCTCATCTGCAGAGGTGGAAAAGGAGAGAGAGAGCTGCATGTCATCAGCGTACTGGTGACAGCAGACTCCAAATCTCCTGATGACCCCTGCTAGTGGCCTCACGTAGATGTTAAACAGCATGGGGGAGAGAGATGACCCCTGCGGAACCCCACAAGGGAGTGTCCACGGGGCCGACAACTCGCCCCCATGCTGCACATACTGGGGACGGCACTCTAAGAAGGACCGGAGCCAACTGCGAACAGTGCCCCCAATACCCACCTCGGAGAGCCGGTCCAGTAAGATACCGTGGTCAACGGTATCGAAGGCCGCTGACAAATCCAGGAGAACCAGCAGGGTAGAGCAGCCCCTGTCGGCCCCCTGGATGAGGTCATCCTGCAGCGCGACCAAAGCGTAATCTCATTGCTGACACTGTTTTCAGCTATTTTCTATGGTCCCAACAGGAACCAAAGCTAGGAAACCTCTTCCAGTGAAAAAATATTAAGCTCAGGTGAGCAACCTATGACTTTCCCTCTCTGCTTCATCTCTGGATGTGCTTTACAACTTCAAGAGTCGGAGATGAACTGAACTGCTCTGGATGTGCTTTAGGTACTGCCTGGATTATCACAGCTGCACACTTCCTGCTGAAAAACAAGCTGTGGTATCTGCTGTTCGGTCCTGTTCTTTGGCCTCTTTTTCAGCCTCTGACCTTTGTTTCATTTTCTTCTTCCTGAGGTCCCTGCTGCTTTATTAAAAGGACCATCTCACTTCAGTTATAGATTACTATTATCTTCATGTAGGTACATTCTTTCCAATTCTCCTTCTGACAGTAGGCCAGTTCCTTATTGCTGCTATCACTCATTTACTGTATTTATGAGTTAGGACATAGAATCATAGACTCATAGAGTTGGAAGAGACCCCAAGGGCTATCCAGTCTAACCCCCTGCCATGCAGGAACATCCTTTTGCAAAGTTCCCCAAACAGTACACAATTATTTAAAATTTAAGGGGGGAGGGGATTTGAACCCCACAATTGCATATGTATAATACAACATAAAAACTCAATTTGTGGCAAGTTGAGGTTGAAAGTCAAGGGAAAATCAAAAAGGCTTTTTTTTTCATGACAGTAGAGTAAAGGTCAATGCACTTTTTCCGTGAAAATTCAAGAAAAACAAAATGAAACGAACCAGACCTCTCAACGAAACAAAACATCATTTTTTCGATTCGTGCCCATCTCTACTGGTAATGTATTTATTTTGTTATTTTGCTGCTTTCTTGTTGTAAGCTGCCCAGAGTGGCCATATGGCCAGAAATATGAGGTATAAAAGAAGGAAGGAAGGAAGGAAGGAAGGAAGGAAGGAAGGAAGGAAGGAAGGAAGGAATAGCATAGGACAGCTTCCAGGGGAGAACCTGAATTTCTCTGGGTTCTTCCAGTTGGAAGAAAATTCCACTCCTTTTTTCCTGTTTCGTGCCTTGAAGCAGCAGCTATGAAGGACTGGATCACCCTCCAGCCACAATGTGACAGAACTGGGACTCCAGTTGTGCTTCACTGTCTAAAAGTAAGAGACAAATGGCCATTTCACTGGGCTTTACGCTCTGCTCACCAGAGGCTCCCACCCAAACTTGCCTTTACGTCTTAATCCAGAACTGTTGTTAATCATAAACCCAAAGTAGAGCCAAGAAAGCTTGTGGCCAGGCTGATTAGGGTTTCTGGGAGCCATACTCCCCAAAAGGTAACCTTTCTAGGCTCTGGATCAGTCAGTCAGTCCGTTTATTGTTATGGTCCTTCAGCCAATCAAAGATTCTGGATCCAGCAGGCCAAGGAAATCCAGCAGGCCAAGGAAAGCAGGCTAGGACACTTCTGGCACATTCCTGCATGAATCAACAAATGGCCTACCAGGCTAGGAAGCAATGCTCTCAGTCGGGCAAAGAGCCTGACTTCCTGATGGTAGCTGCAGTATCAGCCTCTGGCCCATTCCATTAAAATTCACAAGCATCCCCAGTGAGTGGCCAGTTTCCAAGTTGATGCAATGTATAAACAACAGGGAGGGTTGTGCAATAGGTGTTAGCCTGTCGTCAGCATGAGGGTGATGTTTAAGCTGGCAGGATGGGTGAAGGCATGCAAAGTGATTTGGGGTGTGTATATGTGTGTCCCTATTTTTTGGGGGGGCAGGGTGCACAGCAGCATTTCAGCATATGAAAAACCTACTTGGTCAGCAGAACGTCGTCTCTAGTCCAGCTTTCTTTTTCCATAGCAACCAACCAGGTGCTCTTATTGGACTGGTGGCCTTGTAGTTGGACAGAATCAAAGCTCAGCAAGTCAAAGCTTTTTAAAAGTAACATGCTGCAAAACTAATTACAATGCTGAAAGACTAGCTAGTTACTGTGGTCATAGCATGGTTTTCACAGCAGCTCCTCGTGTTGCTTTTTCATCACAATGCCCCCTTAACTTTTAAAAGAGAAACACAACTTAAAAAGGAAAATCCCCTCATAATGCCTGGAAGAAGCATTTTAATTGTTCAAAAATAACAAACAAGTATGCATTACTGTACATGAAAAAGTAAGGACGTTACAGACATTTTATTATTTTCAGAAGGAAAACTGTTACTGTATGCACTCATCATTGCTATTAAATGTTGTTCATTTTGTGCAGCTCTTCGTTCTAACGCATTAGTTCCAAGCTCTGGGCAGAATGAGGCAGTCTTTTCGGGTGCCTGAGAGTTCACAGCAGTGCATTGGAGGGGAGAATCCTATGGCATGTCAGCTGCTGTGCATATCCTAAGCCAGGCCTGCCCAAAGTCCGGCCCGGGGGCCAAATCCAGCCCATCAGGCCATTCTGAGTGGCCCGCAGCTGGCTGGCCTGCCCCTCCCTCCCCCTCCTTCACCCCATTTTTTTTTAAAAAGTGGGTGGGGCTTGCAGTGGGGTGGCAGGGTTGGGGAGCAACCGGCCCCTGACACATTCTCAGCCACCAAATCTGGCCCTCCTTACAAAAAGTTTGGGCACCCCTGTCCTAAGCTATCCACTTTCAAGTACAATGGAAGATGCTGGCCTTTCATCAGTGTTGAAAGAGAGGTTCAACTGACAGTCACTTTGCATTTGTCTACAGAATGAGGGAAATGCCATCTCATTGCTTGCCTCAACCAGCAAAAGGTCTTGTACTAGCCTCAGCTACTGGTATCTGTGTGTTTGTGTTGGAGGGAAAAACCACACTTTAAAGGAGATCCTCGATTGCTGTTTTTACACCATTTCCCCTCCTGGTAGTTCCTTTGGCACTGTAATGAAAGCTATGTTTAACTCCCAATGACCATCACATAACAAACACAAACTGATTTATAAAATGCAGAATGAAACATACTTACCTGAGGGCAATCAAATGTCATTTTACTATTTCAAGGAGTACTGGTTCTAAGTATCTTCTAACAGTACCATCTACTGTACTTTAGGCACAACACTGCCTCTGATATTGGGAAGAGTACATAGGTCAGCAGCCAGAATAATCCTTATGCACATCCTTATGCACCAAATTATGAAGCGTTCGTGGCCTTCAGGCTTGTTGTTTAAAATGGATGGGTATTCTGAGGGGAGGATTGAATGAATTGTCATCATTGGCCACCTGGCAGATCATTCTTGGGATTTCCATAGTAAGAATAAGTATCAATGCTCTCCACAATTGTTGAGCGGATGAACACCAGCAGATCAGGTTTTTAGACATGAGAGACCCCTGGGTTAACTCTGAACGATATAGATAATTTGGTTTAAAGAGAATACATGGGCCAGTTAGGAGACCAAAAGTCCATTCATTTGCCCTGTTTGGATGAAAATATCCACCAACAAAGAAGGAAGGTGTTAGGGTTGGGGTTAGGGTTAGGGTTAGGTAAATGTGTATGTTAGGTAAAGGATGAGACCAAACAAGATGTGACAAATTAGCCACTATCTACAAAGGGAATTCTTAGCTTTTGAAAAGGTATGATCGGCTCACCAGGAGATTCTCTCACCTTCCACGGTCTGCAAAGTAATTTGCTTTGTTTTGCTGCTCATCTTTGGAAGCTAAGTCAGACGTCATGTGTAAGTCCAGTTTTTCAAATACAGAAGTCTGACTACATGTATCCCCAAAATATTGAGATTTCAGCTCTAACGACAAGTGACTGGTAAGCATAGTTTGGCCCTGAAAAAACAGGAATAAGAATTAAAGACTTCAGATATAAGTTGGAAATCATATAAATTGGAAATATAGTAATCATGGAATCATAGAATAGTGATGTTAGAAGGAACTTATAAGGCCATCACGCCAACCCCCTGCTCCATGAAAGAATACAACTCAAAGGAGATCTGCCAGGTGGTTGTCCAAATTTCTCTTGAATGCCTCCAGTGCTGGAGCACCTCTTGAGTTAATTGGTTCCATTGCCGTACTGCTCTAAGATGATCTCAGCAGAAGGAAAAACAGTCTGGCAGCCACACTTGCACAGACACAGAACGTTTGCCAGAGCTGGAGGCAATCAATGGACCACAATACCCCAAATCCTCCTACTAATGTGGCCTCAGTGTGCTAGCTTTGGGATTCTGGAAGTCATTTTTTTTAAGTTTACTTTTCTAACTTCTAGTTTTGCAGAAGGAAAAAAATGTGAAATCAAAAGATCAAGCTGGAAGCTGAACATCCACTGGATCTATGCAATTACAGAAAACTGGTATCTTGCAGGAGGCCTTTAGAATAAAGAATGCTGAGCCCCAAGAAATCAGAAAGCAAGCAATGCAAATAATAAGATGCCGATACCGATGCCGACAATTTATTAGCATTGGGTTAAAAACTAATTAAGATTACTTGAACGGCCCTGTTATTTATGTAACAACACATTATTATGGGTTGGCATCAGTTTGGGCCCTCTCTGTCTAATAAGGCAGCACATGCCATGAAACTCACACACCTATAATAATAATAAAGCCACCAACTCATCTCTGGCTTTGCACGCCAAAAATTACTGCATCTGTGTTCTCTGATACTGACATGTCCCATCTGATATATGGCCGAGATGTCAGTTCAGTAAGGAGCCCATGTTATGTTACGTCTTGAAAAGCATGTTAACAGGCAAGCCTCTCTAGCAAGGTCGGTTCTTTTCAAAGCAGAGAATTAAAAAGAAGAAAGGAACAATGTGATTCCCCAAAGCTTGGGGGTGGGGGAACAGCCTATCTGAAAGGCCCTCTCCTTCATTTTATCTCTTTGAGACACCTTCTTCAGTCACGAAGGCAGGGTCTCCTTTTCCATTGTCGTGAATATCTATATATGCAGCCTTTGGGTGTGCCGGGGCTATGCTATCTCTAAAAGTCCATGGACAGCCTGTTGAACCTTTCATGACATCAAAGAGGCTAATCTTTCAACCTGAGCCTTTTTTAAACATGCTGCAGCTCAAATAAACAACAAATATCTAAGGAGAAAATATTGTTCTGTGAATTACAAAAAAAAATAGACCATGTATGCACACTGAAAATACATACAGAAATGTCCTTCAGGCACTTGTTCAAATAACCTTAGATCTTTTTTTTTTGGGGGGGGGGGGAGTAAAGCAGTACTGGAATTTGTGGCGCTATCGCAGTTCAAATACCTGTAGGTCCAAGAGCAGTATGAGAACAGACAGATGGGGAGTCAGAATCTCCCTGTAAGACTTGGAACGGTCCAGATTAGATCACCACCATTTATTCATACAACAACAAAATGATCCCAAAACAAAAAGAGTGGCAGGACCATGAAATCTAGTTATACTCGAAGGACCAAGCCCTGAAGATCTCAATATTTCAGTTTTGAATGTTTGTCTTTAGCACTTAGGGCAGGCATGGCCAAACTTCGGCCCTCCTGATGTTTTGAACCACAACTCCCAGAATTCTAACCTTAGATTGCCAATGACAAAGGACTGTGGGGGTTGTGGTCCAAAACATCTGGAGGGCTGAAGTTTGGACATGCCTGACTTAGGGCCTTGGGGTGGGGGTGGGGTGGGGGCTTGGGGATCTATTTTAACCAAGAAGATCCTGGAGACCTGCAGTATGTATGCCATTCTCTTCTATATCATTACAAAAAATTATCCCCCCAAGTGTCTTTTGGGCTAAAGGTTAGTCTAAGGAGTACGTAGGAGTACTGTCTGGGAGTACTACTAAGCTGCGGAGAAGAGATGATTGTTAGAGAGAATCTACTCATTATGTAGAATGAGGCAAAATCACAGATTGAAACACAATGTCTACAGATCCAACTTCAGCCACAGTGGTGTGGCTTACTTCTGATCTGAACGCTGGCCCATGATGAAAAATGTCACCACCAAACTGAGTGGAAAGCCCATATGTCTATTGGTTCAAGAAAAGGATTAAGTTTTATTTTAAAAAATAAAAGACATAGACTGGTGTAAAATTAAGTCAATGTTGTAAATATTATAAAAGATTGCTCTTAATTTTTTAAAATAAGAAATTGGCATGGTTTAAGAAAGAGAGGCAAGCTTGCCTTGGCATGCCTAATCAACTAATAGTATAGTCTGTGCAGTTTGAATGTTACTAAATCCTTCCTAAGCAACCTGCTGTGAGAAGCTCTGCCTTATAGCAGAGGAGGAACAGCAAGAGAAAACCAAAGAAACTAACGTTACTTCAGCCTGACTTCCAAGCAGCAGCATCTGAAATCCAGTATTTCCATGTGTACACCTGCCATATTTATACAACTTGGCAGATGGAAAGCCTCAAACGATAGGCTTCATGTCAGATTCTGCTGCTCTGGAATAAAGGGGGTACAACAGGCCATATGCTATAAACATGAAATGAGGGTAAGGATTTTCTGCGTAATTGTTAAACATGAACACAAAGGATTGAAATTCCTTTCAGAATACATTGGTAAATAATGGCAGTCTGGTGCATGTTAGGACTTGGGGTTTTTTTCCTCTTTTAGAAAGGTATTGCAGTGGCTTAGGAAAAAAATGAAGTGGAAAGTCAGAAATAATATTTGTATAATAACTATAACACTGAAGAGAACTGAGGTCCTTTGGCACAGAGGCAGGAGTGCCCAAGTTCCATGAAAACAGTACCTTTTTCTTTAATATGGAGACTTAAAATGAAACAGAAGGCATGAAAATATGTTTAATTGGTTAGTAACCTTTTTTCTAACCGATTAAACATTACAGTAGTTACCTCACACATTTCCTCAGAGCTACAAGGTTGGCATACAATCTTGCAAACAAAAAGTTTGTTTTCTAGAATGTGAAACACAAAGCACACAGATAAATATGCATCTTATTGTAGTTCCTAATGATGTGTTCATTATATAATCTAATCTGATCCTGAGGGACTAGGGATAAAGCTTGTACAGAAAAATATACCACATGAAGTACCATAGGTTGGGGCTGGAAGCAGAAAGCCCTGCTATGCTGGTATCACATAAACAGATGCCTCTAATATAAAAACAAACAGCAAAACACATGTATTTTTATGACAGTCATATCCTCTCTGCAAAGGTGTACTGATAAAATGGGGAAGGAAAAAAAAAGTCCACAGTAGAGTCCCTCTTAAACCCATTCCAGATGAACTACCAAGTACGTAACACTGCAGATCTTCTAAAAAATTGTTCTGGAAAACAAGGTGAAGGTGCAATATACCTGAAAAATCAGAATTGCAATGTGAAATTGGAGCGGTAATCACAAGAATGAGTGGTCAGAATATTCAATAAAGAGTGCTTACGGGATCCTAAGCTGTTTATTTATACTTTTAAACAAATTACCACAAAATTAGTAGTCACAACAACAAGAGCTGGGATTTTTAAAAATTAATTAACTCCTAGTCCCATCATTTGGTAGAGACCCCCAGGCTGAAATATGGGACTAAGAGGTCATTAATTCAAAAAATAAAAATAAAAATAAAAATAAATCATGTCCCTAGTTAGAACCAGAGCTCCTACCTATGTGTTTTTAAGATAAACCCACACATGTGATGAATTTGGATAAAATGTTATGGGGAATTCAGAATTTAGTAGAGATGAACCCAGCACATCTCAAGAGGGTTGAAATGTGACCTGCTGAAGTCTCAATGGGTCATATTGAAGCTCATCAAGGGTGCTGAGGTCACCAAGAGTTTCTGCTAAGTTAGAGGAGACATCTAGGCCAATAGGAAGCCTGAGGCAGAAGCAGAGAGGTGAGCGTACCACCACACCTCTTCATGTTTCTGACATACAGTATATAAAAGGGAAATTCCTGAGGTTTTCTCTTTGCCTCTCCTATCTTGACACATACTACATCCTTCAACCTACTGTATCTTGGTTTCTACTGGTTTTATTCACACTCTCATTTCTGTTACCATGTAGGCCAAGAATTAGTGACAATGGAGTTGGCCCTCGGTGTTTCCTTTAGCTTTAGGAAGCAGAGCCAGGATAGTTTGTTTCTAAACTTGCGGTTTCCCCCCAAAAAACCTTGTGCCAGCATGGATTTAGGGAGCTGCCGTCCAAAAAAAGCCACTTCTCCTTGAGCTGCTATGAAGTTTTAAAAGCAATTCCAGTCCCACTGTTATGGAACAGAAGGGGGGTACCATCCACTCCACAGGATGATGTTGTTGAGAGGGCCACGTTTGGTGATATGCACCACCCTGTTCTACAGTGTAATTCAGGAGACTGAGGGCTCCTCTGCTGCCCTATATAGGACAGGCACACTCCTTAGGTTACTTACAAAGCGTTATATACTGTAAAGCCACCTTGCTCAGAATTAGCAGCAACTGTCCAAAATCTCAAGCATGTTTTTTCTAAGCCTTACTTCCTTAAGTGAAGCAGTCAGGGACACAACCTTCAACCAAGTGCACATTCTGTGCCAAACGTAGCATCTGATCAGAATTTAACGACCTACCTTGCCTTATGGTTTATACCAATGGATCTCAAACTGTGGGTCCCCAGAGGTTCCTGGACTGCTACTCCCAGAAATCCTGGCCAGCTCAGCAAGTGATGAAGACTTCTGGGAGCTGCAGTCCAGGAACATCTGGGGACCCACAGGTTGAGAACCACTGGTTTATACAATTGCCATCTACACTAACAAGCTGTAGTTTCCTAGCATTTTGGAAGTGTTTGGTGTTGTTGTTTTTACCTCAGGAAGCCTGTAACAAGTGCCCAAACCTGGTGCCTGCAATACTGAAACTCAGTGCTTCCATTACTACCTTCCAGGCAGAGGCTGGAATGTCGCTAGAGAACGCTCAGCATGTTTCATTACCTGTTCCTGAGTTCATTAGGGTGTAGGCATTTTCTAGCACGTCATCATTATGTCAGCTATTGATGAGTATGAAAATATAGGGCCAATAGTGAAAATTATGTATAATACTAGAGTAGACTCCTGTTGCCACGGAGTGACGCATTTTGTCGTTTTCTCCTTCAAAATTCCCCTGGGAGAATTTAAATACTTAGCACTTTCTTTCTTCTTCCTTTTCTAGGGGATTTATTTATTTATTTATTTATTTATTAGATTTTTGTACTGCACCATCTAGCCTGAAGGCTACTCTGGGTAGTTTACAACATGGGGGAGGGGTACAAATTATAAACAACAAACAGTAACGAAATACAAAACTGATCTGAAATGATATAAAACATAAAGCAAAGAATAATTATAATCAAATATAATTATAGATAGAGGATAGATACGTAGCACCAAAACTATCTCAAAATTAGATGAAGCTATTCCACACAGTAATGTTGCGATGCACCCAAACCAATCTCCCACATTCTTCTCCTGATAAGTTCTATTCCTTTCTGCGTGTCTGTCCCAATTTATTTTACCTGGAATGTTTATCTGTCAGAATATGTACTTCTCAATTCTCATTCCATCAACTAGCTGGACTAGGCAGCTCTTTTGTTTAATCCAGAATAACTGTTCCTATGTTTTTAAAACAAGTCTTCAGGTTCAACATCTGCCAGTTCTGTTGCTGAGGAAAACCTCCACCTGAAACCCTGGAGATCAGTCATAGTAAGAAGGGGTCTTCATGGATCAAAAATATCACTCAGCAGGGCAGCTTCTCATGTGATTTTTTTTCTTCTGCTAACAGCACACCCCAACAGGCATTAGGAAACATGGGGTCATTGATATCTTAATTTGTGCCTGATATATGCTATCAAGGCACATCTATTATGTCAACTCTAATAGGGTTCCCAGAAGAGGTGAGACATTTGAGGAGAAGGTTTATCATTTTCATCCCTACAACCACCATAACTTTCCATAGCTAAGTAGTGATTTGAACCCAGATCTCCTGAGTCCTAGTGTATCCACTTCACCAGGCATATTCCTCCAGATGTTTTGGACCACAACTCCCACAGTCTTTTGCTATTGGAAATACAGGCTTGGAATTCTGGGAGTTGTGGTCCAAAACATCAGGAGGGCCAAATTTTGGACATGCCTGCACTACACAGTGCTGGCTTTCAGTGCCTGTAAAATTTACTAGCTGAATGATTATAGAAATAGTAGCCCCCCAAAAAATTAACTACTACTAAGATTTACCAAATATCTAAAAATGTTGTAACTGCCGGTAGGTGTGTGTTAGCAGCCTGTTAAATTGAGCAGAACTATTTGGAGTCCTGATATTCCATCTAGTTCCTCAAACTGGATTTAGACCTTCCAGGTTCTAGTGCTCTGTTCAATTTAATAAGTGTCTTTGACTAAGAGGGAACTACCAGCCACTGATTAACCCAGAAACAATAATGCCACTAACAAAGTCTTTTGTTTGGAACAATGGCTATATTGCCAGGCTGTGACACAATCCCGATGTTTGATAAACCTTCATTTCTGATTGCACAGATAGGACAGGCTCTAGTTACATTTAGGTGCATTCTGCTGCAGCTATATTTTTAATAGACAAAATTACTATTCCTGTCCATCTTTGAACCAAGACCGTGGACCAACTGAGATGACATTTGTCACTTTAGCTATCTAGTCCTATGCATGGAATGGACTCAGTCAACTCTATTTGCATTTAAAATCCATAATTTCTTCATTTAACTAAGAAATCAATTATGGGATTTTAAGTTCATAGTTTCTGAGCTCTGAAATGCAATTTTTTTTACTATAACTTCCATAATTTCATTTTGGCTGAAGGGACTCTAGAATTATATTCTAAAAGGTTACTTTCTCATAGGTGGCAATTGGAGTACTTATTTTATTTTAGTTATTTAACTCTTTATTTAAAGAATCACTTAGTAACTTAAAATCACAAAAAGAATCAACATTCAACAAAACAAATAAGAAAACAATGCGAGAACAGTAAGCAATTTATTTAAAATCATCATAGAAAAGACTGAAAAGATTGAAAAGATTAAAAATCAGGAAAACACCTCAGTGAAGAAATAAATAAAGCTTTCACGCTGATAACCAGCCTAATCTCAGAGGGATGCTCATGCCACATAATGGATGATGGAGCAAAACATGTCCTCAACACTCCAAAGGCATGGTTCCTCAGAAACAATGGCAAGTTGGATATGCCCTTAGTCTGAGCTTCCAAATTCCTATCTTGTTTGAACGATGAGAACACACTATATGTTGTTATTATGTACCACCACGCCACCTCCATTTTATGGTGTCCATGCAAGTGAGCTCCGAAACATCCTATAATTAACATCCTTACTTGGCGCAATACATCTACACCTAGTTCTAATCGTTGGCATGGCATAGGCAGCAAATGAGGAAGTCAGCTGCTTTTTATTTAGTGTCTCTAAAATGGCCCAACCCATCCTCACTGTATTTCAAAAACATGAATAAAAAACACCCCTTAGTTAATAGCCAATAATGTTTTATAGATGATTCGTTTCACGCTCCTTTCAGTGCTCAGATGGCAAACTGGTCTGCCCATTCCTGCAAATATCAGAGCAGCTAAACCAAGGGCAATCTTAGACTAGGACATCACAGCAGACAAGCCACTGACCAGGAGAAAACTTTAACCACCCACAGACTGTGAGCATACTAGCACTATGCTGTCATAACAAAACAGAGAGGTTGTGGGTCTTGGGAAATCCATCCAACAGCATTTTATTATGAATTTTAGCTCATCAGCCTTTTGTAAGCTTAGTTTAAGGGAATGCCGGCATTCTTTGTAGAGCACAAAGTTCATGGTGCTGTTTGCTAAAAGTGGGTCAGCAGTTCTGCCATTCTTTCTGGAGGAAAGAAATAAGTCATCAATTACAGTAATTCATCTCAACAAAATGTTGGGAATATCTCTTCTCTGGGCTCTGGTTATGGCCCCATTTTCACCCTAATGTTTGCTCTTGGTTAATCTTTGAATCAACCAAGGCAAGTTGTCCTTCTGCAAGAAAGGGCAAGCTAAAAAAAAGGTAAAGAAACATGTTCAATGGGCAGTCAATGGCAGGACACAACCTGCCAAACATAACTACCATTGTGCGCCATTCTGTCTGACGCAACATGAACTTCCCTGTTGCTGAACAGTGCTAAATATGAACTTCACACTCTCACTCAAGACACGAACAACTGATTAAACAATGCTGTCAGCTCCATCTCGTTCTAGCCCAGCTTCTGTTATATGAAAGCCTAACCTTGCTTGACTACTTGGATATGTGAGAAGAATAGATAGAATGTGTTGGTAAACAAAAGAGCCAAGTTCAGATCTGGTTAAAAATTCAGCCTTTCCCAGCCACTGCAACTATTCAGAATTTGTACAGTATTTGTATTCGGGCTGTCCTATCTTTTGCTCCAGCCTTGACACACACCAAATCCTTATGCATAAGTACTGAAATATGAAGAAGCAAAGTGAACCATAGATTGAGGTGACTCAGAAACATGCAGAAAAGATGGAAAAAGTAAATTAAAAGATGCAACTTGTGCTGGTTATCATCACAACAACCTTTGGGGAAATCTGATCTTTTTGCATTTTTAAAAATATTTAGCAGATTAATCTTTAGCCTTTTGGGGTTTTGAGCAGGACACCTTCTTTTATATGTGCTTTATTCAATTCTCCTGAGAATATTTCAATTGCTCTGTCTCTATTAACTGTAGGACTTTCTGGTCTCCAAATGTAATCATTATTAAGTCCCCCCTGCAGCCCAACAGTGCTGCTAGAACAATTTTCTTGTAGTAAATTCCAGATGAGAACATAAAATTGGGGGGGGGGCAGAGATAAATGTAAGGGGTAGTAGGCACAGGATGCCTCTGAATATTGCTATGGAACTTTGGGGTTGATTTTTTTTTTGGCCCATATGCTGTACGTTTGTCCCTGCCGCTGCCACAGTCTTTGCCTTTTGTGATTTTATGTGAACCGCCCTGAGTTCCCGCTCGGGAAGTAGGAGCGGTATATAAGTGTGAAAAATAAATAAATAAATAATAAATTGATTATCACCCCAGAATCTCAGAATTCTCTGTTCAGAAACAACTTCTTAGAAGAGGCATCAAAATCTCCTTTGATGCTATAGTGGACAATCTTTCTTATTGAGCACATATACAGCTTATATGCAGCTTATATCTATGGTGCCCTCTTGTTTGCCATATTCTCTGTTTTGCACATGAGATGTGTAACTGTGCATTCAGTCTATGAACAAACTGAAACTAAGGTGACCTTAATAGTGAAAGATCCATAGTGGAGAATCTCAAACAAAATTGTTTGACATTTTGTATACTCAGGAGAGCAATGTTTGACATGCCAGTGATGAAGACTGATATTATTTTCATTATATATATATTTTGCATATATTTCTGATAACAATGTCAAATTTTGATGGTAGTTGGATTTTTGTTGCTGTTGTAATCGTTGTAAATAAGTAAATAAAATAAATAAATAAATCCAGATATTTACTGTACTAACACTTGGGTGATTTATTATTTGCTCAAGCTCTGGCTCTTTGATCATACAATTGTATGAGTCATATTAACAACAGTCCTTTGGAGGAACAGACTGTTTTAGCAAATGCTTTTCACTTGTTACCCTAAAGCCTAAAAAAACACGCTGTTGCAGTTCTCCCTTTTTGTAGCCCCAAAGGGTTAGAATTTCCTTCAAACCAGAAATAAGAGAGAATGCAAGCAGTATAGCATTCTTAGTGTTCCTAAGTAGTCCTCGTCATGTTGTATAGCTCTGGACAATGGTACTCTCCCGATCTGTTTATCACCAAATGTGGTCAAAGCCTATGCAGAGTTCTGAAATTAAGCATGCCTAGAATCTTCACCTGGTGGTCAAGATTGAAATGAAAGGATGTGTGACAGGGATTGTCAGACATGTAATAAGAGCGGTGATTACAAACACACATTGCATTTTGAAAATGTATACAGAAATGAGTTGGGAAGGGTATAACTGGAAATTATAAAAATTCATGGAAAATAGGTCTATCAGTAGGGTGACATTTGTGAGAGGCAAATTGTCAATTATTTTTTATGGGCTGGACTCAGATTTTGCCATACTTGGAAAGGGTCAATTGATATAAATGGCGCTTCAGTTGATCTGTTTTAAATATGACTAAATGTAAACTCAACTCTCATTTTAAATATCTAGTCACTGAGCATATTTTGAATATTATTATTCAGATACTAAAACAACCATCTCAAACTTAGTTTCCTTCAGGTTTTTTTTAACCACCATTCCTGTTAGTCTTGGCCAACCCAGAAAGAGCAAAATGTGAACAATAGAAGCTTGGGACAGTGTCACTAAAATGTCTCAGGCTTTCTTTAAGACATAAAAGAACATGTTCAGGCAGTCTCTCTGATATGTTAACTTGCTGCAAAGCAGGGAAATTTTGATATGGGTGGGTTACCAAAAAAAAAAGCAATTTGTGCAAAGCATCCTGAGGCACTGCTGGAGTGACACAGGAGAATTATACCACACACCTCTTTCAGTATTTAAATCACCAGTCAGTGAAAGAGTTGTTGTTCTCCTGTATACAGGGAAATCATATTCTGATACTGACTGGGAAGATGAAACAGGCCTCATAAATTTTAGACAAGCCTGTTAAAGAGCTCCATTACTCTGTTCTCCCTTGGAAGCATAATTCACATTTATTGAAACCGGTGTTCTGCCTTGTTCCTGTAGATGCACGCCAATCACCAAATTATAAAATTATGAGGGAAACACTTCACATATATTTCCAGCCCAGCTCGTTAATCCAGGTATCGTCCTTTTATATCGTTGTTTTGACACCAGGAAATTGTTAGGTCTACTCATTTCCCATTCTTATACAACACGCGCTCACCCTTTTTGTTGCTTTGTTTATGTTAGCACTGGCATCTCTTTTGGCAGTACAGTAATTAGCTCTCCTGCATCCAAACAGCCCAAATGCTCTGGAGCACAATTAAATGATTTAGGGCACCAGTTAGCATAGGACAAGCATCAGGTCACTGGGGCACCAGCTGCTTGAATACCAGACTGAAACTCCCTACTTACTTGCAGGTGCTTGGAAAGAATTTCTTATTCAGAAAAAAAAATCTGAACAATTAACATGCAGGTAATTAAAAATAAATAAAGAGCCACCATAAGTTTCTAGCTCGGCCTTCAGAATGTGACACTGAGATAACAGATGCAACCCAGGAAATCAAACACAACTTCAGCCAGCTCTCTTGGCTCTTAATTCGTATTTTAGCTCAAGCGCATACATGTATTTATTGTAAAGCATTGTGTAAATATTAGTGTATCTATTCCTGTGGTGCTTGAAAAACTTGCTTTTTGGACTACACCTCTCAGTAACTTCCTATTCCCCTCCCCACAACCAGCACGATCCCTAGGCATAGTAGCTAGGAAATTCTCATACTTTTTGTCAAAAAGTAACTTTCCCAGCACTGGTATCAGGATGTGAGTTCAGAACCTTGATGTATGGGCTTCATACCAGTGAATAACACCAAACGTTGTGCTTTATCTTAGCGACTGATTCAATGAATTTAGGTACCATGAAAGGGAAGTCACAGTCAACTAAACTCTAGTAGGGTGAATGAGATTAGAACTAGTGATCTCTTAAATTCCTTCCCACCCAGCTAATCCTCTCTGTATTTCAGCTTCTTTCTTCTCTCTCTTTTCGGCAATGAAATTATCAAATTCTCATGACCGTCACCCCAACTCTCACCCCTCCTCCCGCTGGACTCCAGAATTATATCTCCACCCCAGAAACTGTTCATTACCCACTCAAGCCAGTATCCTCTTTGGACTGGAAAAGAGATGGTGTGTTTTTTCTGCATTAGGACATCGCCTGTTCTGCAAACAATCATACTAGCACTTGTTACACTGAGCCTGCAAAGAGAAAGTCTGTCAGAAGAGGGAGAATCTTTATGCAAGCTCCCTTTTATGGATCATGTAATGCAGTGGTTCTCAACCTATGGGTTCCCAGATGTTCCTGGACTGCAACTCCCAGAAACCCCTTCCAGCACAGCGAGTGGTGGAGGGTTATGGGAGTTGCAGTCCAGGAACATCTAGGGACTCACAGGTTGAGAACCACTGATGTAATGCAACAGGTACTGACCTCATTCTTTTAACTTTCACGTTACAGTTTTTCAAAGTAGAAAACTCTAGGAAGCAGCAAAGGGAACTGTCAGTACTCCATGAGGTCACTGTGATCAGCCAATCAGTGCCGGGCACTGCCAATTTTCAGATGTTCAGAATGGTTTCCATTACCAGCACCCTAGAATACTTGTGTCCTAGAGAAATCCAGAATCACATCACCTTTCCTCAGTGTTTCCTCTTTCAGGCCTCATTGGGTTGGTTAATCGCCTGTATGTCCCTCAACGTGCCAACGATCAACTTATAACTGCTTTCTTTCCTCCCCTAAATGGCAAATCTGTGAATCTGAATATGGCAGAGATGGTCTTCTTTGAAAACAAAGGATGAACTATTAAATCCAAGAGAAGAAAATTAAGTTTTGACTGAATTGAGCAACATACTTCCAGATTGACAACACTCCTATAAGAATGTCACATCTGTCTGCATTTGGTCCTATAAAATAGCCATACCTGCTAGTGTCAGTACATGGAACTGGTTGTTAGAGGAACACCTAATCTTTCATCTGAGGCAGAACATGTCTTGGTTAGGCTTGCTCAGTGTACTTTCATGGCTTTTATGTGGTAAAAGTGAATGAGAGAACAGTCATATGTGAAATAGCAGCATAGATTTTGGTGGTGCTAAAGTCCACAGGTTGGAAATTACTTTTAAAATGAATTCATTGTGCAACACATTGCTTCCAGGCAGCCAGGTTGCTATTGTTGTTGCTTTGATTGTACAAGTAATTTGCTGCATTACATGTTGTTAATGTGTTGTGTTGTCATTGCCAGTGAGTCAAAAAAGGGGGCATGGTGGCTCAGCAGGCTAGAGCACTGAAACTATTGGCTGCAAAGTCGGCGGCTTGGTGGTTTGAATCCCGGGCACCACGTAGCAGAGTGAGCAACCACAGTTAACCCAAGCTCCTGCTAACCTAGCAGTTCGAAAGCATGTAAATGCAAGTAGATAAATAGGTACCACACAGTGTTCCATGCGCAGAATTGTGTCTGGCCATGCCAGCCACATAGCCATGCACTTCCACAATACAGTGGAACCTTGACTTACATACTGCTTGACTTGCATCATATTTGACTTGCAGCAAGAAGGGGCCTGTTTGACTTGAGTTGCAGGCTTTGACTTACATCTCGGAGCCCCGGCGCAAGGCACCGGAATTGGGCGGCAGCCACAACCCAGCATCGCGGCTGCCGCCTCCAAACTGCTCCTGCCTTTTTCCCCTCCTCCGGCAGCGGCGGCTTCGGCAAGGCCAGCTCAGAGCACCTGGAGCTGGTCCTCGGCCAAACCGAAGCTGCCGCTGCTGCTGGAGGAGAAGAAGGGCCGGGAGCTCGGGGCTGGCCTCGCTGGTTAGAGTGTCGGCTCAATGTTGTAAAAAATCTGGCTGCAGAAGTCTGGTCCACAATGGAAGCATTTTAGTTGGGGAGCTGTACAGTTGTGGGACTCTAATGGTAAGCATAGAGATGTTCAGAACTTGGAACGTCAGGTTAAAAATCAGTAAAACTTAAATGTTAGACATTGTTGCTATGAACATTAAAAAGTGGAGGCATATAACTTGTGGACTATAATTCCACTGCCTCCTCCTCTCTTTGAAGAGACATTTCATTTACATCCCCAGAAGGAATCTCCTATCCCAGTCAAATTTGTGTTAAATTGCTGTTTTCGGGGGTCTTTTTCATCATCTGGAACGGATTAATCTGCTTTCCCATTACTTTCTATGGGAAACGTTCATTTGACTTAAGTCATGTTTGACTTAAGTCTAGACCACTGGAACGGATTAATGACGCATGTCAAGGTTCCACTGTACTAGCTCTTCAGCTTAGAAATTGAGATGAGTGCAGCCCCTAGAGTCAGACACGACTAGCACACATGTGCGGGGTGAACCTTAACCTTTACCTTTACAAGAAAATATAGAGGAGTGCTCTCTCATCCCCTCTAGTGGCTAATTCTAAGTGATTCATTACACCTGGAACTATATTTTTAACTACCTGTACTACAACTTTTACTGTAATTTAACTGTTCATTAGAATATAAGTATCCCAAAGTAATTAGTTAGAGTAACAATATTACTTTTAAGTAGCTACTTCT
Source organism: Phrynocephalus guinanensis (assembly GCA_037367245.1). Classification (NCBI taxonomy): domain Eukaryota; kingdom Metazoa; phylum Chordata; class Lepidosauria; order Squamata; family Agamidae; genus Phrynocephalus; species Phrynocephalus guinanensis. Next base: position 53,234,156 of record CM074733.1, read on the forward strand.
AAGTTCTAATAAAGTCATAAGCTAAACATTCCAAAAACAAAACCAAAATTAGGGTGATTGTGACGGGTTGTCCAGGAAAAAGCACGACTCCCAGCCCTTAACCAGCAGGGATGGGCCACCACGAGCGAAGGAAGGCCCATCACCTGTGGTGGGACAGTTAGAGGCAGAGGATGGCCAGAAGAAGAGGGCTAGAGCTGCAGGTGTGGGGTAGTCATCAGAAGAATGGGATGAAAGGGAGATGAGGAGAGAGGTAGTCAAGCACTGGGACCCCCCCATTCTGCACTTCTGCAGAGATAAAAATATTGACAGAGGAGAAATGGAGTCACCTCCTCCCCCCTGACAAACAAGGGACCTGAGGTTTCCATAACACATCTTCCAGTTGATCCATTGCCATCCCAGCCTTGGAGTCCACACCACCTGACAGGAGCCACGGTGCCTACCTCAACCGAACTTCGGTGCTGAAGACTCAAATTGTGGTAAAGAAGGAGCAGTGGTGGGGAGCCCTGTCCCCATTGCTCACCTTTACCAGCCCTCCCTAAAACACTCCTACTTCCCGCTCACTTCTCTGTATCTGGACTTCCATGGCCCCCTGTGAAGTCAATTGGGCCCCCAGTCAGAGGGGCCACTCCCTGTGAACATTGGGGAGGGGCAGTGATGACTGATTTTGTGCCTTTAATAGAATGTCATGAGTGAGCAAAGTAGGTTGAAACCAGCAGGACTCATACTGATGTCTGAGTGTTTCTAAGAAGGATGAGGGCACAAATTAGGTTTCTCAAACGGAGGGTTTTTGTAGTGGAAGTGATTGGGTTCAATGTTGTTGAAGTAGAAACAGACAAAAAACCCAAAGTCATATTAGTTTGTTGTGCTTCAAATGTGTTGTTATGAAATTTTATTTAATAATACCTGTAAAGCATTTTAAAATCATAAACAGGATGATAATATGAATGGCAAAAATTAATTGCCAAAACTGAAGAACTAGATCAACATGATAGAAACTAGCTTTGAAGAGAAGAGTGGCTGAGATGTCCATTCTGTTGTATAATTTGTAGCTTGAATTGAGATAATGAGCATTTATCTCACTAAAGGTGTTAATTAACCAATTTACCAATGCCAAGGTATTTGTGAACAGTCACAGTAATAATTCTTGAACTACTTAAATCATAGCTGTCTAGCAGTGGAATATGCTGCCACAGAGAGCGGTGGAGTCTCCTTCTTTGGAGGTTTTTAAGCAGAGGCTGGATGGCCATTTGTTGGCAGTCCTGTGATGGGGATTCCTGCATGGCAGGGGGTTGGACTGGATAGCCCTTGAGGTCTCTTCCAACTCTATGATTCTATGATTTTATAATGTAATAACTTCATCCTGGACTCTTTGCATTTTATTTTCTTCTGTGCATAATTCTTCTGTGTGAATAAACATGTGTGACCTCCTAGGAACTGGTGAATTGACCACAATAAAATTATTAATCTTTAAGATATCACAAGACTCTATGCCTGTTTTGCTGCAACTTATTGATATAGTACAATTTATACACTGCTTTGAGCCAAGACATACATTACAAATAGCTTGCGATTAAAAACTTTGATACCTATTGAATTTCTCATACTTCTTACAGTTTGCAAATTCCTAACCATACAACCCAGAAGAAGTAGCCTATGTTGTCTTGAGCAAGCTGCCAGAATGCCCCCTCCGAAGAAGGTAATGTTAAATCCCTTCTGTATATTCTCTGCCTGGAAAACCCTGAAAAGGGTCTTCATAAATCAGAATTAACGTGGCAGCCCATAATGATGATGATTATCACAGGGTAGCAAAAATAGGTCAACACAGTTTCTTCACAACAAGGCTTGCTTAGACTGGAAGATCTCCCCAAATCACCTCACTGTAGTGTTAACATGATTTCAGCAACTAATGCTGTGCCATCTTCATATACAGTTTGACTTATTACTTGAGAAGGCTGTGGAACCTCCTTCCAACAAGTAGCTCTGACCTGCTGTTAGAAGAGGGAAGTACAAAAGGAGATTCCTTACATTTTAAGCAGCAAGCATGGAGGGAGGGTTAGCAAACGGTGTGCCAAAACTACAGTAGTGGTTTCAATGGCAGTGGTGACTAGTCACCTGGATTTTTGAGTGCTTGATGATACAGATGACATTACAAGCATTCTAGGTCATGAGGTAATGTATGTTGGCTGCGGCAAACGATACCAAGGGCAAAGGTGAGGGGCCACATATGAAAAACTGCTGATTCAGAGGGGCTGACTCATGGAGAAGGAAAAAGCTAGAACCCTAATCATCAGAGTTTTTTTTTTAAAGTAACACTTCATGAATTGAGCCCTCTTTTAAAAATATTATTATTATTTATTTTAAAATATTATTATTATTGATTATTTTATTATTATTATTATTTAATATTATTATCTTTTATCTTTTATCTTTTATTTTTTATTATTATAATTATCATCATCATCATCATCATCATCTGGCAAACACAGCTGCCAGGTGGAGTTGGCCTTCTCCAATGATTGAGCTCTTTCCAAGAGCCTAGGATGACTGGTGATATCTTCGTAGAAGATATGCTCTTCCTAATAATGTCACAATTTGTAGTTGATCAACGTTGATCTTTATTATTATTATTATTATTATTATTATTATTATTATTATTATTATTATTATTATTATTATTATTATTATTATTATTATTATTATTATGCTTTTTCTAAAGAGCTGGGAGGAACTGGCATTTTCATTTGCCTAGTTAACCTGAAACCTTGTAAGCAAATAAACAAACAAACAAGCTTTTTTTCTTGGTAATCATTTGGGATATAATTAACTCCAGTGGTTTCACTGGAAGCTGTGCTGCAACCCCGGAGGAAGCCAGGGTTGGATTAAACAAAGGAACGTTCCTTTAAGCTTTATATCAAACAGGGAGGTAGCAACAAAGGAAATACTGTAATTTGTGAAGGGCTTTTGAGGGTCAATGAATTCTAGTCTGTTTAGCAGTGAATATGAGCATTCTTTATGGTCTGTCAAAGAAAAGTTCTGAAATGTCAGCAGAGCCTTTTATTTCCTTCAAAAGAAAAACAAAAACAACATTATTTAAAGTGCTGTAGGAAATCAGTCAGTCCCACTTAGTTTGGTGTCTTACTTCACTGGCTTTGTAGCTTAGCAAAGGTGAATACATAGGGTTAGCAAAAGGTCCATGGTTTAATCCATAGTAGTTACCAGTAAGTCTGAGGAAGAACCCTGTCTGAACTCCTGGACTGGGTCTGCCAATCAGTGTTGGCAGTACAGAGCTCAATGGACCAATGAACAATCACAGCAGGCAGGCCATCAGGGTCCGTGGGCCTTGGCATTTGCCCTTCCATGAGCCAATGGATTCTAGTAGATAAAGAAAGAGCTGGGGGAAATATTTCTAAATTATCTCCTCTTATTGAGGGGCAGTGCTGGTGAACAGATTAAGATCAAGACTTATAGTAATTAAGTAAGGAATAATAATCATGTGCCATTGTGAGTGCTTTTGGCTTCCTCCCCCTCCCTTCTGTGAGTTTGCCTCGACAAAATAGGTGGATCACTGCACTCTTGCATATTAACAGTTTTATTAAAAGAACGTCCCAACAAAGAAAACTCCATGTCTCCCAGTGTCTTCCTTTCAGACAATGCTGGGGGCTCTAACCATGTCTCATAAATGTTTTCCAACATTGATCATTCCACTTTTAAATTATGTGCAACAGGCGTGTCTCCAACAGCCCCTTCAAAAGGGTTCTTAAGTATGCCAGACTGGTACCTTTGTGCTAACGACGCACACTGGGCGGCTGCCATAGCCGAGGCCTGGGATCTTGGTGTTTCGATGGAGGAAAGGGGCGTCTCTGCAGGCAGGTCCCACAGGAGGTAAGACATCTCCACTATTTCTCTGCTTGCATCTGCCCACTGCCCTCACTGTTTTACCTACTGGCATGCCAATATGGTGTTCCACCAAGTTAGACTCTCCGGGGACTGCAGAGAACACCTCAGGATATTTTCCTCACCATCAACATTAAGGCCTCTTGTTGCTCATTGGCTAGATGTGTGGGAATTTCACACTGTATTCACCCCTTGTCAAGTATTTCAGATAAGCCTCCTCAATCATCTCTGAGGCTATTGCCACTCAATAGAGATGAGCACGAAATGAACAATTTTTCGTTTTTGTTTTTTTGTTTCGTTATGTAACGAAACGACAAACGAATTTTGTCTCTAAAATGAAATGAAACAAACAGAAACACCGGGAATTTTGTTGTGCGTTTCGTTTCCATTACTGCAATATGAGTGAATTGCTTAAAATCCTTTAAAAAATCACAAAAAATGAAATAAATGGTAACGAAATGGTAACGAAACGAACAAAACGAAAATGAATTTTTTGCAAAAATTCACAAAAAACGGAAACGAACCGAAACGGACCCTCCAAATGACATGCAATTTTTTTTATTCATGCCCATCTCTACCCCTCAACTCTACTCTACTTTCAGCATTACTGCATTTTCTGCCTCCTCAACTCTTTCTCCCGCCTCTTCTAACAGTTCTCCGCCCACCTTCACCCATTTATTACTTTGCTCCCTCCCCCTAAACAGCCTGCGTGTCTTCATTGATTATTTCCTGCTGAGAGGAGGGTGCATCCTATTCAATCTTTTCCTCACATCCATCAAGCCAATTCTGGTTTAAGATTGAATCGGAGGCAAGAAAAGTCATCCTTATAGCAGTTTGTGTTTGCTGTGAGAAAGTGGAGGCAACTAATACAGTAACCATTCATGCCTCTTAATTAGGAATAATCAGTCAGGATACTTATGGTAAGGTAAAAGGAAAAGGCTATGTTTCTTTGCTATACAGGATAAAACTAGATAAAGGCTACAAGTACAGAGTACAGTATATAGAAACATCTAGAGCTGGCTTCCGTGTGTGCAGCTTGTTCAAGGCCAGATAGAAGTAACTCACAGAAGGGAGAACAAGGATAAAAAAAATAAAAAAATTGAAGAAGGGTGGAGGAACTGAAAGAGAAAGTGATCAGTGACAAACGTCAACATGGAGGAAATATCAAACTCTTGTGGCTAGCTATATAGATCTACCTCCACCCCCACAACATAAATTAGAATGTTGCTGCTCTTAATAAATGCTTTTTAGCACCCAGTGTAAGCCTTGATCAAAAGAGGTGGGATGGAGCAGATAGCACAAACAAATAAACAAACAGAAATACCTCACTTAATCCTGCTGTATTTGATTTTTAGATATCTGAGCACTTCTCTATTTTTATGTTTCAGTGAAAAATATATGGAAAATATACCCACTCCATTAACCTAGCCACACACACAAAATTATAGATAAGCAGTTCCATTACTGTACTGTACTTGGAATCAGCACCCATCAAATCAATTTTCTCTGACTGATGCCGGAGTGGTACATCTTTAGCTTGCAGCGTGCTAAATTCCTTGAGGGCCACGACTTAATCTTGTACAGTAATCAATAAATGTGCAAGAACAGCAAGAATAATGGGAAGAACCCAGTCAGTGATAGACTTATAATAAATCAGTTTTCATTCATTTTCATTGAGGGCGGAGGGGAAGCGGCATTGCTGACTTAGCACGTCTTTGTGCAACTACAAACAGTCAGTCGGGCAACTCTGAAATCACGAGAACTCTCAATTCCATCCTCTTCAAACCTGGATCCATATTTTTGTGACATGAACCAGTTGTTGATGGTTACGGAGCATGACTCTGCGGATTGCATAACCGGGATTAAGTCAAAGAAAATCCTTGGGGTGCCCTTTATCCTTCTGCACCATACCGTGTCAGGCACAGGCAAGTCTTGGCCATTATCAGAGTAACCTTTTGAGCTGAAAAGAAGATTAAATGATAAAGCAGCATAAACAATATATGGTATGAACGTGGGATTAATGTCAAACTATCAGCGGTACTGAAGTTGCAAAAATTAGCATTTAATCTAGGACTATTTTTAAGCAACCTGAACCAAAGTTGGGAGCCTGTGGACTTCCAGCTGTAGCTAAATTACAACATGATGTAAAGTTTGTGGAATATGCCCATAGTCATAATTAGAATTATCAGCCAGTCCCCGCTTATGTTTTTGATATTGGCACCTGCTGTGGTTAGTCTGGATCCAGTTAAGTGTTGTTTCATTTTCCTTAGGAGATCAAAGGCACTGGACTGGACTGGACAGTAAATTAAACAGATCTGGATCGGAAGTTGTCCACTTCTGATGCCATGCTGTCTCATTATCTAAATCTTATCTGTTTAGTTGCTGTCCCAATTTCCATGACAGGTTCCCAGAATTCCATTTTAAGACAATGACAAAAATGCACCTTCTCCATCCAGCACAGGTATGCCTGCTTCCATGACTGCTTGTGAGGATGGGGTTCCCCTCCCCACCGATTGTGTAGTATATATGCAATAGGATTGTGTGGTTTATAAATAAATGTTTCTGGTTTTGTTAAAATTGGATTCTATTTTAATTGTTACATTTTAATGGCAAACATACTCCTGCTGGGCAGAAACGTTTTCAGCCCAGGTTTGCATTTTCTTATCTGAATGCATTAGACATTTTGATGGCTTAAAACAAATTGTGTGCAAAGGACACACTCAAGTAAATGCTCACTGAGGGGAAAAATACAATCCTTTGCATACCTGCTTGAGAAGAGAAGACTCTGGAACTTACTTTGGCATAAGGCATAAACCTGCAAAGTAGGATGCAGGATGCAAGTCCTACTGAAGCCAGTGCATCTTAGTCCTGTGAAGTCTCTGTGTTTCTCACCACTATAGCAATCCTAGTGGAGCTTTCAAGATACCATATATACTTGAGTATAAGTCGACCTGAGTATAAGTCGGGGGCCCTAATTTAAACCCCAAAAAACTGGGAAAATTTATTGACTCAAGTATAAGCCTAGGGTGGGAAATGCGGCAGGGTCAGGCAACTCCTCCTTTGTGAGCTGGGTGTGTGTGTGATGTTTAAAATGTATTTTAGCCACCGAGGCAAGTGCTTGAGTTGGTGGCTAAAAGTCATTTTAAGCATTGTTTTAAAATGACATTTTAAAAAGTCATTTTAAACATGGGGGAGTCATGAGAAGCGGCACACAATGTTTAAAATGACTTTTAGCCACCAACCCAGACTTGCCTCAGTGGCTAAAAGTATTGACCTGAATATAAGCTGAGGGGCCCTTTTTTCAGCCCAAAATTAGGGCGGAAAAACTAGGCTTATATTCGAGTATATACAGTAAATGAAATATTTAGGGAATAGTTTTACCAGTATTGATGCCACCAGCATGCAGTTGTTTTCATGGCTGCCAGGGGTTTCAAACCAAGTCTTCTGACTCCTAGTTCAGTGGTGGTGAACCTTCCGGACTCCAGATGTTTTGGACCAGAGAATTCCAATCATGTATTGCTAATGACAAAGGACTGTGGACAGTGATGGTGATGGCACTTCTAATGTTTTGGACCACAACTTCCGCAGTCCTTTGCCATTGGCAATACAGGCTTAGAATTCTAGGAGTTGTGGTCCAAAACATCTGAAGTGCTGAAGGTTCGCCACCACTGTCCCTCACTCTATCCTCTACACCAGACTAGAAATGAAATGTTACTCAGCAATAAATATAATTCAATACAATGACATTCACATCCAAGTGTGCCCAGGATTAGGCTTTCATTTATAGGATCCACATGGTCCTATGCTCACTTTCTGAAAGTTTAGCGAAGTTAATTCTTTGGAGCCTAGCTCTCAGAACCCCCTGTAGACATTTGCTGGTGGTCTCTGAGAGTTGTGGTTGTAAAAGTAATTTTGCCAGGTTCTGCATTTTCCCTGGGTGTAAACCTGGTTAAGTTCAAGGGACCTGCCTTCTGAGGAGATAATAGGTATATAATAGGTATAGACCACATTATTAGCCATCACTAACATCTGTGGGATTAGATTTCAGATTTAAAAAGCTGTAGCTGAGTATGAGGGGAAAGTCGACTGGAATATGGTGGTGTTAAATCTGCTATTCCAAGAAACAATTGCTTATTGAGTCTTACAATTTGTGAACAGGTATGCCAGTTGCTGTCATTACTGAGAAAAGGCAGAACAAACCAAAATCGATCAAGGATTTCTCAACCCCCCCCCCCCCCCGTCCTCACTGAAGGATACTGGCATGTTGCTAGGCTGTTTTGCATCACTATGCACTCTACTTACTACTTGCTGAAAATAAAGTATAATTAGCAAATAATGGAACTGCTAAGATAGAAGCCTTTTCTCTGAGTCGAGCTGTAGAGGTATCTAATGTAACATCAAGCACTGTTTTGCCTGCCACAATGGGAGTTATGCAGAGATATTTGCTTCACCAGTTCAATTTAGCCTGTTTACCTTCTAAAGGTCAGCCGCAGAACAAAATATGCTACGTGGAAGATCCCCAAGTGAAGAAAATCGCATGGGATGACGGGCAAACATCCCTCATTGCTTGGGTTAACACTGCTTCAAAAATATGTATCATCTAGCTTGACCTGCCATCAGGCTTCATTTGGTTGTTATTTTTATTTAATATTCTCTGAAATGGCACTTTTGCTACTTCAGAGAAAGAAAGAGGCCTATGTCCCCTCCCTGGAACACTGTGGTTGGCCTCTGTGGTATTAGATAACTAAAAACATGTTTGTTCACCTAGGATTCACGGGTCTAATCTAGTCCTGTGAGTTAATTGCTTGTGATTTGTGAGTTAATATGCTGTCCACCAGATGAGGACCTTTGTAGGAAAGGATGACAAACACATCTGAACACAAAACAAAACCGATCCTTTTCAGGACAAAAGCTAAACATGCATTTATTTGTACTCGCCAAATGAAACAAGTGTACCCATATTTAATGACAATACTATGGGAAATGTAACTACATCGTGCCTTTTCAGGGGCATGTGACAAATAAAGAATCATGGTTTCCGAGACGTGGATACAATAAATGGGAAACTATGACTGGCGTGTGACTGTTGGGACTCATTTGCTACAGGATAAGTGTCAGTGGCAACAAGGAGAATAGCAAGCCAGGCACTATCCTTGGGATTTTAGCTTTGTTTTACCAATGTACTTTAAAGCTCATTCTTATATATCCTTTCTTTTTTGTTAAAAATTAAATCGGCAGTGATCTACATCAGAACAAATGGCTTTTTGAAACTACTGTACCTACACATTACTTAGCTGCTCGACAGCTTCAGGTGCTTTGAAAAAATGCAAGGAATTTACTTGAGATACCCACATGTGCTGGTAGGAGCATTCTGGGAGGCACAGTCCCATTAATTCTGTGGTTTAATGTTTTCTATGCCTGCCTTTTATTTCAGAATCACCATATTTTGCAAAAATATGAGGCGCTTGTTACTCTGTTGGAAAAATGAAAACAGAAAACCCAACAAACAGCCCTGTGGCACCTTGAGGATTAATATATTTTATTTGGCATAAGTGTTTATGCTATGTAGCTAATTTATTCAGATGTATTTATTGTGAGGAAGTCAGCCAGTGTGGTCTTGAGCCATTTGCACACAATCCAAAGATGCCTTGAGAACAGAATGGTAAAACATATCCTCTATCTAGAAAACCCTGGAAAGGGTCATCATGTCAGAACTGATATGATGCCACACAATTATTATTAAGTAGAAATTCTTATAAAGCTGTGACTCTATAAAATGTGGAATAAGTTGATAGTTTGAAGAATTGCTGTCTCCTATTTAAGAGTGGACTTGATAGAGGTAATTAAATGTGTTTGGATTGGAGAAGTCAGCTCCGCATTCATAAACACTGCCTCTCCGTTGTCTCACCAGACAGGCAGAACAGGTGTGCCATCTTCAGGCCACTGGAGAATTAAAAGGTGCAACAAACAAGAATACAAGTCATAGCTATGTAACTTTTAACAAAAGCTCTGGATTTGAAAAACAAACAAAAACTGGGTACAGTGAGCGAGACATGGTGTATATTGCCTTCACAGTTGTGATTTCATCCTTGTTCACATATTGCATTAACATCATAAATGTATGCTGTGAAGCCAGGCTCCATAGAAACAGTGCAAATATATACCCTTGAGAATAATTTACTTCCATGAATAGGGGATTCATGGGCTTCTTTTAGATGTGAGAACTTATGTATACGTCCACACAATCACCTTTGAAGAAGCTCTTTTCCTGACTTCAATTTTTATATAAAATTTCTGATGAGATTACCCTTTAATAATTGCAAACCTCCTGAAAATCATTTCTTGCATTGTTTTAAAACAATTTTTAATTTTTGATCACACTCCATCTATTTAAATTGGGCAGAAACATTGGCTAAGAACCCACTAAAGACAATTTCAATTCAAATCTTATTTTACACATTCTATTTTTCTTATGCCAAATAAAATTTTCAATGCATCCATTTTTTTCCAATGAACTGCTAGTGGGAGCAATCCACATTCAGTAATGATTCATAGGGAATGGGTAACATTTTCAGTACTATGCACATAGTGCCGGGATGGAAAACCTTTATACCCTAACGCCAGTTCAACCAGCATGGCCCACTGCCAGGGATGATGGGAGTTATAGTTTTACAAATATCTCACTTCAAGGAGCACAGGAAAAACAGAAGGAAGCAGAAAAGCCTTAAACAATTTTTCGGGACAGGGCAGAGTGGCTTTTAAAAATACTATGCGTGTTGCTGCATGCTCTGTTAAAACCACATCATAATCATAAAAAATACCCATCCACCCATCCACTTTCTGCATGAACACTGAGTATTACAACATTGGTGTCTATGCAACACTAGCAAGCCAAGTAGTTAAAAATACAAGCTTCTCAAGAAGACAGCCAAATATGTACTACCAAACCATTTCTTTTTACACATCGCTTGAAATATTTTAGTATATTTCCTAAAACCATCCTGCACAGCTTTTCTCTATAAACACTAGAAAACCCTAAAATGATAGTATAAAAACCTCTATACATGAAATGTGCAACCGTGCACGCTTTCAGCGCATGCCAAGGAGCTGCCGGCTTTTCAGTTGATAATGTTTCTCCAGTTCACACAGGGCTTGAGCACGCAGGTTAGCAGCATAGAGACGCTTCTTCAAGTTACAGTCTTTGTCTTTAGTGAGAGGGACGTCCTCCAGGCTGTCTACAGAGTGAACATTTTCTTTACTTTCATCCCCAAACTGGACCTTCTTTTTTCTTGTAGGAAAGACTGGCAGCATGTCATCATCTTAAAACAAAAAGCAAAACAAAAGAACTGTAAAAAACTTTTAAAAACACTTTTTGCTCCACTAAATGTTAATGCAGTCTCCTTTCCTCCATTCATTTTACATTCTAGTTTACAGCACTGTTGTTCCGTGCCATCCACTCAGAACCAACTTACAGCACAGCAACTTTAATAGGGCTTTCAAAATAAGTTTATTTGAGTGGTTTTTAAGAGTTTCACTCCCCAGTGCGTTTCCATGGCCAAGTGGGAATTTGTACCCTGGTTTCCAGCATAGGCTGCACATTTTTATTCCTTCAGAAGAACACCCAGGATATTATATAGATGTCCCAATCATCTTTCACTTCATTGTTCATGGAAATGTAAAGTTTTCATGAACTTCTTTTCATGGCACAGCTGAGGCATGGGAACCTACCAAACAGTGTTCACATGAAGGATTGGGGCTTATGTGGAAGACTATCGCTCCCTATGGTACTGTTCACGCACTGTGAAACTAAATTCACTTGAGAGCACGGACCAGTTCATAGCCAGTGCCAAAAAAGTGCAACACATGCACATAAATAGAAAGCAGCAAGATCATGAAATTGAGTGGGGATGGGTTATGCATAGGACACTGTCATGTGGCTGCATTTGATAAATTATACCAGGATAGGCACGTTGTGTCCCTCCAGATACTACTGGGCTGCCACTTCCATCATCCTTCGTCATTGGCAATGCCACCCAGGGCTGATGTGCATGGTACCATATCCAATAGGATCTAGTAGGCCACAAGTTGCCAAGCGGTGATCAACACATTGTACTTATGCTCACAGAAGATACTGTAGTTGTTCCAGCTATCTTGCTGTTGCCTTCTATTATTTTAAATTGGATAATAGCTAGCTAGACCACAGAACACTGCACTTTGGAGCACTATGTAACGAAGGAAGGAAGGAAGGAAGGAAGGGTTTCCACTGAGTAAAAAGACCTGCCAGTGGTGCAAATGTTGCCACTGGGTATGTGGGGAGGGAGTTTTCTTCATGGCAACTGGCATATGTGCAACAACTGTGTTCATGGAAAGTGGAACTATCATGCACTGGCAGGTCAAGAAAAGGTCAACAGGATGCCAGCCTACTTTTTAATTCTCTTTCTTCCCAAAAACTCAGGATGTGTCCGTGCACATAGCACGGTTCATCTTCACAGTAGTTCTGTGAGGCAGACTGAGTGGAGACCTTGCCCAGCACATTTTGTACCTCTTGACATATAACTGAACATAGGTCTCAGTAGCTGAAGTCTGACGCTCTAGCAGTGATTCCCAACCTGTGGGAGCCAGGATGCTGTTCCTCTTTTGGAAACTGTATCCAAAATCTGTGAACCTCGAGGACTTGTTCTCTCTCCGTCGCATTAAGAACAGTACTGCTTAGCGATCACACTGACTTTATTATGCCACAATCCATGTAATGTCACACAGGCATTTGTTCCCCCATCTATTGTGCCGTAGGGGAAATCAGGCTTCAGAACAAGTACTGGTTAAAGACCATACTTATGGACGTCTGAGGAAGCAGATTTCTTGCATGTGGACCAAATGCTCCAGCACTCCCTGCGCCAAGTGGACGGCACAGTGACGGCTGCTGGAGCTCCGTGGTCCTGCCTGCTCAGCTGCCATCTTTTCTTGAGAAAGTAACACAAATGGAACAGAGGTCACCATGTGCCTTCTCTATGAAATATGGTATGTATGGATTAGGCCCAAGGAAATAAGCAAATTTAAAGTGGTTACTAATGAGGGGGGAAATGGGAACAGGTGTACAAGAGAGCTACACCCCTGACAGCCTCTGGCTAAAAGGCATCCCCTAAATTCAGAATCAACATTGTTGTTGGTCGTCAGCTGACTGGATGCAACCTGAAAGAGGTTGCTGTAGCAAAACCACTAGTGTTATTTTTTTCTTCTTATTTTGAAAAGAAAGAAGAAATGAGGAAATAGAAAGGGAGTGGATTACACATGAAAAATAAAAGGTAGGCCCCATAAATATTTACCAGTATTCCACCCTGAACAGACCACCCCTTTCTGATTTTGAAAGGTATTTCTGGGTTACGTGTACTTAGTACTTGGATGTGAGACCAGCAGAAACACAGAGTGCTGCACCAGGGAGCAACAAGAACTTGGTGTTAGAGATCCTGGTAGGAAGATATGCCACCCAAATGCCTGGAGCCCTGCTGTCTACCAAAGTTAACAATATTCAATACAAGGCACATTATCACCTTTTTAGACAATAACTATTGGCCTGGATTTCTATTGAAAAACTGAGTACTCACAGCAGAAGAAAGTATCTTTATTCCCTAGTCTTTATGCCCAGTGCAAGGTGCTAGCCTTGGACTGTTATGTTTTTTCTCTGCCCCGATCTCTACCATGGCAGGATGGGGATCAAAAACCACAACTGCCCCAACAGAAGCACAAGAAAACCAGCACTGAAGTTCACTCAGCGGTGACCAATAAAGCCACTTAATATTTGACAGCTGAACATCAACTGAAACACTATGCCAGGATAAATCAGCATAAATTTCAGATGACAATTGCTGTAAAATAAGTCAGCAGTGGCACGCTACACTGATTGTGTGGTGGGGTGGTGGGGGTGGCAAATGATAGGCAAAGTTTACAATGATACATGAGCAGATATAAGTAACAGGAACTCCAAACGATACAGTATATCTAGAACATCTTGTGAGTAAAGTTGTGAATTAAATGTTTGTTAGGAGAAATCACAATCTGTTCTCAAGAGTGGAGTTCACTTCCACAAAAGTAGGCTGTTTCACCATTTGTTAGGCTGTTGAGTTCAATGGCAGAACACATGTTTTGAAGGCAGAACTTCAACGCAGCCAGATGTGTACGGTCAAAGCCATGGGATTTTCTGATTAGGAGGAACTATAATCTGCTATCCTCTTAGATGAAATCCATACAGTATCTTAACTCTTTTGTAATATATTTGAGAACAATTTTATCTTAAAAGTGCAATGAAGAATTGTTAGCTTTCAAAAGAACTGGTCCTCCTTAGTTGATAGTAGAATGACCTAATTGCTTGCATTTTTGCACCCTCTTGGTAGGGCGAGAGCATCATGATCACCTGACTTCCAAATGTATCACTACATCACTGCAGAAGGAGTTATGCATAATTGTTGATATCTCCATATAGGATTGGAAAAATTCCAGCCTGAAATCTTGACGAGTCATTGCAGGCAAAGTTGACAATACTGGACTAGACAGGTTGACATATGGCTTGCTACAAAGCAGCTTCTTATATTCTAATTAAACATAAATATAAAGACATTATATACTGTACAGCAGCAGTTCTACACCTCAAGTTTTCCTGCTGGTTTCAACTTCACCTTCTAGAAACTCCAGTTTGCATTAGGGATACTAGAAGCTGAAGTTGAAAACATGTAAAGAACAAAGGTTCAGAACCATTAACTTCTACAATGCTAACATTCTAGAAGTTGGAAGTTGCATTAGTAGAACACTAAACAGAAGCCAAGATGCAACAGTTTCGGCCAGAATCTTATTGCCTGTTTATAGCAGTGTAGAAAAAACCAGCATAAATCCTACAAGCTAATCAATGAGGTCCTCGTTGAGTTTCTGACCAGATCTATGCCAATGAGCACAGACAGCACTTTGTTGATTACCAGAAAGTGGCCACGATTTAACAATTTCCCTTACTTAAGTGTAGACTGACAATAGGTTCCTGTCCAATTGGTAAATCATTGTACTTCAATCTGGAAGTTGAATCATGGCAACTGGACTTCTTTTCTTGAGAGATTAAAACGTTTTGCTGCTCATCCAAACAGCTTCGTCAGTCTGAGGAAAGCTAGTTGTGAATCCTCCATTTTATAGTTCACTTCGACCTCATGCCACCCTGGTCTGAAATAGGCCCATAAGATGAACAATGGCCTGAACAGGCTTGTTAGGTAAACAACAGTAGTCCACTGTTCACTTAATGGCCTGTTGAGACTATTGTCCATCTAGCGAGCCTATTCAGGCCATTGTTCATCTTATGAGCCTATTTCAGACCATAGTGATATGAGGTCAAAGCGAACTATAAAATGAAGGACTTGCAACTAGCTTTCCTCAGACTGATGAAGCTGCTTGGATGAGCAGCGAAACGTTTCAATCTCTCAAGAAAAGAAGCCCAGATGCTATGACTCAACTTCCAGATAAACTCACTGAGAATCTTCAGACATATTGTACTTCAATGTTTTGAAGCAAGGTATATAAGCATATAAATGCCAGTGTTGTGCAGTGGATATAATGTTGGATTAAACTTGGGTTCAAGCTCCCATTTGGCCATGAAAACTCAAGGGCAAGGAACTGTGGTATGTGGTAAACTACTATTGGACATCTCATATACAATTAAAGCCTTATTAGGGTTGTCATACATTGAAAATGACTTCACAGCACATAACAAAAGCAGTATTAGTATATATTGCAGAAGAATATATATACGTATATGGCCCTAGTAAAGCTGCTAACCTTGAGCCTCTTTTTCTGGAGACTTTATTTTAAGAAAACGTATTGTTTAGATAAGCATTCAAACAAGATGAGCACATTTTAAACAATTCCAGAAGTTAAGATATAATGATGATTATCATAGAAGCTCTAAATCAAAATTTATAAATAAAAATATATATTTTATTATGTGCTCACTTTAACCTTCAAGAAAATAAGAATCGAAATTAGCTCAAAATTTTAAACATGTAAAATGACTGAAGTACAAGTCTGGTATTGGAAGAGGATAGATTAGCACCATACATTCACAGAAGCAATCTCTGAGCTTGGTGTCAACATGATCTAAACCAAGCAGTTAATTCCCACCATGGTGGAGGGCACAATATTTTTTTCCATGCCATGAACTGCCATACAGGCTAGGAGTTTTATCACGCTTAAGGTATCCTGTGCTGACTACTGTAACAAACAAACCTACAGATGCCCTCAGAGTGAGCCTCTATATTCTACAAGTGATTTGGCCTCAATATATAGCTACATATCAAAGCTGATTCCAGGTTGCTGCTGATATTCAGTATCCTGGAATGACCAGAAGACTTGCACGGACATCTACCACAAACATAATCAGCAATGATAAGGCTCAGAGCAGCTGCTGTCCTGACTTAATAGTCCAGTAGGAGCTTCGCGTAGTATTTCCTACCTGGGCTACTGGCTGGCATCAATAGTCTCTTGTCCTTGAATAAATTGTAATTCTTCATCAAGTTCTCAGCCCTGTTTAGAAAGGAAGCAGTTATCAGAGAGCAATACATCTAACCAAGTACTTCCAGAGGAGTCACCTTGTTAGTTAGTTGGCTACAGCAGAACAGCCTCACAGCACCTTAAGGACTAATGGCTTTTATTATGCAATAAGCTTTTGTGGACTAAAGTCCCACTACTAAGCAGACTGGGATACTATTTACAGTTCTTAAGGATATATACACACAGGGTGCAAAGGAAATAAGTAAGAGTGTTAATTTGCTGAAGAATATGGTTTTAGAATGCATATAGCACTTTTTATATCTTGTACATATAGATGCCCCATGCATCTGATGAAATAAGCTTTAGTACATAAAAGTTGATCCATTCATTGCTACTCATGCTATATTGCATTTTATATTTAAATCACTTGAGGTGCTGCTTCTCATCTGTTGTTTTATTTACATTTATTAATTCAGTTGATTGTAAACCACCCAGAGTAATGCTTTTGCACTAATGGCACTACATATGAAAGAAAGAAAGAAAGAAAGAAAGAAAGAAAGAAAGAAAGATTTAGAAAACCAGCATAAGGTGCTGGAGTCTTTAAAATGCCAGAAAAATGTATCAAAATAAGGAATTTGGGCACTTAACAAACCTAGCAAGTTTGTCTTCTGCCAGCCGCTCTCGAACACATAGCTCCCGCTCTCTCTCTGAATGAAAAAGTGAAGAAAGAAAACACTGTACTATCATGCCGCTGCTGCCATTTTCCTTGCTCAGAGGACAACAGCTTTTCATTCTGCCCAGTAACTGGCTACTTCATTCATGGGGGAAATTGCTTTTAATGCATGTCTCCTATCCCTCTGGTGTTATGCATGATATTCTAAGCTCATTTGTCAGGTTTAGCATAAGTTAGGGAAATGGATCTTCCATGGAGAACACATACAAGCCCAGGAGGTATTACCACATAAAGAATTCATTTTTAAAAACTATGACTGCTGTCAAGGAACACCAAACAAATTTTTAGCAAATTAACACTTGTTTGCAAGTACAGTAGGACCCCGGTATCTGCTAGGGATTGGTTCCAGGCCTTCCCGTGGATAAGAGAGAACGCCTGCCCATCCAACCCCCAAACTGCTGTTTTGAGACAGTAGCTTGCTTTACGGCTGCTGTTTGTGACAATAGCTTGCTTTGTGGCTGCTGAATTACTATTTTTTCCTCTGCCAACCGTGGATAACTGAATCAGTGGATAATGAATCAGTGGATACGTCGGTCCTACTGTATTCCTCACATGTGTTATTTAGTTTTGGTCTCTGTCCATCCAAACGACTCAATCTAGTCTCATGTGCTCACATTAGGCACTTCCCAGAATATGTGGTCAATGTTCAAAGCTGTGTCACCTAGGGAAATATATTTCAAGCCTAGAAAGTATTACTGTAGCATGAGCTGCTACCCCCCTCAACATGCCACTGTGTGCCACCTCTTACGTTCTAGTCTGTGTTCTCTCTCTTTTATGGCTTTCTCCCTCTCTTGCAGCTGCTGCTCTTTCAGCTTCAGCTCGTTCACTGGAGTTCCTACTTTCTCTTGCTCTCCTGATCGCCGCCCTTTCATCTCCAGGATTCTCCCTTGTTCTTTAGACACCAAGTCAACTACCAAAGGGTTCTGTAGAATCTCTTCAACTGAAGGCCGACAATAATCCTTGAAACCAAGAAGATGCAGAATGTTCAGTGGGTTACCATTCAAGAGTCTTGTGGTGTGAGAAAGAGAATGACATTTTGGGATCCAGTAGAGGTACATTGGCTTCAACCCAAACCAATTACCAGTACCTGGGTTTTGTTTTATTGCAATCACTCCTGCTACATCAAAGGTTAGCCTGGAGGAGTTACACTGGAACAGCTTGGGGTCAGTACGCCAGTGAAGAATGATGATAGTTCCCTTGCCACCTTTTCTGTCTACGAGAATCCACTCTTACCTTTCTATTCAGCATCTTTGTAATGAGTTCATTCAGCTCGTCTGAATAACGGTATGGGATCCGTCTGAACTTCCCTTCCCTTATCTTTTCTGCTAACTCTTTTTGGTTAAAGGCTGTAAATGGAGGCCTAGGGAAACAGTAAATAAATATGTGTGTGGGTTTATTCCAGCATCTGCTCAAAATATATTTCACACTTCCAGAAAGTTATGTTGCTAGTTTCTAACTGCTTGGTTCTGAAAGAAAGATTAAGTGGTACCTTGATTTACAAGCACTATCCATTCTAGAAGTATGCTCGTAAACCAAAATACTCGTACTGAATACCAAAGCAAATTTTCCCATAGGAAATAAAGGAAACTTACCTGATTCGTTCTAGGGACCCCATTTCCATTACAGTACCACCCCCGTATCTGCTGATTTGCCACCAGGGGACTCAGTTATCCACAGATGGCGAGTGATGGTGTGAGGGGCAGGGACGGCGGCGGTGTGCCAGCCCAGGCAGCCCAGTGCTGGTGGCTGCAGAGGTCTCATCACCTAGGGGAACCCACTTGGAATGCCCGCGTCACCCACCTGTACCATCAGTGACAGTGGCAGAAAAGGCGGCATGTTGCCTGCCTGGAACATCAGTGGTGAAAGAGGCACTGCACTGCCTGCCTGGAATATCGGTGGCAGAGGCAGAAGAGGCGGCATGCCGTCTGCCCAGAACATAGTTGACAGCAGCGGAAAAGGCACCACGTCGCCTGCAACATTGGTGGCGGCAGCAGAAAAGGCACCTATGCGGCCCGCAGGCATCCCCAGGTCCACGTGGGTGCTTCTTCCACCATCGCCACCAATGTTGCCAATGGGCACCTGCGGGCCACACAGGTAACTCTTCTGCTGCTGCCACCACTGTGACAACTGTAGAGATTCCTTCCTCCCTGCTGGGAAGACTCCTTGTGCTGGCCTGACTGTAAGGGCAGGGGTGGAGAGGGGTTGCAGTGTGGGAGGGGGGATGGCCCTTTGATGCTCATTCACCCCTCCCTAGTCACCACTGCCACCTCCTTTCCCCTCCCCTCATCACACCATTTCCATCCCGGATAAGAGTGTTAGCTCTTATTCACGGATTTCTGTGGATCCTCCACGGATACGGGGTCCTACTCTATTTCCTATGGGGAAATTTGTTTAGGCCAGGAACCCAAGTGGTCTCCAGAGCTCGCCCTGGGTGCACTACAGAGGCAGCGAAGGGCAGCGCCAGACTTGAAGGGCACTGCAGAGGCTACGGACAGGCAGTGCAGGGCCCAGGGAATGCTGCAGAGGCCCAGAGGCCCATTCCAGGGAGCACAGGGCCCACAACGAGGTGAGCCTTGCTTGCAAACCAAAGCAAAATTTTACTTAAAAAATCTGCTGTTTGTGAAATACTCACAATCCAACGTACTCGTAAACCGAGGTACCACTATACTAAGAAGTGTGTCATCAAAATGGCTAACTGTAAGCTTTTTGGTAGTGCTATACTTACGATAACGCACACAACTCATATAGCAGACATCCTAGAGACCAGATATCAGATTTTTCATTGTAGGACATACGGTTCATTTGTTCCTAAAAAGAAACAAGGTAACTTTAAAATGTAATACTCATATCCATAGAAAACTTATCTGATAGTAAGGTGCATGCATCCTTGCATCCATTTCTTTACAACCAGTTTTTTATGAAATGCTATGGAGTGAAATATTAGGAAAAATATACAGTTGGGCTACAACTCAAATCACAGTAGACCCAGCAAAAGAGATTACTAATGCCCATCAAACAGATTTCAGCAGGGTTATCGAGATATGAGAAAGTTTGTAAAGTTGTAAAGAGCTTTTTATGACAGAAGTATCTGTGCCAGCTCAGGCCTGCTCTTCAGAATACCTTGGGACCTGGACTCCACTTGCCTTTAGACTTAAAATGTATCAACATTCATAAAGAAGAAAGCCTTCTTGGAATTCCAATAAAAGCATCAATTTCTTTAGTTACCTTAAGAGGACAGAATGGCTTTCTTAATAAGGCTGAAAGAAACATCTTCCACTGCAGTATTTTCCATTTCCAAAAATGCATTGTTTTGTGTTGTTGGGAACCAGTATAGATATAATTAGTATAACCAGTATAAACCAGGACAGTTTAACGTTGCAAAAAAAAGTTTAAGCTCTGTCTCTATGAGGTTTACATCCATACAAACACATTTTCACAGTACTCATTTATTCAGAATACTTCACAATGTAAAGAAAGTGGATGGTGCTATACCAGGCCTGCCCAAAGTCTGGCCCGGGGGGGGGGGGGGGGGGGCAAATCCGGCTCGTCAGGCCATTCTGAGTGGCCCGCGGCTGGCTGGCTCACCCCTCCCTCCCCCTACTTTGCCCCATTTTAAAAAAAATCTTCTGCCATCACTGACACCGCTGGGAAGCTTGAGCGGCTGGGTGGATGAGTGGTCTGCCGCCACCGGCACCGCGGGGAAAAGTGTGGGGGTGGGCAGGCCAGCAGGCCTCTGCCACCGCCAAGGAGCTTTGGGGTGGGCTGGTGGGCGAGCCGTCGCCACCACTGGGGAGCTTGGGGGTGTGCAAGGTCACACAGATCGCCTCTTCCAAGGGGCGACCTGTGGCCATGGCTCCCCGTGCTTCCTTTGGTCCCTACCTTCCTTCTTTCCTCCCTCCCTTGGTCCCCACCTTCCCTCCTCCCTCCCTCCCTCCCTTGCTTGTTCCCTACCTTCCTTCCTTCTTTCCTCTCTTGGTTTCCACCTTCCTCCCTCCCTCCCTTGGTCCCCGCCTTCCTTCCTGCGGGTGGGGTTGCAAGGGGTCAGTGGGTGGGGCTTATGGGTCAGTGGGTGGGGCTTGCAGTGGGGTGGTACGGTCGGGGAGCAACCGGCCCCTGACACATTCTCAGCCACCAAATCTGGCCCTCCTTACAAAAAGTTTGGGCACCCCTGTGCTATACTATTGATACATTTATTTATTTCCTATATTTATACACCACTTACTAATTGCAAAGTACTACTCCAAGTGGTTTATAACAGGAACCTCAACCAGCCAACAGGCTTTCCCAAATACATACCATAACTACATAAGACCCCAAATGATGGCAGACTCTAGGAAACAAAAAAGAGGAACTGACTTGAGAGGATATCTCTAAGTGATTCTTGTAAGAATACTATCTTTAGCAGCCTCAAAAGATCGGAAGGAGGGCATCTGACAAACCTCTACTGGGAGTCTTTTCATAAGGTAAGAGCCACAATCAAGAAGGCAGTTTCTGGTAATAATCTCCTTTGTCTTCCTTGGCGTGGCAACCCAAACATTTATACCTGACACTTACCGGAGACATGTAATACGGTGTGCCAACAAATGTTTTTGCAAAACTGGTGTCATGGTGAAGAATTCTGGCCAAGCCAAAGTCACCAAGCTTCACATTCTTCTTGCCATCAAGGAAGATATTTGCTGGCTTCAGGTCTCGATGAAGCACCGTATGACCTCCATCACTCCGTCTGTGACACTCCTTCAAAGCCAAGCTCAGCTGAGCAAGAACTCGGAGCACAAAGCTCTCATCCAGATAATGCCTTAGAAAAGAGAAAGAGGTGGTGGGGGGTTATATACCTTTTAGGCGAAATACCCTAAGATCCACAATAGGGGTCTGCAAATAGTGGCATGTCTAATATGAAAATGTATTAATTGCAACCCATTTCCTCACACACAGGCTGTTGTCTGTAGAAGTAGACACAAATTAAAGCATATTAACTTTGAAGATATGACACCTTGTTGATTTTATTGGGGAAGGTTCTGGAAGTTGTAGCCCAAAACATCTATCCAGATGGGACCAGAATGGGAAAGAGCTGTCGTGTGACTAAAAATCTAACCTAGTACTGGATTCTGCAGAAAGGGCAAGCTCTCTTCTTAGCAGCTTGAATCTACCGAAGTAGGAAACATATTTTTATCCCATTCTACAACTATCCCCAAGTAGACTCTTAATATCTTCCACAACATTTGAATGACTGATGTTCAGCCTTAGAGAGAAGATAAGACATGGCATATACATGTGGGGCATCAGCAAAAGCTACCCTTTATTCCTGATACCAATTGACCTGCCTGTATAAATAAGCATCCTACAGTCATACAGTTCATACAAGCATAGTATAGCAACCTTGTATTGGCGTTCCTCTGCATAAACCTCATCTCTAAGATACAGACGGAAAGTTAAATTATAACGTTGGCTTGGCTTATTTGTCAAAGCTCTGTTGTCCTAACTTACGTTCTGCCTCTTGGACTTGAAAGAGAGGCAGATTTTTTTTCTGTTAGGCTAAACGAAAGAGTGAACACTTGTTTTCTAATATTCTCTAAAATGTCCTGCAATTTAAACAGAACTTCTGCCTTCTGAAATTGTCCAGCACACAAAGAAGGCTTGAGAAAGGAAGAGTCCTGACTGAGTGGCACGGCGAGTACAATTAAGATAATTGCAAGAGACATCCCCACCCCCACCTGCTATCTTATGCAAGTAACCCCACACATGAGAAAAACATTTGTCTCGGTGGTGCAGCAGTATATAAAAGGTTAGTTATCAGCTGGAGCACATCTGTGAATATTCTCAGCCTGGAACCTCTCTCGTTCTGATCTATAATCAGTACCTGTGCACAACTGGATGCTTCAAGCTTCACAGCTGGCAAAGGGGCTTTGGAAGAACAAGTGTTTTTCAAGCATTAAGTATGCAGCCTGGAAAAGGGAAATACAGTATCTGATGTCTTCCTTTATTTGAATTATCACACAAAGCTGGCCGGGAGTCCTCAATCTGGCAGAGGGAGGACAGCAGTTTCAGATGGCAGGTAGCTGTCAATCCATTTTCTCCATTTCCCTGAAAACTATCCTTAACCACACAATGCTTCCTCCTCAGTAGCACCCCGACATCCCGAAAAGCCAGCAACATTGTATCAAAGCTTGCTAGCTTGATTCAGTTTCAAGTTCATTTCAGATACAGGGTATGGGGAGAACAGAATGCACAGACACAAGACAGTTCTGCACAAAATATGCATTTTAGTTCTTTAAAAGTTAGACTGGCTTTCTGCCTCCTCTAACCAATATGCCATACCCCGAGGAAAGGAATCTGATTAATTCATAAGCTTTTGATACTGCCTTCATAATTAAGAATTAACACAGGAGCTTCACTTTTTCCTTCGCCCTCCCACTGCCTTTTGTGTTTTGTAGGCTGCGATCAACTAAGGAGAAGAATTATCGATTACCAATCTATATAAGCACCTGTGGCAAACTTTTTAGTAGAGATAAGGGTAAAATGCTTATATCTCATAATCCAAAATTAGAACAATAGGCAATTATCACTAAAGGGTGCTATTTCTTTAAGATTATGTTACAAGTTTAATTGCTGACACTTACAGAGCCTTGTGCATGTATAATATTAAGTATACTAAGCTGTTAGAAGATTGCAGCCCTACATTCATGGTCTGGAGCTATCAAAGACAACTATCAAGGATTCAAAAAGTGTAAAATAAAAGGCTCAGGCTTCCTATAGTTTGCTTCGTTGAATTGTTGAGCTAGAATTTCCTCATTCTTCTACACTGTAACATGCACATTAAAATGTAAAAATCCACTGGCCTATTTCTTCTGAAGGTTACAGGAAGTGAAGTGATGGGAGCCAGCCATTTAACCAAGGCGAGGCATTGTCAGGTTATTACAGAGCCATTTCCTACAAACTAGTAGTCCATGTGGTAAAGATTACTTTTATTACTTGCTAGGAAAACATAGATGGATCACCTGAATTTTTGACTGCATGCTCTACCATCCTACCATGCGGCATCAGACTTCACATACATATGTCTGAGGAAAAACTATCATCTCTGTTCTCCAATCCCTACTAATCCTCATGCCTTCTGACTGAAAGCTGGCACAATTCCAAAGTTGGTTGGCACTGATGGAATTGCATTTTTGCATTAAATATTTATCAGTTCACTGCTTCTGCATCAAAAGGAACTTTTTCCCATGATAAACAAGAGAACTTTGACATACCTTTCTTTTGTACATTTTGCAATCAGAGTAGCCAAGTCTCCACCTTCACAATATTCCATCACAATATAAAGTGTTGTATTTGTCCGGTCAATTATACGATCATAATAACGGACAATATTAGGATGTTTCAGCTCACGGAGCAGGTTCACTTCTGAACAAAGCATCTGTTTCTCAGATTCTGTCATAGATCCATAGTCAAGCTCCTTCCAAACCAAAACCTTAAAACATTGAATACATTGTTTTTAAACAAAGTAAGAGAGTGAGGGTACATGTTTGCAAAGACTAAAATCACAAATCCTTAGTTATGTTTGAGGAAACAATATTGTTCTATTATGACTGCCACCTTAGTTTAAACTAA
Organism: Phrynocephalus guinanensis; assembly: GCA_037367245.1. NCBI lineage: Eukaryota > Metazoa > Chordata > Lepidosauria > Squamata > Agamidae > Phrynocephalus > Phrynocephalus guinanensis. The sequence continues at coordinate 53,258,907 of CM074733.1, forward strand.
GAATAATCCAACTAGGTCTCATCTACTTAAAACAAACCTATTCTCACAAATCTACTTCAACCTCTAAATTTTTCTCACATTATGTTATTAATACAATGGTGACAAATGTGCCACTTATTAGAGATGTGTCTCATATTGAATATATTCCCAGATAAGCACAGGAACATAATCCACAGCTCCCTAATTGATTACAGTGAGATCTGGTTAGGATTTGTTTTACCACCCAGGGGACTGGATAACTCAGTGAACTAGGTACTGTACATGGCTGCAGAGCCAGATGTTGGGAATTTGGTTCCCACTGTGCATCCCATGAGAACCAGCCTGAGTGGCCTTGGAAAGAGATCAAAATAATTATGAACACAAAGTGTGTGAACTTGTGATGCCCCAAAGACCTGTGCAGGGAGATCCAACTATCCAGATGTTTCACTACACCCAAGAGTACTAGCTAAACTAACTACATAAAATGAGAAAACAACGCAACAGAACCTCAATAGGAGGTAGGAAGAATCACAACATGTTGCAAAACCAATTTAGATACCTCAAGTGAGATATTTCTGGCCCAGAGCAAAACAGCAGATCTAGAGCAAAGTCCAAAGTTTTTATGCTCATGGGCAAACTCGCAAAGTTGTTATGCTCATGGGCACATACACAATGACTAACGAGAACTGATTGATGTATACTTTGTTTTCTTATGCGCCTTGTATTTGGGTTTTTAAAATGTATTCCTTTGTTAATTGTCCTGTTATCACATGTTGTAAACTGCCCAGAGTAGCCCTAGGCCTAGATGGGTGGTATAAAAATCAAATAAATAAATAAGTAAATAAATAAATAAATACAGTAAATAAGCAAGCAAGCAAACGAAGGCCATCTATACACACTAGAATTTGGGAAATAATGCATTTCATGGCACAAAAAACAACACCCCACACAAGCCAATCCCAGCAGAAGGACAGTCAATGGGGCTGCAGGTTTTTTTTTAAGTCAGTGGGTGTTTAGTACTGAGGCTGCCTAGTCCTGAAAACTCTTTATTTTTAATTTTTATTTATTTCTATTTGTATGTGTGCAGTTCATTTTTCCCCCCTGCCTTAAAAACGGTTTCACTTTTCGTGGCACTTTGGCTGTGACACATTTCATCGCCTTGCAGTACAGCTCCCATACCCGCATGATCCATCCTCTTCTCCATTTCCTCAACCGCCTTGAGGTGGGAGGAAGGCGGAAGACAAAACGGGACATCCTACCTGCGCGCCTCCCGGGATTTGCCCTTGGAGGGCGGGCTGCCTCTGGCCCTCATGGCGAAGAAACTGAGTAACGGGGGGGGTTCCCTCTTCTGGACCAGCGCCGGGGAGCGCCCCGAAAGGTTCCCCTTCCCCCCCACACACACACAAACACACACAAACACCCCCTCCCTCGCCCCAAAGGCACCGCGGGCGCCCCCCCCCGGCCAGCTCCGCCCCGCTCACCATGCCGTCCGCCTTCCTCCGCACTTTCTGGCACCTGCCGTAGGAACCGGCGCCGATGGTGAGGAGCACCTCGTAATCCTCCGGGCGGCTCGGCATGTCGCTTCCCCGCCTCCCCCCCACCCGCTTCCCGGGGGCTCCTCTCGGAAGGCCAACACCTCTCCTCCTCACCCTTCCAACATTCACACCGTCAACACGCGGCGCTTCGCCACGGCGGAGGTTTAAAACGCGCCGCGCCTGCCGCCCATTGGTGGCCCGTCGCGGCCCCGCCCCCTCCGTTGAAATTCCCCCCCCCTGCGCTCTCTCATTGGTTCTCGGCGGCGACGAGCTCCACGCGCCGCGTAACGGCTGTTTGAGCCGGCCGCTTGGCAACCGCAGCACCCTCTGGCGCTGCCCGGCGGCGCGAGACGGGCGGCTTCGGATTTCCTGGCCACGCCCCCGCCGCGTCCAAGGGGAACTTCGGCCTTGAACTGCCAGTCAAAAAACCTGGGGGCGTGGCTAGTGACGTTGTCGTCGCTCTTAACCCAGTACTTTTGCGGAGGCCTGTATAGCTCTCCCCCCCCCCTCAGGAGGAGGGGTATATTCAGTGTTTTTACAGCCTGGTTATTGCATTAAGCCCACAGAAGCATATTCTTTAACAGTCTGACTGTGTGAAAAGCCCGTCAACCTCCTCAGTGTAATATTATTCTCTCCTCCTTGTTATTCCATGTCGGTGGTTTTCACGTCGTGTACAGAGCAAACTTCAGGCAACAATCAAAGAAAAACAAAACAAGGCATAAAACGTAGCACCTTAAAGACTTAACTTTCATATTTTAATGTAACGTTTCGTGGGCTACACGTCCACTTCTTTAGACCTATAGCAGCAGAAGAAACTTGACATTAAAATATGAAAGTTAGTCTTTAAGGGGCCACATGTTTTGTGCTGTTTGTTTTTTGTTTGATTTTTGCCTGAAATTCTTCAAAAGATTAACATGGCTACCCTCTATGAGAGCAAACTTCAGTATTATACCTGCGTATCAAAGCTGCTGTTACAGTACTAAACAGTGTAAACACCCACTGACTTTCATACTAACCAACCGCCAACCTTGTCATTTTGATGCTGTGTATAAATAGTTGCAATGTTATATCTCTTAGGTAAGAGGAAGTGGACCTGTCCATCGAAGCTCAAATTAAAATATAACCACCTTTAAGGTGGCACCATGCTTTTGTCTTATTTATTTATGCCTTTATTTTGTTTTTGCCTGTTAATACTATATGTATCTACTCTGTGAAGTACATAAGCGCCAAGCCAAATCACTGCATAAATGTATCATACACCCAAGCCAATGAATATTTCCAATGAAAGTGATACCTCAACATTTCATTCTGTTGTGTGAGGAAGTGGATGTATCCATGAAAACTTACATTAAAATATAAAAGCTAATATTTAAGGTATCACATGTTTTTGTCTTTGTTTTGTTTCTTTGGTTTTGCCTAATAAGACTTCACAAGGTGGCTTGTATATTACTGTCTGGCAGGGCATCAGTAACAATAAAATAGCAGTACCTGTATTACAATATGTGCTGAGACAATGAAGAGAGGTTTGTCCCCAACTTTACAGGTCAGAATGGGCTGGTTTTTAAATAGTTACAATGCAGCCAGGGCTGGTGCTAGGTTTTTTTGTGCCCTAGGTGAGGGGTGGGGCGGGGGTGGGGCGTGGGGGCAGGGTGGTGGGCGTGTGGGTGGCGGGGCGGCAGCGGATGGCAGGGGATGGTGACGGGCACGGAGGGTGGGCAGCGATGTGCGTGGGGGCGGCGGGCGGGCGGCAACGGGCAGCGATGGTCGGACGGCGACGGGCGGCTTGCGGGCGGTGGGGGGGACGCACAGCAGTGGCCAGCCGCGGGGGGGCAGGGGGTGGCAGGCTGGCCGGCACCCTCTCTTCATTTTGGCACTCTAGGCAACTGCCTAGTTCGCCTTAATGGAAGCGCCGGCCCTGAATGCAGCATATTTTAAGTGTGCTTAATAATATTTATTTAATGACAGAAAATACTTTTTAAAATGTTCTGAAATTAATTTTAAATAATTTATATTAGCAAGAGCCTCTATAAAAATTGCACAGCCGTCCAAGCATTCTAGAGCAAATCTGAACTGTTGACTTGTAGCAGCATGCCTAAATGTCTCTAAAATAATTTGCCTTGGATTCTAATTTAGGGTTTTTACTCCCTTCAGGTGTTCAGAATAAATGTGAACTGAAAGGCAGGGCTGCAAACATTACCACCCCTGATCTGCATGAACTGCTGGGTAGTTCACTGGCTTAAATCTTGGGAGATCAATTCCCCACTGTGTCTCCTTCCTTGAAGGGGTCTGGACTCTATTATCTCTAAGTATAGCATTTTTCCAGCTCTGCAGTTCAAAGGTGGTGGTGGCAATGATGATGATGATGATTTCAGGAGAGTCCAGACAATGCTTTGAAGCCTCCTTATAACCAGGAACAGATGATTCAGAGTTTCTGATCCTGACGATTCTAAGCATGTTGAATTGAACTGACTTAGGAGCTGATTCATTTCTTAAAGTGCAAAGGTCTGATGTCCTAAACAGATACAGGAATGTTAAGAGTGGGGCTTGCATGTGTGGCCCTGGCCTTTGCATTCCTCCAGAGAGAATGCCCTTGATCTTAATGTGGAGGTGAAAATCCCCCACCCTTTTATTTGTAAGCTTGCCTCAGTTTACCATTTGTGAAAGAATATTATGCAAAACAGCTCCTTTGACCAGAGACAATGTCTCAGAGGGAACAATCTCCTAGTTGAGATGTTTGGCAGAATGTAGAATAGCAGGTATTTTGAACTGCAAAAACAATAAACATCTCTTCTTTATTCAGGCTGCTGATGCATTTCTGTTTTGAATAATATACTGGGAATTACTAAACAATCTTGCCACTAGATTTGAATTTTTTATGTTTGCCTGCTCTAGACTAGTTGTTTTATTTATTTTAGAATAGCCTGCATTAATACCTGTAAACAGAGTGTGTTAGCAAGTTAATTCTAATATTTCTTTTAAATTTAGACGTATAAACATATTTTACTGAACAAAATCCAAATTGGGCAATATCTTTACTGGATCACTAGATCCACTGGGGATGGTATAAAACCTGGGATTAAGGTAAATGGGTCAAAAATTGGGCCAGATGTAATGTTCTTAGCTCATGAAGGTGTCAATTAACTGTTCTTCCCCACCTTGTGGATCTGCAGGTTGTTTTAATTTAGGCCACACAGACCTCTGTAGGCTTGCAGCAGAAAAACCTAAAGCAAAAACCTTGCTCCAGGATTTTCTAGTGCAGACTTACCATATTTTCAAGTCCTCACATCTAAATAAGGAAATACTGTATGTTTCAGTATCACAATAGACTATAAATTAAATTACAGCCAAATTGGTAATCATTTCAGAGTGAGATAGGCTATTACTCCTATTCATAATCTTGAGCATTGTTGATTATAGGATAGGAATCACCCCATATATATAGTAAATGCCCATTTCTGCAGCACCACAGTGTCAGTGGTGGCTAGACCACAGAATCAAGAGGCAGCCACTAATATTTTAATAAGCAGAAGAGTGGACCTGAAGAACATTGTCCTATGTTCAAAAAGGCATCTGCAAAATACCAACCAAATGAAAACAAATAATAGTGAAAAGCATCTGTTTTAAGGTTAAATGCTTTATATGACTTATGTTGAAGGTCTCTGAAAAAATGAAGGTTTTGCTGATCTTCATATTAGGTGCAATGATGTACACTTTCCACTAGGTGGTACGTTGTCATCAATTTTTAATACAATACAGTACTCAGAACTGAGAAGGTGTTTTTCCTGGCAACTAAAAGCCTTACCTTGACATGTCTATTAAATACATCATGATGTCTTCGACTAGCCATATAACACATACACTCACACAGCATGGGTACTATAAGGTATGCAACATGGAAGATATAGAGTAAAAGGCAGCCTGTGATTTTTCTGTGAAAAAATTAAACCAAACAAGATCACAGAGTCCCATTCACAACTGTAGGTTTCGGTCTCTCTTTTAAACTGTTGCTCTTCTTTTCAGCCTGTAGTGGCTTTAATCAATCATTATTGCTGTCCTTTTTTGGTTTGTTTCCATTTGTCTTTGTTTAGAAATGTAATAAAGTTGGTACAGCTTCGTGTTGCTGCCATTCCCACATAAATTTCCCAGGGCCAATCTGATTAATAGTTTTGCATGTCTGGGAAACTCACCTGTTGTTGAAAATTTAGTGATCTAGAAAATATATTATTCACTCTCTTTCTTCATGCCTTGGTTAACTACAGGTGAAACCCGAAAAAATAGAAGATGATGCAAATGTTCATTTATTTCAGTAAAAGATTAAACTAATGAGAAACTCATTACATGCAAAGCAAGATATGTTAAGCTTTACTTGGGTATAATTGTGATGATTATGGCATACAGCTTATGAAAACCCCAAATCCACAATCTCAGAAAATTAGAATATTAAATGACATCAATAACACAAGGATTGGAAATAGAACAATATTGGACCTCTGAAAAGTATAAGCATGCATATACTCAGTACTTGGTTTGGGCCCCCTTTGCATCAATTACTGGCTCGATGTGCCGTGGCATGGATGCTATCAGCCTGTGGCATTGCTGAGGTGTTATGGAAGACCAGGATGCTTCAATAGCGGCGTTCAGCTCCGCTGCATTGTTTGGTCTCATGTTCTTCATCTTTCTCCTGCCAATGCCCCAAAGATTCTCTATGGGTTTCGTGTCAGGCAAGTTTGCTGTCCAATCAAGCACAGTAATCCCATGGTTATTGAACCAGATTTTGGTACTTTTGGCAGTGTGGGAAGGTGCCAAGTCCTGCCGGAAAATAAGGTCAGCATCCCCATAAAGCTTGACTGCCGAAGGAGGCATGAAGTGCTCAGAAATCTCATAACAGATGGCTGCGTCGACCCTGGACTTAATGAAACACAGTGGACCAACACCACCAGATGACATGGCTCCTCAAATCAACACAGACTGGAAACTTCACACTGGATTTCAAGTATTATGCATTGTGTGCCTCTCCATTCCTCCTCCAGAGTCTAGGTCCTTGGTTCCCAAATGAGATGCAAAAGTTCTCTCATGAGAAAAGAGGAATCTAGACCACTGAGCAACAGTGTTCAGGAGCGGCTTGACAAGAGGAATATGACATTAGAAGCCCATGTCCAGGGTCCATCTGTGTGTGGTGGCTCTTGATGCACTAACTCCAGCCTCAGTCCACTCCTTGTGAAAGTCCCTAACACTTTTGAATGGCATTTTCCTGACAATCCTCTCCAGAATGCGGTCATTCCTGCCGTTTGTACACCTTTTTCTTCCACACTTTTCCCTTCCACATAACTTTCTATTGATGTGCTTTGATACAACACTTTGGGAACATCCAACTTCTTTTGCAATCTGTACCTTTGGGGGCTTTCCTTCCTTATGAAGGGTGTCAATGATGGTTTTCTACACAACTGTCAGGTCAGCAGTCTTCCCCATGATTGTGATTCCTACTGAACTAGCCTGAGAGGCCATTTCAAGGCTCAGGAACTCTTTGCAGGTGTTATGGATTCATTACCTGATTAGAGTAGGACACTTTGATCCTAGAATATTGAACCTTTTCACACTATTCTAATTTTCTGAGATTGTGCATTTGGGGTTTTCATAACCTGTACCCCATAATCATCACAATTATACCAAAGTAAGGCTTGACATAATCTCACTTTGCATGTAATGAGTGAATCTCATATATTAGTTTCACTCTTTGAGTTGACTTACTGAAATAAATGAGCATTTGCACAAAATTATAATTTTTCGAGTTTCACCTGTAACTGGAGGCTGAGGAAAAAGTCTTATTGGACCAGTGCTGCAATGTAAGTTGCTTTTAAAATTCACTATTGTTTTGACATGTTTTCCAGCTGTGTTTTACATGGTACCCTTTTGTCTGATTTCTTTTGCACCTGTTTTTAATCTTGTTGCCGGGCTTCTTACATCTCAGTATGATGTGATGTTGAAAATAAATAAATAAATAAATAAATAAATAAATAAATAAATAAATAAATAAGGAGAAAGAAAAATAAAAGTCAAAATAAACCCCCCTACCTTCCCCTCAGGTCCCACTGTGGCAATAGGTCTTTAGATGTGAGGGTCGTTCCATCACAGAACACATACACACAGCGTTCTCTTAATCCAATGATCTTTTCAACTGCCCCAACACAACATGGAGCAGAGTATCAGTTGCTTTGGAAATTGTCCATTACCCAAAATGAAATCTAAATATGACACCTTCACAGCCCATTGTTACTGGATAAAGAGAAATCAAATAATATAGCTGGGTATCCTTTATACGTTTCGTCTTTGGTTTGCTGGCCTCCCACTTAGAGCTTTCATGTAAACTATATGAAAATATTTGTTCAAATATTTGTGCAGCTCTGTAATTGACACTGGCTCTGAATTTAGATGATTTTCAAAACCTGATGCTTGTGTATGCAAGCATTGTTGCTAATTAGCCCTAACTCTAATTTGATGTCATCATAATGCAAGAAAATATAAATCCCCAACAAACTGTGGTTTATGCATATCCTTCAGGTGGAATCCAGAAGAGAGAGTACCGTGCAGTGGGTATAATAAGACTATTCATTAACAAGTGTCCTTCAGATTGTGGTTTCTATTATGCTAAGGCATAAGTATTGCTAAGGAAAGCAAATGTGGATCTTCAGGTATTTGGGGGTAATTCCATTCGCCATCGGTAGTATCGAGCACTGATGAGAGCTATAGACCAAAACATCTGGCGGGCGTTTGTGCATGCCTTTTTTTCTGACATTGAGAAGGCTCACCAAGAAAGGAGGGTTGCAGTTTTTTTACTCAAAAGTATGTGGAAGCAAAAGTATGTGGAGATCAAACCTATCCCTCCTGAAAGAAATCAACCCCGAATGTTCACTGGAAGGACAGATTTTGAAGCTGAGGCTCCAGTACTTTGGCCACCTCATGAGGAGAGAGGAGTCCTTGGAAAAGTCCCTGATGTTGGGAAAGATTGAAGGCAAAAGGAAAAGAGACGGCAGAGAATTAGATGGTTGGATGGTGTTATCGATGCAACCAACATGGATTTGACCAAAATCCGGGAGGCAGTGGAAGATAGGAAGGCCTGGCGAGCTCTGGTCCATGGGGTCACAAAGAGTCGGACACAACTGAACGATTGAACAACAACAAAAATGTGGAAGCAAACACCCTTGAATGCAGGCAGGAGGACTTAAGCATCCCCACATAATAATATGCTGGTTTTGCATCTGTTAATTTATTTAATCTTTTGCAGATCAAGAGTTTAGGAAATAGACATCAATTCATTGCTAATTCTTAACATATATTAAAACAGAGGCAGAGATCCACTGAGAGATGTTTTTAAAATATGGATCCTCATTGTCTTCTGTGAGAGCTTTAAGTGAAAAGTTTTCCAAACCAAGAGTTTAATAGACTTAGGGAAGGGATCCAACATACCCTTACAATGGAAGACAAGATATGCTGAAGCTGTAATATCACACAGAGAGACACAGAGTGTGACCTTAACAATTTGTTTTACTTGCTGCTCAAGTAAAAATAGATTTCCCCCCTCAAAATCATAGTTACAATAAAGTGAAATTAAAAGTTCAGACTGATTTTACACGTACAGTATTCAGAGTAACAGATGGAAGAACTTAAACAAGATTTTTGGGTGTGTTATGCAGCTGCATAACAGAGGTAAAAAGATGAATCACCAGCAGTTCTGGTTATAGTGAGCTCACAGCTAAGAATAATGACATTTAGACCATTGCAACCATGTAGGGACTGATCAGCTTCTTCTGTCAGGTCTGGGTCTCAGGCTGATCCCTTGTTATTGCAAGGGAGTTTTGTGCATTACCGCACAGATTGCCCATTCCAAGGGGCAACCCGCATGACCGTGCACACACTCCCTTTTCACCCACTCAAGCCGGCACGGATGGGTGCAAGGGAGGCGCATGCATGCTTATATGCAGATCACTCTTCCAAGGGGGTGACCTGCATGACCATGCACTTGCCTCCCTTGCCCCTGGCTGGAGCGGGTGCAAGGGAGGCTCGTGTATGGCCATGCAGGTCGCCCCTTCCTGCCACCATCACTTTCCCAGCCTTCTCGAATACTTTTTTTAAAAAAGGTGTGCTTCCCCCCCAACCTGCCCAGAGCCTGACTTGGCTCTCCTCCCCCTCCAGCCTCCTGGAGAATGAATTAAATTTGTTTTAAGGGGTACTACTGTATATGTTCCTGCCAGGACTCCTTAGTTACTCAATAAGGATGACCCAAGCAGTGTATGCTGGCTAGCGAGTGGGGAAGCCAGTTGGGGTGGGGAGACAGTATGCACAGCAGCTCTGGTGCCGCAATTATGACGATTTGCTCTATGCCCATCTCTATGAATCCTATCAAAATTCCTGGAGAGCCACTGTCTGTCAGCATAGATCAGGAAAAGGGTATATATGGCTTTCCAGATGTTGGTGCGCATCAGCTCCCATCATGGTTCACTGTTAGATATGCTGGCTAGGGTGGGTGGAGTTCCAATGCAACACCTTCTAGAAGACACACAGTTCTGGTATTGACAGCAGCGAGCTAGAAGGTAAATGCTTGGCGTATAAAGCAGCATCCAAACCTGTTACACTAATGCTTTTGAAAATCATTGCCATTTCATTCAAAAACTTGTTGTAGTCATCACTGTCATAAACATCATCATAAATTACTACTAGCAATCCCAATTAAAACATATGTTTTTGGATTTAAAAATATGCTTGGCCAACTTTGAATTCAGAGAATAAACCTCTAACTCTATGCGACCAATGCTCTAGGCTACATAAAGAGTATTGCTGACATTCTGAGCAAACTGTAATCCACTGACAATCTCAGAAAACAGCATCCTAATTACCAAGGGATGGTGCCACAGATGACTAAATGAGTAAAGAGCTGTCAGCTCCACTCGATCATTGGGCTTTGTGTCTGCTTCTGGACTTAAATGAACATAAAAATGAAGTTACTTCTTTTTTTAAAAAATGAAAAAGAGAAACGAAACAGAAACCACCAAGCTGGTTCATGCAAAGATGCCATAGAAACCAATCAGGTAGACGGATTTTTTTTTGCGGGGTGGGGGTGGGCTCAACTTGGGAGGCCACCAGAAAGATGTAATTGGATTCGATTGCCCTTCAGGCTGAAGCAAGCTTTAATCATAACATTTCTGTGGGAATAATTATAAGAAATGGCAGGCAAATAAATTCAGATTAATGAACAGACTCTAAGATGATGACAAATCTCTTATCCCCTTGGGAGACACATACACACACAGAACATAAAACAGGATTGTGGGAGGACTTATTGGTTCCAATTTAGTAGTAAAGGATAATGCTAACCTCTTTTACATTGAGGATATGGTGAAAATTACATGCACAGCCTGAAAATGTGGTAGGGTCAAGCCTTTTTGGTACCTGTGGAGCAGGGGTCAGCATCCTCCACCAGGGTTTTGGAATCCACATATGCCTGTCTCTGTAGCTGGGAGGGCAGTATCTGCCCTGTTCATGAGCTGTCAAGTCAATTCTGACTGAAAGCAATGCTTTTCAGGGGTTTCCGGACTAAGTGACCTCAGAAGCGGTTTGCCATTCACTTCTGCTGGAGTCATCCTGGGACTGTGCAGCTTACCAAAGACTTTAGAGGCTAGCTCTGCTCACAAGAGCCACTGTGGGGAACTTTGGATTTTGACATAGCTTGTTGCTTTAGCCAGAAAGTACCCCACCGAGGAACAAATCACAGCTTGCTTTTCCTGTTTCTCTTTTGGTCCCCTTCTTCCCCTTTTGTCCGGTCCTGTCTCAGGCTGGATAGATAAGCCAGTGGCAAACCCAGTGCTGGGATGGGATGAAACAGATTGAACAAAAATAGGCTATGTGTGTTTAGCCAGAAAGAAAATCCTATTTGCCTGCATAGAACTGTACATTTCTCCCATCTACTATTTTATTTTCTCCTAATGAGAGCATAGCGAGGGACAGTGATAGTGATAACAGAATCATAAGGCTGAACCATTCAAAATGTGGACGTACAGACGAATTCTGAAGATACCATGGACAGACAGAGTCACTAACATGGCTGTATTACAGCGCTATGAATAAAAAGTTAGAAATCCTGAATACTGTAAAAAGAACATTGCAGTATTTTGGACACATAATGCCCAATAAGAAATACCATCTGCTGTCCTTCAAGGAAAAATAGACAGGAAGTGTGGCCCAGGGCGTAGAGTAACATTCTGGATTAAAAATTTAAGCCAATGGTTCACAGTGAACACAGCTGCTTTGTTTAGAATAGCTTTAGATAGAAACCAATTCAGGCTACTGATTGCCAACATTCTACGAGGACATGGCACTTGAAGAATAAGAAACAGAATGTTAAAAGTTTAATTGCTTGTATGTTTCTAGAGCATAGGCAGATTTTTTTTGACAAGAATTGTCCCTATTATTAGGCAGAGTGAAGCAATGACCTCACATGGCAGATCCTAGAAGGGGCAGGAAAGATTGCTAGCTATCCATCTGAACTCCCCAGCTATTCCATTCTGAACACATCCTGTAGCGCAACCACTTTAGCTAACTCTTTATCCTCAGGCAGAAAAATGTCTTGAGTCATCCTTGTCAGTAGCTCTGAGGCAAAATCTGGAGCATAAGAAGTGCTGCTTGTCTTCTGTGCCATCCAAAATGAAAACTTGAAATGGGTGTTACTATTTTGAGTTAATGAATTCTTCAGCCATTTCCACACTGTGTGAGGTAGGGCTAATTAATTTAATCATCATTGCCCTTAGTAGAAGAGCATATTAGTTGTCTGACCTCTAAAATATCAGGATCAGCAGATTGCATAGAAGAGTTGGAGAAATTGATTTAGTGACTACTAGCAAAGCTGATCAGCTAGAGAGACTTTCCATCCTCAAGAGCATTGAGAATTCAATGCCTGCTGGGACATCCTTGAAGACCAGGCAGCATCTTCACCACATTCTGCAAGGCGGGACATTTCCTTGGAGATGGAAAATTAAATATGCATTTTCTTTTTGTAGTTCTCGTGCAGTTTGAGGATCAAGTGACCCAGTTAACACAGATAAAATAAAACTGTGCACAATTCTGATAAAATGCCAGAGCTTTGCAGGGAAAATATTAAACCAGGAGTGCAATCCGATTGCATAAACAGGAATATAAACTGTCCCCACTCCTGGCTCTGACAGGTTCCATTTATTTCACATGCCCACTCTTGCATTAGTTGAAAGATTCGTCACTCAATTCCTCATGTGATGGAAAGCATGCTAGAATGGGGGGGGGGTTGAGAACTTTCCTGACTTCCTGCACTTAGGTTAAATAGGGTCAGGGGCTTTATGAGGGGGAAAGGTTTAGGAAAGCACTGTATTTTTCTATCTATAAGACGCCCCCATGTATAAAATGACCCCCCCTTTTTCCAACCCAAAATTATAGCTTCACAATGGCATGGTTCTCTCATTGGCTTACTTCGGTGTATAAGACAGCCCTCAATTTTTTGTCTAATTAATTTAGACAAAATATAGTCTTATACACAGAAAAATACTGTCAGTGGTACAAGAAGAGATTGGAGGTTGTTATTTGGGTGACAGAGGAAAGCCCCTACCTGGAATCCTATCCCTTTGTAACATAATGTCTTTAAAGGATTTGTACTGAAGTGAACAAGCATAGCAAAATGGCTGATGCCTCAGCAATGGAGCATCAGCAAGCAGTGCAATTCCAATGGAAAGATGCATAGGTCATAGCAAATTGGGGTTATGCATGAGCCCTTTCAGTGGGCAAAATACCGTTCTGCTGGAAGAACTTCCTTACTGGCTATGATCTGCTAGTAGAACAGATGCAAAAGTCTCAGGAAAGGGCACTGGTTAGGAAGGAGCTAATACTTCACATCCAAACCTGTGCTATCCCATGAATTATTTCACAGTCCTGACCCAAAGGGAGGTCTATGCAAGGTGCATCTGAACCAATTTACAGTATCCCTGATGTAGGATTCTGCACAGATTCGTCTGGGCTGGAGTCGGTTCAGCCCTCCCTTGACCATCTTGGATTGTCAGGAAGTCCTCATCAGGGGGGATGAACAATCCAGGAAGGGAACACAGCTCTTGTGTCCAATGAGGCATGTATGGCTTGAGGCCATAACTATTCTGCCCTTTGTCTGCAGATCTGAGAGCGTACAAATGGATTGGTTTTGTTGATGCCTTTTGCAGATCGGAATTTCTTAGCAAAATGTTTCAAGTTGAGAAAGTATTTGTCAAAAATGCAGCTATTACATTGTTTAAAAAAAGTATTATTTATGTTGTTGCAAAAGAACGTGATAGTTAGTCTTGGTTCACGTGTATAATGTGTAGGTTGCAGTCCTCTACCTACTTACCATGAAACAAATCTTACTGAAAGCAGCTGAGTTTATTTCCATGGGGGGAGGGAAGAAGTTATTGTTTTCAGGCAGCATCAGTGGGAACGGGAAGGGTTGTTGTGCCCATTTCCCCTACCTGCTCTTTTGCTCTCCCAAATGCCTTCCATCTGTGGCCCTTTGGCAAATGTAGGTTTGCTGACACCTTTGCCAGAGCTGCCCAAGTGCCCTGAAACCACCTGTGCATAGTATAAAATAGAGGGTTTTGCATAAAAGAGATCTAAAACCATGCGTAGCATTTAATTGTAGCATTACACAAGGTTAAAAATAAGCCACAAGCAGGCTTGCGGTGAGGGTGCCTCACATGAGGATAGGCCCAGAAAGTCCTGTATTAGATCCAAATGCAAGTACAGAAAAGGAGATTTTTGACTAAACATTAGGAAGAACTTTCTAACAGCACAAGCCATCAGACAATGAAATGTACTACTTTGGGGTGGGTGGCAAGGTCTTTTCTTCCGTGACAATTTTTAAGCCGAGGTAGGATGGACACTTGTCAGGGATGTTTTAAGATTTATTTATTTATTTATTTATTATTTACACTTATATACCGCTCTATTTCCCATAAAAAGGACTCAGGGCGGTTTACAACAACAATAATAAAACAACAAGTCAATACAATAGCTAAGAACAATGGTTTCCAAGAATAATTAAATCGGCGCGGTATTAATAATAAGGGAAGAAAGAAAGAAAAACATATTTGGATCCTTAGAGATCTCCAAAGGCATCACGGAAAAGATAGGTCTTTAGGTTTTTCCTAAATGATGCGAACGAGGGAGCCAGCCGTAATTCACCGGGAAGCTTATTCCACATAGTTGGTGCAGCCACCGAGAAGGCCCGTCCTCGGGTTCTTGTTTTACGGGCATCCCTCGGGGCAACAATCCTCAGTGAAAGGGCCGTCGATGAGCGGGTGGGTCGGGCTAGATCTGATTGTCGGGAAAGATGTAGATTTCCTACACGGATGGGGCTAGATCTGATGAACTTTGGAGTTCCTTCCATATCCACAGTTCTATAATTCCATGATAGACTAAACATCGACAGAAGCTGCCCAAAGGAAAGATGTCTTCCAAATGTCTATTAATGCTTATGCCATTAGAGACTAGTTATCTGTTCTGTTTCCCACAGCATATCCTGTGATTTAATCCACATTTTTGGAGTCAGGAACCAAAAGCATATTTATTAAAAGGAAAGGAGTCCTGTCTTTTTTTTTTTGTCATGCTCTCTGTGAGAATGAGTGTGTAGGGTCTTTATACTGCAGTACCCCTGAAGTATGCAGTGACCATGTGCACAGAGAAACACTGCACCCAGCAATATTGTCTGTAGGCAAAGACAGCCCAAGACATTTTGTTCCCTGAATAGTACAGCAAATATCTGTACGTCGAGTCATGGCAACCGGACTTCTTTTTCTTGAGAGATTGAAACGTTTCGCTGCTCGTCCAAACAGCATCGTCAGTCTGAGATTGACGAAGCTGTTTGGACGAGCAGCGAAACGTTTCAGTCTCAAGAAAAAGAAGTCCAGTTGCCATGACTCAACTTCCAGATAAACTCACCTGGATGACTGAGAATATTCACAGACGTAAGTACAGCAAATAGTGCCACCATCCATCCAAGCAAGCATCTTTAGCTCTAGGCGCACGTTTTTGGTAAATAAGGCAGAGGACATCCCATAAGCACCTCTTCTGATCTTAATCACACACTTCTTTCCATTTCCAACAACGGAGGGGATCTTCTCCAAAGTCACAGAGTGTCCAAGTGCCTCCTATGTTGCTTCTGTCTTGCCAATGAGAGCTGGAAGAGCTTTGGATAAACCAGAAGCTCTAATATTGAAACAACATCCTCATTCCCTTTCTTGGTGTTCACTCCAGAATGGCTAGTGTGGTGACGTCTGACTTTCACATCCCTCCTCATCCTCTTTCTCACAATGATATGGAACTGAATCCTATTGTCATCCTAATACGATTAGACCCATTGAATCAACAGGAATTAAATAAGGCATTGATGATCTTGTGATACAGTGACCCCCGGCCATTTCACGGTTCAGGTACCGCGGCCCCACTACATCGCGGGATCGCAGTACCTGCACCGTGGGGGGGGGGGGCAGCCGGGTCACTCCGCGCCGCCCCCACCCCCCTGAGAACGGCGACGGAGGGCAATCGGGTCGCTCCACGCCGCCCTCCCACGCACCCCCGAGAAGCCTCGGGGAGGCCAGGAGGGGCGGCGTGGAGCCATCGGGTCGCTCCGCGCCGCTCAACCAGGCTCCCCCGAGAAGCCTCTGGCTGCGCGGGTGGGCAGCGGCGGGAGGTAAGATCGCCCCCACCCACTTCTGCATATTGCAGATTTTCTTGCATCGCGGGTGGGGTGGGTCCCTAACCCCCGCGATTGGCGGGGGGTTACTGTATAGAGTGGGCTATGAAAGTTTTAAATGAATAAAAATAAAATACTCATTGATTCAATGGCTAAAATCTTGCTGTGCAATTATGTCAATAGCATATCTTTTAGAGGTGAATTGTCATAGCTTAAGCCTAAGGACTTTCCAGATACAATATTTGTTGCATACCGTGTTGCAGAATTGAATATGAAGCAAAGAATGTTTATGGAGATTTAGTAATCCACTTCTAAAAGTTACATTATTTATATCAACACACAAGAGCATTTCATGGAGTCTACTCTAGTTCGGACTTAACAACTGGCTCTAGCTTATTGACGTCATCTGTTGTGCTTGATGTTTGGTCCTGGAGTTTAAAGCAATGTATGTACAGTAGAGATGGGCATGAACTGCCAAACTGCTGGTTCATGCTGGGTTGTAGTTTGGCCAAATATGAGTTAGCCACTTCCCACCCTGCCTCTTCCAGTGGGTTCCCACTCAAAGGCAGTGCCTGGAGGAAGTAGGGCAAGCAAATTGGGGCAGTGCTTCTGAGTAGGCAGCCGCCAGAGGGGGGCAGGCTACTAAGTGCCAAACACCTGTTCAGCCAACGGACAAGCCAACGCATACTTCCAGTTTGGCACTTTGTGCCCATCTCAAATTGCACATGCATTTGCTCACATTAATCTTCACCGATCTGGCTAAATGTCTTATCCTGCTATCTCTGGTAAAGACACAATGTTCCATACATTTTCTTTTTAAAAGGTCTTGTCATATTATTGGATGCACAGCCATTCCATTTTCTGTCTCAAACTCCTTCAGAAGTATCACTTGTTGGGGGCATGTTAACATTAGAATCTTCACAAAATGAAAAGTCAGAGAGCGTCAATATCCGGAAGCCATCTGGAACCTTTGTTTCTAAGATCAAAATGTTCTTACCAGTGCAGCACAGGCCTTGTTAGCTTCTGATATTAGTTCTGCTGCTTTGAAGATATTCTTATAGTTCAGCTGAGACTAGGTGGGAACTCTGCTGCTCAGGATTAAAATATCAAGAAACAGATTTGTCCCTAATTTAGGAAGCTGACTTAATGATCATTAATTGCCATCTAAAATGTGGTTGGATATCTAAGTTTTCAAATAGGTAACTGTGTTAGCATCTTTTAGTGTGTACTTTTTTAAAACTAAATTTTGAAAGGATTGGGTTGCTGCTCCCAAAACTCACCGTTTGTTAGTCTTCAGGTGTCACAACTTTTTCTTCTATTCTTTTGGTACGGATGTCTCAAGTGTTAGGGGATTTATGGCATTTGAACTCTTCCTTTTACAGTACTTGCATTTTAAACCAGAAATAGAATACAGCCGCATGTTTTTCAGGAATTTCTATGGGAAAATGACTTAAGACTGTCAGAGTGGGGATGTTGCAGCTCCATGTTGTCGAGAGAACCTCCTCCTGAGAGGCCTCATAGTGGGTAGCTACATGCTGCCAGTGAAACAGGGGAAAGAAAGTTTATGACAGTGACCTATACGTATTTAAATATTCCTGTGTGCCATAAAGCTGCTCCTCACTTTGGCAACCCTTATCAAGTTGTTGAGGTATAAGAGATGCACAAGGAGCGGTTTACATTGTTACCCCAACCTCCTATCCCATGTTTTCCATGCTGGAACAGGTATTTGAATCAACATGTTCAATTTTGACAGTATGTCACACTTAAGTCTCATAATTTACATATACTACAAATGTATACATAATTGCATTCGTTAGAATACCATATGAGGCAAGACAGTGATCATGGTTTTATTTGCTTACTGTCCTTTTTATGGTTGATGGGCACTATCAACCCATGGCAATCCCATGGATGACCTTCAGAATGTCCTGTTACTTGCTCAGTTCTTGCAAATACACGGTCATGGCTTCCCCTTTACTGCGTCACTCTATCTCATATTTGGTTTACCTCTTTTCCTTCTACCTTCATTTTCTCCGAGCACCAGCACCTGTCTTTTCCAAAGTGTTTCCTCATGATGTGTCCTGAGTAGGACAGTCTCAGTTTTATCACTTTTGCTCCCTTCTTAACATTTCCTAATTTTAAATTATGTTTCAATTGGTCAGCAGTTCAAATAGAAGCCCACTCTTCAATAGTCATTACAACTGAGGGCTGTCTGCCAAACAGTTGTTAAAGAGCAGGCCTTTAGTTAAAGGAGGGAAAATGGCTTCCCTCAGGAGGTAGGTATGTTTCATCTTGTTGGGATAGAGCTTGAGGATGCCCTCAGAGTAGCCCCTCTCTCCAGTCACTAATTCCATCAGAGGCAGAAGAGGCCACACTCCTATCATGCTTAGTTCCAGAAGCTCCTGGTTTATTTACCTGCTGAATTTTGGAATGAAGAACTAGCAACTGAATTTAATAGAATCATAGAGTTCGAAGAGACCTCAGGGGCCATCCAGTCCAACCCCCTGCCATGCAGGAACCCCCATCATGGTACTTCCTAATGTTCAAATGGAATGTTCATATGGAATCTCTTTGCCTGTATTTTGAAACCATTGCTCTGAGTCCTAGACTCTGAAGCCATAGAAAACAAAACTGTCCCCTCTTCAATATGACATTCTTTCAAATATTTAAACATATATATCATATCCCCCCCCAACCTTCTTTTTGTAAGGCTAAACATTCCCAGGTCCCTAAGCTGCTCCTCGTAAGACATTTTTCCAGACCTTTAACCATCTTGGTCAGCCTGCTCTGGACCTGTTCAAGGTTGTCAACATCCCTTTTGAATTGAGGTTCGCAGAAGTGGACACAGTACTCCATGTGGTGTCTGACCAGAGCAGAATAGAGTGGTACCATCACTTCCCATGATCTCTAGACACTATGCACTATTTGTTTTTTTCCATCCCTGCCCGGTGGCTTCCTTTTATGTCATGTCTTTTTAGACAACAGAGTGTCTTAACAATGGATCTTTATAATCTGTTCTGGGAGTTATGATTAGCTGAGTATCAGTATGCAAATTGTTCTTTTCAAAGGAAGAGGCATCCATTAATTTGAATTCACTTTAAGCAAGTAATATTCTTACTGGATTATACATTTTGTTATGGACAAACTACTGTATAGAAAGTCTATGAAGATTCTCAGTCATCCAGGTGAGTTTATCTGGAAGTTGAGTCATGGCAACTGGAGAGTCTGAAACGTTTCGCTGCACATCCATACAGCTTCGTCAGGCTGAAAAAAGCTAGTTGTGAGTCCTCCATAGCTAACAACCATAGCTAACGACCCATACTTTATGGGTTTCAGCACTTTAGGCCATTGTTCACCTTAAGGCTATGAGACTGTTGTTTACCTGATAAGCCTATTCAGGCCATTGTTCATTTTATGAGCCTATTTCAGATCAGGGTGACAAGAGGTCAAAGTGAGCTATAAAATGGAGGACTCGCAACTAGCTTTATTCAGACTGATGAAGCTGTTTGGATGAGCAGCAGAACGTTTCAATCTCTTAAAAAGAAGTCCAGTTGCCATGATTCAACTTTCAGATACTGTATAGAAAGAGGAAATTAATCTGCACACTCCTGGTTTGGCAATGGGAAACTCTTCCCTTTGGGATTAAAACCAAAATAAATCTCAAAATTGAGGCACGCTGAACATTTGTATGGAATAAACACACTTATATCTTCCCATCAGTTTTGAGGGTCTTTTTGGCTAGCTGCATGATGATGAATTCAGTAGTGGGTTGGCAGGGTACAACACTTTCCCATATTTAAGAAGTTGACCAAAGCTCCATTAAATAAACATTTACCTCACATCCGTTGTAGATTTTCATATTTTGGCAAATGCACCCAATTCCCCGTTGTTTAATGATACTGTGCTTACTTTGTTAGAAGAACATGAAATGACTATAAACATAATTTGCAAGAGAAGAGAGCTGGAGAGAAACAGAGAGCGTTGGGAACAAAATGACTCTTAAATTAAGTATTTGAAGGCGTATCTAGCATTAATGTGGAACACTTCTCTTTGCTGAATCTCCTTGTTGAATCTGGGCATGCTGCTTATGTTCCCATCTGACACTTGTTCATGCAGAGAAGGCTTAAAGGCAGGCATTTTTAATGTTGCCTTCCTGAACAAGGTCAGCTGAAGCTCACAGGAGAAAGTGCTTATGATAATCCTCTTTCATACACCCCCATTCTCTTCAATATGTGTCCTTTGCATCATGGGACTTCCCACACAGATTGGGGGGAAAGCCCCCCAGCTGCATGTGCAAACTAAGCCACCAGTAGCTTTCTTGTCTGCTGAAAATGTGACTTTCACTGGGAGCAGCTTTGCATTTACCCTTCAAACGTAAGAACAGGTGTTCTAAAAATACAAATGCGCTGCCTAACCCCCTTAATGCACTGTTTGCATCTTTACTCCGAAGCATGTGCCTGTTTTTGTAAATCAGTGTCAAGCCTAATGAATGCAACTGGGGCTTCCACCTTGCCAAAAACAGTGTTTATTTATTTATTTATTTATTCATTCATTCATTCTGAATATTTTTATCCCACCTTTCTCCTTGGAAAAGGACCCAAGGTGGCTTACAATAACGAGGGACAATATACAGTCCAGAACATTTAATGTATGCACAGGTATCTCCTGCAATACCCCTGTCGACAGGTGAAATACTTGCAGGGTAGGCAGCAGTTCTAGTTGATGCCTCGAGAGATGGCAGACTTGTTTACTTCTACAGGAAAGTCAAGGTGCCAGCCATGTCAAGGAAGCATTTCCAAAAGTCAGTACGTCAACATGCGACACAAACATTTGCTAGAAAATGGCTACCAAAAGTACAGAAACAAATTGCTATTCCATCATATAGCATTATGACAATAGCATTAATTTGACTTTGGTGAAAAAGTTTCTCCTTCAGTGTCCTCTCCTTGAGTGATCATGTTTGAGGTTACCAATTGCACTGTACAGGTATATTTAAAAAACC
Organism: Phrynocephalus guinanensis; assembly: GCA_037367245.1. Lineage (NCBI taxonomy): Eukaryota > Metazoa > Chordata > Lepidosauria > Squamata > Agamidae > Phrynocephalus > Phrynocephalus guinanensis. The sequence goes on from CM074733.1 coordinate 53,280,154, forward strand.
AGTCCCAGTATCTGCTGGTATTCCTTTTTTCATTTTGGTCATGCCTAATAAGGGACAGAGGATTGCAGGCAAAAACCAAGGCACCTTAAAGGCTAACTTTCATATTTTAATGTAACATTTCATGGACACGTCCACTTCTTCAGACGTATAGCAGACATCTTGAAAGGACTAACATGGCTACCCTTTCCAAGGGACTGAGGAGAAAAGGGTGGAACATGGGTAATATATATGTAGAATGGAAGGGTTTCTGTAAAAGTGCGGAACCTATTTGTGCCAATGCCGGAGACCACAGTGAAGAACTGCTTGTTTTCCTCTTTTCATTCCACGTCATTTCTACTTGTCAGGAAGGTCTTGCTCATTTTATTATGAAAAACAATAGTGTTGTGCAACCTTCTAGTTTGCTTTCATGTGCTATTGTAGAATGTAACCTGAGAATATCTGTTTACTGAACTGTCCAATTCCACGGTTCTGAAGAAGTGGCCTCAAGTCCAAGACAGCCTGTGCCAAGTAAAGCATGTTAGTCTAGCTCAGTGGTTCTCCACCTGTGGGTCCCCAGATGTTCCTGGACTGCAACTTCCAGAAGCCTCCACCACTCGCTGTGCTGGAAGGGGTTTCTGGGAGATGCAGTCCAGGAACATCTGGGGACCCACAGGTGGAGAACCACTGGTCTAGCTGGTGCCACAAATCTCTTGTTTCTCCTGTAGTAGACTAATGTGACAACCTTTTGGAAGCTGCTTTTCTGACATGAGTTGTTCTTGGAGCCTTTCTGCCTGAAGAGCAAGCTAAAATGTGATCAATAAATAGGAAGAGATGGAGAAACAGTTATTTGTTTGAAAGTCTCTCCTCTTTACCCTAATGAATTCAGATTCACACCTAGTAAAGAGAGAAGCACTTTCCTTTTTGAACCTACCCAGCCTTTGTCTTATGTGGGGTTATGAGTTACACAATAGTTGGTCTCAGTTTTATGGGCCGTATAATAAGCCTCTCATCTCTCCTATTCCTTGCTTGTTTACATACTTCCTGGAAGCCTTGTAACATATCTGCATGCTGTTCGATATGCAGTGTGTGGGTAAATGGAACATGGCCTTCTTTGTGGTGGCACTTAAGATTGTGGAGATACGTTACTGATGCAACTCAGGATGCAATTTTAGATCCCTCTCTTTCAGAGAAATTTCCAACAATGGCTGTTTGACTTTTTATAGTTGTTTAGCTTTATTGCTGCCACTGCTATGATTATGTTGTTGGTTGATACATTTTATTTTGTTTTTATATGGATGGCAGTCCCTTGGTAGACTCATTCTGATGGGATATAGTTACAGTAGTCTTTAAATGGATAAACTGGTTTAGATATCAAGCAATGTTGTCCTCAAAGCTTTGTGCTTTTCTCGCAAGCTTTCTATTTTGCTTTCGCTCCCAGAAGAGGACATGCAGCAGGATATCTGATCATCCAGTTTGTATCTCTTTCCTCTAAATATGTGACTCCACTCAACATCTTAAGATGTACTTCAGTACATCTAGAGCAGTGGCTCCCTGCCTTGGGTCCTTCAATGTTTCAAGATTAAACACTTCCTGAAACCTTCACCACTAACTTGGCTGGCCAGAATTTCTTGGCCTTACAGTCTAAGGACATCTGGGAACCCGAGGTTGGGACTGCTGTACTATAGTGAGACTCAGATTCCCAAAGAGCAGGGAGTTATCTCACTCTCTCATTCCAGAAACCAGAGAATGTCCTTGCCGGTGAAACAACACAGTCTTAATAAGGCCGGCCTACGGCGTCTCCCTTTATCTTTGGTCTCCAAACGCCAGGCTGCCTCCGGGAGGGGCTGAACTCATGAGCTGACTTCTGTCTCTCTGCTCCCTGGCTGCACAGAAGAGCCTTTATCTTGTATACTCCTTGGTCCCGGCTTTCAGTCCTCACCTCCTCAGTGCTTTTCGACGTGCCAGGCTTTCCACAGCGTCGTGCCAAACATCCATCTCTGTTTCCTCCTCCTCCTCCTCCCCCCCCCCAGATGCTGTTTCCCCTTATTTCTAGGCCCGCCAGAGCTCTCTCCTCCCCTGAGACAGGTGTTACATCATTCTTTAATTGCCTTGCTGCCTCAGGAGGCTGGCCACTCCCACAGCTGCCTTCAGCAGTCTCACAATCGGGCATGTCCAAAGTCAGGCCCGGGGGCAAAATGCAGCCTGTTTTCAAATTTTGAGCGGCCCGCAGCTTCTTCTCCTCACAAGCTCAGCCTGTCATGCATCCCCCACCAGTTGGCCCCTCCCCATACCGGATGGAGATGTCAGCTTGCAGATTTACAGTTTGCCTACCCTCCCTGCCTCTGTCCATCCCCCCAGCCACCCGCCCAGCCTACCTGCCCCCGGCTCCATTGCTGCAGCGTCCTCCCCGCCTCCTTGCATGCCCAAGAGCAGTGATGGTGAACCTTTTAGAGACCGAGTGCCCAAACTGCAATACGAAACCCACTAATTTTTTTGCAAAGTGTCAATACAGTAATTTAACCTATATACAAAGAAGGGGCAATGTTGGGTGCCCAGAGAAAGGGCTCCAAGTGCCACCTTTGGCACCGGTGCCATAGGTTCGCCATCACTGTCCTAGAGGTTTGCCCAAAGTCTGGCCCAGGGGCCAAATGCGGCTGAATGGTCGGCCCCCATACATTTCCACCTCACCAAATCTGGTCCTCCTTGCAAAAAGTTTGGACACCCCTGTTGTAGATGTTTTTGAAATCAGATATGCCACTGACATACTTCAGGAAGTTTGCTGGCTGTTGGTGCCTTAACAAAGACTGGCTAAGTGGGCCAGTCACTCCTTTTTTGAAGAGTTTGGAATTACAGATCATTTGGTCTATGAACTTTATGCCACGTGCGTTATATCCTTTGCCTTCAGACAGAACATCATATGGAAATGTACTCAAACATTGCAGAGTTGACTTCAAGCAATGCCATTCTGGTCTTCAAACCAGCACAGGGCCTGAAATTACACATTTGTTTCTGACCAAAGTTGGTTGCATAATTTCACATATGCAAATAAGTCACATTCCTACTGTGTAGGTCATTCAAATCATCTCAGTTTGTTACTGCATCTACTGGGAAACATAACAACTTGAAGCCACCAAGTCCACAGGCACGCTAATCAATTCTTTGAAAGACCAAGCATAAAGAGTCCTGAGAGGTATAAATTTTATTGATTTATATCCAATCAGCATGTTATGATATGGTCACACCTGCTCATACAGCTGACATTCTTACAGCCAAGAGGGATTTTTTTCCTTTTAAAAATACATATTTTCCCAGCAGGAAGAAACTTTACAAACAAACATTGTTTATATCAGGAATTAAAAACAATGGCTTTTATCAAATATGTGCAGAACAAGGCTGCTCAGCACTGCATCTTTTTAGTGTCTTACTCTTCAGCTTTCAGGTTCCCCCATCCCCTTTTTTAACTTTTGGGGGAGGGGAAAGAAGATATAAGACTTTCATTGTTAACACAGCGAACACAAATCCGAACCCAAGCAAAATCCAGTCAGGAGACAAAGAGGTAGACGTTAACCACTGCACAGCTCTGGGGGTTGTGCAAGGTGCTTCAGTCTGCTTCTAAGAGTTCCATTTGTTTCTGTTTACTTATTACAGTCCCATGTTTAAGCATCTACAGAACTAGAACAGCTCTTGACTAGTGGTAGCCCTGTGCAAGCACCTTTGGAGGGTTCACAGTGGTACCAGACTTGCTGCTTAACTGTGCCAACTTTCTGGTAGTGTTCCTATGAACTGATATAACCACTTGGGAGCCACTACACAGCTACTACAATTTGCATTAGCATGACAACTCAAAAGAACGGGCCACCCAGCTGTGCAAATCACAAAGGAGATGCTGGCTATTTTGAACTGATGCTTCCAGGTAAATCCTGCTGGGCCACATAGCCCTGGTGAAGGTGGGGTTGCCGTTAATCTTAGAGCTTTAGAGTTATTACAGACGGCTCTGTTGTAGGAGCACTGAATGAATGGCACCTTGTCATCCATTCCTTCCTTTGTTCATTCTTTTAGCTAAAAGTTGTTTCATCAGCATCAGAATATGCACCATGGCATCCTATTTAGGAAAGGGGCTGGCTGCCAATTTTTTTTAAAAAATATTGAAACCTATCCTGGGAATCTGTATCTTTTATCTCTTAAGCATAGCTGGGTTGTTTGTAAGATTAATTGCTTTTTTTTAAAAAAAAAAAAGCCTGTTGAGTTATTACCATTGTGCTGAAAGAGAAGGCAATCCAATCTTTTCTTGTCCAGAACAATCATTCCTTATGTCAGCCTTCCCCAACCTTGTCTTTCAGATTCCAACACAATCTGCGTATCCACTGGTCAGAAATGACAGGAGGAGGAGCCAAAAACATCTGGATGGCAGCATGTTGGATGAAGGCTGCTCTATACTATTCCTGAATATTACAAATAGGACTATATATTTAACAATGAACTGGAAGTAATACAAACGAGCCACATATTCAGCCAATTTAGAGACAAAGGTTCCGTAAGAGTCATTTTATGTATTTATGGTATGCAAAATAAAATGAACACAATTTTGTTCCTGTCAAACACTGAATTAATAATTGTAACATATTAAAAATGATGAAATAAAAGATACCATTTATTTTCTGTGCAGAAGAAAACACTTTTTTGGTATCATACTGAACTTTTAAGGAGAAGAATGTTAACTGTTTATTTATACCGATGAACAAACAAATATGAAAGGAACACCCAATCCCAATGTGGCCAGCCCTTTAACAGAATCTGCATTCATTCTGAGCATACACAGCATAAAACAAAAGGGGCCAAAGGGAGGGAGAAAAAGGAAAAGAGAGAAATTGAACAGTCTAATTAAAGAATACAACATCTAAAACCCCAACAGCAACTTCATAGCACAGCAAATTAATTCCAACACAACAGTTCTTAAATATACAGTTGTACTGGAAATATAAGATAAACAGTAAGATGCATAGACCAAACACCACCGCCATCCAGACCGTTTTTTGGACTTTATGGACAGATTCTGTGCAATAGAAGTTTTGCACAAAAGAAATGAAAATAATGCAAATAGTTCTGGTAACCTTGCAAGGGGGTTAATTCTCTCTTTCCAACGTTTCCCTACTGCAAGTAACTATGCACTTATTTCTGGCTTTTTTCCTATTCAAATGTAGTAACTGCAGATGCAGCTTCACATTTTCTTTATCACAGAGACTTGACATTTATTTATGGCCTCCCAAATGCTGTTGGACTACGTATCTCAGCATCCTTTACAACTCACTGGGATGGGAAACATCATCCATGAATACATGAAGGGCTACACACTGGCCATCCCCACTGTGTTGGTTTTGGCTGAAAAGAAAAGCATTACATATTGCTAAGCATCTCGCTCAAAACCATTTCTGTCATATCTACCTGTAGTTTCAAGACTCATACACCTTCTCATGCTTTGGTCCCAAGAATTTGTAATAGTTTGTCTAGCCATAATGAGTGCCAAACACTGTTCCAGGAGTTGATGATTTCCTACAGGTAGATGGGAGTGAGCCAATGCCCTGAACATTTAAGATGATGGGGACCAAAACTTTGGGCCATTAACAACCAAGTACCATTGGGAAGCAAAAGCCTTCATTCCTGTAAAACATATAAAATATATCTCACTCTAATATGATATATGGGAATGTCCCTGCTGATTACACAATGTTGAGGCCAATGGATTATTCCTTCCCTTCTCTCCCCTCCCCCTCCAACATCATTAAATTGGCTCAGTTCACTGAAACATCAGCAAGATATCAAAACACTGGTTTCATGTCTCCTGAACATATGTTATTTTTCAATAAAGGCATCCTTTATTTTCATCTGCGAGTTATCAGTGACTGAGTAATCATGTCACACATTCATCCATCAGTCTGTGAGGCAATTTAATTTCCCCTAAGCTAACTGACTTACTGTGAACTTTATAGTATCTATCTGAAATATTTGTAAAAATAGTATTTTTCAGTAAACCAGAACACTTCATATTTTGTGTTCCTCAACAATTATGGCAATTCTTCATCTCTCCCCCTTTAGTTTATTCAAGAAATTCACCAACAAATTACATTTGAATTACTAAGCTATCAAAAATGGTTTTAACTTTGTGGAAATGAACAAGAAACTGGAACTAGCAGAAACCTAGGCATACTGATATTCAGTCTGCCTCCAGCACGTTCCTTAAAACAGGCTGTACAAAAGCTTTGGGTTTTGTCTGCATCATAAAGTCAATTGATAAAATGGTCATATTAATGTTAGGATAGTGGAGTAGCTTTAGTTTCAGTTTAACTTGGTTAGTTAAAAAACAAAACGCACACACACAATCTGTACATTCCCATGTTGTCATGATACAAAGGACATAATGCTTGCAGTAGACCTCTAGAGAAAATGTTATACACCAGGCATGTCCAAACTTCGGCCCTCCTGATGTTTTGGACCACAACTCCCAGAATTCCAAGCCTGTATTTCCAATGGCAAAGGACTGTGGGAGTTGTGGTCCAAAACATCTGGAGGGCTGAAGTTTGGACATGACTGTTATACACTATGGGATACTTGATCTAGGGAGTTAAGACACGAGTCTTGCAACACTGATTTCTTATTTGTAGCATTCTTTAAAAGCAAAGAAACCCTATTAAGCTATGATAGATAATGGAAGAAGTCTGATGTTGTGGTGTATCAGACTTTTCCCATTACCTATTATGAATCCTAAACATTTCTGTTCTGTGTAGCTTCCTCTTTTGTTTTCTCCCTCTGGGTCTCCAGATAACTCAATATGGAACCTTAAATTCACATTCTGGAGTCCAGTAGATGACAGGTAGTCAACCATATTTTTGAGTTGTGATGACTATTACAAAAACTCCTCTTGAACAGTAATTTTTAAAATTAATCCTAATATTTATTTCCCATCTAGGACTTTAAAGCAGGTCTGCTAAAAACTGGCAGAAGCCTTGATTCTGTCAGAAATGTTAAAGATCCCTCATATTTCAGGTCTTAAAATAAGATCTGCAGCCACAAGGAAAGTGCTTGACCAGACAGTACAAAATGTTCTAGAGATGAGATGGTCAGCTCAGTGAGGTGAACAGGATTTGGATGACAGCTTGCATCAGTATGGCAGTAAAACTGTATTGTTAAAAATCTTCCGATTTGAAAATTATAGGCAAAGTTGAGAACAAAATATGCCTTTATTTATAAGTTCCTAAAAACAGTATTTTCACAGTTTCTCCTGATCAGCCTTAAAGGAGACGCAAAGATCCGACTTTTTAGACATATGCCAGGTCAGACACAAGACAGGAGCACAAGGAACATAATTTGCAAGCATACACATTTTTATGGAAACAAGTTTAACTGAAATGAATGAATGCTGAAATTAATGAAAATTCAAATAATTACAAAATTAATTTCTTCCAGTTCAACTGGATCAAATGGCCATCCACATCGCAAAAGTGACCTTTTTAAAGTGAAAATAATAAATTTAATAAGTGGTCAAGTAAAACTAATAGCTATGGCTATCCACTACCGATTTATTAGGTAGGAATTGCAGTATAGTCCTAGATCACACTGAATGATGTCTGCAGGGAATACAGCTCTACTCAGGCCTATAGCTAAATTGTTAGGAAATGAGTGAAAATGTACTATCTGTGTTTATACTGATGTCTTCCTTTTGAGAAAAATCTTAATTCTTCACAAAACAGGAGAGATATTCAAATTAACTGAACATAAGAACAGCTGCTGCCTGCATCCCACTCTAAGAAGTTTGTAATTCTGCTGGAGCTGATTTACCGTCACAGATTTCAAGTGACCAGAAATGAACTTTTGAAACAACTTCCTTCTGAATAGCAAATGAAACACCCTTCTTGCTATAGTTTCAGGTCAACAAGGCAAGCCAAGTTGAAATTAAAAGAAATCTGACTTCTATGAGCATCGTTTTGTAGGAGGTAATTTACTTAAGAGGGCATCTTTTTTCCTTTTGTTAGTATTCAACTGCCCATGTGTCAAAGAAAACCAACAACTAGGTTTAGACAACAGACTGCACTTGAAGTTGAACGACACAGTAACAACCTGTATCTGTGGTAGCATTATATCAATGAAATATAAAGTGAATCTTCTACAATGAATACTGGATGCTTTCGTCCACAATGAAATTTGTTTCACACTTAAAATATTTAATCAGATGATATTTTATGAATATGAATGGGTGGCATTTCTTTACCTAAACCTCTTACTCTCTGAAAACAAGGGGAGGGGGAGAGAGAGATATTCCTATAGATTGATGCTTTTATTTTGAATACTGTTCATCAAAACTGGTTCTCTCTGGTTCCTGGGTAAACATCCAGGAAAATAAATACCACAAACTCAACAGAGACAACTAATCTTGCCTTGCCTTGGACAAAACAAAAACAAAAACGAACAAACAAAAAAACCAGTCTGTTAAAGACAACATTCTGTCATGAAAATGAAGTCTACAGGTCTGTATGTGGCAATTAAGAACTGTTTTCTAGGAATGATTCTTTTATATCAAGTAACCAGTCATACAGACATGATGAGAAACATTCCAAGTGATAAATAAGAAACACAGAAACCTTTCCTTCAACACCATTACAAAACTATAACACTATCACCTAAATCTTTGCTATAGTGCCGATCTGCCTCTTGAATTCCCTTTCAATACGTGACATTTTTCAGCAAGATGGCAGATGTAGTAATGCCCTTCATTGTTTAGAGATTTGTTGCAGTAGCTCAAGACTGTAAAGCAGTTTCCTATTCGTTTCACCCAATGACTAGGTACGCTGTTTTATGAATATGCTAACTTCCCCTTATTTTTCCTATAAGCAAAGCATAGAGGTGCTTGTCATAGATGCACACAAACCCTCTCACAGATGTTCCAATTGCTGCCGTGTCTGATGGCAATAAAGGACCCTATAAATTGGCTTGACCATGGGAACTCATACAATTTAAAAAATAAAAAATCCACAGACAGTTCTAAACGAATGGCTCTAAAGAATCCAATCCATTAGGAACAACACCTCCACTCCTTTCAAACGGTGTTCCTCGCCACCACTGTATTGCATTTTCAAAAGTGCATTTTTCCCCCAGAAGGTCCTGTCAGCATGCGTGTGATCCTTTTGAAATGCCTTCTTAAACCAAAATGGGAAACAGATTGAAGTCACGTGCCCTTTTTGAAGCACCCTTACAAGAGAATACTCACTAGAGATCTAAGGACAGAAAATATGGTAAAAATAGAAGGGTCTATGAGGTATGCACAATTCTTTCAATACTTCATGACACTGTAATGCATTGTTACAGAATAGTTCTGCCCCCCCCCCCAGTTTTCCAAGAAAAGATTTCATTGAGATAAGATACTTTGAAAAATGTCTCTACTAAACAGGTAACATGGGGTAGTTACAATATCATAACCAGGTCTGCAGAGTATGTGAAACAGATTCAGCTTGATTGACTACAACAGAACCCACGTTTGTGCAGAAGGAGGGATCTCTACTACAAGATTTGCAGTACAGATTGCTGGAGATAAAGTTGCTGAAGATTCCACGTTTAACTACAACGCCAAATACTACCTGTCATGAATGCATTCTTGCTACAGATGGTTACCTGTGGTGGTTGTATACTTGCATCTCCTGTTCAAATGCTGAATTTGCTGATGTAGTTGTGTGGGGAGACTTACTTTCCAAAAAATATAGAGTTCTTAAAGTACATCATTCAGTCGCTATATTACGGTCCTCTCTTTTTACCAGAGTTTAAAATTCTCCCCCCAAAGGGAAGAAAGTCTATCCAGTATTCTCCTTTCACCTTGGATATTCACATTTGCACATGTCACGTGATGCATTCTGTAAAGTATCAAGTTTCTTGTTATGTATTCAGATGCCATCCATTCACCTTTTAAAATAGGCATTGATAAAAATACTGAAGAACACAGTACCACATACCACCTGACAGAAATGCAAAGCACTGTACAAGAACTAGCCACAAACTGCTAAGTGTCATGTCCCGGGAAACAACTTCCGCTTGTCCCTGAAGGGGAGGGAACGCTCCTGAAAGAGAAACAGCAAAATTTTAGTTACACATTCAAACTACTTCAGAGAGTTTTCTTAGGCTATGGTTATAGTGTACTCAGATGTAACCCTCACTTTCCTCTTGTAATAACTAATGGATTAAAATATCTATAGATCAGTTGATGATGATTTTTAAAAAATCCAATGACTTTTATTATTTCACACAGCAATATTACAAAAACAACCAAAATAAGCAAACTGCAGAGATCAAACTCACCTGGATAAAACTTACTACTTGGAATTAAATAAAAACTACCAAAACAGAAAAGTAAAATAAACAGATAACTGTATGCATATGAAAATAAATAGTGTGTATTTGAAAACAAATATTATTGTATAGATTATTGTATAGATATAGTTTGGAGAGATTTTAAGGAACAAACACAAACAATTAAATTTTCCCTTCACTCTAACTGCCAAATTTTTAATAATCACAGAGAAACTGTCTACTGAACTCCAGACTTCCAATTAATGGCAATTATGAACTTATGATTTAGTGCTGAATTGGAGTCATTAAATAAAGAAAACAAATCTAAAGCTGGTGCTAGTTTCACAGCTTAGTTAGTTATAATTTCAATTTCTCAGAATACTGTTACCCCAAAGGAGTTAATTTTAGAGCAATACCCTCATACCTACATGTACAACCTAGCCACAGAACTCAGAAGAGTCTCTTTCCATGTTAAATATCACTTTTCACAAATTATATATTTCTCTCTTTAAATGTCAATGCTGTATGCACCCATTTCCCCTGTAAGTCCTAGACCCCAAAAAGGCAACCTTTCACACTTATATGACCATGTTCTACTTCACGTTTTCCATTACTTAAATGCCTGACCTACCCTCTTGCCATCCTCATCATTTTTTATCTGCATGACTTTCAGCAAGTCTATGGGTTGCACAAGCACAGAAGTGAAAGGGATGGATTGTAGGAACAGAGCCTTTTTGGCAGCTGCCCCCAGATTGTGGAATGCCCTCCCAAGCGAGCCCTGCCTGGCGCCAACATTGATGACATTCTGGCACCAGGTAAAAACATTCCTGGTCCAGAAGTCTTTTAACTGATTATTGTGGGTCCTGATGGCGATTTTAGTGCTTTATTTTAATATATTGTCTTTATTGTATTTAAATGTTTTATTGTTTTAATTTTATTGCAATTTGATGCTTTCATCATCTGAATTGTTTACTTTGATTGTGAGCCGCCCAGAGACCTTTGGGTAGTGGGCAGCATACAAGCTAAATAAATAAATAAATAAATAAATAAACAAATAAATAAATAAATAAATAAATAAATTGAACCTTGGAGGGCAGCAACAGTCTCCATGCCCTCAAGGCCTTCCCTTAATTAAAAAAAACATTCAAGGAAATCAACTGGCCTGTGCTGATTCAATGACATTTTAATCTGCACTTCTGCCTGTCATAGATACCCATCAATAGCACCGTAAAGCTGTAATTTTACTCCCTTGGATGACTTTCAGTCTGTACAGACACTCCTGGAGAATACCAGGTACATAACAATCAGCTCACGTTTTGAGAAACACATCCCGTGAGCCCTAATGATAGCAGAGTTCCTGGTAAAGTTAAAAACCTTGTGTTGCTATTGTGTTATAAACCTGCTTTGTGGTACTTGCTTGATGAGGAGTCCTGATTGCTCAGAGAAAGACAGACTATTCTATTATTAATACACAGGAGTTGGGCCAGGTTAGTTAGTTTTAATTGATCCTGAAAACATGAGACGTCCGACTACCTGGAAGTTTCAGCTAGTGCTAACAGCTGCAAAAAGGACAACGGAGCGTCTAAACACATGGAAAAAAAGATTGGCGGGTGACAGTAGTTGTGAAGAAACCATGCACACAAATGCACACACAAAGCGGAGATGGCTGATTAGGCCTGGATACGAAGCCATTCCTTCACTGTGTGATAACAAATCTTTGCTGGCAAAGGTCAGAGGAATGGAGCACACAGCTGTGTTTTGCTTGTAGCATGAGGGACTTTGAGGAGGGGGAGGGACTTTTAAGCGTTGATTTAGAAAACATTTTTACCTGTTTTGTAAAAGTGTGACAAGAGATCCTCTTTTTCAATGAACCGCTGATATAACCAGACAGTGAGGGCTTCAGGCTCAACAGGTACATCTTTAATTGGAAAAATCCTACATTTTAAAGAAGAACAGGACTGTTAATTAGCCATATTAAACAATTCCTCATTATTGAAGTGAATCTAGTTGGGGTTTTTTTTGTCATTTTCAGACAGGATCATGATTTGGAATATACTGTATTTTCCCGTCTATAAGACCCTGCCATATATTATACCCCCACACACATACTTTTAAGACCCGAAATTGATAAAATTAATAAATCCTCCTTGAGGTCCCCCCCCCCATGTTTCCTTTCCTTTCCGCATTCTGAAGACTCTGCCTCTGATCAATCTTTGGGAAAGCAAAGCAGAGAGGAGGTCAATCAAGCCAGAAGGAAAAGAAAACAGCAGGGGGTGGGGTGTAGAAGAACTCAAACTGACCCCGCTGTTTCACTTTATGCAAAAAACACAGGAGGGAGGAGTCCTCAGTTCATGGAGAGTAAACAAAGGCTGAAGGAAAGGAAGGGAAACAGCAAGGACAGTTTGTGTTCTCTTCCACCCCACCCCCATCCCTCAGGAAAGGCTTACTTCTGTACAGATGAACCCCCCCCCCCTTAATTTTTAGTGTCATGATATGGAAAAATAGTGTTGTATACATGGAAAATATGGTACATTGGTATTTATTTATTTATTTATTTTAGTTTTATAACGTCTAATGTAGATTATTCCAAAGAACATCTTTTCTTCTGTACAGTATAACCCTTTCCCCTTTGCAACACATGTTCAAAACCAGAGGCATACTCTAAAGCTGGAATCCAGTCATAAGTCAGAACTAGGGTAAGCTTACTGAAGCAGTGGAGATAACAGAGTTGTTGACTCACCAGATCCCTACTGATTGAATGGGTCTATTCTCATTTCAGTCTGTAACTGGACTTTAGCTTCAGTCGCTTATTTATTCCATGCTGCCAGAAGGAAGTCAGAGTGGCTCAGGCTAGACTTTTAAATGATGGTCAGGATTCAATTCCAGTTAAAGAAAAACTGAAGCAATCCTAAACCTGAGCTCAGACCCAAGACACTATTGTTCTTAAACCAGCACAAAGAGAACCACTTGGACTACCTTACTGTATTGTACTAAGAGGTGTTTTTACTATTTCAGAAACCTCTACATTTTGAAAGCACTAAAATGATTTAAATCTCAGGTCAAATACTTCCCACTCCCTAGATTCTGGAAACAATGAATGCTGACCTCTGAGCTATGAACTAGAACCCCAAGAACCTCTACTGTCAAAACTGATAATCCAAGTTGTTAGAGTAGGTCTTTCAAATCCCAAACTGCCTCAACTACTGTGTTGAGATTTTATAGTCCTACAAATATACTCTGTTCAAGCTTTACTCACAACAAAATCCAATTACAAAATAAAGCCTGTAAATGTCATAATCATCATGAGCATCAACATCATCATCACCTTAGAACTGCAGAGCTGGAGGAGACCCTATGGATCATAAAGGCCAGTCCCCGTCAAGGAGGCACAGTGAGAAACCAAAGTCCTGACCTTTAGTTCCACAGCCAAATACAATTGAGCTATCCGGCATATGAGCGCAACAAATTGCCTTTACCTTGTCAACCTAGTTCTGACTGACTTCCAAGATGAAGCAATACTACTGGTGGTACTAAAAATGTCCCATCTGCTTCAATGAGGGTTAAGGTGTCAACAGAACATTTATTATCTTCTCGAAGGCTTTTGTGGCCGGGATCTGATAGATGTTGTGAGTTTTTTGGGCTGTTTGGCCGTGTTCTGGAAGTTTTTCTTCCCAACATTTCACCAGACTCTGTGGCCAGCATCTTCAGAGGTCAAGGAGCTCAGGGAACTAGGAGTTCTCTCTGTGCTCTGGCGTATACCCTCTGAAAATATTAGCCACAGAGTCTGGCAAAATGTCAGGAAGAAAAACTTCCAGAACACAGCCAAACAGCCTGAAAAACTCACAACAACTATCAGAACATTTATTGTTTTTAATTATCTATTGCGTTTAATACATATCCCCTTAAAAACAAGTAAGTCTTCTGACAGCTTAGCCCTCACTGAGGCAGATGGGACATTTTAGTATTCTATGTCTGTTTTGTTGCAAAACTACCCACGTTTTACAATTACTAATCACCTGAACTGTTCTAAACCAGAACATGCTTTGCAGCACCAAAATAACTTCCTCTGGTTGTCTGTAGAATAGCCACTGAGCATCATCTCCCTTAGCAGAGCTACTATTTTTTTACCGCTGCAAAACTCTGTGTCATGGCAATATTAAAGCGAAATGTTTTGCTTATATACCGCCCCATACCACTTCAAGTAATCTCTGTGTGGTTTACAGCTCAATTACAGCATGCAGGCTACATGTTGTCCCCTCCCCCCAGCAAGCTGGGTACCAACCTCAGAAGGATGGAAGGTGGAGCCAAACATGAGCCTGCTACCTGGGATTGAACCCCAGGCCATGAGCAGTTTTAGCTGCAGTACAGGCATTTAACCACTGTGCCACAAGACCATTAAGTCTCCCTGAAAATAAAAAATAACACTTGTCCTTTGTGCTTTCTATTTGTTTTCTGACAAAACTTTAGTGCTTTGAACTGGGAATGATACTAACGTTAATTTTAAAGCACAGACATTTTGTTGAGGTATGCCTGTTGCACAAAGGAGAGCTGATGACACTTATTCATGTGAATACGGGTTCCTTAGTTCTGATGGCTTGCATATTATGGAATACTCTTAATTGTAAAGCCACAATGGGTGCATGTCTATATCTTCAATATATGGGAATTCCCATGGGGCTCAGAAATTAACACAGAAGTCTCTTGATGCAAGTTTTGGGTTGCATTTGCCTAGAACTGAATGAAGAGTTCTCTCATCTAGTTGTGGCCCACGTCACTGCATGGGATTCAAAATGAACACAAATACATCTGAGGCAGGCTGCATTCCTTGAAAGCATATGCCAGGTGAAATGTTAATTTTCAAGATGCCACAGGATAGTTCCTTACCCCGACCTAAGCTGGTTTCTAGAGTTGAACACCAACCCTGTCAAGTACACTTCACTGCCATAATCTCTGTGCAGATCTGGTCTTAGAGGACTTCCCTGAGATCCAAGGAGGCAAACTGCTTTGTTTAATTGTTCCCATTATCTCAGCTAAAACCTTTACACAGATACAGTGTGCCAGGAGGTTAGCAAGGTACTCAACTTAAATAACCAGTACAGAAATTATTTCTAAAGGAGTAGTTTATATTTGTGCAAAGACTGATACGCTTAAAGAAAATAACCAGGGACAACTGAAACCCTGTATCTACTTATTGAAGCACAAGAGTCAAGCAAAGCAGAAGCCAGAACCAAAGTAACATAAAGTGGAGGAACATGAGAGATGTCGAAGCAACAATGAATCAAAACTAGAAGACAATGAACATTATCCTTCATCTGTCATCTGAAATCCTCAGCAGCGAAGGCAGATTTAATGACCCAATCCTACTCTGAGAGGGTGTCATATTTTCTTCCTGTGTAATTGAGCAAATCATTCTATTATCAAGGTAGGAAAGTGCCCATTCCCCAGTGAATGCAGGCAAGGGCAATTAATTAATTAACAAGGACTCATCTTAAGGTCTTGGAACTCTTAGTCAGAAAATGATACAGAGGCTTAAGCAAGGCCCACACTCACTGGAAATGGAAGGGCCATCTAGATTCTAGAATCAGACAACAAGGACAACTGCAAATCCTCCTCCAGCAATTGAAAAGCAGAAGCTGATAAGAAATCAGCCGCATCCCCAACTGTATCATCACTATCTCTCTATTTTGTGTCCATGCTCCTAATTTGAATTTCAACTCTGATTTACCAAGAGTTTGCCACTTATCTCCTGGAAATTATAGCATTAAATACAACATATGTGGCTCAGATTCTCAATACCCATGTAGTTCCTTGACCATTCTGGGGCACTTTTGTGAAAATATTTAAAGAAATACACATATAAAGCCAAACTTTCTTTACATATTATCTCAATAGGACAGATGGTCAGAGGACAGTAGCTGTGGGAGGACAAAGAAGGGATCTATTGAATGCAAACATTCAAGAACATACTGTGTCATCTGACGTTATTTCACCAACTAGTTTCTGTTGACATCATCGCTAGCCCCTTTCCCCCAGGAACTTGCAATGACATTATAGCCTCAACGTGCCCGGAAGATATCGAAAGGTTAGAAAAGTTGCTGCTTTCCATTCTCATTAGTGAACTCTCCAGCGTACATGCCTTTTGGCTTCTCTTATGTAAGGCTGCTGCTGTGCACTGGACTTTCTGGTTAAAGGAACAAAAGAGCTACTAGCTGAGGTTAGGGTTCAAAAGGCAGTCTAAACTAAAAAAAAATTCTTTTTTCAAAATCAGGTTCAATTCACCACTGTACCTTGCATTTGCCCATTTTGTGCTGTTATGCTTTCATCGCTTTTGGAGATTTTTAAGTACTAATTAAACTCAAGTTCAATAAACTGTAAAGATGTCATGTTACTTTACAGGTAATGGTGAAGGCAAGAGCTACAGTCAGGTGTACTATATTTTTTACAACAAAGGTTGTCAAAAGAAATTTGGGAAGCATCTAGAGAGGGTTAAGAAGGTCCTGATGTCAATTCTATATATATATATATATATATATATATATATATATATATATATATATATATATATATATATATATATATATATATATATATATATATATATATGTTTTCTCCTTGATTCACAAATAAATATAACGATAAACATGTTAATCAGAGAATCAAACACTGAGCAAAATCCTGTTGCGTAACTTTGTGCTGGTATAACCTAGATTGGGTGCTAGAAGCATTTGATTTTAGGTAATTAAAAGCTGTCTATTGCAATTGTTTTAGGTTCCTACGGCTCCCTTTTTGGGAAGCCTTTGGGAGTCTTGAGATGGGTGAAGGAACCCTGTAATAGGAAAAAAATTGCTGCAAGATTCCTACAATAATTCCCCCAAAATTATATTTCAAACTACAAAGTCTGAAAATCCCATCCCTATAGAAGACAATAAAGGAATAATCATACTCATTTATGAGTCTAAAATGAAGCAATAAAGGATGTCAGGGACAAGGTTTTAGTAAAAAAAATAATATGAAAGAATGCAGCGAGACATGATAGGTCACACCTGGGACAGTGTCCCTCAGGATGAGTGCCACTAACAGAGTCTCTATTTCTAGCAGCTATTGTTTTGCCATTGATCACTGAAAAATCTGGAGCAGAAACTCAGATATTGTCTAGAGCTAAGAGGGAGGAACATTTGAAAGGAAATGTACCATACAGTTTAGGAATATGGGCTATTCCAGTGGCTGCCCAGACGTTATATTCCAATTAAATCATTTGTGCATTTTAATCTTTTTATATTCCGTATTTAACCTAGCATTTTGGTAAATGTGCATATTTGTATTAGTACTTTTAAATCTGTTAGTATTGTGTTTGCTAAACTGGCACCTTGCTCATGTATATATTATCTGTATTTATGTGTAATTTGGTGGAAGCTGAATGACCGAAACAACAGTAAAGTAATTCAATACTATGGGCCATCCTTGCAGATGTAATCTATCTATGTCAAAACCAGAAGTTGAACTGAGTTCAGAAATAATTAACATCACCCCATCAAATGTTTGTTCAATCTGTTCTGTACTAGTCAACATCCAGCTGCAGTATTTCACATCAAATAACATTTCCAGAGCAGCTCTGCATGAAGCATGTTATAGTAAGACTGGATTTGAGGGCATCAAAATAATTACCATAGTCTTGCTTGCTAGTTAGGTAAGGACACTGGCATTCAGAACATTATCTGCTCGAGCTAGTCTTTTGCACATGTGCAAAAAGTGAGCCCAGTTCTATCAACACTAAACCCCTTAGAACAAAGAATCAGTGGAGTCCAGGAGCTAGATCAGTACTGAAATCCAGAACTGAAGCTAAACTCAGAAAATAAAACTGTGTGTGTGTGTAGAAATGCCTGATGCACAGTTGGAAATAGTGGATATTCCACCAAGACATGTTTAACAACGACCCAACACTCTTTAAGGGCTGCACATGGATGAGGGTTCTTCCCTCAATGGGAAAGGGCAAGTAGAGACTTCATGGCACAATGACTTCCTTCAGATCCTAAGTCAGTGATGGCGAACCTTTTAGAGACTGAGTGCCCAAAGTGCAATTCAAAACCCACTATTTTTTTTTTTTGCAAAGTGCCCATAGAGCCATTTAACCTGTATACAGGTAGCTATGAAGGGGCGATGTCGGGGGCCCACAGAAAGGGCTGTGAGTGCCACCTTTGGCACCCGTGCCATAGGTTTGCCATCACTGTCCTAAGTGATGGATCTGAGCACAACGGAAGTACCAGTTTACCTTCAAAGACTGTTCTTAATTTGAACTCCCTACAGCTTTTGTTACTGGCCCACTGAGCAGGAAAAGATTGGCAACCACTACAAATACTCGTATCATAATTTCCACACCGAAAATTATTCACTTATCCCAAAAAGGGAAGGGGAAACAGTTTTGAAACATAATTTTTTTTAAAAAAAAAATCAGTTCTGTCACATTTCATTTTACAAGCTTTAATTTAAAATAACTGAAGGTTTTTTCCCCTACCTGTAATGTACATGGGTAACTGTCGGTCGTCTATAGCCGAGAATCCACGTCTGGATGTCTATGGGTTCAGCTTTGGGATAGGCAATAGTTGTATCTATCACCCACTGAAGACCTTTTGGTTTACTTTCTATGAGAGAGGATTATAGGAGAAAAGGAATGAAGTAGGAAAATTAGCTCTTCTGCAAATACAAGTAACATAGTTCTGGTTCTACTGTTCCATTTCATCATATGTCATGTTATATAGACAGGGTTTATGAGAGGGGACCCCAGCAAGACTGACTGACTCCAGCCCTATCTCATGGAGACCCTCACCTTGGCCAAGGGTGCACTGTCTTTCACTTGGCCATTGGGCTGTGTTCTCTCAACTTGAATAATATTTAGTATTCTTTACAGTAAAATATGTTTTATCCCTCCCCCCAAACCATGAGGAGGGTGCACAGTTGAAAATAGTCCAGACCTCACTTGAGTTCTCAGCTGCCCTACATGCAAAAATAACAAAAAGCACATGTGAGTTCTTATTTCTTTGACTGGACAATTATCTTAAGTTTCAAATCACTGCTTATATAAATGGTTCTGCTTGAACGTATTTTGTCTTGTCTTCGGTATTCAAATTCTGGATATCAAACTGCTCATCATTTCATTCTGCCATATAAAAAGTGTTCTGCTTATTCCTGTCACGCAGCCTTATTATAGTGAATATAAGGGGGATAACCACCACTGTTTACTTTTAAAAGTCTTGTTATCTTATGACATTTCTCTAGTCACAGAGGATTCAAAGTTGGCACAATATATAAACATTTGGCTTTCTATCTATTCTCTTAAATATTTATTTGGCTAATTAATCCCAAGATTTAGCCTAATGTTTAAATGTTTAACTAAGTGCTATATTCTTTGTGACATACTCAGAATAGGCAGAGGGGCTCACACTGAGGCTGATATAAACAGCTGCAAATTCCGGGCTCACCAGCTTTAAACTGGCTATCAAAAATATGCAGAATCCTGTTGCACCGTCCTAACATTTATTTCAGCATGAGATTTTGTTGTCTAGTCCTTCCACCCCTCTCTTCTTACTCTCTTATTCATTTAGTTCAAATCATACGTTATATATGACTTGTGATAAGAAAGAATTCCTTAAGTGAGAATGTCTGATTCTCGCAGGAAAAGCTTTATACATCTCCCACAGCCTACAAATTAACTTGCTTTGTTTTGTAACTAGGCATCAGTTTTATTGCTCAGTCATGGAAGGTGTGCCTGAATCACATCTTTGGAGCACTGAACTGGCCATTAGAAGCTGAATTCTTTATCTGTTACCACTTGGTCTTCAGTCTTAACGTTTCAAAAGCAGTCTTTTGTAATTTAGCTGCTGAAATCCTGTTGCAATAGCATATACTGTGCAAGGATGATAAAATCATCATCTGCAGTAGATTTCAGAAATTAGATTTCAGATTTCCCTTTTGTCATGGAGAAGCCATTAAGGACCATGAGATGAAGAAGTCTTTGATTTTCACTAGTCCTGGGTGACATTTATAAAATCACCCCACCAGCAACAATTTTCAATCAATGACTTCCCCTGTCCTACAGCTCCCAAACTTTTCCGTATAACCAAAAGGATCCCATCCCACAGGAGCCCAGGACATGACTCACCATATCCAGGCTGATTCAATGTGCATCTTCTAGTGTGATTTACTAAACAAAAGGATTTAAATTGATGACATTATATGCCAGGATAAGACAATTTTAAATGTTTAAATTACAAATTGCTTGTTGTTGATTTAGAAATTTTTACAGTCTTATTTGCCTTGCTGCTTTATGGTATATTATTGCTATATTGGGCAAAATCCTGCTGCCTACACCATTTCTTTCCTGGCTGAAAGGAAACGGTTTAACTTGCAGTCAAAAGTTGCTACTACTAATTAGCAAGCCCCTACTTGGATTCCTCATTATGTACCAGTCCTGTACTATGGTTTGGGACGCAAGCAGGTATTATCCAAGAATGGGCTTGTTAAATATTAGCTATCTGTTGCCGTGAGCTATGCTATTTCCCTTTCACCAGGATAAGTACACAACAGGATTTTGGTGCCTATATTATTTTAAATATAAGCCACATCAGAAGCGTTTGAAAATTAAGATTCAGGAATCTTAGTTTAAGTGAAAGTAGAGTAAATGATTGCCACTGGCACGTCACATAAGGGCCTTCCGTGCCACAAGTTTGGGTGGACATCAAATCCTATAAACAGAACAACGTTCACCAACCATACTGTAAACTCCAAAAAACTACCATCCTTATTCTAAAAGATATGCAGAATGGTAGAATTACCATAACCCTCCTGACCTAACTCCCAATAGCAGCAATTACTAAGCTTGAGCAGCTAAAACATTTTAAACAGCATTATTAGGCACATTAGGGTATTGTCATAAGAGGGGGCTTTTGAGAAAGGCGTTGAAGGTTGGTTTCGTTAGTAGATGGGAGACATCATTCCAGGTAAAGGCAATAGAGTAAGAGAAAATAAAAGGGACTCATGTTGGCTGAAAAGCAGGATATAAATACAAGAAATAAGTGAAGAAATGGGAACAGAAGAACTGACTGGAAGGGAGACACTGTGATCTGCCACCTAGAATAAGATCAAAATATGTCATTTTAAAACAGCTTGATCCATTTTTGTATGGTTCCCTCTGGGGAAGCCTCATACCAGAGGGCCTGATCTTGCCTTTTGTGTTAGAGTTCCTGTTCAAAGGCAATCAATGTAAAAATGCCTCTAGGCACAAGTAAAGGATGATAACGATGCAGTTTCCTATCTGACACTCTGCATAAAAATATTCATTTTAGCTGACAGCACAGATGCAATCCAAGAAAGCTAACCAAACTAAGAGTCTATCAAATCCTACTTAGAGATGTAAAATTTCCAGAAATTTTGAAGCTTGGAAAAAAATCTGTTTTTCCCGTTTTTTTTCTAGGAGAAAACAGAAAGAAAAAATGTTACATTAGCACTCCCCACCCCCTTTTACAGCTTGAAAGTCATTCTGTTACTTTAGGAACATAAAATATGACTAGACAATTTGACTTGGCATAAAAATGATCACAACTAGCATATAAAAACATAGTGTATCCAAACAATTATTACAAACAGAATTTACTTTTTTAATAATATTTATTTGTAATTGTAAGTAACAAATGGAGTAACAATCTCCTGAACTGTATACTAGTTTATGTGGAACAAAAAAGCCTCTACAAAACAATGTTTAAAAATCCAGAATTAACCATTCATATTTCCTCTCCACAGTATTAAAAAAAGAAAAGAAAAACCTCATTCTTGTAAAAAGAATTGAAGAGTGGGGAAATGTATGGAAGGAATAGGACCAAATTTCAATGAATGGGCATGAAATTTAATCAGAATCATTTTCGTTGCTCTATATTTTCTTCCAGTGCTTAGAGGCCTAGCGAAGATGACAGGACAGAACCAAACACACCCACCCACATGCAAAAACAAAAGTGAAACTTTTTTCTTTTTCTTGTGACAATAGCAGCACCTCCCAAAGATGCATTTTGTTCTTGTGTTGGAGAGTTCAGTTCTGTAACCTAGGACTTGCTTCTTTCTCAGTGCACAGAAATTAGAATAATCTGATAATATGCATATATTTTAGAAATGGTTTTGATAATATTAGAACACCCTGTCTTAAAATTCATCATGTTAAAATAAAACATTCCATAAGCATTTTTTCTTTTTCCAATTTTTCAGGAAAAAACCCACCAAAAGGCTTTAGGGGAAAAAACCAGGAGAAAAACATTTCCCCCCTGAATTTTTCTAGTTTCTTTTCTGGGCCTTCACAACTCTAGTCCTAGTCAGCATTTTCACCTGGAATAATAATAATAATAATGATAATAATAATAATAATAATAATAATAATAATAATAATAATAATAATAATAATAATAATAATAATAATAATAATAATAAATTTTATTTCTATGCCACCTCCTTTCTCCCTGAAGGGACCCTACCAAGAGATATTATGGAGGGAAAGAACAGAGACAGCTCCTGAGCCCCTCCTTGGAACCTGACTGGCTTACCTACCTCAGCTAATCTTATCTCTTGAAAACAATATTGGGGGGAAAATTAAAATACACTTGAATTTTATTTTCACACAGCAAACAATTCACTGGATTCGACAACAAGCCAAAGTAATTCTTCAGTTTTGTTCCCTTATTTAATTTGCGTTATTCAAAATATTTTATCTATCTATGGTTTATATCCAGGGAATTCATGACAATTAAGTCAATGAACTCCAAATTTCCATCAATGGACGATACAGCTTCCAGTATTATGAAGAGAGGAGCAACATTCTTCCTGATCTACTTCATCTCATATGCACGTATATATACACTTCCATTATATGTTTAATTATTCACTATTCTTCAAGGCTAGAAAAGCCACAGAGACTGTAACATTTTCTGATAAGGGAGTTGTTCTACTTCTAAAATACATGTAATATCTTATTTGATATGCGGCAAGAACCAAGGGAAGAACCAAGAAAATCCTCCCTTGATAAGATAAACTCTGGCTCTCTTGCAGGCAGGGAGTGTCAAGTAGAATAGCCTCGCACTAACATTTCTCAATGTACTCTTTAATAGGGACACTTCCATCTAACACCAATATAAACTCTCTCAATTCAAACAGCATTCAAAGAAGGATACAGCTTCCTAACAACAAATGACCAAAACACAGTGCAGTCATGTTTTAACAAAATGAATCAACAAACAGCTGCCCAGGGTTTGGAAATAAGACTTCATATTACAGGACTCTGGGCCTGATTCCAAAGTTCATATATCCTTAAACTTTTTTACTCTATGAAGATCCAGGCTGTCTAGATAACTTAGTGAGTTTATTATCTAGTTGTAGAGCCAGCCTGTGTAGCCTTGGACAAGCTGCACAGTTCCAAGGCACATGCACTGTACGACCTGGGTCCAAGCTACCTCAAAGATTGAATCTCACAGTATGAACCGTCTCGGGTGTTAAGGTCATCAGGAGAAGCCCTTCTCTCCATCCTGCAACCCTCACAGGTACAGTCTCATGGGAACCCATGAAAGGGCCTTCTCAACTGCTGCGCCCAGACTCTGGAACTCCCTCCAGGACTGCCTCATCTCTGTTGTCCTTCCGGAAACAGGCAAAGACCTATCTCTTCAGGCAAGCTTTCCCTGAATGATGGACTACCATTATGTGTATTTTATATGAATCTATAGGTTCACATAGACTTTGTGTTTATGACTACTTATAACCGTGTTGCTTTAATGTAACATTTGTCTATTAATGCTGTAAGATGTCCTTCAATTCCTTGTTCTCAATTACATGAACTTATCTTAATTGTATTGGACTGTATATTATCCCTCATTACTGTAAGCCACCTTGGGTCCTTTTCCAAGGAGAAAGGCAGGGTAAAAATACTCTAAAATAAAAATAAATAAATAAAAGAAGGGTATGGTAAACCATCTCTGAGTACTCTATACTTAGAAAACCCTTCAAAATTTACTTGACAGTAAACAATTATATTATACAGTGCTACCTCTCCTTTCAAGTGGCTTGACTTAAGAGTGGAAAACCATTGGTGTTTTTTAACTTCTGCCTTAAAAATTTTAGATGCGGTCTGCTCTACTTACAATTTTTTGTCCAATTTATTTCTTTATTCATTTTTTATTTTTCTAGATAGGGCTGCTCTACTTAAGCGTTGTTCAACTTAAGAGCATGCATTCGGAATGGATTAAAGGCAGCACTGCAACAATAATGAACAGCATATTGCTTAGATTTAATTCTAGAAGACACTGCAGAAGCAATGTGCTGCTATCTGCAGACCAAAATAAATAATGCAGTTTAGAATGGAGTCCCAATTTACCTCTTTTGCATATGACACTGACTTGATGTAGCAATTACATGAATATCTTCCCTGAGAACTGATAATAAAGCCCAGCGTGTTCAGTAGGGTTTACTTTCAAAATAATGCCCTGTATCCTATTCAGCTTCTTCTGAATGGGAAGTCATAACCAGGGTAATGATGCAGGATTACGCGACATCTGCACTATACGGGAGGAGCCAGGCTCTCCATCTAAAACCCATCAACTTAGAAATGAATATGGTTCTATGCAACTGGATTGCCAATACGTACAGCTGCATAAAGAAGTCTGGTCAGCGTCAAAGTGTTCCAGAACAGATAGATGTGAGCCAGGGTATACATAAAAGCAGCACAAACAAGGTAAAACAAAAGCAGCAGTAAAAATGGAAGTTACCTACCTGTAACTTTAGTTCTTCGAGATCACGTCTGTGTATTCACACTGAGGGTTTTACTGCGCCTGCGCAGTGGTCACCGGCATGTATCAAGCTTGTGGCCGTTAGGACCTCCCCTTCTCTCTGTGCATGCTCCTCCTTTCCCGCGCTAGCGTGCTCAGTTCCCCAGCTATCCGCCGCTGGAAGACAAAAAGAGAGAGTGACGGATAGAGGGGAGGAGGGTGGGACGTGTGAATACACAGACGTGATCTCGAAGAACTAAAGTTACAGGTAGGTAACTTCCATTTCTTCTTCGAGACGTCTGTGTGTTCACACTGAGGGTGAGTAGCCAGCTCACTTACCGGTGGAGGGCCGTCACTATAAAGAAGAAGAAAGAATGGCCCGTCCAAAGACGGCATCAGACCTGGCCCTGGTGTCCAGACGGTAGTGGGAGACAAACGTGGACGGGTTGGACCAGGTAGCCGCCTTACATATGTTGCCTATGGCTACTCCCCTCAAAAAGGCCGTTGAGGAGGCAACGGCCCTAGCAGAGTGTCCCCTCGGCACGGACGGTAATGGCACTGCGGCCGATTCATACGCCAGGCGAATGGTGGAGGAGATCCATTTGGAAATGGTTTGGGAGCACACCGGGACACCCGCTTGAGGGTTAGATGGCCGGATGAAAAGTCGTTTAGACTTTCTGATGTCTTTGGTCCTGGACAGGTAATACAGAAGAGCTCTCCTGACATCTAGGGTGTGGAGAGATTTCTCGACGTCCGAGGATGGTGCGGGGAAGAAGGTGGGTAGAACCAGGGGTTGGCTGAGATGGAATTCTGAGGCCACCTTCGGAAGGAAGGAAATATCCGGAAAGAGGGTAACCTTCATAGGGTGGAATTGAAGGAATGGCGGGTCAATTCGAAGAGCGGCGAGTTCCGATGCGCGCCTCGCAGAAGTAATGGCCACGAGGAAGGATGTCTTCAGTGAGAGGGTATATAGTGGCACCGAGGCTAGGGGCTCGAAGGGTGGTTTAGTGAGGGCCCGGAGGACGAGTGTGAGGGACCATTGAGGAACAAGCGGCCTGCATGAGGGACGGACGTTCCGAAGGCCTCTGAGGAAACGTTTAAGGTCCTGATGTTGGAATAATTTGGCCGCGTCAGAAGATGGCGGCTGATGCGCGACGATGGCAGCAACGTAAACTCTCAGAGTAGAAATAGAGAGTCCTCTATTGGAGAGTTGGAGCAAGAATTGGAGAACGGTGTCGATGTTGGTGGGCGAGGAGGGCAAGTTGTTGGTTTGCGAGAAGTGGAGAAAGGCTTTCCACTTGTAGGAGTAGAGGGCTGTCGTAGACGGCCTCCGTATATTGGACATGATATGTTCTAGTGTAAGAGGATTATCCAGGCCGTTAGGTGGAGAGACTGGAGGTCTGGATGGAGAATGGACCCGTTGCCCTGAGAGATGAGGTCTGGGCGTTTCGGTAGGTGGCGGAAGTCGGTTGCCATGGCTGAGAGTGTGGCGAACCATGGTTGACGAGGCCAAAAGGGTGTTATGAGAATCATGTTGGCTGAATCCATGTGAGCT
Source organism: Phrynocephalus guinanensis (assembly GCA_037367245.1). Lineage (NCBI taxonomy): Eukaryota > Metazoa > Chordata > Lepidosauria > Squamata > Agamidae > Phrynocephalus > Phrynocephalus guinanensis. The sequence continues at coordinate 53,306,806 of CM074733.1, forward strand.
TTGACCACGGTCTTCTGAATTAGTGGAATTGGTGGGTAGGCGTATAGGAGAGACGGATACCACTTGATCGCAAAGGCGTCTCCCAGGGAGTTGTGTCCTTGTCCGGCTCTGGTGCAATAGAGAGGGCATTTGGCATTGTCCGGTGTGGCGAACAGGTCGATGCAGGGTCTGTTCCACAGGGTGCATAGCCTCTCGTAGATTTCGTCGAGGAGATTCCATTCGTGAGTGTTTGTGGTGAGTCGGCTGAGCCGGTCCGCCTGTTGGTTGTTTTCCGACGAAATGTGGATCACCACCGGGAATATGTCCCGTTTGGCACACCAGTTCCACAGGCGAGTGGTGAGGAGAAGGAGGCTTCTGGAATGAGTCCCTCCTTGTTTGTTGATGTACCACAGCGCTGTGGTGTTGTCCGTTGTTATTTGGACAGTCTGGTGGAGTAGCAGGGGTTCGAAGGATCGCAATGCTTTGAAGATTCCTAGTAGTTCTAGGAAATTTATGTGCATTGTTCTTTCTTTGCTGTTCCAGGTGCCATGAGTGTGGAGATGATCGCAGTGGGCTCCCCAGCCCGTGAGGCTTGCGTCCGTTGTGATCGTCCTGGAAACTGGACGTGGCGTGAAGAGCCGTCCCTCGTTTAGGTGAGTGGTAGCCTGCCACCAGCGGAGGCTGCGGTGGATCTCGGGAGGGATAGTGATGTTTTTGGTGGGTGGGTCGTGTAAAGGATCGAATTGGCGAAGGAAGCACGACTGGAGTGGACGGAGTCGGAGACGAGCATGGGTGAGTATGGACGTTGTGGAAGCCATGAGGCCAAGTAGGTGTTGGATCCGCCTGGCCGGACTTGTTGGTTTGGATTGCAGGGACTGAACCGCCCGTTGAATCTTGAGTTTGCGTTCTTCTGGGAGGAAGGCTCTGCCTTGGACGGAGTCCAACACTGCTCCGATATAGCCGACTACTTGTTGCGGGTGGAGCGAGGATTTGCTGTCGTTGATGGTGAAGCCCAAAGAGATGAGAGTGTGTACGGTGAATGCAATGTCTCGAGTGGCTTGTTCCCTGGAGGGGGAGACGACCAGCCAGTCGTCTAGGTAAGGAAATACTTTCACCCCTTGTAGACGTAGGAAAGCAGCGACTGGAGCGAGACATTTCGTGAACACTCTCGGGGCTGTTGAAAGGCCGAATGGTAGGGCCTTGAACTGATAGGTGTGATGTCCGATTTTGAACCTGAGGTACTTCCTGTACGCCTTGCGGATAGTCAGATGGAAATACGCATCCTGGAGGTCGATGACTGCAAACCAGTCTCCGAGGTGGAGGAGCGGAAGAATGTTTTCCAAGGTGGTCATCCTGAATTTGGTGTGAGTGATGAACGTGTTGAGATCCCTTAGGTCTAGAATGGGGCGTAATCCACCGTCCTTTTTTGGGACAGTAAAATATGTGGAATAGAAGCCGAAGGTGTCGGTGACGGCAACAAGTTCGATGGCTTGTTTGTTGAGGAGAGTGTTGACTTCCTCCTGCAGGGGTGGAGTTGGTGCAGTGGTTATGACTTGTCCCAAGGGAGGCATCGAGTGGAATTCTATCGCGTACCCCCATTCGACGATGGTGAGGACCCAGGAATCCGAAGTGATCTGACGCCACCTGGGAAGAAAGGGTTGCAGTCTGACATCTGGGGGATGCGGGCAAGGCGAGAGTGGGCTGTCAAAGGTTCTGTTTGCCCTTGCGTTCGAAACGCCTACTTGGTTGTTGGGGGCGTTGCTTCTGAGGTTGGGGCTTGTAGGATGAGGAGTTGTAAGAGGAGCGCGGTCGCGGATGTTGTCTCTGTGCCGAGCCCTGGGTAGTGCGTTGCCAGGAGGACTGCTGTCTCCGGTAAGGCTGATGAGAATGATATTGAGGGTTGGAAATGGATTTGGCGTTCTTCCTCATCTTGATGAGGTTGTCTATCCCCTGGTCAGTGGTGGAAGCGAATAGCCCTTCTCCATCGAAAGGGGAGTCTTCGATTCTGTTGCGGGCATCATCCGTGATATTGGTGGTCCTGAGCCAAGCATGTCTGCGAAGGTGAATAGAAGTAACTAGCTGTTTGGAAGCAGCGTCAGCGATGTTCCTGGCTGCAATAGTCTCATAGTCCACAAGGGACATAATTTCCGAATGGAAGGCGAGTAGTTTGGCCTTCTGGTCTTCTGGCACAGTGTTTATCACAGGCAGAATCTCTGAGAGCAGGTGCCTAGTGTAGGCTTCCATCACACAGAGGTAGTTAGAAGTACGAAGGGAAAAAGAGGCGAGGGAATAATGGCGTCGGCCAATAAGGTCGAGTTTACGCCCTTCCTTGTTACTGGGGGCAGCGGCAGACTTCCCTTTCGCTCTATTTTGGACCGCATCAACAATTACAGAGTTGGGAAGAGGATGTTTGTCAAGGAATGCGGTGCCCTCACCATGCGTTCTATACATGTTGTCGACTCTCCGTGACATAAGAGGGATGGAAGAAGGGGTCGTCCACGTCTCCTTGATGCGTTTGAGGAGGGAAGGTATAAATGCCAATCGGAGAGGAGGCGTCTGATTCTTGTTCAGGTGTCCGAAGAACCTACAGGATTCAGCTTCCTCGTCTTGCTGAAGTTGGAGGTCCATGACTTTTGCAATCTTGTGGATTGCCTGAGAGTAAAGTTTCATATCCTCCGCTGGTGAGGGTGGTTGTGTGTCAGCCACATCCGATTTTGGAGTGGGTAAGTCAGCCTGGGAAGAGTCCGAGCAGTAGGAGCATTCGTCTTCCTCATAATCAGAGGGGTCTGGCAATGCTTCATCCATCGAGGTAGGGGAGTTAGAGTGGCGTCCCCTATGGTCGACGGCGGGAGCTTGTTCAGCGTCTGGTAAAGTACGCTGCCTCTTATGTGGAGAATGAGGTGTGAGTGAGCGACGCCGAGGGGCGTGAGACGGTTCCCCTTCCCTCGTAGGGGAGACGGGGACTTGGATATATTTGTATCCCCGTCGAGGAGGGGGCAGAGTGTCAGCGTTGGAAAAGTCAACACGCCGTGAAGCGGTCGCCGTCGGCTCGTGACTCCAGTCCCTCGAGCGTCCGGTGTGGTAGACATCCATATCCCGCCTAGGCGCTGGTGGACTACGGCGTGAAGCAGGGGATTCTCGGCGCCTAGGCGATTCTCTGCGCCGGGGAGGATCTCCATGTTGTGGAGAGTCTCGGCGTCGATGGGGCAAGTCTTCTTGCCTTTGAGGGGATTCTCGGCGTCGGGTCGGGGGGTCGTGACGTCGAGGCGGAGAGTCTCGGCGTCGGGGCGGGGAGTCTCGACGTCGAGGAGGAGAGTCTTGACGTCGTGATGGAGATTCTCGACGTCGTGGAGAAAGAGACGGCGATCGACGTCGTGGAAGAGGGGACGGCGATCGACGTCGTGGAGGGGGAGACGGCGATCGAGTGTAGTCGCGGGGGGTTGGAGAGCGACTAGCATGGCGGCAACATCGGCGTCGTGGGGCATCATCGACGCCATGGTCGCCTCGAGGTTTGGTGGAATATCCGTCGTCTCGACGTCGAGGGGATGGGGAGTGCTCATCCCTCTGAAGTTGACGTCGGGGAGGGTCAACGGCATGGTGGTATTCGCGTGCCCCTCCTTGATAAGACTCAGCATGAGTCCGCTGCCTGCGCCGTGGTGGAGATGCCGGCGACGTTGAGCGGCTGGTGTGACGTCGGCGGAGTTGAGGGGTCGGGGATCTATGGTCCTCAACGTGTTGTGGGCGTGCTCTAGCGTCCTTAGAAGGTGGTTTGAGGGCGACGTCGACAGGCTCGTCGGCGTCGGAGGTTTCGTCGACGTCGAAGGCAGACTTAGAAGATTTGGGTTGGTGAGTCGGGCGGTCCACCTTGGCGTCGGTGATGGCACGTTTGGAACGCCCAGAGCTACCGACAGATTCTGCCATAGCTGACCGGTCATGAGGGTCCTCTCTCCAGCTAGAGGAATGAGTGGACCTGGGTGAAAGGACCGGCATTTGAGCAGAGGGAAGATCGTCCTCTGCATGATGCCCCAACGCGGCGGCGAGAGTGGCCGAAGTTGAAGGAGCTGGGCTGGTGGCGAAAGCCGTGGGTTTAGAGGAGGGGGCTGTCGCCTTTTTGGTTTTAGTTTTATGCTTTGGTGGAGCGGAGGCGGAAGGCGATGATGGAGGGGCCTTTGCTGAGGCCTTTGTTTTCAGGGGACGGCTCGTGCTTGGAGAGGTGGTTTTTTCCTGTTGGGATTCCATGGGAGCAAGGGATTGTTCCCAGAGGTAGGCACGAAGGCGTCCCTGGCGGTGCTTGAGTGCTGCCCTCGTTAATTTTTTGCAGTGGGCACACTGGTTGGGTTGATGACCCTCGCCGAGGCAGTAGAGGCACAAACTGTGGCCGTCCTTAAGGGGGATTTTGTTTGTGCAGTTGGAGCACCTCTTGAAAGGGGCTCCGGAGGCCATAAAATGGCGCCCGGGTCGAGGGGGGTGGGCGGAGACTCACCAACCGTCGTTGTAGACAGAAGAGGAGGTCCAGAAAGAGAAGGAAAAAAACCCCAAAGGGGTTGGGAAATGATTCCCGAGGGAATCGGATGAAGAAAAAATATTTTGAAGCTCTAATAATTCCTTTTTCCGCAGGAGCTGAAGAATCGGTGACCGACCACAGCGGCGGAAAAAATGGAACTGAGCACGCTAGCGCGGGAAAGGAGGAGCATGCGCAGAGAGAAGGGGAGGTCCTAACGGCCACAAGCTTGATACATGCCGGTGACCACTGCGCAGGCGCAGTAAAACCCTCAGTGTGAACACACAGACGTCTCGAAGAAGAACCAGAATTTTTTTAAAAAAAAAAACTCAGACACTTTGACTTGTAATAAGTTGCCCGGCTGACAAAATGGAAAACGCCTCCCTTGAACAACATCAAGCATTTGCAGCATATGCAGTATGATCCTAATAAGGTGTAGAACACGAAGGGAGAGCAGTGAATGACTTCTAGAGAGAGATATGAAGCAATATGGCCACGGAACAAAGGATTTTCGAACTAAAGGTGAGACCATTAAAACTATCAGGCAAGTGAAGTAACCTCAGTCACAAAATGGGTCAACCATAGACACTAGCATTTCACGCAATAAACCTTATGATGTTATAAGCCCCCCCCCCCCAAAAAAAACCCTTTTCCTGCTAATGGACTGAGTAAGGCTCCTCCCTCATAAATTCATACCTTTGCAGATTAAATCTGAATTCATCCATTTTCTACTTCAAGGAAATAATTTCAATGGCCATATATCTGCTTAATAACAAAAAAAGCAAAAAGCAAAGTGTTCTGCTTATATACCGCCCCATACCACTTCATGTAGTCTCTGGGCAGTTCTACAGTTTAATTAAAGTATGCAGGCTACACATTGCCCCCCACCCCCAGCAAGCTGGGTACTCATTTTACTGACCTCAGAAGGATGGAAGGCTGAGTCAACCATGAGCCTGCTACCTGGGATTGAACCCCAGCTCATGAGCACAGTTTTAGCTGCAATACAGGCATTTAACCACTGGGCCATGGGGCTCTTATAAAAGGACCTTTTTGTCCAGATATGAACACACTGGTACACCTTTCTTGCATCTTAACTCTTGTACATTCTCCAAGAACACTACAGCATGAACCTAACAGTCATTAAGCTCCATATATACTGCATCCCTAGTAGCACAGAAACTCTGAAATGAAACACACACTTTGAGTCAACATATGCAAACAACTTACAAGAAGTTACAATTTGTTAATTTGTAATAGAAATGACACTGATGATGACGTTGCTCAGATTGTAAGGCATTATGGGTATGGATACTGTTACTTGCAACCAGTTCTTCTAAAGGAGAAGGAAAGTAAAAAAGGAAAAGAATAAGACAGCCAAGTATTCAGTATGCCTTCAAACACCTAAGAAAATTAATATTCTAAACCCTGGATCAGCGGACTTTAAAAAATAGTAGAAACTGGCTCAGTATACTGCTCAGAACAACCCTCTTTAGGGGGTCTGCCAAATTTAGCAAACACCTTTTGCTTACAGCACTTTCTAAGCAGGCACTCAGTGGGAGAGGATAGGTCCCCATCAGAAGTCGGCTCAGCGTCAAAGTGTTCCAGAACAGATAGATGTGAGCCACGGTATACATAAAGTAAGCACATAAAGCTACCAAAAAACCCCAAACAAAACCCCAAACAGGGAAAGAACTAAATTTAACAGTTAGCCCTACTCCCTGTAAAAAAAAATCTAAAGAGGATAAAGATCATGCAAAGGAACAGCCCCTATGCCGTATAGAAGACAATGCAAAGAAATAAGAGGAAGATCACCAGAAATTTTAATTGCTAAAAATAAGGCAGGGACTGTTGTTCAGAACTATATATTCAGCTCACTGAATAAAACCAGGAGAACTACTAACAAGGAGAAATGGCCCTAAAAGAAGAAACAAAGGAACAAAAAAAAAGCGAAATAAATTGTTGCATCCAGCTGATGCTCTGTCTTTTGTCATTGGAGAACAGAGGACAGTGTTTTTCTGTGTTTTTGGTGATTCGCCCTCATCAAACTTATCCAGACCAATGCCTCTGAAGGTTGCTGACAGAAGCTCCTCCAGATAAAAAAAGCCTTCCAGAAACAGGACACAGAAAAGTAACTAAACATTACGTAAAAGGGGAGGAAGAACCAACCTGAAATATGTAAAAAGCATCAAAAAATTACCAAAATGGAGAGGAGCAACTATTTTTTTAAAAAAGGCAAGAGTACTCACATTCTGATCATAACGCATTAAACCTGAAAAAATGCATAAGGAGCACAAAGGAATCTTACATGTAAAAGCTAAAATCTAAAGCCTATGGTTTGCCTCTTTCCCTCTTCTGGCTTTTTATCAAAGAGCTAAGTCGCCTGTCAATAAGCATCCCTCCTGGCAGCAAGTGCTAAAGTTAAGGACATGTCAAGAAATTCTTGGTCCGTTTAAGGCTGCCCCCTCTGCTGCTGCAATCCTCCTAGTGCTCTCTTCTTGCCAGACTTTCAGATAAAGTAAAAGAGGACTTCAGTCTAATTGAAGTGGACAACAAGGTTAGATAATAAGCAGCAAACTGAGAGTGGTGAGAGGACATTATACAATTCCAATCAGACCAAGCCTCAGCATTCTGCCTCTACAAAACTCCCATTATGCCCCGAACATCTCAGATTGTCACAGGACTACACTTTTCTGTTATTATGGATGGATGCATTTCTTTTTGTTTCTGCAAATATTCTTTTTTCTTCAAAAGTGCAAGTATTGAAAACAACATAGCAGCGTTTCTGAAGACTTTCCTCTTTTCCAAGCACCATTTGCTTGACAAGTAATTTGTTGATATGAAGTAATTTGTTGACATGAAGAACCCACCCAGAGCTGCCAGTGGTACATCTAAAATGCTATTAAAATACAAACTATTGACAAGAAATGGGTGGCGGGGAGGGGAACCAATGATAGCAATCACTTTCTTCTAAGGAGAGTAATAGACATAAACCTTTTAAAAGAACTCATTGCCATGGCATTTTCCAGCCCACAGGCACCATAAAGAATAACATTATGCTGAACTAAAAGGAGAAAATGTCTCCATTAAAACCATTTAGCAAGGAACCTACTGTAAACAGTGTGGAATTCTGTAACACTGTAGGTGAGAAAGCTATATATTCTCCCTATGGTATTAAACGTGTAACACATATACCACAGGAAAAAAAGTTAAAGACACAGATGTGAGAATTTCCATTGTCTACTGAAAACCTCCCTCACAATACTTCCTCCTATATGATCCCAGAACAATTAAACTTAAGCAGTCAGAATATTCTAGAGCAACCTGTAATTTCCCTTTTTAAACAGACCAACAAGCAGTCACTAATTAGGAAAGGGCCTGAAGGGAATCTGGATATGTTATAGCAGTGCTGCAGAAATGTGTGAGGAGGTCATATTTATAGAGCAGTACAAATCTAATTTGTATTTAAGTTGGCATATGAAGCACGGTCTATAAAATATACTACAGAATAAAACATGGCACTCCTTTTAAGATTCCAGTCAGATGGCACTTGATTTCTAACATTTACAATTCTCTATACCTGCTTCTGCAGCGTCTCCACCTGCCAGAGTTCCATTTTCTTGCTGAGCTACAAGATTTTTCAGTATAACTTGTGTGGCCCCAAGTCTTGGCAATGTAACATGTGTGAGAAATGGCAAATTGTTTTTCTTGGCAAATGCCTGACTTGTTTCTCTTCTTTTTCGAAGAAAACCTCCTTCTGGAAACAATACAATCCACTTGCGATCGCGGCTCCTGTAATATTTTTCTAGATGTTCCTGGAGAAGCACAAGCTGCTGGTCACGGTAAGCTTTTCCCTAAAATGGAAATAAGAGAGATACTTAAGTCAAGTTGCATAGAATTAGAGCATCTGAGTGAAGGCTATGCGTATGCAGTTGTGTAGCTGTGAAGGACCCAATGATTTGTTATGCATGACTAGTGGGGAAAATACAAGTTGATTCGCTAAACTTCACACCCATGGAAATTGGGTTTTCCCAGGTGAATTCACTGTAGCTGTCTAGATTTGTAAGTATGAGCAGGGGCAGAGGCAGAGAGCTCAGTTTAATTGCACTGAGCTCCAACAGCAGAAACTGACTTAATATGTGTAGTTTTGTAAGAGGTAGCCATGTTAATCTGTGCAAGAATTCCAGACAAAAATCAAAAGAAAATAAAAGTCAAAAATTTGTGGCAGCTTAAGGACTAATATATTTTAATGTGAGCTTTCGTGGACACGTCCACTTCTTCAGACATTCTGCTGGTACATGTCTGAAGAAGTGGATGTGTCCACGAAAGCTTACATTAAAATATAATAGTCTTTAAGGTGCCACATGTTATTATCTTTTGTTTTGATTTTGATTTGACTTAATAAAGTGCTTACACTTTATTGACTTAATAAGTGCTTACAAGTGCTGACTGGCAATTCCCCATTTCTTTCTTTCTTTCTTTCTTTCTTTCTTTCTTTCTTTCTTTCTTTCTTTCTTTCTTTCTCTCTAAGTGTTCTTCCTAAGTGTTCAGTCACTGAAGTGAAACCTTTGCTGAGGTGCAACTGTTTTGCTTTGGCTTACAAACATTCAAGTAAGTGTTACTTTTTAAAAAGAAATTCACCAAGCACATTATTTTACTGAAGTTGACTGCAAAAAAGGAAAGGACAGGTTACTTACCTGTAAATGTAGTTTTTTGAATGGTCATCTGTGAATTCACATGAACTTGTTGTTCTGCACCTGAACAGACATCCACGGAATCTAGTTGTTGCCCCCACCCTGTCACTCAACACATGCTCTTCCATCTATTCATTAACTCCAGTTCCCATATCTGCTGCTATATCAAACACGATACATGACAGACCATGGAGTGAGTTGTGTGAATTCACAGATGACCACTCCAAGAACTGCACTTACAAGTAAATTGTTCTGCTTTGTGGCCTCCACAACTTGCAGTAATAAATGACTAACAAACTTATGCATTAGCTAGTGAGATCTCACGTGAATGATGATGAGATCATTGCTTGATCAAAATAAGCATCTAGTTTAACTCTGATGTCCAGCGCTTAATGAATGTCATGGGCTGAAACCATGTGGCTCCCTTGCAAGTGTCATTCATCTGAACTCCCTTTTAAAAAACCATAAAGACAAAAAACAATCTAGTAGAATATCCCTTTAAGGAATGTAGAACAGGGTTTTTTTTGGTCAACTGTTAAGACAAAGTTATGTAGTTATGTGATTTACTAGCCACTTGGACATCCTCTGTGGGGAAACATGATTGCCCTGCTGATTCCCTTGGTAACAAGCAAATAGCTTACTATGTGTTTAAAAACTTTGATTGTTAACACACAGAAAGCCAGAACTCTATGAACATCTAGCATGTGCAATGATTTTTCTAGTAGTAGGGGCTGGAAAGAAAGTCAGCAACACCAGAGGGTGACTGATATGAAAATCAGTTATGACTTTAGGAAGAACGTCATTGTAAGAACCACCTTATCTCTGAATAACTGTAGAAAGTGAGGATTGCAGCATAACACCGCCAGATCACTTGCCTGTCTGGCCAATGTAACATCAATCAAGAATATGTAAAGAGATTATTAATTTTTTTTTAAAAAAAAGAATATGTAAATAGATGCAAAGTTATAGAGTCGTAGATAGGAAGTTGCCATCAGTTCAAGTAGAATTTTGTCAAGGCACAAAGAACGAAAGGCAGAGGCCATTAAGATAATGGTGCTCTATGCCCAGGTAGTGATTCCGTAAGCCTTTTGGAAATCTTTTTAATGTTTCATTTATGAACACTGTGAGGTGAGCAGGTCTGTTTTTTGCCGCTCAACAATGGCTTATGGTTAGACCTTTACAGGTAGGCAGCCCTTTTTCTTTCAGGTGTCAAAGAACACATGGGACTGTTAAGTAGAGCTGGGGGATGACAATCTTCTTCCACTGAGTTGTTGATGTAGTACACGGTGGTCGTGTTGTCGACCACCAGTAATACATTGCCGGAGATGTGTCGGACAAACGCACGGAAGGCCTTGAAGACTACGAGGAACTCCAGCTGGTTGATGTGGAGGAGACGCTCCTGAGGGGACCAGATATCGTGTAACTTGAAGTCCAAGCATAATGCTTCCCAGCCAGTATTGCTTGCGTCCATTGTCACTTGTACTGTAGGAAATGGAGCACGAAACAGGCAGCCGACCATGAGGTTGGAGGCGCCCGGCCACCAGGTGAGTTGAGGAGGTAAGGGTGGTAAGACGGTCAAGATTTTGGTGGGAGGGTTGAGCATCGGGTTGAAGCAAGAGAGGTACCATGCCTGCAGGTGGTGCAACTTCAGCCTGGCATAGGTTAGTATTGCTGTCATTGAGGCCATGTACCCTAGGAGCTTCTGCACCTGGACAGCCCGCACTCAGACGTGGGGGTTGCTCCAATGAAGGAAACAACTGGGAAAGGAACAAGTTTTGATTTTTTATATTGATTTGAAGGCCAAGTTTGGAAAGAGTTTGGAGAACAAACTCTTTTTTTCGCCTGTGACTGGGACTCTGATACGATAAGCCAGTCGTCTAAGTAAGGAAACATTGTGATACCTGGGTTCTGAGATAGGCCATTTGGTCAAGACCCTTGGAGATGTGGCCAAACCAAATGGCAGGGCGGAATACTCGAAAGATGTCGCCAATAATGAATCTCAGGAGCCAACCGTGCACTGGGTGGACTGAGATGTGGAAGTATGAACCGGTTACTCACCTGTAAGGGTAGTTCTTCGAGTGTCCTCCGTGAAGCCACACAAGTTGGTTCTTGAGCGTGATGCATTAAGGCACCGGAAAGAGTTCTAAGCAAGAGATCACATCCGTTAGTCAGCTCCCCACCACGCATGTTCCCGTGCGTTCCCGCCTTGCGCCTCAGTTCCCTCTACGCACAGCACTGACAAGATGAGCAGTGAGACATGGCGAGAGGAGAGGCAGGCGGGTTTGTGTGGCTTCACAGAGGACACTTGAAGAACACCCTTACAGGTGAGTAACCGGTTCTTCTCCATCATGTCCTCTGTGAATCCACACAAGTGGGTGAGTACCAAGCTACCTTACCGGTGGAGGGAAGTCACGGAGAGACGACCTGAGAAAGAACCGCCCTGCCAAAGGCTGCCGAGGACTTAGCCTGGGTATCAAGGCGGTAGTGCTTGACAAACGTGGACGGTTGGGACCACGTAGCAGCCTTGCAAATATCATCCAAGGATAAGCCTTTGAGAAAGGCATCCGAGGAAGCCATCAATCTGGTGGAGTGAGCCCTGACAGACTGTGGTTGAGGCTGATTAAGTATTTGGTAAGACAGCCTGATGGTGGCGACAATCCAGTTTGAGAACCGCTGTGGCATAACCAGTGAGCCGTGGTACTTGGAATCATAGGAGATAAGCAGGTGAGGAGTTGATCTGAGGGACGCAGTCCGAGTGGTGTAATAGAGTAAGGCCCTGCGGACATCCAGTGAGTGAAGTTGCCGCTCCATGGGGGACAATGGAGAGGGGAAGAAGGTAGGAAAAACAATAGGTTGGGATAGATGAAAGGATGACACAACCTTAGGGAGGAACGAAATGACCAAGTGGGCAATCACCTTGTCCCAAAAGAACTGCAGAAAAGGCAGATTGTGGCGCAGTGCACAGAGTTCACCCACCCTGCGAGCCGAAGTGATGGCCACAAGGAACGCAGTCTTGAAAGTCAATAAGCGGAGAGAGGTCGTGGCTAAGGGATCAAAAGGGGGTCTGGTCAGGGCTTTGAGGACCAGTGGCAAGGACCATTGTGGAGGTACCGGCTTTCGATCAGGATATGTGTTGTTCAACCCTCGTAGAAACAACTTTAGACGTGGGTGCCTGAAGAAGGCTGAAGCGGGTGAATCCAATGGCTGATGTGCTACAATAGCGGACAAATAAACTTTGATGGACGACATAGAGAGGCCCGATTTCTTTAGATGAAGCCGGTATCGCAGGACCACCGTGAGTGGTGGGTCAATATGAGGAAATGAATAGCTCTTGGTAAAGCTGCAGAAGCATTTCCATTTCAGAGAATAGGTTCTATGAGTAGATGGCTTCCGAGCCGCCGCACAGATTTCAGCAATTAAGGGTGAATCCTACAGGCCATGAGGTTCAGGTGAGTAAGGTCTGGGTGGAGAACGCGGCCTTTGTCCCTGGATAGAAGTGTTGCAAAAAGTGGAAGCGAAAAATGTTCCGACGCCATGCAAAGCAGGGTCGCAAACCATGGCTGTCGAGGCCACCACAGAGTTATCAGGATTGCATCTGACCCGTCTTGGCGAATCTTCACAACCACCCTGTGGAGGAGAGGGATGGGTGGCAACATGTAGAGAAGGTGACGGGACCAGCGAAAACATGAAGGCATCGCCCATCAAACGGCTGCTGATGCCCGCTCTGGAGCAGAAGCAGGGGCATTTGGAATTGGTCAACGTGGTGAAGAGGTCTATGAAGGGGCGACCCCACTTACTCACCAGAAGCCAGAATACCGAAGGATGGAGCTTCCATTCATGAGAAGTTGATGATTTTCTGCTGAGGTGGTCCGCTAGCAAGTTTTCTTCTCCAGATAGGTGAATAGCTGTGGGAGTAATCCGATGGAGGATACACAAGTCCCAAAACTTGATGGCAACTTGAGGAGAGGAAGGGAGTGGGTGCCTCCCTGTTTGTTGATGTAGTACATCGCTGAGGTATTATCCGTGACAACGAGTACTACTTGGCCCCTGATGAGAGGGAGGAAGGCTTTGAAAGCCTTGAAAATGGCCAAAAGCTCCAGTTCATTGATTTGTCTGGTGCAGTCCGAATGGGGCCACTAGCCCTGAATCTGGTGGTCTCCGCAGAACGTCCCCCAACCAGAAAGGCTGGCATCCGAGGTAACTTGAATGGTGGGGGAGGGAGGATGAAAAAAATAGCCTGCTAAACGGTTGGAAGGGTTTAGCCACCATTGGGAATGTAGCCAGACATGAGGAGAAACATGGACGGGTTTGGACGGTGGATCCAGTTCTGGGTTGAATTGAGAGAGCAGGCACATTTGAAGGTGTCGGATACGAAGTCTTGCGAAGGGCACCACCGAGGTGGTAGATGCCATCAGTCCAAGAATACGTTGAATCAGGTGAGCCGGAACATGGGAGTTTGGTCAGATGGTGCGTAGGAGGTCCATGATGTCTAAGACCCTTGAGTCCGGTGGAAAAGCTCTCTGTCGGCGGGAGTCTAAAATGGCGCTGATGTAATTTATGCATTGAGTGGGGGCGAGCTTGGACTTGTCGAAACTGACCTGAAGGCCCAGCTCCTGCAGGAGTTGGAGTGTGAAGCAGAGATGTTCCATTGAGGTCGCCACCAGAAGCCAGTCGTCTATGTACGGGAATATGACTATCCCCTGGGTGTGCAGAAAGGCAGCGACCAAGATGGTTGTTTGCCAAAGGAGGAGCAAAATGCAGATGTGAATGATGGTCGCTTAGGTTGAAAGCCAAAGGGCTGCTGTGGACAATGCGGAATGATGTTAAGTTTTCTAGCAGTGTTTTGCTTCTTATGCCTATCCTCCTTCAAGTCATCCATTGTGGGGTGGAAAAGACCATCACCTTCAAAAAGGAGGTGTTCTATTTGCAGTCTTGTGGTCATCAGAGAGGCCTGTAGAATGCAGCCAAGCATGCCTATGTAAGTCTATAGCAGCTCCTAAAACCTTTGAAGTGCAGTTGAAAGCATGCCTGGAGGAGCATATTTGCTGCGCTGCAAGGGCCATAGCTTCTTCAAAAATGATGGAGGCATCTGACTTCTTGGATTCAGGGATGATATTCAAGAATGGTTGTAAGTGGGAGAGAAGCTCCCTTTGATATGCCCCCATGGCTCCTTGATAGTTCGATATTTTAAACAAGAGGGCTGCAAAGTTGTAAATGTTTTGACCAATAGTTGTCTAATTTTCTACCCTCCTTTGAGAGTGGGATTGGGACCTGTTTGGTCCGAGACTGCACTTGAGAGGAAGCAATCACAACAGAATTAGCTTGTGGGTGTTTGCTTAAGAAAGGTGCCTTCTCGTCATGCACCTTGTATAAAGATTCAATCTTTCTCGAAACCAACATGGATCCAATCTTCTTGAAGGACTCCTCTGCCATCGAAAGAAAGGATGGGATCATGGAGAGGTGTACCGGTGTGGCTTCCTCCGAAGAAATCTTCCCCAAAATATGATCCATGTGGCATGGTCTCAGATGGTGTTTCGGGAGCTCGATGGATTTTGCCACCCGTAGCACAAAACCAGTGCAGTTGTGCATGGCTTCAGATGATGAGGGTGTAAAGTGCTCTTCCGTGTCAGAATCAAGAGTAGTAGCAAATTTGGGCGACTCCTGATCAGAAGAATCATCGACTTCGGATGGCGAACCTGAATGCGAGGGTGTATTTGAGGTCGAAGGATGGGATCGAAGATGCAAAGTAGAAGAGTCCGCCGACTGAATGGACCACTGCTCTCCGTCGAAACAGAGAGAGAAAGCAGGAATAGGAGGCATCATACTGATAACCCAAAGCCGAAGGCATCGAAACTGAAGACCTATGCCTTTTCCTCGGGATCGAAGACCCTGGCTCATGATCAGTAGATGTCGAGACCAAAGCTGTAGCAGGGAGCGTTGTGACCATCAATACCAAAGAAGTCTTCATGAGGACTGAAGACTTAGATACAGTCAGAACCGAGGGATCCTGTAGCGAAATGGCTCCCTGATAAGGTGCAGCTGTTTGTGGTGCTTCTTTTCTTTGTGATGCATCTTGACCTTGATCCAGACAACTGGATTCGGCTGTTGAGACATGGAAGTTTCTCCGACAGGCACCAGAGTGTTTGGCAATTAGGTAGACCTCGAAACAGCAGAAGCAGTCAGCGAAAGGGTGGACCGAGACACCGGTGACCTCAATGGAGAAGAAGCCTGGAGAACAACAGTAGCCAATGCCATGGTCGGATCCGAGGCTTCTGTGCGAGACTGCGTATCATTTGGAGATGTCGAAGCCAACGTAACTGGAACAAAGAGATCCTTCATCAGGCTGATGTTGGGTGTCTGCTCTGAGACCTCGCTATCGGAAGATGAACTCGAGAACTCTGATGGAAAGAGTGGGTCAAACTCCAGCAACGAGAAAAGGCAGGAGTAGAACCTGATGGGATCGAAGGTTCATACTCGATGAGAATCACCTTGGAAGTCTTAGAAACCGAAGTTGAAGACTTTTGGGAGGGTGGTTTCAGATTCATTTTCTTCTCAAAGACAGGCAATTTTCGAGACAGAGCCTTCTTGGAAACAGACAAGCTTGAAGCAGCAGAAGGAGATTTTGTTTTATCCAAGGATTTCAGAGCAAGAGATTTTTCAAGCAGGAAAGTGTTGAGATGGTTCCTCCGGTTTTTAAGAGCCTGGGCACTGAAACCTCTACAGATGGGACAGGCTTCAGGACAGTGGAATTCCCAGAGGCAGCGAGGGACTTTGGCCCCACACGAAACGCATGTCTTAAAAGGGGGCAGAAATGCCATAAAGTCTCAAGAAAGTACAAAAAAGAAGGGGAAAAGCGCTTCTCACAGGGAGACTACAAAACATGACCTCTTATTGTGGTGGTAAGAGGGAACTGAGGTGCTTGGACAGGAAGCCTCTTGCTCAGGCCTGCCCAACAAGTAGACCGTGGGCTACTTGTAGCCCGCAAAGGTTTCAAAAGTAGCCCTCCGGCCATCAATAAAAAAAAGTGAGGGGATAAGTTCTCCACCCCTCCCTCCCCCATCCCAAGGACCACCACTTTCCCAGCAAAGTTCTGGGTCAGTCCCCTGTTCCCCCCACCGGCCAGATGATCGGTCTTGTGACCAGCTGAGTTGCTGGTGCGGAGTGAGGGGAGGAGAGGGGAGAGAGGTGGGGTTGCAGGTGTGCCCATCTCCTTTGTGCAGTGACATCTCCCTTCTTCTTCCCCCCTGGACAATTGCCTCCTTAACGTATTAATTAATTTTTGATGCATTCCTATGGGAAACCGCTGCTCTACTTACAATTTTTTTACTTATGACCATGTGCTCAGAAGGAATGGATAAAATTCGTAAGTAGAGGTTTTAGTGTAGTAGCCCTCAAGCACTTTGTGCCGGAAAAAGTAGACCTCAGCTTGTTCAAAGTTGGACAGCCCTGCTCTTGCTCATGTCCAGGGCAAGGGGGGGGGGACTAACAAACTTTTCTATTGCTAGGGAAGTCCAACCTCCATGTGTATGCGCTGGGAAACCCATCTGTGTGGCTTCTCAAAGGCCACAAAGGAGAACTAAAATGTCCACTCGGGCATGATCAAATGCTGGAATCCTTCTTGGCAAGCATATGCATACAAGATATGCATATAAGAGGAACTGCAGAAGTTGCCATAGCTAATTGTAAAAGTGCCATTTGTAGTTTGACTATATGCCTCATTGGAAGCTCAGTACAGCTGGCAGAAGATCTGCATCTTGCCAATTAGCAGCAATGAGCCACTGCAATTTTCAGTTTCTCTTGTGCCCACAATAAGAATTTGGCCATTATTTTTCCAGTCCACTATAACCCACAAAACACTGTGCGGAAGGCTATATAGGCAATCTTCAGCATCCTAAGAGGAAGAATGAGACGTTAAATGTGGAACTTGCAACAAAACCTTGAAAAATGGAAGTGTTTCCTGTTCAGCATTTCATTTGCTCAGTCAGCTGCGGCTACCCCGCCCATCACAATACTCAATTCCATTCCCCTCCCACACGATTTTCAGATAGTGCCTTGCTCAACTATAACTAAGATTTTTCTACAGTCTGCTAATACAGCCCTTTTGTGTGTCGATGGCTTTTTTCAGTTACATAAACAACAACATTCATCTCTGAAAAGCCGGAAGAGGGAATTCTATTGAAACATTTAAAAAAGCCCAAATCAAAGAAAAAAAAACAAATAAAGAATGGAGAGTGGAGAGCTACTCACAAAAAAAGCTGTATATCTAAAATTATTTACAACAGGGTCAGGGAATAGCTAGGCCACAAACCATATCCAAACCACAAGACTGGAATGACATATCCTTTGTCATGTTTTTCCCCTGAAGCTCTGCTCACTCTAAATGGCTTCTTTTCTTCATGATAAGCTACAGATCAACTCTTATTTCCACTCACTGGTTGGAGATAAGAGTTTGGACTTTGTCTGGCTCAGCACGGGAGAAAGACAGTACTTCCTGTAACACTGTCCTGGACACCAAGGGCTTTCCTGTCTTAGGGGTGTCCTGAGAAGAAAACTGGTCTCCTGATTCCTCTACCCTGAGGGAAGATCATGCTGCTGTTAATCTGAAGAAGAAAGAACTAATTGGCTGTCCAGTATTTAAATGAAGAAGCCTTTCTGCTTTTATGAACAATTAGTCCTGTCTGTACCAGCCGTATAATAACAATGTTTTCTTCGAAAGAAAGAAGTGTGGCAAGATTAAGAGAGGCACATGTGGGGCTGAATGTTATTCTTTTTGTGTTTTTTAATCATGTATTGGGATCCTAGCCCTAAGAAGCATGCACGGACTATTAAGACATATATAGAAACACACATTGTACATTCTAATTTTATGCCAGCAGACAAAAAAAAATAGTACTTTTCAAGACAACCTGTATGTAGCAATTTTATACCAACTGCATACGTTATCTTTATTTTTCAGAATTCTGCTTTCCATAGTAATGAGGTCAACCCATGAGATATATAGGACAAGCCTTCCCTGAACACCTCTAAGTCTTCCTTGGTTTCTGCACACATCATTCAACACTGAATGCTAACTCTACTTCTGGCAGGATTTGGGCTTTCAAGATGTTCTGCACACCCTTGACAATTAGAATCCTCCTTTTAAAAAAATAGCTAAGAGTTTCAGGAAGTGGAATGCTATAATCAAAATACTTTTTCATTGCTTATGAAAAACTATATAACCATGTACTTCATCATTTGCTGATCTAGTAATGAGATTAATTCATTTACTATAAAAGATTTGAAAATGCTGACACCGTCAGATATGAGAATCTCTGCCTATTTCTCCACCCCAGAGAAGAAAATTTTACACACACACCTCTGCAAGAATCCCAACCAACAGACTATATGCCATAAAGGTTGTTCCAGTTTTGCCTTTTATCTCATGGATCTGCATGGAAATGATATTTGGGTTTGTTATAGTCTCTGGCATCTTGATTTCTTTGTGACTAATAAAAAAATCCTTTCTCAATCTGAATAACAATATGACACTGTGGACAGCACTGAATAGACAGACTGGTTTTACAAGAACAAGCTTTGCAGTCACATGCCTCCATCTTCCTACTCTGTATACCAAGACTAGCAGTTTCAGCCCAGTTTATATAAACCAGGGGTCCTCAAAATTTTTAAACAGGGGGCTGGTTCACAGTCCCTCAGACACTGTTGGAGGACGGGCTATAGTTTGAATAAAAATAAACAAATTCCTATGCACACTGCACATATTTTTGTAGTGGACAAAAAACAGGAAAAATAATACAATATTAAAAATTAAAAACAATTGTAGATCCAACCGGCACAGATTCAGACCTTTTCATTTTCTCCCTCCTTCTGGTCCTTTTAAGCTCATTCAGACTCTTCCCTCCTTTCTCTTCTCCCCCCCCCGAAATAAAAATGGGGGCTTCCCTCCTTCCTCCTTTTGCCCAAGAGGCCCCCCCCTTAAACCTGCCAAGGTGAGAAATCAACACCCCCACACACACCAAGAGAGAAGGGGGAAGGTGCCGAAGGGAGAGACCCAGAGGAGGAAAGGGGGGCAGGGGAAGGAGCCACACCTGGAAACCCTCCTCCACACCTTCAGCTACCACAGGTGTGGAGAGGAAGAGGAGGAAGAAGAGGAGGAGGAAGGCTTCTTGCCTTCCTCCCTCCCCTTTGGGGTCCCCAGGCATCCCCTTTCCTTCCTTCCTCCATCCCCTCCTTCAAGCCAAGCCAAACATCACCCCCCCACACACACACACAACAACCGCCAAGCCCCAGATGGCCCTCTGCCGCTGCCACTTGAGGAAGCTCGGCAGGGGGGAGAGGTCACGCAGAGAGAGGGGGGAAGTGGGCCTCTTGGAGAGGGGAACTCTAGGAATGAGCCTGCCTCTCTATCACCACTTGCCCCCTTTTTATCCCAGCCCCTCCTCTCTCCCTCCTCCATAGGAGGACTCTCTAGGAATGACACTGCCTCTTGCTCATCTCCCCATCCATCCATCTAAGGGGGGGGTGCAATGGTTGGTAGGCCGGATTCTGGACCCTGGCGAGCCGGATCCGGCCCCCATCTCGTAGTTTGAGGACCCCTGATGTAAACCATGTACAAAACATTATCAGCTCCAAATAAGGGTCAAGGGTATTTATGTGTAATATATATGGAGAGGTGGGAATTCTGTTAAGTCTATGGCTTGTGTCTGCTGTTAATACCACACCACAATGTCACCATAGCTGTTGCCCTGCTTCCCTGTGTGTCACTTTCCCCAGCTCTCCTTCTTGTAGTTCATGATTTTTAGTTTGAGTGAGGAATCATTTGTTCAGTGCTAAGGTCAACTGGAGAAGCTTATACACTAAGGCTAACAATCAAAGCAAATCACACAGCGGAATATTGAAAAAAAACATATTAAGCCACTAATATATTTCAACTATTACCTGTCTTATAAAGAAATCTCCATGAATTAGAGATACTATTCCAAAGTTTGTATATTTAAAAATATGATCCATCAGCCACATCATCTGTCGAACAACCTGGAAAAGTTCAGATAAGAACTTGTCAGTTCATTCTGCATACAAAGAAAAACAATTTCAGAGACAGGTTGCTGTATTTAATATTATAATTTGCATGTGTGAATGCTTCACAACATATATACACTAATGGGCAGAAGTCTGTTTCCCTTACCAAGGAAAACACTGAACATAAATGCTATGGTTTGGGAATATTGTACACAAATATTACCATTAAGAAGCTATCGATTTTAATGTTGTGAGTTTCAAGTGACAACTGACTGATAGTGAACCTAACAGTCCTCTCAAGATGAGAAATTTAAGGAGTGTTTTTATTATTTATTTAAAACATTTCTATCCCACCTTTCTCCCTGGAAGGACCCACTGCCACCACCCCTTCAGTAAGTGCCCATGGTCAAAAGGGGAATTGAACCCAGATGTCTTGAGTCCTAATCTGTTATCCTATCCACTACACCACACTGAGTAGTGACTCTCAGCTTTTAGCAAGTACACGTTTTCAGGAACACATATTATGTTGCCACAACTTAGATCATCACAACTTTCTTTTTTTTTATATAAAAAAATGTAACACCTAATCTGTAATATGTTAAAGCAGTAATTCCCAACCTGGGAGAGTCATACCCCCAGGGGTATAAACCAGGACATTTAGGGGTAACTGGGAAAGATGAATAATGATGGGAAAGGGCTCCTTTTGTGTCTGAAGAGAGGAATGGGAGCTGGTTATTCTTTTGTTGTAGGGAGAGGGGGGCATTTCTGGTGACTGGAAGTGGTGGGGTTGCAGGGGAGACTTCCACAAAACCAAAACAAAACTGAGAACCATGCTCTGTGTCAATATCAGGAGAGGCTGACATCGCCCCTATCTCATCTCATACACAGAGATTGTGTGTGTGTGTGTGTGTGTGTGTGTGTGTGTGTGTGTGTGTGTGTGTGTGTGTGTGTGTGTGTGTGTGTGTGTGTGTGTAAGTCTGTGACATAACGTGTTCCTTAGTATAAAAGCTTTTAAATTATTATTCAAAAGTTTTACATTATTATTCAAGAAAATCTATTAAGCTATTTCATCCTTTAGAATATTGACCAATGATAGCAACTGCATTAACATCATATAGTGCATAAAATTTCATTTTAATACTGTACTTGCAGAACAATTTATTTCCTGCCATCAGTGTTTTCTAAAAGTTCAGACTTGTTTTAGAACAGATAGGGAATGTTATGGCCTTACAGTAAGTTTAAAAACATAAATTCTGAATCTAGTGCTCCCAGATTTTAAGATTTAATCAATCATCAGGCAGAAATATCCTTAGGTGTAAAGACCCATGGGAAATACTGTCTGCTGATCAGACCTCATTATAAAAACTGAAGACAATGGAAAGTGCACAACTGCCTTTTTTGTCATCTATAGAAAGAGGTAAAACCTAAAGAAAAATGGAGAAATAAAGAAAACAAAAATGTTATGGCATTTTGAAGACTAAATGCTACATTTAATGCCAGCTTTTCTGGAAAAGTCCACTTCTTCAGACATAAGAATGACATCAGATTTAAGGTCAGATTTAAGAGAGTTTTGTAATGAATTTAGGAGAATGAAATGTGTGATCTGGCAGCCACTATCCTTCAGTAAGTAAAAGCAAAAGCAAGACTTATATGCACACTACTTAAATGAATAATGGATTTCTCCTGCTAACTGGGTACTATCTGGTATGCAACTTTCAATTTTAGCAATAGCATGAACAATAGTATATACTAATACAGCATACCGTGCCTTTGTCTTGAAGGCACATCATAAGAGTGCAAACATCCCCTGTTGATTGATGGTTCACCAGCATCACAGCTTCTTCTTCTGAGATTGTTTTAACGTCATCTCCCCATTCCACAACTATTTTAAAAAGAGGGAAGGAAAGAAACCACTTAAGCAAAGTTATTTCCTTAAACATAACAGAAACAGACTTATTTTCAAACAACATAACCCACAAACATCAAAATTACAGTCTAGGAGACCACATTCATTTGTATATTTAGAAGAGCTAGCGCCATCCTGAATTGACATTAATTAAGTTGGAACACCATCAAACTCTCTTGCTCAAATTTGCTTCGAAAAATATTTACAGTGGTACGTTGTATAAAGGAATTAATTCGTTCCAAATGAAATTCTGTTAAGCAAATTTTCCTTTGTACAAATTTCCCATAGGAATGCATTGAAAACTAATCCCTAATTGCGACCATTTTTCTGTTGTACAGTACAGATTTGCCCCATAGGAGATTCTGTTAAGCGATTTCCCCCTATCTCTGGAATTTTTTTCATTTAAGCAGATTTTCTGTTAAACAAACCACTTGTTCTATGAGGGTCCACTGTATATGCTTCTCATTTCTTCTTCACCCAGCATTGCACAATGGCTGATTTTATATGTAAGGAATGCAAGAACAATTCATACAAAATTATTGAATTTACTTTACTGATACCTAATTTGAACATCATTAACATTTTCATTATACAACTTGTATGGAGACATGGTGATCTGATGGAAATGAAAGTTCAGCATCAATGAAGACCAGAAAGAAAGCGAGGAAAGAGTAAAAAAAAAAAACAATCTTGGAAAAGTAATTATAATCTTAGAACTGTAGAGCTGAAGGGGACTCTATATCGAGTCCCGCCTCTGTCACAAGAAGCCCAGTAGGGATTTAAACTCCCACCATCTAACTCTACGCCCAGGTAACCACTGAGCTAGATTAAGACGAGCAAGTATAGTTAATCTATTTAATTCAGCTTACAATAAAATAAAAAGGCATTAAACACTGATATCCGGGAATTCAGTCATGGCAACTGGACTTCTTTTCTTGTGGAATTGAAACATTTTACTACTCATCCAAGTAGGAAAACTTGCTTAAATAGCCGGGTCTTTAATGTGCATTGAAAATACCCATTGTGGGCACCAGACAGATATGTGGGGATGGGGTGTGTGTGTGAAGAACTCCACAGCCAAAGAGCCTGGTTCCTAGTTTTCATTTTCTGGGCCTCCCTTGGGGTCAGGGCCCTCAGTCATCCTGCCTGGAAGGAACAACTGATTCAGGCAGTTCTCTGTGGAAGAAGATGCTAAGTCAGGTCAAGAGGTCCTAAACCAGGGGTGTCCAAACTTTTTGTAAGGAGGGCCAGATTTGGTGGCAGAGAATGCATGGGGGGCTGGCTGCTCCCCGGCCCTGCCCCCCCCAACTGCAAGCCCCACCCACTGAGCCCTAAGCCCCACCCACTGCCTCCTTGCCAGCCATCACCTGCTTCTTCAGCTTCATCCCGCGTGCGCTGCAGCGGGCATCGGCAAGGAAGGAGCCGGCCTCAGTGGCAGCCCTGTCACCCCCTCACCCTTACCAAGGGCACAGGAACCAAGGCCTGCCTCTGCCGCTGCCACTGGGGACAGCTTGTCCGCACCGCCACTAACACCGGCAACCTGCCCTTTTCTGCCAAAGAGGAGGAGGCAGCGGGCAGGAGTCAGGCCCAGCAAAACCAGGAGGGTGGCCGGGCCTAGCCCAGGTCACGGCACCCCCTTCCAGGGCCCACCTGCCCACTCGCTTCCAGGTCGCTCTCCCTGCGTGGCTGCCCAGCTAAGGGCTGCCCATCTGTGCAGTGCTCGGCACGCTTGGCCGGCCAATTTCCCAGTTCTGGTCTGGGCTTCTCGGGCTCCTCTCCAGCCAGTCGAGGGAAGGAGGAGGAAGCCAGTGGCCGGGCCTGGGAGGGGAGGAGGAGGGATGGCCAGAGTCCTTCACTTTCAGAGGCCCTGCAGTGGCCGAATAGAGGGCTACCCCCTCACCCTGACCCGGGCAAACCAGCCTCACCCACGTTCCCCCAGGGGCTCCCAGGGAGATTTACCTTATTGCAGGAGTGTCAAATGGCCACAGAGTCGGTCTTTGCGGGACCCGGCACAGCGGCACCATTTTTAGCCCTCTCTCTGCGACTCCAATTGGTCAGAAGGAGGGGGGAGACATGGTAACACAGCCCAGTGCCACTGACAGGACAGGCAGCCTAGCCAACGGCCGCTCGCACTCCACGGTGGTGGCTGTGTCACCCAGGTGGGAAGCCTCCCTGGGTTCGCCCAGGGCCAAGTGAGCCCGGCATGCTGCCGCGCTGCCACATCACTAAGAGGGGGGAATCTGGCCCCAATCTACATCCCCTCCATGCTTCCCAGGCCCACAGGGCATTGGTGCAGCAGTGGCACCAACTAGAGGGCGGAACACGGCTCCCTCTCTTCGGTTCTGCCTCCTCTGCGATTGCCCAGGTCCACATGGCTCCAGCGTGGCGGCGGCAACACCAGGGGGTGGAACCCACCCCCACGCTCTGCTTCCCCTGTGCTTGCTCAGGTCACAGGGGCTGAGGTGCGGCTGCGCTGCTGTCAAAATGACTGAATCCAGCGCATGCTCGGGCCCGAGAAAGGGATGTGCTGGCCTGTGCCCAGGTGGGAGGAGCAGCAGCTGCCACCCGGCTCAGCAGCACCCGCCTCCGTCCCTCCGCCTGGCTCACCAACCCACCCCGATGCTCCCACTGGCCGAGCCGCACCACCATGGCCAGGCATGGGAGCCCCTGCGATTCAGGGCTGGGTTGGGGGGAGGGAGTGGGCCAGCCATCCGCGGGCCAATCAAAATGACCTGGCGGGCTGGATTTGGCCCCTGGGCTGGACTTTGAACATGACTGTCGTAAACCATTTAAGGCTTTATATGTTATCATCACCTTGAAATCAAAGCGGAAGCAAACAGTAATCAATGCAGAGCGGCCAGTATGGGGGAGATACGATGCTAACATCTCACCCCAATTAGTAGTCTGGCCGCTGTGTTCTGAACCAGTTGAAGCTTCTGTGCTAGCTTCATGGGTACCCCCACCCCACCCCCAGAGACCATTGCAGTAGTCTAATCTCAAGATTACTAGTGCATGGAGTAAGGCCTCCAGTCTGCAGGTAGGGACTCAGCTGGGTGATCTGCCACAGGTAGAAATTGGCAGTGTGGACCACAGACATCACCTGTGACTTCATGAATAGCACCGGGTTCAAGAGGACATTCAAGCTGTGAATCTCAGCCTTAGCGGTCACAGTAAATCCCCCAAAAGAAAGGGCATCTCCCAAACCCACAGACACTAGGGGTCCCCACACGCAGGGCTTCTGTCTTGTCCAGGTTCAATCTTAGTCTATTTGCTCCCATCCACTCCATCATGGCCCCAGGCAGCGCTCAAGGGGCGGGACAGCATCCACTGCAGAAGGTGGAAAGGAGAGAGAGAGCTGGGTGTTATCAGCATACTGATGACATTGAGCTTCCAACTGTAGCTGACACCCCTCCATCAATCTCTTGGTCATCTTGCAAGGTGACCAATGCTATCTCTGTGTTGTGGCATGACCTAAACCCAGACTGGAGAGGATTAAGGGTATCAGTCTCAGCCATTTGAACTCAGGTTTCATGCCTCCTAGTCTATCGCCCTAGCCTAGTGTTTCCTGAATTGGGAGTCATGACCCGTAAGAGGGTTGCCAAATGTTTTCTGGGAAGGTTGCTGGACACCTGTGTTGTAGCACTTGTTAAATAATTTGTTCCTTGATCTTTTGAAGTAAGATGTTACAATTAATGTGTATGTTAAGAGAAGCAGGTCCTTTGGAGGTGAAAGAAGCCTCTACTTTCTGAGAAGGGAGGGAATATTTTACTCCACTGAAAATGTATCTTGTTTTTCTGCAGGTTACATGGCTATTATAAAAAGGAACTGCAACTCAAAAAAAGGTTGGGAAACACTGGGTATCTTAAAATGGCAACATAATATTTCCGTGTCACTCAACTTAGCCCTGAATTTCTTAAAGCTGACAGAGTTGATAACAATTTCCTCAACTCATCAGCAGGATAAATTCCAATCCTTATCAGTCAATATCACAATACAAACCAAGTTTAACACACCATGCTATAAATGTTGATTCCTTTGCCTTGGACAATCTTTTCACTATTTCTCTGTACCTGGTCTTTCAACTCTCCTCCCACCTTTCAGATCCATGAGTAAAGTTCAAACTTTAATTACCAAAATAAGCTAATGGTTTCAGAGGAATTTCCCAGAACTTTAACTGCCTGGAAACTTACAATATGTATACCGTATATACTTGAGTATAAGCTGAATTTTTCAGCCCTTATTTTCAGTGTCGTAATTAGCAACTATTTTGTGCATTCTATACCTCAATACACCTTATTCCAATTACTTTTAAAAGATTTAATATTGTATGTTTCTGTAAAACCACTTTCAGCATGCTACATTTATAATGAACATAATATACAATGTAGTCCAACATGGAGAAAACACCAGAGCATAACACAGTGAAAGTATTAAGAACATAACCAACAACAATCAACAGAAATGTTTTGACTTTAGGAGGACTTGCTTGGAAAAGCAGTATTAAAATTCTTAAAATACAGTGCATAGGCTGGGTTTTTTATGGTTTCTGTCATAAGAAAAAAGAAAAAAGAATGGGAAAAAATATTTAATTCAAATATCATTCACTCAAGTAAATTCAATGAGGCTAGCAATGCCTGCAGACAAAAACAAAATTAACAACAAATATTCAGATGACTCAAAATGGGGACTCAAATCACATGGTACAGAAGCAAGTCAGGAAAAAGGCATGCATAATACTGTAAGTGGTTCTACAGAGAACCAAAACCAAACGCAGTCAAGACTAATGTGGTCAACCTCAACATCAGAGCATCTGCACTGTGAAGCAATTTGAAACTTTATCCCCAGCATTAAAAATCATAATTCTCTTCTGATTGTTAGGTCATGTGATCTACCCTAATTCTCAAGCTAATCAGTCAAGTAACTTCTTACCAGAATGACATGTGCTTGGAAATAGGAACACTGCATAAGGACACTGGTTTCTATAAAAACTAAGAGGCATGTTATTACTGCATGTTGCCTACCTCATGTGTAAAGGCCTCTCCACCTTCTTCTCTACTTACGATAATTCGATCTTTGCCTTATCTGCATGTGCATCTCTTAATTTGTAAATCTGGGTTCTCTGTTTTCAACTCCTTATTGCTTATTAAAGCAACATAACCTTTCAGTTGCATTAACATTTGCCTAGAAAAGTGATACTAAAATACTGTACTGTACTTAAAGTGTGGTACAAAACAGTTTTTTTATTACTTCACCAAAAGATAAGATAAGATGACAATAGTCAAAACATGGACATGGCTTTGCCCTAGCCTAGGAGGCAGTAGATCTGGAATGATCATTTTGCTACAAGAGTTAACAGGAAAGTAGATTCCACACTGGCTGGAAAGCTGATTATATGTTAGCTAGGATTTTGCATTGACTGTTCCATTCCTCCATTCTCTATTTTGGGAAATACAACAGCAAGATTATCACAAGAGCTAAACATCCAGTGAGCTAAAGATAAAATAATTTGTGGTACATTATTTGACTAATAATTATTTGCAAAGCTTTATTATAATTCTTCTTCCTCAAAAGAAAAAGAAAGAATAAAAGAAAGAATAAAAGCTCCACAGAAACTCATGCTTGTGAACTGATGTCATGTCAACCAGCCAAAATCATGGCTTAAAGAGTTAAGTGATTTTAAGCTGGGCTTTATAAAGAATAAAAATGCAAACAAAAGATTGAAAGTAGGGAAAAGGACACTTATCCATCTAAATTTCTCTTTTACAACTACAATGTAGAATTGTCCAATATGTACAGATCTTATATGTGGCAACCATAAAGATATATACCATAAATATTAAACATACATCTGAAAAGCCTAAAAGTACCAGACATAAGACAAAAGCACACAACTGAAAAAGAGTTCTTTTGATATCACAATCTACACAATCTACTTAGAAAATGCTACATAATCTTTTCAGGGGGCCAGAGCCTTAAAACCAAGGTGCTCAAATTCATGAACAAACAATATCCCACCAGAAGGATCATGATTATTTTATGGGTTGTTAGAGATCAGTAAGCTTTTTATATTCTCCAAAATTTTAGGCCTGCTATACATCTTCCTATTTTAGCGTCCAATCCCCTCCCGCATCACCCATTCCTGCTTTCCATCTGTCCAGTTTTACTGCATTTCACACTGTTTTGTCACTAGAATTACACTCAGGTGTTGCATAATTCAATCTCTTCCTTGCTGGCTCAACCACTGACTTGTCATTTACTTTAACCCACCTTTTGTGTGAGTCACCAATACAATCTTATTCACAACCATGTCTACACTGCATCCTTAAAGTACAGTATATAACAAAATAATCTGTGATGAATCACCCTCTTGTCTGGAAAGATATTATTCTCAATAAAAGAAACAATGTAAGACCCTTTCTCTGTTGTGTGGGTACAGCCATATAGTGATCTAATAAAGTATTCTGTTCCAAAGCTAAGGAACTTTGGATTACAGTCCTTCAAATCTGACTCTTTCAATCTCACAAGAAATGAAGTCCAGTTGCCATAACTCAACTTCTGGATAACCTCACCTAGATTATTGAGAATCTTCACAGACATATGTGGATGAGAGAAAAGCTTCTTAGCTCTACATTGATCTGAATACGGTTCTGTGCAAGTTGAAGAGTGTGAAGTTTCCTGATGACCAAAATATTTTAAGGTATTATGAAGGACTGCGTTGCAAGCCCTTGGTGTAAATAAGTCAAGGAAAAAAACCTTTAATAATTCTTCTCATATCCATGGCAACCAGTTTTTTCAGTCATTTAAACACAACCCAGCTCAATATATGAGCAAGGCAGAAATGCTGTTTGCATTGGGATAAACTCTTCTCATTTAATATTATCCACCAGAAGTTTCTATGTACTGGGAGGCATATTTCCACTTATCCTAATACAGGGAAGATTGCTATGAAAAAGTGACTTTTAAACTTTTCCTGAACTGAAATAGACTAACTCATGTGGCCTGAAAAATCAGGTCTCCATTTTCAATATGTCGCAGGACAATTCATGCAGTAATGTATTTCTTCCCATTCCACTATCGGAACAGACCACAGCCGCACCCTAAAAGAAGGAACCACAAGTCAAAAACAAGACGTCCAAACCCAGCTTGCAGGCTGCATGCACACCTTCAGTACCATGGGATTCCTCAACAATCCCCCACACCTCCAAATTAATGTTTCAAATGTTGTGTTCAAAATGTGACCCTCTCTCTCTCTCTCTCTCTCTCTCTCTCTCTCTCTCTCTCTCTCTCTCTCTCTCTCTCTCTTAATTGATCACCAGAGGGTATGGCAGGATTTTCCAGTTATAAAACATTTTTGAGGGGGGAAAACCCTGTGGTAGGTGAGGAGGGTCACAAAAATAGATATGGCCCTCCAAGGTCCACCAATAACAGTACACAATTCCCAGGCTAGTGGAGGTTTCCCTTCCCTCGTTTAAAAAACACTGCACTCTTTGTGCTGTAAATGACACTTGCTGAACAAACCCAAAAGCATAACTGGTTCCATAAACGAAGGGCCGCCACCGAGAAAGCCCCCTCCCTCGTTACTGATTTACCGGCTTCCTTTGGAGTTCAGCACTAGAGATGGGCACGACTTGAAAAAAAAAATTTTCGAGTTGTCGTTAGTCGGGCCGGTTCCGTTTCGGCTCGTTTCCGTTTTTTGCGAAAATTTGCAAAAATTAGTCGGTTCGTTTTTTCGTTGTCGTTAGTACTGGTTTGGGGAGGGGGTAGCGGGCTCCTGGAGGGAGCTGCAGGAGTCAGCCAGAGCCACAAGTGACGGACTGGCAGACTCTTTGCACCCGCTGTGTCTCACGTACTTGCATGTAGTGCAATGCAAGTAGATCTGGCTTAGGGTTAAGACGGCTTAGCGCAACGGCTAGGGTTAGGCTAGTTACGGGTGAGGTTACGGTGAGTATTGGGGTGCATCTGGGTGCCTCTCTGTCCCACTTAGAAGGACAGTGTACTGGCGTATGGGTTAGGCTTAGGGTTCGGGTTTGGGCTACGATTAGTGGGCTGTTTATGCCCGATTGGCACATCCCAGAAGTCTCTGTGGTCAACCTGGCCAAGTGGCCATGCGATTGGTGGAAAATTTGCATGGTCTACTCCCATGGGAGAGCCCATCATTGCAAATGTGCAGGTGTAATAAAATAAAATAAAATAAAATAAAATAAAATAAAATAAAATAAAATAAAATCAACAGAGACTTTTTTTTGCAAGAAAAACCCACTGCTGCTACTGTAAAAATTCAAGCATTTAAAATAGCTAATTTTCGCATGTTTCTGTGGTGCTTTGGTGGGGTTTTGGGCAACAATTTCAAAAAAAATATTGCGGTCGCCATTTTGGATCCCCCCCCACCGCATGGCAAATGGATGCGCCCTCCCAGCCTGGTACAGTCAGCAAAACCTGGCCATGCGATTGGTGGATTGGCTCCAAAACTTTGCATGGTCCACTCCCATGGGCGAGCCCATCATTGCGAATGCGCAGGTGTAAAAAAATAAAATAAAATAAAATAAAATAAAATAAAATAAAATCAACAGAGACTTTTTTTGCAAGAAAAACCCACTGCTGCTACTGTAAAAATTCAAGCATTTAAAATAGCTAATTTTCGCATGTTTCTGTGGTGCTTTGGTGGGGTTTTGGGCAACGATTTCAAAAAAAATATTGCGGTCGCCATTTTGGATCCCCCGCACTGCATGGCAAATGGATGCGCCCTCCCAGCCTGGTACCAGCAGCGCAGCAGTAGCAATAGCCAAGGAGAGGGGGGCGGGGAACCCCCCCCAAATAAAACACCCTTCTGGCCTGGTAGGTGCCCTCAGACAGTTTTCGCTACTTTTAGGGCCGGGAATCGGGGTTTTTTTTTAACTTTTAAAAACTTTTTTTCTGTGCCGCTTGGCATTGCGCGATGCAAGTAACGAGCACGACAAATCAGACCAAATTGTTCGTTCGTCGGTTCGAGCTCGAAGTCTGGGGCAGTGATTCCCGTTACCGTTTCCGTAGAGTAACGGAAACGAGTAACGGAAACGGAAACGGGAATACCACTAAGTCGTGCCCATCTCTATTCAGCACCCTCAGATAACCTGCTTGAGAAGATTGAGTGTTACAGGCCGTATTCTATGGTATGTCAATAGTAAAACCTTGAAGTCAATGCATAGCAGATCAGCAGCCAGTGCAGTGTGGCCAACGTAGGGATAATATGATGATGTCTTTTTCAACCCCATTACTAATCCAGTTGCCGTATTCTGCACTAGCTGGAGCCTCTGAATTAATCACTAAGTCATATGGTCAGTTCAAGTCACAAGCAACTTGAAGGTACACAACAACAATAACAACAACTAGATAACATTATGTTTTCTATCATGCTCAGACTATAGTGCTTTGGACTAAAGGTCAGCTTTATGGATGCCATCGGAAAGAGAAGGATAGCTGATCTATATTACCAACATTATAAACCGTGAAAAAATCAAGTAAGTGAGTTGTAAATCAAATCAAATTCAGCCTGTACTTTCTTTGGAAGCTAAAATGACTAAATTGAGGCTCTCATGCTTTGGACATACCATGAGAAGACAAGATTTATAAAGACACACAAACACTCACACATACAATAATCTTTAGAAAAACAGAGGGGTAGCTACGGTAAAGGAAGCTACAGCCTTTAGCTTGCTAGAACTATGAAGTGCTGTTTATCATTGGACTTTTCTGAGGTCATTAAAGGACTGCTGTAAGTCAGAAGATTATTGACAGCATGTAACAACATATGAACGGAGATAACAAGGAAACAGCACTCCAGTGGAGAAGTTCTACTGGTGGAATGAAAGAAAATGCTCAAGATTTATTCCAGGAGCGAGAAGACCTCTGGGTAAATGGGGGAGCTAACATTGGAGATCAAAAGCAAGGGGCATCTGTTAGCATCATCACACCACTTCATTACATGTGTGCATTCTGAGCATAATGGTGTCCCAAGAATGCTTTCATTGACTCTCCCCCCCTCTCTCTCTCTCTCTCTCACACACACACACACACAAAGTCCAACCAAATTTATATTTGACTTTCTCTAAACTACAAATTTATCACTAAATACTGATTGTATAATTAATAGTTAACATTTGATATTATCAACAGTTCTGAGATCTTGAAAGCAGCTTTGTTGAAGGAACATTAGTATCTTTTGTCAACTACCTTGGAAGCAAGGAACTCTGAATCTCTACAGAGATACTCCAAGTATCTCATTCTTAGACAATAATTGACAATTAATAATAATAAACCACAAAAATCAAATACAGAAAACCCCACATCATCTAACTACTGATCAAATATTTTAAAAGCAATTCTAAAAATTTCTTTGTCTGAAAAATTGCTGCAGGTGTCAGATTAATTTTCAGAATTTATATTGATTAAAGCAGCTTCTTCAACCGTTCAAGCAGCATCTAAATACAGTACTACTAACATGATTTTATATCTTGGGCAGAATAAAATCATCAAAAAGTGCTGCAAAATAGTGCTGCACAGAAAAACACTCATGACCTCCTAATCACTGTGTACTACATGAATATCAGTGAGTACAACTAGTGTAGCACTGAAAATATATAATATAGAAATATGTATGAAGATATAAGTATTGCTATCTTAACACATCTTGCACAGAAAGCTATAATTTCAGATATATTAGTTCACATTTTCATAACACAACTTTAAATTCATTGAAGTTCGCCAAGATCACAAATATTTTCCCCTCAGGGCGATTAAAAGCTGTTGAACCACGGAAAAATAAATCTGTACAGGCTGAAATAGCACAGCACGACTCTCTAACTTCAGAAATGCAAATTCCTCTCAGTCAAATGAGTACTACAAACCTGAGTGTTTTTTACAAATTCAGTCTCTGTTTTGAGAAACAAGTCAAGAGGAAAACTTTTGAAAACTATTAACAAATAAAATCCCAAACTCAACACTATGGTTTCAATAATTTTTTAAAAAAACTGAAATATAGTAAAAAAAAAAATCTGCTGTGAATCACAAGAAAGCAACCATGTATGCAATACATTCTATAATCGCCAACTAAGAAGCCCCAGCTGTATAAACAATAGTCACACCGCTTTTTGCAGTGGAAACACTTTTGTCTCTGTCTACAAGACTCAAGCTGTTCTCTTCATCATACTGGTTCTCTTCATTGTTTTCAATGTATTTTGCTCCTCCGGGCTCTCATAAACAACTTTTTGAGATTGAAAACAATTCCTGTGCACTACGTGTCAAAATCTAAAAAGAAACTTGATAGAAAGCAGCATGCAAACAATCTTTTTTTAAAAGGAAAGGAATTCTCTTCAGCCCATCCGCACTGATTACTGAAAATCAGTGAACAGGAATCCCTTTGTCTTGATTCTCCCACTGCTCAATCAAACAGTCCACATCTGCCAGTTTGTGCAATAATGTTTGCTATGCTTTAAAATGAGAGAAACTTGAAATCTGCAAATGTCATCTTGATAATGGATTTAAAAAATACCACTTGTATTCAGAGATGCTTCATGCTTACATTTACTTCTACATGGGGTGGAGTAAGAAGTAAGAATTTTGCAGTAATTCATGGGACAAAGGTTAAATAGTAAATTTAGTGATCTTTTTTAAAACAAGCATTTCCTACTTGTCTAAAAGCAGTTTTATTGCTTTACTGTTGAATTTAGTACTCGATTGCTACTGAATTTTAGGGCTGCAGCACTAGGTGGCTCTTGGCAGTTCCCAGGGATCCACTGAAATTGCCCACTTCTCTGCTGCATCTCATTCATAAAAGGAATGTGTGTGTGTGTGTGTTACAGTCGTGACCGACTCTACGTGACCCCATGTCCATGGAGTTTTCTTGGCAGGAGTACTGGAGTGGCTTGCCAGTTCCTCCTCCAGGCGCCTACAGCACCAGGTCGCCCATCCAAGTAGTAACCAGGGCCGACCCTGCTTAGCTTCCGAAATCAAGCGAGACCGGATGTGCTTAGGGCATCTAGGCAGTTACGGTATTTTAAATGCAGGCCTATCTTTGAAACTGCCACTTTTCTCAGTAAAGATCTGGAAGTTAAATCATGGCAACTGGACTTTTTTTTCTTGTGAAACTGAAATAAGAAAACAAGTCCAGTTGCTGTGACTCAACTTCCAGATAACCTCACCTGGATAACTGAGGATGTTCAGACTCAGTAAAGATCTTTAATTCATCAAATACACCACAACTTCCCTGACACCTCTTCCAGACATCCTGCAGTCAGGTGCCACCTTGTACTTTTAAATATATCTGATTTGGGGTTTTTTTTGTGGGGCAGCACTTTTATACTCTTAGCATAAACTCAAAAGTCACTCGCTCAGGCTGCAGTCCATATACAAAAACAGAAAAGCAAATTCTAACAAATTTAATTTGCTGGTTCCTCCCAGTAAAAACCAAAATCAATGGGTGAAATTCTGATATTCTTCCTAGGTAACCTGCTGCAAAAGAGTTATCTGGTATAGTAACTAAATATATACCAAATCCCTTCCATTAAAATAAATGCTGAGTTTTCACCTAGGAACACAGCACCTTATTTTAAAAGCTTGCTTATTAAAATAAGATTTTTATAAAAACCTACAATTATGCCCACAAAGAGCACATAACACTATGGTGGGAGGATGTGGCACACAATCCTCTTTAGACATAGCTTACTGTTCTCTGTAGAGAGACAACATTCCTGGAAGCTAGTTTATGTTTTAATTAGGTATCACCCAACTTCCCTATCATGACTTACAAATTGCAATGTCTAGATCCTTGCCAACACCCAAGTACAGTGGATAACAAACGGTTTGTATAACATAAACGTTTGTATAACAAACGGTTTGTATAACATAAAATCTGTGCAACATAAAAATTCTGGAGATAGGGGAAATTTGCTTAACAGAATTTCATTTAGAATGAATTAATTCCTTTATACAAGGTACCACTGTATTCAGAGCACAATTCCTAGCTGAATTTCCTACTCCCACTTTCTTATTTCAGTATGTCCTTCAGTTGCCGGGTGCCATTTTCAAATATTTGTTCTGTTCACCAGATTCTACTTCTTGTATTTTAAGAAAAGATACAGAACTGGAACTTAAATGTAAATTCGGTCGTCCCCCCCCCCCCCCCGCTGTCTCCTTAGTTTTTCTAATGAACACTGCTGTAACCCAAGTCACAAGGAGATGCATGAAATGAAGAGCAAATTCAGGTCTCTGCTCTCAGCAGTGTCTAGAGTCTTTTCATATTTTCTCCAAAGCGCTGATGGTAATAGTGCCAGCTCCTCATCCTACAATAACAAGGAAGAATATCCATGATCTTCATAAAATAAACAGTGTTACAGGACAAATGTTAACTACAACAGAGGCAGTTATATTTCATAGACATGGACACAAGACGAAGGAATGTCTGGAGGAATAAGGAGTAAGGGGCATGCTAACTGCAGATGAATGTGTCGATAAACATTCTACCTCACAAATATTTCAAGAAAAACACACCCACCAGAACTTTGAAAGGTACAGTAAAACTAGCAACAAACAGCCCAATGAGACATCCAGGGATATACTAATTCTCTTGTAAAACGCACCTCTGAATAAGTAAAACATGCTCTCTGCAGTGAGAGAAAAATACTGTGCCTGTATTCTGTTGCTTAGTGTGAAACAAATGAAACACAACAGGAAGCACAGGGTAGGAAAAGGCACATGGACCATACACATATTGCACAAAATAAATACTATAATACTGCAGTTAGGTTGGAATGTAGTTTTTCAATGTGTATTCTGCACCATGTACAGCAGCTCCAACCACATAGTACATCAAGCAATTTGTGGCTCTCTCTCAGGTTATGTTTTCCTTTTTTTATGGAGGAAAGAAGATCTGAACTGATGCTGATAGAAGTGGGAGAAATAGTTAGTTTATTCCATGTAAAAGCTATTTTGTACTCACAATGCTCCCAGATGCATGAAAACTCATGATATGATTTGGAGACACAACTTTGATCATGAAAACAGCTTCAGAGAAACAACTGAGCATTTCTTTATACACAGCTAAAATCCAATTTGCAGTCCCTGAGCTGCACTTTCCTTTGGGGGGGAAATGACACTGGGTGATAGGGCAAAGATCCCTCTGGGTTACATGCAATTTAATTCTGTAGATCCCTATAATCAAAGGCACGGTGTTTACAGAGCACAGAGAATAAATAAAATATGATGAGAAATGCATACATCATGCACACACACAAAGGCTGTTCTAGGCACTCAGTATCAATTGCATCACTGCATGACTACTAAACTTCAGGTTTAAATTTCAGGGATTTAATTCAAATGATGGTTTTGGAATGCCTCTATTCAAAATTCTGATTTGCTTTATTAGCCAACATTAATAATAGATTATTATAAATCTCTGAGGTATCGTACTGTAAAAAGCAAGCAAACAAGCGAGCGAGCGAGCGAGCGAGCGAGCGAGCATGCATGCATGTATGTATGTATGTATGTATGTATGTATGTATGTATGTATGTATGTATGTATGTATGTATGTATGTATTTTCTATAGCTTTTTGTGTATAAGATTCCTCATATTCTTTGCCTGCTGATTCTGTTTCCCAAGTTCAATGGCTATTAAAGACACATGGTTCTTATAACATTAAAAATAAAACGTCATGTTTTACCACAATCCAGTTCAGCATGTAACAATGAATGGGAATTTCATAAGGATAACTGGTTGGATATTTACCAAAGGAATGTATCATGCAATTTAATTCATTAACAGCAGAAAGGGAAAGATGCACTGCTCAAATGTACACACACCACAAACTGTGGATGATCTGCAAACAATAGAGAATTCAAGGTGGTTTAGAGCAACAGGCTGAAGTGCATGTGCTCACATGGTATGGCCTCTCAAAACAGAGAACTCCTACACAAATATCAATATGAATTGCTTAAATCAAAGTATCTTGCCTAAGAAATAATAAGTTGCTATGCTCTCGGCATGTTGACTTCCCCTGCATACAGAGATGTAGGGTAGAAAGGTGGGGTAAAAATATTGTAAATACAGTGGACCCTTGTATAACAAACAGCTTGTATAACATAAAATCTGTACAACATAAAAATTCTGGAGATAGGGGAAATTTGCTTAACATAATCGCCTATGGGGAGAATCCGTACAACATAAAAATGGGATTACTCCGTTTTCAATGCATTCCTATGGGAATTTGTATAAAGGAAAATTTGCTTAACATAATTTCATTTGGAACCAATTAATTCCTTTATACAAGGTACCACTATATATAAATACTGTATCTGCAACCTCTTTCGACATAAGCAAGCTTGCTGCCACTGCTTCCTCGTGAGTAAGAGGCATGAGAGGCAGTCTAGCTGGCTTGCCAATTGAGGGGTGTGACTGCAGAAGCGGGACTTCAGCTCTACAGCTTTTTAGCTGTCTGCTAGCCTGTACCGCAGTCCCACCATCTAGCAAGTGCTGCTGCTGCCGGACTCTGCTTCAACTGCCACCCCTTCGTTTCCATCTGCTTGCTGGTACTGCTTCCTCTGTGTGAGAGAGGCATGAGATGCGGTTTAGCTGGCTTGTCATCGGAGTGGTGTGGCTGGGGGAAGGGGCCTCGGCCTGATGCCAGCTTTTGATATTGTAGCATCCCCTTGGCACCCAAATGGTATCCAGTTGATGTGAAGATATAGGGCAGTGATGGCGAACCTTTTAGAGACCGAGTGCCCAAACTGCAATTCAAAAGCCACACATTTTTGCAAAGTGCCAAAACAGCAATTTAACCTTGAATACAAGTGGCTGTGAAGGGGCGATGTTGGGTGCCCAGAGAAAGGGCTCTGAGTGCCACCTTTGGCACCCGTGCCATAGATTTGCCAGCACTGATATAGAGTGACTATGAAGGGGAGGGGGCAGTGGGATTATGAAGCTGAATGGGTGGATGGTTTGTTTTTTATTTTGTTTTGCTTTTTTGTCCTGTTTCATTCCTTGCTTTTTGTCTTGGCCTCTGTTTTTTCTCTTATTTCTTGCCATCCGAGATAGAAGGTAAGGACCCACAATGGAACTGAGGAAACAGAAAGCAGGGAGGGCAATGGAGGGGGTAGCCATTGGCTCGTGCTAGGTAGGGGAAGGTATGGGGGTGGGAGTGGAACATGCCTGCATAGGAGAAGAGAGGTTAGATATCTTGCATCTATCACCTCTTCTGGTTCCACCCCCAACCAAAAGGTATCAGGTATCAGGTGACCATATCAGCGAGCCCATGAGCCACACAGTGCAGTTGTTGAATGCCAGGTTGGTGCAAAATAAGACCACCCTCATATTCATGATGTCATTCTGGATGAGGCTGCTGATCTGGCATATATTACTGAGATCTGGGTGGGAAAGGAATGTGGGGTTCCCCTCTCCCAACTATGCCCACCTGGGTTCTCAGTCCAACACCAGTGTCGCTTGGAGGGCCGAGGAGGGGGAGTTGCTATAGTCTACTCTATAGGAGTTCTATCTCCTTGACCAGGCTTCCTGTCTCTTTGGGAGGAGGTATGGAGGGCCTATATTGTGTGTTGTGAAAAGTAATGCATATTGGGGCAAAAAAATCAACACTTTATCTATCAACTCATGGGCTCTGAGCAATCAGTGACAGATCAGGAAAGAGATCTTGGTGTGCTGGTGGATAGCTCAATGAAGGGGTCTACCCTGTGTGTGGCAGACGTAAAGAAGGCCAATTAATTGCTACGGATTATCAAAAAGGGGGTTGAAAATAAAAGAGCCAACATTATAATGCCATTGTACAAAACGATATTAAGGCCGCACCTGGAGTATTGTGTACAATTCTAGTCTCCGCATCTCAAAAAAGACATAGTAGAACTGGAAAAGGTGCAGAAGAGAGCGACTAAAATAATTACTGGCCTGGGGCACCTCCCTTATGAGGAAAGGCTAAAACATTTGGGGCTCTTTAGTCTGGAAAAAAGGCGCCTGAGGGGGGATATCATTGAGACGTACAAAATAATGCAGGGCATGAGTAAAGTGGATAGAGGGACGCTCTTCTTCTCACAAAATACCAGAACTAGGGGACATCCAGTCAAATTGGGGGTTGGGAGAGTGAGAACAGACAAAAGAAAATACTTATTTACCCAATGTATTGTTAGTCTGTGGAACTCCCTGCCACAGGATGTAGTGATGGCATCTGGCCTGGATGCCTTGGAAAGGGGATTGGACAGATTCCTGGAGGAAAAGTGAATCACAGGTTAAAAACCATGATGGAGATGTGTAATCTCCAGGCTTAAAACCCGGGGTACTTCAAGGGCCAGATGCAGGGGAGTGGTATCAGGAGACAGATATCTAGTCTCATGCACTCCCAAACGCATCTGGTGGGGCCACTGTGAGATACAGGAAGCTGGACTAGATGGGCTTTTGGCCTGATCCAGCATGGCTCTTCTTATGTTCTTATGTTCAACAGACACAGTGATACCCCCCACAAAAAATTAAATTAATTAATGCCTGAGAAGGTTATCAATGGCTATTAGGCTTGATTACCTATATATCACCTCCAGTATTAGAAGCACTACACTTTCAGTATCAGTTGCTGGGGAAGAGAAACAAGTGGGTGCTTGTTCAGCTTGTGGATTTCCCCTGAGCATCTAGCTATTCTGGAAACTGAATGCTGAACTGCAGAGTTTATTGTTGTAAGCCACCTAGCGTGGCCTAGCTGCCAGATAGGTGGTACAGAAATCAAATAAATAAATAAAATAATAAGAGGGCTCTGCTATAATTCAGCAGGTCTCTTCTTATGTTCTTCTGAGAATCCTGGCATGCAGGATTCAAGGAAGAACATAATTATAAATGAATTCTGGAGCAGCACATTGATGGGGAACAACATAATACCTCTCACTCTTATAGTTTTAAAAATGTTTTCTTTATTATCTGCTCATTCCAAGAAGAGTATGTTGAACATTAAGACCACAAAAATCACGACTGCAGAACTTTAATGTTGACAATGATGAAAATGACATGGTTGAAGATTTTGTATACATTTGTTCAATCATCAATCCACATGGAGACTGCACCCAAGAAACCAGAACAAAACTAAGACTCAAAACAGCAGCAATGAAAAAAATTGAAAAGATCATCGGGAATAAGTATGAGACTAAGGCCAAGATCATCCACACTATTGTAGATCAGTATGAATGCTAGATTATGAAGAAAGTGACAGGAAAAAATGATTCATTTGAAATGTGCTAGAGGATACGTCTGTGAAGATTCTCAGTCATCCAGGTGCGTTTAACTGGGAGTTGAGTCATGGCTACTGGACTTCTTTTTTTGAGAGATAGAAACGTTTCGCTGTTCATCCAAACAGACCGATGAAGCTGTTTGGATGAACAGCGAAACGTTTCTATCTCTCAAAAAAAGAAGTCCAGTAGCCATGACTCAACTCCCAGTGTGCTAGAGGATGTGCTTTGTGGATACCCTGAACGGCCAGAAAAACGAACAAGTGGGTCCTATTGCAAATCAAGCCTGAACTATCTCTGGAGGGGAAAAATGACCAAACTGGGACTGTCATATTTTAGGTACATCATAAGAAGGCAAGATTTACTGGAAAGCATAGTAATGTTGGGAAAAGCTGAACACAGCAAAAGAGACAGATCAAACATAAGACGGAGTGACTCCCTAGGAAGCCACAGTCTTGAGCTGAGCAGGGCTCCTGAGAACTCAACATTTTGGAGGACACTCATGCATAAGGCCTCCGTAAATTGGATGTGATAGGACTTGATTGCACAAACTGTAAATCCTAGCTTGATTTGTCCTTGCATGACAACAAAACTACTTTTTTTCTATCCTCAATATCAGTTAGTAGAATTTATTAAGTAACTCAGTACCTACTTGCAGACAAATCTACCAAATTGACGAACTTGGTGACCAAATACCTGGCCAGAGTGATATATACCACTATTGAGACTACAGGACTAAGGCTGGAGATTAACATGTTCCCTTGCAACTTTTTTATGTATCTTTTATTTTGCTATTCCATAATTTAATATTTTTTATACTCAATTTATTTTATGCCATTAAAGGTTTCTTGAACTTGAAGCAATTAAATAACTCATCACAAAGAATAGGTGCCATTGTCAAAGTTGTATCAGTTCAGTTCAGTTCAGCAGGGACACCCTGCTCTCTACAAGTTCTGCCCCTGACAACTCCATGCTGCAGTTGGTGGCACCTCCCTCTACCACATCATGTCCTCTCCATCTCAGAGCTGGTGTCCTCAGCTCAAAAGGGGAAAGTCCCCTAACGGCTGCTCAGTACAGAGAGTACGGTGCTGTAACCAACTTTACCACTCCTTCCTTCCTTCTTCAAAGGTGTACTCACACTTTCCCTCAATAAAGTCATCAAATAGCAAAATTGCAGTCCTCTCCCTCTAATCAGCCACATATCTGAAGAATCATACTAGACTGTGTTCTAAAAACATACAATGTACTTGGAGTACGGATTTTACAATCCTCCCGAGATACAATTGTCGACCACCAACTGCTAGCAATGGATAATTTAACAACATGCACATTCAAAATCAATGTAAGGAATTCTGATGTTTTTCTTGCCAAACAATATTTTAATCCTTAGTTGATGCAACCAAAAGTCAACAATATGTAACAAAAACTTAGAACTTCTTTCATAAATAACTTTATCAAGGAAGTTCAGACAATAAATGGTGTCCCACAAAGCTGCTATAGTCCACAAACAAAATATCGTTCTGAGGAAGAGAAACGCTGATCTAAATAAACTACAAAATACTGTATACAAAACACCAATAATTGTATTGGTGAATTTTACTGGCTGAATTCTCTTGGGCAGGGTCTGCCTTATCCAATGGGAATGACAAGCACTGACAGGAGCACATGGCTGCCAATTAAAGGATTTATTGTGTGATTCCAAGGTGCCTGCATCTTCTTTACATTGATAATAGGCTGTGCACTGTTATCAAATTACAAAAGGAAGGTTTTATCCAACTTCAATCTGCTGCCACTAGGGACATCATTCCCACTGTGCAGACAGAGCTAAGAAATAGGATTTCAGTCATTATATGCTATTATTTCAAGCATTATTAAATAGAAAGGTTTTAATTACAAAAATGCCAATTTGCACACATTTATATTACCACAGCCCACTGTTAAGAATTATATAACTTTCTGGAATTACATTTTTAATGTGATTATGAAGGATTTTGCAATTCTAGCTTGTAGTCATATTTCCAATAAATAAATGCTTTAAATAACATATGGATAACCCACAAGCACCAATGGGCCTTGTCCGTTCTTTGTGCAGTCCCCTGAGATACAGCATGCCATTCTCATTTCCCTCCTGTCCAGCTCCGAAATAAGCAAAATGAGACTCACAGTCCCTCCACCAAGAATCCTTCCCAACACTTTCCAGATGTTTAAAAACATACAAGAACATTTGACCCAAAATTAACAAAAGTGCCTTCTAGGCTGCCTGACTAGTCTTTTCAGGCTATTTTCACTCCCAGACCATATTTAAGCCTGCAGAATCTTTTTTCCCCAAATCCAGAAGTGATCATTCAAAGCTATATTATAATACACAGAGAAAACTCCTTAGTTGGTTATTAAATGTGTTATGTGCTGTCAAATAGGATCCAACTTATGACAACCCTAATGACTTTCAGATATGTAAAATGTTTAAGGAGTGGTGTTACCACTAGTACCTCCCCACCCCCGTGAGTTTCTATAGCAAAGCAAGGATTTGAACCCAGATCTCTTGAATCATAATCTATTACTCTACCCACTATACCACATTGGCTCCATTTAAATCAGTTTAGTAAAAAGAATTAGTTTATTTTCAGAAAGAGGCAATTTGAAGATAACATACCATGTTACAAGCAGTACTGCAACAAACAAATGTTTATTGCAGTGTTACAAAATGTTACAAGCAGTACTGCAATAAACAAATAAATCAGAAATATATCTCTGCACTTCTCTCCCCACTCTTTTCCTTTCCAACTAAACTATTATACACTCCACCTTGTAGAGTGTAGGATGTTAACTGTAGGAGAAATTACCATGATGACATATTTTGAACAGACCACAACTTGAGCGATGTTTTTCTTTTTGTGTATGAGCTGTTCTAAAGAGACAGAAGAAAGCCACGCGTAATTTATACTTTTTCCAACTGTAACATTTCCCACCCACTATAATTAATCAGAAACTATTTAGGTGACAATGAAAGAACTGCTGAATAAAGCTACAGAGAGCCCTAGGTACATAATTGCACCATTTGCCATTAGTTCTTGAGGCCCACCTGCTACCCGCAATGTCAGTAATGGAAAGTTCTCTTTGAAGGCACTTCAAGAGTGCAGGCAAGCTGAATGTTCTCCCAAGGTACTTTTTCAAGCCATGCTGCACAGGTTATTTTAAGAATCCTGAGAATGTTATCAATAAAAAAGAATATTCTTTTCATTCCATGGTCAACAGTTCTGGTTCGAAAATACACAGAGGCTAAGAAATGAAAAATGTACTCAAGTTTCTCCAACTGTACTCTCCCCTTGGCTGTTTCCAAATCGATCATGGGTCCAACCACTCTAAGGCCCTTTAATGTTACTCAGTTCAACAGTGTTTCATGCCCAAATGGGTGGAAATTATTACTGCTGCTCCTCCATACAGTGCTAAACTTGGTTATATTTTTGCGCATTAGTATCAGTTACCAGAGAGCAGCTGTTCATTTCATTGTCTCCACATCTACTTGTACAAGCTTGATTTGTGGGAGCCCCCCCCCCCCCGGTTAGGGATCCCTTTAGTTAGCAGAACAGCAGCAGTTATTTCTTGCAAGTGTATTTGAACCCACTCTGCATCTCTAGTGGAGCAACAAAACCAGGCGGACCCTGAGCTTAAAGAAAAGCAATTATGAAAAATTATTTAGAAAATACACTGTTAGGAAAGCCATTACTGTAAGCCACCTTGGGTCCTTTTCCAAGGAGAAAAGCAAGGTAAAAATACTCTAAAATAAATAAACAAAATAAATTAAGACTGCAGCACATGATCTGAGGACAACATAGGGAGACACAAATGCACCCTTCAAGAGAAATGTGAACAGGATGAGAAAGAAGAGAAGACTGATAGAGAGACAGGAAATAGAAGGTCTTTTGCTTTTGGGGGGCAGCGGTGGGGGGCAATAAGAAGATAGAGAAACAGCCAACGAAAAGGACAGACACAAGCTGCTCCATGCCCCTATTAGACATCAGTGACAGATAGGTGAAGATGTGATGCTTGCAGAGAGCTTTACGAACACTTTAACCTCTCCACCACCACCCAGAATAGTCTGTTTGCAAACTCAAGTCTCCAGCAACACAGAAAAGAGAGTCTTCTACACATCAAGGATCTCTTGGGCACAGAATAGCTTTAACCAGTTATGGGCAAAGTGCTGCCCCTCCAGATGTTGTTGGATTGCAACTTCTGTCAGCTCTAGCTGGGGTTGCAAAGGGTAAAGCATGGTGAAAGGTGCCCTCCATCCAAAGAGGTACCCTTTGCTGAGCCCTGGCCTGTCACTATATTTTAATATTGTGGTACCTCTGATAACAAATTTAATTCATTCTCCGAGGCAATTCGTTATCTGAAAAAAATCATTATTTAAAACATGGTTTCCCATTGAAATGAATGGGAAACTGATTAATCTGTTCTGGAGGTCCAAAAAAAGCAAAATAAACTGGAGTTTTTTTTTCCAGACCTCTTTATAAAGTGCACTTTAAAGGCATGCAGTGCTGAAACAACACCCCCAGAACACCCCCCTGC
This sequence comes from Phrynocephalus guinanensis, assembly GCA_037367245.1. NCBI lineage: Eukaryota > Metazoa > Chordata > Lepidosauria > Squamata > Agamidae > Phrynocephalus > Phrynocephalus guinanensis. Next base: position 53,351,712 of record CM074733.1, read on the forward strand.
AGTGCAATGCAAACAACAACAAAAGAAACCAGCAATACTACCCTAGCCTTTTCCTGCCAAAATGCAACGGAGGAGAAATGTAAACAGGCAAACACAAGCAGCATGAGAAACCCAGACCATTCTTGCCTGCAGAGCAATTGAAAAGACTGCAAACATGGAGAAATGAAAGCAGCAAGACTACCCCATCCTGTTCACTCCAAAAATTCAAATAGCAGTGCAAAGATTAATAAAAGCTAGCTCCCTACCTTTTCAAGTTTTAATGGTCCAAATCCCTCAGCAAAAAATGTCCAGAATGGCTCCAAAACGACATTGAAAAAAAAGCTCTAACTGCTCCCACCCCGCCACAAACTACAGGAGGTGAAATGCATCAAGGGTACACATTTTTGTAAGGCATGATGAAAAATTCCTTATCTACGGCAGCCCATAGGCAACACTGGTTATCCGAGGCAGCCCTATACCCGGAAATTTCCATTCACTATGTGAATCATTCGTTATCAGACATATTCTTTATCTAAGGTATTACTGTACAAGGATTATTTGACAACTAAAGCCACAGCTTTCAGTACCGAAACAAATTCATCAAGCATCAAACATTATGAATTCTGATAGTCACCCCTCTCTTTTTGTTCACCTAGAAACTCCTTTCTGTCACCATAAGTTCATCCCCTAAGACTATGAGTAGTCATGAACCCTGACCTTCATGTGAGAAATAGTCTGTCTGACTGGTTCCAGCTCAGTGTCCATTTATGGATATCTAAGTTCCTGAACCACACCTTTATTTTCACACCCTGGGTATTTTTTAAGGACTGGGTTCTGCAGGCAACACTGTGCACAGATCACTTCTAGAAGTTCTAATTCAGTGCCTACTTATACTTCACCCCACAATCCTACCCAGAAAAGCTTTGCCATGACCTAGGAAAATAAATTCACCCTGATACTGAGGTTCCCTGCCACCTACACCTATAATGTGGTTCTGAGATATCACAACACAAGAATAGGTTGTTTCTTTTCCCTCTGTAACTCCCACTTTTTTTTCTTGTCTCAATTATATCCTTACCCTTCTCCCCCTTACTGCTGAATTTTCTCTCAATTGATGCATCAGTGCATAGCTTCCTCTTGCTTGCCTCTGCTTCTTTCACCTTCCACCCACTCAAGAGACAGCCTTTAACATGGCAATAGCCAACAAACCCACTTTCTGAAAAGCCTCCAATCTCTCTTCCTGGGTAACCTATATTTATTACTAGAGATGGGCACGACTTAGCGGTATTCCCGTTTCCGTTACTCGTATCCGTTACTCTATGGAAACGGGAATTACTCCACCAGAATTCGAGCTCGAACTGATGAACGAACAATTTGGTCTGATTTGTCGTGCTCGTTACTTGCATCACGGCGATCGCACAATGCCAAGCGGCACAGAAAAAAAGTTTTTAAAAGTTAAAAAAAAAACAGATTCCCGGCCCTAAAAGTAGGCGAAAACTGTCTGAGGGCACCTACCAGGCCAGAAGGGTGTTTTATTTGGGGGGGGGTTTCCCCGCCCCCCTCTCCTTGGCTATTGCTACTGCTGCGCTGCTGGTACCAGGCTGGGAGGGCGCATCCATTTGCCATGCAGTGCGGGGGATCCAAAATGGCGACCGCAATATTTTTTTTGAAATCGTTGCCCAAAACTCCACCAAAGCACCACAGAAACATGCGAAAATTAGCTATTTTAAATGCTTGAATTTTTACAGTAGCAGCAGTGGGTTTTTCTTGCAAAAAAAGTCTCCGTTGATTTTATTTTAATTTAATTTATTTTATTTTTTTACACCTGCGCATTCGCAATGATGGGCTCGCCCATGGGAGTGGACCATGCAAAGTTTTGGAGCCATTAAACCAATCGCATGGCCAGGTTTTGCTGACTGTACCAGGCTGGGAGGGCGCATCCATTTGCCATGCTGTGGGGGGGATCCAAAATGGCGACCGCAATTTTTTTTTGAAATCGTTGCCCAAAACCCCACCAAAGCACCACAGAAACATGCGAAAATTAGCTATTTTAAATGCTTGAATTTTTACAGTAGCAGCAGTGGGTTTTTCTTGCAAAAAAAAGTCTCCGTTGATTTTATTTTATTTTATTTTATTTTATTTTTTTACACCTGCACATTTGCAATGATGGGCTCGCCCATGGGAGTAGACCATGCAAATTTTCCACCAATCGCATGGCCACTTGGCCAGGTTGACCACAGAGACTTCTGGGATGTGCCAATCGGGCATAAACAGCCCACTAATCGTAGCCCAAACCCGAACCCTAAGCCTAAGCCTAACCCATACGCCAGTACACTGTCCTTCTAATTGGGTCAGAGAGGCACCCAGAGGTGCACCCCAATACTCACCCTAACCTCACCCGTAACTAGCCTAACCCTAGCTCTTGCGCTAACCCGTCTTAACCCTAAGCCAGATCTACTTGCATTGCACTACATGCAAGTACGTGAGACACAGCGGGTGCAAAGAGTCTGCCAGTCCATCACTTGTGGCTCTGGCTGACTCCTGCAGCTCCCTCCAGGAGCCCGCTACCCCCTCCCCAAACCAGTACTAACGACAACGAAAAAACAAAAAACGAACCGACTAATTTTTGCGAAATTTCGCGAAAAACGGAAACGAGCCGAAACAGAACCGGCCCGACTAACAACAACTCGAAAAAAATTTTTTTCAAGTCATGTCCATCTCTATTTATTACTATCTAGACCCATCCACATCCACACAGAGAGATCTTTCCCAGGTAGTCATATTAACAAATGAGCAATGCCCACTGATATCACAAAACTGAGCCCCATGACAATGATAATATCCAGTACCTCTGAATTGGGTTTTGCCATTTCCCCCAATTTCTCTTCTATTCTTAACCTTAAGAATATTCACAACACTGAATAATTTATCTCTATACACTTTTTCTTTAAAAAAAATTAAAATCTTTCTAAAAGCAATCACACAGAAGGTTTTTAGATAGGCTATTAGTATGCTTAAACAAAAGCAAAATAAAATAAATCCCTATAATAGCAACTTTAAGACTAGAAAGCTTGCTGCAGTGCAAGCTTTTGTGAACTGCAATCCTCTTATTCAGATAAAGAAGTCTGTCACCTTTGTGTTTGTTTTGAAAATATTTTAAAAAATCAAATAAACAAACGACCTATTGGTAATAATACACATATTTTCAAACAGATACAGTATTGTTCAAGAGTGCATATTTAGAATACGTTAATGACTGAAGTATAAAAAACATGTTAACAGACAACTATTAATTCTTCCCTTTTGGATCCACACCTTAAGGTTATGACCGGGTCAACTGTGTTAGGGAAACTGAACCCAGTACTGTTCAGAGGGACACTCATGATGAATCTTAACTAGAGATGGGGCCAAACTGAAAAACAAATCTCATTTTCTGACAAATTTGGCCAGTTTATTGAAATGTGTTGATTTCATATTTGTTGTAAATGAAGTCCCATAATGGATACAAATTGAATTTTTAACTATTTTTATTTGGTAATTTGTCATAAAATGGCCCTCAAGGCACCTAGAGTCACCAACTTTGGAGGGATGTTTCTTCTGACCCTCCTATACAATCCCTCCAGGTTTGGAGGAGATCCGAATTTGATGTACGAGATACCTTATTTTTCCATCTATAAGATGACCCCATGTATAAGATGACCCCCAATTTTCCAACCCAAAATTACAATTTTGTAACCATACAGTTCAGCTTACTTCCATTTATAAGATGATCTTCAATTTTTAGGTTAATTTTTAGATAAAAAATATAGTCTTATCAATGGAAAAATACTGATAAAAATATAGTCTTATCGATGGAAAAATACTATATGTACCCCCAGATAGACTCCCTCAGGAAAGTTCTCTCTGATACCTAGAGACTCCAAACTTGCAAAGAAGATTCTTCTGACTCTCCCCTACAACTCCTCCAAGTCTGGTGAAAATTAGGTCTTCTAATCTGCTATGGGGGGGGGGGGGGTCACCACTTTGTGGATGTATAACTCTGTCTAAAACCCAATCTTTGCCAAACTTGGAGGGAAGTCTCTCTCCATCTCTCTTCATGACTCGAGGTGCTTGGGGGACACTTGTGGGGGGCTCTCTGGGGCTGCATAGCTGCTTAGCTGAGAGTTAATCAGCAAAGCAGAAACAGTACTATTGCTAATGAAACCAACTACAATAAGATATTTACAAAGGAAATGACAAACTCAGAAGAAATTATATAGTTCTAATGGTAAACTAAGTCATCATGTCACAAGGGGCTAGAATGCAAAGTCTAACTGAATAATATCAGACTTCATGGAAAGTTTATCAGCATAACCATCAATATAATATAAATAAATTTCTCAATGGTTAAATATACTCCAACTAAAGAAGCTGCAGAAGAAAACATAAGTTTTTATGCAGGGGTCCAGAAGGAAAATAATCACACAGGATATGCTGGAAATCACGTACAGTATAACTGAAATGTCCAAGTAGGAAATAAAGCAAGATCCAACATCATTGGAAAATGTGGCCTAGCAAATGAAGCCAAAGGGTGACTCATAGAATTCTGCGGAACTAATTATTTGTATATTGTAAGCACATGTTTCAGGCAACTGAACAGATCATTGTGCACATGGATATTACCAGATGGCCAACAAAGCAAGCAAATATAAAAATCTATTTGAAAGCAGAAGACAGCAAAAGTAAAACCAGGAGCAAGCAGACTGAGGTATAGACATGAACTATTAATATTAAAAAGCTAGTGCAAAGCTGAAGAAGAACATTAAAACAATAATAATGATGATAAAATATGATTATGCAACATAAATAATTTAAAGACTATATAAAAACAGATTTGCACTACTAAACACAACAGATTGCAAACTAGCAGAACAGTGGGATGAAATCAGAGATACTACTAGGGAAGAATACAAAAGGGCTACTATTGTAGTGCAAAGAAACAAGAATCCTACATGGATGGATAATTCAAGAAATGTGTACAACAAGAAATAAAATTTAAAGGTGGCAGAGACAGGGTCAGAATCTTAAAAGCAATTTTTCAGCAACTCACAAAGGAGGAGGAGAGAGCAATGAAAAGAAAAAAGAGGTCTCTTCCATTAGATCCAATAAATCAACTGGGAAATTATATCTCGGTTAAGGATCCTGAAAGATCAACAGAGGAATGTATTATCTAACAAGTATTAAATAAAAAGATGACCAAATAAAGAACTATACAGTGAGAAGCAAGGATGACAGGTTCTCTCAAAGAAAAGTAAAATAAATGCTGCTTTCTCAGCAATTTGGGGGGAAAGTTCACCAGGAGTAAACAGGATACCAAGACCATTATTTCAGGTAGGAAAGTGCACAGTCCTGCTAACCGTTCTGTGCCCAAAATAAAGGAAATAATGGGTTTTACTCATTCTCTACCTTTTTGGTGATACTGACCTGATCCTTGTCTGGGTTTGTGACTACCTTTGTGGATTTCTATTCCTTTCCCAAGAATCTACTCCAGTGATGGTGAACCTTTTAGAGACCGAGTGCCTAAACTGCGATTCAAAACCCACTAAATTTTCGCAAAGTGACAATACAGCAATTTAACCTGAATACAGGTGGCTGTGAAGAAGCAATGTCGGTGCCCACAGAAAAGGCTCTAGGTGCCACCTTTCACCGGTGCCATAGATTCGCCAACACTGCCCTACTCCCATGAATGGGAAAACATAAAAAATAATGTTTGGTCACAGATTTGAGGGCACAGGTGGTTCAGAAGAGCACCGGAGTAGTCTGCCAAGCTGGGCACTCTGTTTCATTTTTATTTCCCTCATTTTTATTAGTTGCCCAAAGAAAGGACCAGAAAGATAATAAATGAAGGACTTCTGAAAGTGTAATAGGTACAGATGTCTTGGGTTCCCTCTTAAAACTGTGACACAGGTTCTAGATATTTTGTCTTTTCTCCCTTCTCTTTTCTAACTTCCCTCGATATAAAATAAATGGTGCTGTGATCACAAATTTAGCCCAAGGCCTTTGCCACAGAAAGGGCAAGAAATCATTATTTCTGAGGTAAAGAACTTATTCTACTTCTCTTTTGCTACCAACTGCACTTCCCTAAGTTTTAATTTAATTTATGCTTTCCCACTACTAATCACTACTAAAGATGGGCACGAAACGGAAATACAGCATTGCATTTCGTTTCATTAATAAGGATTTTTTTAAAGAATTTTCATCATGAAATGAAACAATTCATAATAATGGGGAGCTTTCCTTTTTTTATTTAACAGGGAGCCTACTGTTCTAAATCAAAGACCCTCCTTAAACCTTTCAAATAAAGAATCATCTGTAAACAAGCAAGAAACCTAAGGGCTAGCTGATGCAGGGAGAAATTGAGAGAGAAGTTCAACAGCTGATTGGTGGCAGGAAGGAAAATATACAAAACAAAAACTCTCCACAGTCCTACTTAATCAGGAAAGGAACAATCAGTTTAAATTTTAAATCAACTTGCAGATACAGGGACAGCCAGCGAAGGGAAAGGGAGAGCTCAGCTGCTAGCTAGCTGCAGTCAGTCAGATCAAGATCAGAGACAGGTAACAGCTGAGGTGCGGGAGGGGAGGAAAATAAACCTCCTGTTCTCAAGACAGCTGGGTCAAGAGGCTTCTTGCCATTATGACTAATCATTTCATTTTCGAAACAAAAAATGGTGTTTCATTTCATTTCTTGACATCACACTGTTTGCTGTTTTGTTTTGTTACGTTTCATAAGCTTATGAAATGTCAAAACAGCGTATTGTTTTTCGTAAGGTGCCCATCCCTAATCACTAGTAATACCACTTGCACTTCCCTAAGGTTCAATTTATGCTTCCCCACTACTAATCACAACCTATGAATCCCAGATTTAGCACAAGGGAGCGGATCTGCCTTGTTAATGCCTCTAGATCCTTGTTCCAACCTTCAGTTGCTCTCTAAACACACAAATATCCCCATTAGGTCCATATTTACACATTTGTCCAAACACAATAAAGAACCCTACTTTCAAACTACAGACACTGAATCTATCACAGTTCTAACCAGAATATAGCAACAAACACGTAAATAAAACAGTGGCCAAATGTAAGTTCCAACTGTAAATAAAAGTAGATGTCAATGACTGCAGGAACTAGGCATTAATCTTCCAAGCAAGCAAGCAAGCTTCAGTCAACATTTTACAACAGAAACATTATAACAAGTCAACATTTTACAAAATATACAGATGAAACTGAAAAATAAGAATATCGTGCAAATGTTCAACCCAAAAGGTGAAACTAATACCTAGCAATCAGATGCTGGAAGGGATCTTAGATGTAAACATCCTTCTTTATCATATGTGGCTATTGAAACCTGAAAATTGCCAACAGGACATGGGTACGTCACCTTGTAAGATAGGAATGAGGGAAGCCTCTGACCTGGGGTCCAGAATGTACCATTCTTGCAAAAAATCTTGCTTGCAGCTTAAAAACACATTACTGAATAAAAGCACGCCACTATTTACACAAGCTTTATTTCAAAAATTGTGTTGTGGGACTTAATGCTGAAGTCTAAGGCTCTATTCCAAAATAGTCATTTATTTAAGGTAACCACATTATTAACCTGCAGTTAAAGGTTTCTTTGAAGTCCTACCTGCAGTAATTTTCACTGCTGAACCAAGCCTCTTTTTAGTAGTACTTGGTCCCTTAGAAATCTGCTATGTATCAAGTCAATCACTGGGCTATCTAGGTCAGTATTCCCTGGGTGTCACTCTCCAGGGTTGCAGCCAAGAAACCTCTTTGACTGAGCCCTACTTACTGAATTAGGCATCCCTGCTGCTTGTGCACCTTTTTCATCCACACTTTCCCCTTCCACATAACTTTCTATTGATGTGCTTTGATAAAGCACTTTGGGAACATCCAACTTCTTTTGCAATCTGTATCTCTTGGGGCTTTCCCTCCTTATGGAGGTTGTCAATGATGGTTTTCTGCACAATTGTCAGGTCAGCAGTCTTTCCCATGATTGTAATTCCTACTGAACCAGCCTGAGAGACCATTTAAAGGCTCAGGAACCCTTTGCAGGTGTTATGGATTCATTAGCTGATTAGAGTGGGACACTTTGCGCCTAGAATATTGAATCTTTTCACACTATTCTAATTTTCTGAGATTGTGAATTTGGGGTTTTCATAAGCTATACCCCATAATCATCACAATTGGCTTGACATATCTCACTTTGCATGTAATGAGTCAATCTCATATATGAATTTCACCTTTTGAGATGATTTACTGAAATAAATATTTGCATGATATTCTAATTTTTCAAGTTTCACCTGTATACTCATATACAGAGTAAGAAATGTTAGATACTGAAGTTGGATTCAGAAAAAGAAAAAAAATGAAGAATAAATTGTAAATATACACCAACTACTGGAGCATTATGTACCAAAAAATTCAGAAGATGATCAGTCTATGCCAGTGGTGTTGAACCTTCGGCACTCTAGTTGTTTTGGATGACAACTCCCAGAATTCCTAGACTTCCAATGACAAAGGACTGTGGGAGTTATGGTCCAAAACATGTAGAGTGTTGAAGGTTTGCTACCACTGGTCTATGCACTATAGCAACGGTGGCGAATCTTTGGCATGCCAGATGTTTTGGACCACAACCCCCACAGTCCTTTGTCATTGGCAATACTGGCTTGGAATCCTGGGAGTTGTGGTCCAAAACATGAGGCATGCCAAAGGTTCACCACCACTGGACTATAGCTACACCTTCATATGGATCTTGAAAAGTCACAGAACATTCCACATTTGATTGTCCTTAAGTATAAACTATGTTCTGCACAAGGACCTCATGTTAATACAGAACACAGACGAAATGGTTTCTAATTGACTAGCAGTCAAATAAGGATGCATTTTATTTTCCTATCTATTCACTTTATAAGCAAAACATTTCATATGAAAAACTGGATTAAATCCAAATTATGAGACTACTGGTGAAATAAATACTTAAAAGATATGCAAATGACACCGTATTAGTGCAGAAAAACAGAAGTGATTTGAAATGACAAAAGAAAGTAAAAAAGAAACAAGTATGAAAGCAGGATTACATTTGAATATACAGACCGAAAATTAAGTACAGCAGAACTGCAGAACTTAAATTCAGACAACAGAGAAACCAGAATTCTTAAAAAGTTTCTATACTTTGGTTTAATCATCAATCCAAATGGAGGCTGCAACTAAAAAATCAGAGGAAGACTGTGACTTCTAAGGACAGCTGTGAAGAAATTACAAAGAAACCTTGTGCTGAAGCTGACAAGTCAATTCATTTTTTCAAATATAGTGCTAAGGGAAAGAGCTTTCAGGATACCCTGAAACACCAGAAAGACAAGAAGTGATTTCTAGGTCAAATTTCACAAAGAGACGAAATAATTAAACTGAGGTTAACAACAGGAACTTTTCAGTGTCACTAATTCAGAGACTTGCTGCAAGTCAGAATCCACCTGAAAGCAAATAGTGTTCAAGAAACTGGAAAATGGAGGGTGATGTTTTGAGTTGCCACTTGCAACAGAGGCAAGTTATATTTTACCTGGGATGGGCAGGGCAGAAGATGGGGGAGAAACTGCCCATTGATTGAAAGGTTTTGTCACCCATGCCTTATCTCCTGAGAAGGTAATTTCAAGGCCAACAATGCCTTCCTGTTATAAGCCAATTAACAGAACTGGTTTTAGATAATGAGAATGGATGGGAAGAGAGTGAAGTTACTTGGAAAAGTTACTTTCATCTTCAAGAAGGCTCTGGGAAACTTAAAACCTGGTTAATGCACTCTTTTAAAGGGTCTAGAAAGTGGGGTGATGAATATGGAAGGTTTGCTTAGTTGAGTCCCTTTGAGGAGAACACTGTACTCACCTCCTGACTTGCATCCTGATTTTTGTCCCGTATATGTTCCAGAACCATGCTGAAGTTTCTATGAACATAGTAGCTTTGGATAGTTAAGTTGCTTATTTTCTTATGCAGAGTACAGTATTTTAGGATTGTAGTTGCCTCAAGATCTTTTGAATGCTTTTTTGCTCCACAACCTTTAGACGCTGTTTGGAATTTTATTCCTTTCAATTTCTTCAATAAGAAGTACTGTATTCATTTTTACAGCAGTTTTATTCTTTTGGGAAGAAAATAGGGCTGATGGTACTTGAGAAGGCCTTGATCACCTACTAGATACTTTATATTTTGTAGATAGTTTGGTATCCCTAGCTGTCAGGATTGCATATAGACACTAAAAAGCTCAATATCGTACTGTGGAATTTTCATACATCCTGGATCACTGACTGAGCAGACAAAGTGACTCAAAGTGCTGGGAAGGATACTGGGCAAAAAGATTTTCCCTAGCCATCAACACATTTGGCCCTCCTGAAAGTGACCCACACCAGGAAAGTTTGGGGCAGGGAGACTGAGTGGTTTTGTGTGGGCTTTTCTGACCCAGTAATAAACTTGACACATGGTAATAACTAATCCGCTCACACCTCACCTTTCATAATAAGTAAAAATGACTAAAAATGACATTTTCCCTTTTGACATATCATGGAAAGACAGGACTTACAGGTAAAGACGAAGGCAGTAAGAGAAGTGGTCTGTGAACTCAATAATGGGAGACATAGGCTTTAGCTTGGAAGACTGTTAGTGGTGGCATCTTTTTGAGGTCATTAATTTCTTGTGTCACTATGAGAGCCCCACCACCACCACCACCACCACCATCCCCATCCCCTTTGACACAGGCAAAGAAGACACAAGGCCATCTGAATGCTCGGTCGGAACTTCTATTAACAACAAAAGCCACCTGCTGGTCTTCACTAGCGCGCTTATCCTTCTCAAGGATCAACGGTTCCGCCTCTGACCAGAATTCAGCAACCTGCCCAGGTGTTAAAGCAGGCTCAACTGTCCAAGGCCAAACAGGTAAGTCTCTCTAAACAGAATGGCCCAGGTCCACTACAATTCTGGTTAGCCCCCTTAAAAATGATGGGCTATCAGTTATGACTCCCATCGCCTCGTCTCCGCAGTCCTCTACATTGAGTGCTTGGGTGGGCTCATCCCCATTCTGACTCCACGGGAACTCTGCCATCTCTCTTCCGGGGCCTTCTGTTGCTCACGACGGCGGGCTTTACGCTAGAAGTATTTGTGCGCCTGTCTCCTCCATTCCCTTTCTGCCCTCTGGCCTCAAAATGGTGCCTTCCTTGCCTTTTTCTCCCACCACTCCTGTTCTACTACTTCTCGCGGGAGCTTAAAGGTGACCATTCCCCCATCCATGGGTCCTCCTTTCAATCTCCACTAACTCCTCCTTCTCCGTTCCTCCCTCCCTACTGGCCCAGCCTCCCAATGCTGTCGCCTGACTATTATTCTTCACTGTTTCCTCTTTCGTAGCACTACTCTCCTGCTCAACTCCCCTCCCTCCTACATCTCTTAGCCCCTTTTCCTCAGGTTCACTCGGAACATCTGTGTTTATCCACCCAGTGCCTTTCTTGGAGAGGATGGCACACCTTCCTTCTCACACACTAGAAATCTGAAATTACTTGATGGCACATAGAAACAACAATTCCTAAGATTTCCAGTGAGAAAGAAATCTGCTAAGTACTGGATATGTAGTTATACCTAGGATCTCACTCCCCCACATGCGGCAAAACCATTTTGTAATTACAGATGTAAAATTCAGGTGGATAAATTACCTAAACTCTACATCACAGTCCCAATGTGTTTTAGCATTTGATTCCAAATAAATGTTTATAGCTGTAGAAGCAGAGTCAAATGCTTCAGAAATTATCAACGGATGGCATAACTGTAATGCCCATGAGATAAATGTGAAGGAAAATAATTATGGATCAATTTACACTTTGGGGACTCCATCTAAAATAACAGAAACCGAATTGTGCTTCTTTTCCTTCAGAGAACCAATGCATGATTTCTGGAATACAGTATATAGTCTTAATTGAATAAGCATTTACAATTAATTGTCTTCTTAACATTAAAAAGCATCTTAAGCTTTTAGGTATATGATATTCCTACAGAGGTGAGTAGTGAGAGAAGCAAAATCCCTTAATTTCACCTTTCTTTGGGCAAAAATATATATGAATAAAATTTTATTTGCTGCTGTTATACCTATCACAGCTTCCTTCACATTACATGCTTCTACTCATTGTATAAACAGCATGTTATCATTTTTCTGTGATTACTCTGCATGAATTCAACTGTTGAACCAACTGTTCTAGGCGTACATCCTGAAGAATTCTTAAACTGTAAAACAAACAGTCAGGATAGCTGCAATGGAATGCTCATTGGTCTGTAGCAATTTTGAAGACATTCTATCAATACCAATCAAGACAAGGATATTTCAACGAATAGGGAATAGAAAAAAACACTGTATTGCAGTCAGAAGAAATGAATTCCAGATTAACAGAGAACCATGAGCAACTATATTTCACCATGGAACAGTAAGTTTGAATTTTAACTAGCATTTTTATCAGCAAATGAGATCCCAGGGTAATTAATAGCAGCATTACCCTCAACATTCTTCCAGAAACCTTATTTCACAGATACACCAAGCAGAGGACAGTGCAGTACACTTATTATGTGTGCCTTCAAGTGGAAGAGCAACCTGTAAATACTACATGGACTGTTCTCAAGTTGATATATTTAAAATTACAACTTGAAGAGAAAACAACGATATCTGAATAAACCCAATGGTAACAAGGAGGAGGACACTTCTGAAGTATTTCACCCCTGGGGAAGTCAAATAAAGTAGGAGTGTTCTCAAAAGAACCTTTAAGGACTCAACACCTGTTTTGTGATTCCTGTGACGTTCCTCATGTGAGACAAGAGGCCAAAGAAAAGCTAAATCCACAGGGCAATTTATACTTTAACTTCACTTTACAAGCCAATTAAAGCTTTACACAAGAACATCATAGAGAACAGATAGAAATAAGAACTGCCTCACTAGAATCTAATCTTAAACGCATCCACTTAAGAAGTGGGTTTTTTTACAAAAACAAATTACACTAGAGATGGGCAATTCGTTTCGGAACCAACTCCTCTTTTCTGTGCTCGCATGGAGCTGAATTCCAACAAAGAAGCAGGCTCTGACATCATCTTTGTTTCTCCATGGTGCTGGCCAATCAGATAGGGAGGCGGGATGATGCCTGTCTCTGCACAGCTCCTGATGGACCAGCACCACAGAGGAGCAAAGATGACATTGGAGCCTGGTTCCTTGTTGGAGTTCGTAAGTGACTGGCTGCTTGTGTGTCAGAGGCTTCTGAACACTACCTGGGCTTGCTTGGGTCATTTCAGAACAGGTAGGTTCTGAAACGAAGTGCCCATCCCTACAAGATACTAAGCTGACTTCAAAGCTAGAGGATGGGAGTTCAGTTCCCTACTGTAAATCCCAGAAGACCCTGCTTGGGTTACCTTGGGCATGCTACACAGTCCCTGGATGTCCCCAAAAGAGGAGACTACTAAACCATTTCTGAGTATTGTACTCTCTACCTAGAAAACCCCAAAAAAGGTTTCCATAAGTTGGAATCCATTTGATAGCATATGATTGTTAAGTTGGTTGTTTGATTGAAGGAATGAATTGTATGAAGAAGAAATAAGTGCTTGATGAGTGTCAGGTGTCTTTTATAGCCATGGAGGGGGAATGTTTCTGTAGAATCTGATTTTCTTTAGCAGTTTTTCCCAGCTCAAGGGAAACCATTAAAGCCTAAATCCACCCCCACAGGAATATTTCTTTACCACCCAAAGCAAGTTCCATGATCTCTACCTGATATGCAAAACCATACAGTTTGGTTTCATTGCACTTTGAACTTGCAGCAAGCTACCTGACACTAACCTCCAACTTTGCTAATATAGACAAATGATTGTGTTTCTCTTTCATTCTGCTCTCTTCTTTCCCAAGAACTAGTGGGTTCAAGCATCAGCAACATACAAAACTGAGTTCAAGTTGATCTTCCTGTTACCAGTAATCTGATTCACTCATAATTTCCTTGTTCCACAATGTCAGGGGTCATCTGATGTGACATACCAGTCATTAATTCATTGAGTACGCAATCTCATCTTGGGATGGAGTTCACATAGCTACATCTCACCTAATTTTGAAATTTTGAAATTGTTTCTAATCTCATCTCCTCCAATACCACCTGGCCACAGTATCTTGTACACTTTTTTATTGATCTTTAAAACAATATTATCTAGTGGTGGTTTGGGGATTTTCTTCTTCCTGAAGGACCATCATGGCTCTCTTATTTTCAGTCTCACAAATGCATGACAAATCATCCCTAAGATTTATAGCTAAACATGGTTTGATGCGAGAAACTACCACTTCACATTATACAAAGTACATTCTCCAGACGCAAACACTGAGCCTTTCATTCCTGATTGTCCCATATAAATTTCTGACAGATACTGCTATGTACAGCCTGTTGCAATAGTGTTGAAATCACCAGAACTATGTTGAGAAAATGTGTTCCCATTTTGCAGACATACATAGGCAACGGATAACTGTCAACACTGACTAGTGCATCTTCAAATGTTCATGTAGGATAGAGGAAGTCTAAAATAATCAAAAATTGGCACAGCCGTATCCCGCCTCCCCACAAACCCAGTAGGTTTTTGGTAATTGAAGATTTCCTTTGTCTATCCCCATGACTCCCACTGCTTCCATGTACTGAATGTTACAACTCAGACAAACCATGACAGAGAAGGGAAAATGTCCCCTGCCAGTTACATCACCATCCTTCTGCAGGCACAGGATTTCTGCCTCTATCTGAAGGGGCTTTCAACGAGTGTCTGTAATTTGGAAATGGAACATCTGAAGAAATTTATGTACTGCAATTCACAAAAAGTATCTGCATCTGCCAGAACACACAGCCATTCATTAAACACACACAAAATAGCCGGTTCCCATATTCCACCAGAATTAATTGTAAACAACTCAACAGTCTGATGCAACTCAGAACACATTGGGTGGGTATCCTGTTTGGTGCCCACCCAGCATAAAACCCCTGCTTGCATGAGAGATGTCCTTGCACAAGCAGTGATTGCCATTCTGAACAGTCAAGTTATTTTTCAATAAGAAGGTCCTGGACATTTTCTGCAAATGTAAAACTGCTTGCACTATAACTGTTGCGCAATCCATTTGATCTGAAACAGGGTTCTGACTCCACTACAGAGGCTAAAAGTACTAAACAGCAGGCACATTCCTTTTTCCCTTTGTGTTTGTGGGATACAATTTAATCCCACAGAGAAAAGAAAATTACTGAACTTAGGGACAGCATATAACAAGGTATTTTATTTTGGCACTAAGATGCCAATCTGCTTCATAATTCATATTCCTATACATCCATACATATGTGTTTATTTATTTACATGTACTGTACTCTCAACAGGGACTAACCATCCCAACCACATCTCCCAGGCTGACAATGCTGATCCTAAGGGAGGCCCAGAGGGAGAGAACAAGGAGCCAGGCCTTCTTGGTGGTTACTGCCTTTGGAATAAATTACCATCAGAAATTCTCCTGCCCCTTTAAGAAACTTCTAAAAACATTTTTTTATTTTATCAGGCCTTTAAAAATCTAGCAACGTAAGATTCCCAAGAGTACCAACCTTCTACCCCAATGCCACCTGTTTTTTGCTCTGTTCTGAACATTCATTATTTAGTTTAATTTGTTAAATTAATTTTATGCACTTGACTGTGCCACATTTGTTTTTGTTAGTATTATAGTCTGTGCATCACTCAGGCTGACCGCTGGTATAAAAATAAGCAAATAAACAAATATAGATATGAATGCAAAACATGACCAACTCCACGGATTTCAACAAGGCTTCCTCTCTTCTTAGAAAAGCCCATCTGTTTGACACCTGTTTTCCTTCAGACTATACAAAAACAATTTTGTCTAAGCATACTTTCAGCAAGAGATAAATGACACCAGGAACCCACTTTGTGGTTTTTATATCTATATTTTGCTATATTATTAAAATGGCCATGTTGACCACTATCCTGTTTGATATTTATGTGCTTGCAATAACCTCAACAAAAGAAGCTGTCACACTGATCTAATGAGGTGGCAGTCGTGTGCCACAACTGTCACCCTTTCATAGAATCATAGAGTTGGAAGAGACCTCAAGGGCCATCCAGTCCAGCCACTGCCATGGAGGAACCTCCATCACAGGATGCCCAACAGATGGCCATCCAGCCTCTACTTAAAAACCTCCAAAGAAGGAGACTCCATCACCCTCCGTGGCAGCAGATTCCATTGCCGAATAGCTTCTGCAACTGGAGTACTCAAATGTAAATTTTCATATTCAGAATTTAAAATGTGTTGGCCTTCATATTTTCAATTTGTCCTTTTACAATTTGTTTCATTACTTTGAGAGCTTCTCTGTTATTTGGAACTGATTTTGTGGGCTGCCTTGAAATTTTAAACAACGTTCAAGTATATATGCAAAGACGTGACCTTAGCTGTGTTATGTTACAAATACAAGTGACACCTCTCATATCCGTGTTCCAACAGTCTGTCTCAACAGATGGGTCTGGAGAACTGGAAAGCTTGTACATTTGTGGAATTCACCTAATAACAGTATTGCCTAGGCGTGAACTTTGGATTTTGAACAACCAGCTTCATTCCCTTACACATGTACATTTGATAACAAACAATAAATTGTTCTTACCTGTATATCCTGCCCACCAGCCCCAGGATGCCACCATTGCCAGAAGCCATTTAAATAATACTCCTTCAATATACCAGAATCGTTTACTATCCAACAATCGGAGAGGTTGCAGTACTATTAAATATAGAATGTAGGACGGAATAGCAACAAGGTTATTAGCAACCATGAAGCCAAATCTTAAGAGTGCTTTCAGAAATATATAGCCTGCCCTTTGGGCCCGTTCTATGGTCACAGCCATTCTCTTCACACTGCAGTCTGTGGTCTTTTCCTACAGAATAAGAAAAGAGAAAAATTATTCAACACAAAGAACACAACCTCTTGCTTTAACAGAGCTCAACAAAGCTTCACCTTAAATAAACAACCCCATACAGTACTTTGTTACTACTAAATCACTTCAACTTCAAAAGGGATGCTAACTAGGAAAGGCCAGTTGCCTGTGGAAAGGCAAGTCTCCAGGAGCATTGCACTAAATGGGGTGGCATGCATGCACGCACGCACATATGTACGCATGCATGCATGAACTCTCTCTCTCTCTCTCTCTCTCTCTCTGTGTGTGTGTGTGTGTGTGTGTGTAGACAAACAAACAAACGCGATTCAGAACGCTAAGCTCCGAAGGGGAGACTCCCTGGCTCACTCACCTTCTGCTACGCAGAGGAAAGGAGGCACCAGGGGAGCCAAGGGACCCGGGCCCAGCGGCAACAGGAGACGCGTGCGCCCCGGCTGGTGGTTGCGGGTGAAGGCGGCGGCGGCGGCAGCTCTGACGGGAAGGCGGCGGGCTCATGGACACGGAGGTGCCTGGCCGGACTCCAACGTAACGGGCCGGGAGCTCTGGGCGACGGCGCCCTATTCCCTCCGCTGCTGCCTGAGGGAAGAGAAAAGTCCCCCCCCGGGGGGGGCGGCGAGATGAGTGGCGTTGGGAGGGAGAGAATCTCCGAGCGAAAAGGCGCCGTCACGAGGATTTATGCCCCGGGCTGCGGCGGCGCCTGCCCGCCCGCCCGCCTTCCCATCTCGGCTTTCTGGGCCTATCGCGCCCTCTTCCTCGCGGCGGCCTCCGGAGGGAAAAGGGGGGCTGAGCTCCGCCGCCGCCGCCAACCTCACCCCCTTCCTTCCTTCTTTCCCTCCCTCCCTCCCAGGCCCGGCGGGTGTGCTCGCTTCCCCCTCACGCCCTCCACTCAGGTGGAGGCGGGCTGGGGCTGGGCCGCCCCCGAGACCGCGCCAAGGCGCACCCGCGCCAAAGCGCGCCGGACGCCCGCACCTGTTGGGGGGGGGGTCTCCCGCACGCGACTGGGAGGCCCAGGAATACCGGGCGGAAAGTGTGTGTGTGTGGGGGGGGGAGAGACACGCCGGCCTCCTGCCGGGCAGCCTATTCCGGGAGCAAGTTTGGGAGGGAGGGAGGGAGGGAGGGAGGGGGAGAGAGAAAGAGAGAGAATAAAAGGAGAGAGGGCGCTCTGGTCCTGCCTTTCTTTCTCTTTCCACGGACACAAGAGCCGCCGAGCCTTTCCGAAAAGGCTGCCGAGCGAGGCGCCTTTTCGGCTACACATCCAAGGGAAGCTTCGCCGGCTCCCCCACCCGAAAGGGGGAACTGGCCCCGCGCGAGTTCTCCCCTTTGCTGCTCCCGAGCATCTCTTCCCCCATCTGGAGGTATCCGGAGCAAAGAAGCACCCCGTGGGCGATTGTCTGCGTTAAGGCATCGTTTTAAAAGCAGGGTGGAGGTGGGGACTCCTCTCTCTCTCTCTCTTTCTCTCCCCCCCCCCCGGAACCGGTGAAGGATAGGGGTATTTCTTCGCCAAGACAGCCAAGAGAAGGGGACACTCCTGACTCAAGGTGTGTCACTCCTATGGCCCCTCTTCACCTCTGGCGGGGAAGAGACGACTAGCGCCTCCCCGATGCATCCCGGTCACCTCGACAGCATCAAAAAGGAGGGGGGATGCCTTCAATGACAAAACGGACTTATTCCGATTCCTCTCTTGAACATCCTATATATGCCATAGCAAATGCAGACGATACAGTCGAGGACCTCCTACCTACTCCCTTTGGGTTGAATGAAGCTCGAATTGTTATGGGAAGCCCTCCACCAACAACAAACCAGATCTGGGTGACTACGGTTCTCTTCTTCAAGTTGTTCCACGACAGAACACCACTGTTTGGTTTGGTTTTTTAAATGTGCACTAAAGTCGCCTCCGGGACCCCTCCAGGATTAACGGGTCTTGAAGCTTAAGCTTCATAGGTTTCATAGTGGATCCGCGCCTGGTACTACATCCAAGTGCTGTATTGTACTTCCGAGAAAGGCACCTCCGTCCTTCTAACTCCCCTCTTCCAATTCGGAGCTTCTCCTTAAGGACCCCGAATTCTGAAGCCCGACATTGGGGGAGGTTTTTTAAAAAAAAAGCACACTAGCGCCTACAAGGGCTAGTTTCTCAAGGGCACTAACGGGGTGATTCGGAGTGAAACCCTTTAGAATTGGTGTCCATCTTCAATCCGGGCAAGAGGGGAATTAGCAAAAAAACCCCGTCTTTTAGCCTAAACTGGGTCTACTGGAAAGGGCCAGCGGGGGGGGGTGACCCTGCTCCCGTTCAGCCTCGGGGCGCATGGCAAGCCTTCTCAAGGGCGAGAGGGGAGACCCTACGCGCGTTTCTCTCCGCGTTTCTCTCCGTCCTCCATCATCATCATCATCACCACCACCATTCCCAGCCTAAGGGGAGGACCTCAAGGAAGCGCCAATGAGAACGAGGCGCCCCGACCTCTCCTCGCAGGCAGCAAGGGGGGAAATCCTCTCAAGGGCGCCAAAGGGAGCGAGAGCTCGCCTTCCTCTCTCCACCCCCCAACCTCGAAAGGGAAGCTGCCTTTCCAAACGGCGGGAGAGCGTGTCCTCCCCGCCGGCCCAAAGGCTCTCGCCCCCCCCCACACGCTCCAGCTTTCTCCCTCCCCGGATCCTTCCACCACCCCCACCCCCACCGCGCGCCCCCCTTCTCCCCGGGCGGGAAGGGCGAGCAAGGCTACCCCGTACCTCCGGCCGGCCGGCTTGCTTCCTCGCGCCGGTCTTAAGGCGTTTGCAGGATTCATGGCGGCGGCGGCGGCGGCCGTGGCTCCCAGGGCCCTGCCAGCCTTCGCCCACCACCTCTCCCCGTGACGGGAAGAGCTTGCGCCGTGACCGCTCCTCGCCGCCGCCTCTGTCTCCGGCGGCTCCCTCGGCTCGGCGAGTCTCTTTTGGCTCCCGAGGTGGTGGAAGCGCGCGGGTGGGGGCGAGAAACCGGCGCGGGTCCCCCTCCTCCTCCTCCTGCGGCGGCGGCTGCAGCAGCCAGCGCCGCTCCCTCCGGCCCACAGCTCCCTCTAACGAGCACCAGCCGTTGTCGCCCCGTCACTCCGCCCGCCACGAAGCCAAACCCCCGGCGGGCAGGGCTTCTTCGCCAGGCCGCCTCCTGGTCTCAGGCGGCGCTCCCCTCCCGGAAGGGGCCAGGAAGGCGCGCGTCGCCTTCTCCTCCGAGATGCACCTTAGAAGCGTTCACATAGCGGGGAGCGAGGGGGGGGGGGAGGAATCGATGCTCTTTTTGGCAAAAGGCAAGGCGATCGGAGGAAGAACAACCGTAACCGGCTTCGGCCGCTTCCCTCCGCCTCCCAGCCTTGGCTGGATAAGAAGATAAAAGCGGAACACGAGTGCTGCGCCCGAGGCGGGGGTGTGGTGCGCGGCGCGCAAGGAGCGCCGCCTTTTGTATGAACCGGCGCCGGAGGGCGCGCCGTTCCTTCCCTTGGGTCTCTCTCTCTCTCTCTCTCTCTCTCTCTCTCTCTCTCTCTCTCTCTCTCTCTCTCTCTCTCTCTCTCTCTCTCTCTCTCTCTCCCCAATCCCCTGAGCAGGGGGGTGGAGGGCGCCCGTGGGTGCGTGGAAATGGAAGCCAACCTGCGGCCTACGGAGAGCAACCAGTTGTACCCGGGAGGGAGGTGGGGGGACGAAGCTGAGGAAGGGCAGCCCGACCTTAAGAAGGCCGAGGGGGTGGGAAAGTGTGCGCCCAGGACAGGAGGAGCTGAGAGTAGGCAGAGGCGCGAAGGAGGTAGGAGAGGAGTGGGGAAGTCGGCTTGTAATGGGAAAGCAGGAGGCCCCGGGAGGCTGAAGGGAACGTCTACTCTACTGCAAGGCAGTAACCGACAGAAGAAGTAACTTGGAGGCACCCCTGGGGCTCCTAAAGAATGCATTGGTTCTCACTGTCACCTAAAAGCCATCCAAAGCCTCTGGAAATGTGGAAGGCATTTGAACCGATTTAAATGGATGTATGTGCATGGGGGTAGTCCCTGGGAACTCAAGACTACAGCTTCTGCCCATTTGCCCCTAAGCTGACTTAAAGTCTAATGTGGGAGTTGCCTCCCCTCACCATTTCATGGACCAGCCCTGGCTGACCCTGCAGGAATTAGAGTATGTTACAAAATAATGATATATGTATATACTGTATATGGTAATATAGACTAGTACTGTATAATATAACGGGGTACCCAGTGTGGTATAGTGGATAGAGCAATGGACTATAATTCAGGAGACCAGGGTTCGATTCTCTGGCTCTGCCATTGAAACTCACAGGTAGGTGGAACTGGGACGACCACTTTCTTAAATACCTTGCTTTACCTTGAAAACCCTGTTAGGATTGCTAGAAGTCATTTCTGTATAATGTACTACTTACATTGATGACACATTCATTAGGAATGTTATCCTTCTGTTGCTGACATATGCACACACAGGAAGGAGCCACCCACCCACCCAGAAACCAATCCTAAAGGGTAGAGGGCAAAACAGTCTAGTGGAGAATAATTGAGCATGTTCAGAAGTCTTAGAAGGCTAAGGGGAGAAAGTCCCCAGGGTATCCTAGCTGGCTGGAACTTGAGCCAGGAGCAGTTGTTATGTGCTATAAGTTTTTTTTCCAAATTACTGTGATTCTATAACTTCCCAGACATCCAGTCATTTAAAGCCATTCTCAGGTTTCACACGCTAAATGTGGCATCATTGAGTTAATCCATGTCATGTTACAGTAGATTTTCTTCATTTCCTAGCATGATTGTCCTTGCTAATGAGTCTTGCCTTTTCGTGATATTTCCGAAGAGCAATGATCACAGTTTAGCCATTTTAGCGTCTAGGGAGATTTCAGGTTTGATTTGATCAAGATTCTAGAAGCTACTTATTTCTCTTTTTGGTGTGCCAACCAACTCTATGCATGCTAACATATTTTAACTAGTTTTAATCCATGGTTTTATATTTATGTGTAACTGGTCTAAGGACTGTAAATAAATACTATTCTTTCTGGTGGAATTGTGACTACATTGCAGAAGGATCTGGTTTCTTTCCCTATGAGCATTTTTCTTGACAGTTGTAGCTAATAAGTGGGAATACCCAGGTATTGATGAATTTGGCTTTATTCTTCAGTAATACATCCTTACACTTCAAGATCTTTTCTAGTTCTTTCATAGTTGCTCTTCTGTGTTTCAACCTCCATCTGAGTTCTTGTCTGCAGTCTCCATTATGATCAATCATTTAACTGAAGTATAGTTTTTTTTTCCATTGTACAGGGGCACTGTACAGTGAAGCATATTGTTGCAGCTGACATTTATGGATACTGGAACTCATTGGTGTGCAAACAAAATCTCAACCACAAATGTTTGAAAGACACACCTTCTCCAACTGTAGACACCGATGCTAACAGCAATCTCTGTTTTTGAAGTGCTGATTCTTACATCATCTAACATTTGATGGCAAATAAAACACAAGATCCTCCTGTTTAAAAGTTTTATAATTATTGTTAAGTTAAGAGAGATGAATAGGCTGTGTTATCCAAAACTTTGGTAAAAAGGAGAGATTTTTAATTACATGTTGCCTTGTCTGCCAACACTAAAAGTAATTATAGGAATGAATACTGTGCCTCTTTTAAGTTGGCACCACTGAATTCTTAAGTATTCTTAATTAATGCTTTTACTCTCTAGCAAAGATGTGAGCTTTTCTCATACTTACTGTTAAAACAAGGATCTAAAAAGTAAATAGTCAACAGAGAGGAATCTACAGTTCCAATCCTCTGCATTCTTAACAAAAAGTAAGGCCCACAGAACTCAATACAGATTACTTTTGAGTAACAGCTGTGTAGGAATCAGTTGGAATTGTCTTGTATGATTCATTTGTTTCCTCTTTAAATACCACAGCAACGTCAGGATCTGGAGTCCAAGGATTAGAAAACGTGGAATATGGTCATTATGAGACAGAACACTGATTAATAGAAGAGAATTATAATATTCAATAAATATTGATTTGATTTGATTTGATTTCTGTACTGCAACCATCTAACAGAAAGCTTCTCTGGGTGATTAAATATGGCTCAGTTGTTCACTTAGACAAGTACAGTGGACCCTCGTATAACTAACAATTAGTATAACATAAAATCTGTACAACATAAAAAATCCAGATATAGGGGACATTCGCTTAACAGAATCGCCTATGGGGCGAATCCGTATAACATAAAAATGGTCGTGATTAGGGATTACTCTGTTTTCAATGCATTCCTATGGGAAATTTGTATAAAGGAAAATTTGCTTAACATAATTTCATTTGGAATGAATTAATTCCTTTAAGGTACCACTGTGCTTTGATTCAGGCCAGGAGTTACTACTGGTTTGTACTTGTTATTTCTGGACAAATTGTGGGTGCAGTAATACACTGACTAAGGGCGCTTTTACACGACCCCTAAGATCCGCTGGTCACTTAAATTCGGACCAGAGATCTTAGGGGTTTGTCGCTCTTAGTGCGTCCCCACCCCTCCGCACTTCCTGGCTGCTGGCTGCATGAGGGGAGGAAGAAAAAAAGGGACAAAAGAATGCAGGCTTACCTCCAGTGCCGGTGGACGCCGCCCCGTCGTTGTGATTCCTTCTCTTAAAGGGGCGGGAGGCAAAAAAAACAACAGCAAAAAGAAGCGAGGAGAGCCCGGCACATCCACATCAAGATTTTTCACCCTTGGAGAGCAGGTACATGAAAAGTGCGCTGGGACGCGCTTAGGTGGGCGTGGTCGCACTTAATTTTCAGTAAACTCCGGAGCTGGTGGATAAACAATTTTAAGCTCCGGAGTTGGGAGCCATTTGCGGCGGAGTTTAGGGGTCGTGTAAAAAGGCCCTAACTAAAGAATAAGCTCCATTGATTTCAGTTGAACTTTTTCTTGAGCAAACATGCTTAGTAATCTTAAACAGATGGAAATAAACATTTTTAAAACAGTGATTTGCATTTGTAGTTTTCTTTTGGGGTAGTGATGGAAGGCCACGCCTTCTCCTTGTCCCTCACCTTGGGCAGTGCTGGCTGCAGGTGATGGTAGATTCAATCCCAGAAATACATCAGTTCCCTGTTCCTGCTTTGGCAATAGCAAAGTCAGAGATAAATACAACTAGCGTTGAGGCAGCCACACATGAAGAAGCAACAGTTAAGCAACAAAGCATAATTTTGAGACCTAGATAGAACACAGTCAGTATTCAATATGTGACGTCAATATGTACTATGAAAAATGATTATTACATGTAGCCTGTCTTTAGATAAAATTAATCTCCATCCAAAAGTCTTACCACTATGTCATGCTGCAGACATTCAAATGCAAAATTTAAATTGTACTGTACGTAAATACTTAAGTTGGAATTCAATTGAAAATAGAGAAGCAAAAGTACAAGAAAATATTAAAAATAATGTTTTATGTCATATTCCATAAATGCCAGAGCTTATAACTTAAGGCATATTTAGATAATAAAAGAGTGAATACATTTCTAAAATACCAGTGAAAAGTAAAAGCAGCGCAACTTCGAGTGATCTGGAGTTGCACTTAAAAAGCATATTTTTAAAAAAGCAAATATATTAAAAAATATCTATTAAAGAAAATACTTTCTTAGCCTCTAAGAATATTATTTGACACACAGAGAAAAATACTTGAAGTACCTCCACCAAGCCAATTAAAGTCTATCTGGCATGTATAATGCAGCATGGAGCAATCTTGGTATGTGAAGGTGAGTGCCCTGTTTGCGTGTGTCCTTTGTCTACTATTCTAGAAGAAGTATACAGCAATTTATTCTACACCATATAATTTGGATGATATACATTTAAAGTATGTTTCCACTTTTTCTTCTAATTCGTTGTCAGAATAGCAGCACTCGTCATTTCCAAAAGCAAATATTGTTTCTAATGTCAGGCTTCTTTCATACACCTGTGGTGGTAGTTGGATTATTTAGAAACTAGGTATTAAATTTCCCATTTAAACTAACAGTTGCACACTTTGTTATGCTCTGTTTACGACAAGCTGATGAAGGCTGCATCACTGCACAAGCCAGATGGTCAGTTACAGATGCATTAAAACAGACATGACATTGAAGTGTTTATTAGTGTACAGACCTGGCCAAAACATTAAGTGAAGCAATTTATTATACTAAAGAACTTACTGTCACTTAAAGCAAAATTGAATCCTGCAGTAGTTAAAATGCAAGAAGGCTGGATTACTTTGGAGAAAGGAAAAAATGGGTGTTTGTGTGATTAAAGTGAAATCTAGATCAGATTTATCTTAATCAGATGAAATACAGCACAACGCAGGCTTGAGAATCATACTGTTTTTGTTACCTAATTGATATTCAAAACCAGGTGAAAGAGCCACCAGTGACCATATAGGCCACAACATATAGCTGTGAAGTTGGCTTTGTGGGTCCCAGGTCATCTGATGAATGGGCAGTATTTGCTCCTGAACCCTAGAGCTGTGATTTGACTTGGACTGGCAGTTCAAAGAGTAATTTCTCATAAGAGAAACTTAGTGAGACATGCTAGTCAATGCAGCAGCTTGGCTTTTACAAACTAGAAAATGAGACCCCAGAGATTTGGGGGTCACTATGAATTTGGGTAGGGGAGCTAAGCGCAGGGCTCAAAATACAAAAGCTTTTTTGGGGGGGGGATGATAGAATGAAATCAATTATATCTATTTCTTTTATTTTTCCTTATTTTAGGAAAACAGAAACAGGCCATAACGCAAACAAATTACCAAAATAGAACTAAGTACAGCTGAGTTGCCATAGCTAAATGATGACTGTCACTGCAAGTGCTGAGTTCGTTGCAAAAGCCACCTAGCATTTCCAGATGGCAAGGTGGCAGCACAGTGGCCCCCCGCCCATTCACGGTTCATTAACTGCAGTCCCACTATATCCCGGGACCACGGTATATGAAAGAAAGCCTCCTGGGATAAGAAAGCCTCCTGGGATAAGAAAGCCTCCTCGAACAGGCCTGCAAGTGCCTTCCTGGGCTTTCTGAAAATCATTTCTGAGGCCTCCGATGGCCTTTCTAGGCCTGTCGGAGGCCTCAGGAATGATTTTTAGCAATCCGGAAGTCACTTCCAGTTTGCAGGGAGGCACTTTTGGGGCCTCCAGAAGGCCCGGGAAGGCCTCGCAGGCCCGTTCAGGGCAATTCCAGGCTGGGGGTAAGTACAAGAACCCCCAGCTAGGCCCATCAGGCCCAACCCAACCTGCATCTGCATATCACAGATTTTCAATTTTTGCGGGTTAGGTTGGGTTCCTAACCCTCGCGATAGGCGGGGGGTCACTGTAGTCCTACTCTACAGAGGACAGTCACCTATTTTAAGTCTTCCTCTATTTGAAATATGTACAGTTCAAGTTTGGACTAAAGATTCTAGAAACCCGAAGGAAGTAGAGGAGCGCTTGTATAATGTAGTGCACAGAATGTTGGAATAGGGCTCAGGAGACCTGGATACTGTACTAATCTTTGGCAATGGAATCTCATGAAGGGTTGGCTGTAGTAAAATTTTCAATGCACATTTCACATATCCCTGTTAGTGATCACGATAACTCAGTACTAACTTGTTGGCATGTAATAAAAACTAAAATGAGAGGGGGGTCGTGGAAGATACTCATCAGCAGTTAGTACTAAGACTAGATTTGATATCTGTTAGTGTATAGCCCAACAGTATGAGAAGTCAGTCTGTACCCCAGTTTTGAATAAACAGCATCAGCTCATAATATGCCAACCATCAACAATATCAGTGATGGTGGACCTTTGGTACTCCAGGTTTTTTGGACTATAACTCCCAGAATTCCGAGCCTAGATTGCCATGACAAAGGACTGTGGGAGTTGTGGCTGAAAACATCTGGAGTGCCAAAGGTTTGCCACCACTGAACTATATCATTGTCCCATTGGCCAATTACTAGTTCAATTAGAGAATGAAAAAAAAAAGCCATCCTGATTGACCTTGCCTCAAGTATGCCAAATCAACTGTCTTCAACTATCTCCATCAGAAATAGGGGCTGAAATGCATAATTATTTTTAGCAATTTAAACAAAATCTCTTAAGGGAAGATATCATTTCAGTTGCCTAGTGATTAATTTCTTCAATCTCAATAAGGAAAAAAAGAAATAATTGACAAAATTCATGGAAGAAATAAGCACATTTTAAAAATAGTCAAAACGCATGCAGGTTATTAAAGTAGCTTAACAGTGACCCTACTAAAATCCCAACAACTCTTCACTGATGGGAGATCTAAATGTCATAATAAGAAATCAGAAATTAAATCTAAAATAAACTGACACCTGGAGACCAAAGAGTTTATGAGACCATTCAGCTTAAATTAACTTGAAAAAGTTATTCGTGCCTGCAAAAATGACAAGGTGCCAAATATAGTTACAGTAACTTCCATGTAGGACAACTAAAACATTTTGATAAAATATGGCTGCTTAATTTATTAACTGTTTTGACTCTTTCAGTACTCGAAATTTGGACAAAAGCATGAATGACTGGTACAGTACTTTGAAACTCACAGACTTTGGGCTGATCTCACTATTTTGTCATCTTTGTAAAGTCCTGGAACAAATCATTTTAACTGTCCAATGGAAGTAGTGGAACCAATTGGTTTTAGAATTAGGAGGCGTTAGACAGCTCAAATATATTGAAGGCAACATATGGCTGTGAAACAAGGAAAGTCTTGGAGGGCAGGTAGCTTATGTTGAATTCTCAGCTGTCTATGACTATTCATCACTACATCATACTACAAAAACTCTTATCATCTAATTGAGTATTTTAAATTACAGTAAGAGCACCCTTTTGCAAAATTGAAGGGTTTAAATTTTCAAGAGCATCACAGACAACGGAGACTCAAAATAATGGTCTATCCAAGCACCTTATACTGGCTCATTTTTCTTTTCTATGCCAATAACCATCCACTTCCTGAACACATCAGAAATTTTATTTATCCTGACATTCTTGCATTTGCTATTCAGTCAGACAGAAAAACTTGATCCATATTGTGATAGAAATCTACTTGTGCCCATCCCTATTGAGTTTCAAATATGTGTCCTTCACCTAAGAAACAAGTACTTATCTTGGAAATGTCAGGTTACCTGGACGAGCATTAAATGAAATCAGTATTTTGCCCCCAAATACCTAGGTTTTTTTGGGTCATATATTGACCTATAAGAAACACTGCCAAGATCAAAGCCAAAGGTCTCCACAAGGAACAATACTCTTTGAAAGCTGCCAGGAACCGCTTGAGGCTCACAACCTCATAGAACTACAGCTTGGTCCAATGCTGCTCTCCATGTGAATCCACCTCAAGTGGCATAGTTCAGCCTGTGTGAAAACAGATAGATGTATAATACTCCTTGAAAGTTGTAGAACCATTACTGGATACCTGAAGGCAACTCTTAACTGATAAAAGCAGTTATCCAGAAGGTATTGCGATCTGGCGTATAGAGAGAGGTAGCAGCCAATAGCGAAAGAGCCAAAGTATCTACATCAAATGCACATCTGTGGTCCAACTACCATCCCACCCAAAAATCAGTAAAAAGCTTTTTCAGAACATCTGTGAATCTTGAAAAAATAGCAGAGGATGCCAGAACTAGAAGACAGGAAAGAAAGAACGATGGTACTCCTTGCTTAAAATAGATTTAACCTCAGAAAAGTCAAGCCCCCAGTAACTTTGAGAACTGAGTTATCTGGAACCAAGGCCAGCAGAACCAAAGTGGACCTAATAAAGTAGGGCATTATGTATTCAGTACTTTGTGCCTTATGTTGATGTGTGTAGAAGACTCTACACACCTCACCATATACCATGGAGGATTTTGGCATCAGCTGCCCCCAATGCTCTTAATGTTGCCATTTATTGGCAATTGTCAGGTTTCAAAGGCCACATATAATAAAGAAGGATGTTTACATCTAATATCTCTTCCAGCATATGATTGCTACCTCCTCTCTGAATAAACATTTCTGTTTATCTACAACCAATTTCTCTGTTAATTCTGTTTTGGGTCAGTATTTGTCCATTGATGTTTAACTTACCTTTTACCTGGTGTTTTGTTGGTGTCTCAGAGCCAAACTAAACATTGTGTATGAACTCAATGACTCATGAAAGAAGTTTTTAATCTTTCCTTTTCCCTCTTGCTGCCCACTCCAGGGGGGGGGGAAAAGATCCTTCATGGAATACCTATACTGTATTAGTTATGTTGGTACAGACCTGATAGAAGGGAACGAAGGCCATCACGTGGGTAAAAAAATAACGGGAACTTTTTGTCTTCCTTGCCCATAAGAACCTATGGACCTTTAACAAATATATTATAAGTACTGTGATCACAAAGGCTTCTCCATCATTGTCTAATACAGTATCCTGTTCATTCTCACAAGACAGTTTGACCATTATTTCAGTTCTTTCATTATCACCATGACCACATGTTTTATTTAAAAAATGCATTATAGAATTATTTCTAACAGCCTTTGCCTAAAGTGACACTGAAGAATTAGTGCTTTGTTTTGCTGTGAATGCTGTGTGTACACCATGACCAACGTTGGCTGATGAATAAAAGTCAGTGTGTGAAAGTGCAGAGTCCAGATGCTGGTATAGTCATTAACTCTTGCGGGACCTTGATCAAGCTCTTCTTTCTATCTGTCCCTGATGCCTATCTGCAAAAAAAAAAAAAGGAGTTAAACATTCGTCAAGTTGCCCCTCTTCTGCCTAGTACAATTAGGCAATTCCAGACTCAGGAGTTGATGTTTGACAGAAGGAACCTCTGTGGATGTTAGTTTGTATTAGTATGAACTGTGCCATAATTACAGCCCTTTGGACTTCTACCCCAAAGCCATGATTCATGACATGTCTTTGCCGGGCAAGATGCAGAAATGAAATGAAGTGTCATATCACAATGCTCATTTCTCTGCTCCAATTATAGATCTTTGAGCACGGAGTGTGCGTGAAGAGGAAATGAACAATATGAGAATTGTATGGTGAGGGTTTAATGATTGCACAGGAGACATTAGGGAAAACTGGCATGAGAAATGAGTAGTATTAAACATAGATTAACATACACATCTTTAGTTCACTGTGTGAATAAATAAAAGATAAGGAGGCACTTAAAATCTGTTAGAATATGACTGTATGCATTGATCAATCAATAATTAGAAGGTCACCAGCAGATACATCAGATGCGTGTGTCCCAACTCACTAATGGCAATAGTATAAAAGATTCTCACTGATATCAATGACATTTGGCTCAAGTCCTACGCTGAGCATTCAGGCGACGATCTACTTTCTGCTGTTACCAAGACACACAAGTACAAAACAATTACCAGATGTGCTTACTTACTGCAAGTTAATTGTAAAGCAGCTGAAGTATAAGCTCCAGTTTGCTAATCTATTTAAAAAGAGAGAGAGGGAGAGAGAGATCAGTGCATGATGAAATAGCACTCATTTATATGCAGATTAAATCCAGACCTCACATGAATCTTGTGGAAACCCCATAATCGTGGCTACCTGCTGGATAGTGGAGGCCTGTTAGAGATTAAGAAAAAGAAATCCAGATTTACCACAAGCCAGTTAATTATCCAGTGTTATCATGTGAAAACTATTGATCCTGAGATAATTAGATTATTATTTATGTATTTATGTTACTTGTTCCCCCTCCTTTCAGTTTAGTCCAAAAGCAGCTTACAATAAAATCAATATGCCCTGCTGAAAACAATGTGAATTTCCACAAGTACAACAATAAAGTCAGACCAAGGTCAGAGTACTGAATACATGGAGCACCAAAGACCAAAGAAGAACAAAGTACAGTAGTGGTAAGATATATGCAGTATTGTTATCAAGACAATTTATCTGAGATCATAATGACTTTAAGAATAAGCCTGCTAGCTGTTTATGATCTCCCATGATTTCCAGAAACAGGGAAATGAACAAATTAGCCCAGTGGTAGCCAAACTTCGGCCCTCCAGATGTTTTGGACCACAACTCCCACAGTCCTTTGTCATTGGCAATTCATATATACTGTAACATGAAGACCTTAATGGAAAACTTCTGAGATTTCCATAGCTTTAACATATCTAGGCTTGCTTTCAGATAAATGTATTAAAAATTATCTATTTCCTTAGAAACAATGTAAATATAACTGTGTGAAGCATACAAATGCAAGAGCAGGTTATACTTTTATTAGACCAGTACAAAAAATCAAACAGCTAGCTTTCTACGTTAATCTGTATTCCTCAAGATTTTTTGTATAGTGCTGAAAAAATATATATGAGAGACCCAAAAATTAATTGCAGATTATTTGCCAGGTCTGCTTCTAAAGGTGAATTCAAATACAAGCTGCAAATGTAATGGGGGAGCATGGTTTCAAACTGGTAGAAACTGGTTGGTTTTCTCCTTCCAACTATGGTAATACCTCTGATAAATAATGCCTCTGTTAACAAAAAAAATCAGATAGCAAATGGAAATTTGTAGGAATAGGGATGTTCCAGATAATGAATTTTCCCTATGGGCTGCCTCTGATAATGAATTTTCCATTATGCTTTGCAAAATAAATGTACCCAGGATGCATTGCCCCCCCCGTAGTTTGTGGAGGGGTGGGAGGAGTTGGAGCAGTTTTTTCATCATGTTTTGGAGCCATTCTAGAGTTTGCTGAGGGATTTGGTCCTTTTGAACTTGGAAAGGGAGGGAGCTGAGGTTTCCTTGCTTTCTTTCAAGTTTTTGCATTGGTTTCAATTGCGCTTTTAGCAGGAAAGACCTGGCGTTTGTTTTGGAGCTAACTTTTATTGATCTTTGCACTGCTTTTCATTGCAACTTTGGGCAGGAACAGGCTGGGGTAGACTTGTTGCTTTCTTTGGTCCACGTTTGCAATCTTTTCCATTGCTCTGCAGGCAAGAACAGGCTGGGTTTCTCTTGCTGCTTGTGTTTTTCTATGTGCATTTTCCCCCATTGCATTTTTGGTGGGAAAAGGCTGGGGGTGGACTTGCTGCTTTCTTTGGTCCATGTTTGCATTGCACTGGAGGGGGGTGTTCTGGGTGTGTGTGTTCTAGCACTTCGTGTCTTCAAAGTTCACTTTATAAAGAGGTCTGAAAAAGCCCAAGCTTTTTTGTCTTTTTTTGGACCTCTGGAATGGATTAATAATTTTCCCATTCATTTCAATGGGAAACCACATTTTGGATAACAAATTTTTCAGTTAGTTAATTGAGTCGCAGAATGAATTAAATTCGTTATCAGAAGTACCACTGTATTTATGGAGGATACTCTTGAGTGACTGCTCAGAGCACCACTCAGAAGACAACATGAACTCACCTTTGAACATAGTTTGAGAAGAGGTGCTGTAGATAGACCATCTGAACCACTGCCCCTACCCTCTCTGCAGCCCTGAATGGGAGCTCTCCCATCACAAAAAGGAACAAACTCAGTGCATAGTTGGAACATACTCTTTGGAACACCCAAGGAGTACTGGAATGCTTGCCGTCTCAAATTAATACAGGAGTGTCCAAACTTTTTGCAAGGAGGTCCAGATTTGGTGAGGTGAAAATGTGTGGGGGCCAACTATTCAACCTAAGAAGGAGAGAAAGGGTGTGGTCCATGCGCATCTGCAACAGCCAGAAATGCTCCAGTTTCAAGACGCCCAAGGGCCCGGCGGGTGTTGCATGGCCTGGGAATTGGCCCATGCACACCCAAGATGCACCTCTGGTCTCATAAGCTGCCCTCCCTCACAAGGAGGTGGGGATGACACGGCAGCAATGAGGCCAGGGGTGGGTAGGCAGGGTGGGTGGTCAAGGGGATGGACGGAGGCAAGGAGGGCAGGTAAACCATAAAACTGCAAGCTGACATATCCAGCTGACATAGGGAGGGGCCAGCCAGCAGGGATGAGTGAGAGGCAGGGAGAAGAGGCTGAGGGCCACTTGAAATTTTAAAACGGGCCACATTTGGGCCCCAGGCCGGACTTTGGACATGCCTGAATTAATAGCTCTGTTTCTATACTTTCTCTGGGAGTGACGCCATGGCCAGTTTCCACACAGAGGATGGAAACATACATGAACAGGAGTTCCATCTGGTTATCTGCAAAATGGTTCCATAATCTCCCTACTCCTGCATGGTGATTTTTCTGTAGAAGAAAAACATCACCTATGAAGATCCCTTTATTCTCATTTTCATAATAATCATGCACCGTCAAGTCAATCGTGACTTACTGTCACCCTTTTCAGGGTTTCCCAAGCAGGTGAGACTCGGGAGTGGTTTACTCTTCCATTCTCCTGAGGATCCCCTGGGATTGTGCAGCCCATCCAAGGCCATGGAGGCTGCCTCTACCTGCAGGAGACAGTGGGGAATCAAACGTCAAACCTGTACCTCCACAGCCAGATGCCAAAACCACTGAACTATCCACCTACATGCCTAAAAAGCATATTGAGGACTTCTTCCAAACAGGCAAACCAACTGAATGGGGACATCGCGTGCTCAGTGTGATGGAATTCTGATGATAGGCTGGTGGGGGTGGGAAAAAAGGACGGGGAAGGCAATGCAGTGTTTATGAACAGGAAAGACTTGCAAGTAAGCCTCCTTATAGAAGCTAATTAAAAATTCTGAGCAGTAGTGATTTATTCAAGTCCCGTTTCCTAGAAGAACAGGCAATAGAATTTGAGCGCAATCTCTGTACAGTACTTAAGCAGAGGATGGAATAGCTTGAAAAACATTCCTCTCTCTTGCTTTTTCAACTGCAAATTCCTAGAATCCTCCTCAGCCCCCAAATAAATTTTGCAGGTTACTTAAGGGTACCATGATCACCCAACCTACCAAATGTACACTTGTCCAGTGCTATAGCAATCTTCCATGTTAAGTCTCACTGTTGTGCAAAACTCTTAAGGGTTCCTCTAACAAAATAGCACAGCTTTATTTCACTCTTTGGAAGATGATAACAACCTCTAAAGAATGTTCATGAATGGCTTTTAAAAAAATAATCTTAACATTACCTCCATTCTTCTTGTCTCTGTGAAAACACCCAAGGACTTTGCTGATCTTCTCTATGTTGGAGTGGCAGTCTTCCAGCTGTGGAATGTTGGCCTTCATTCAGAATTTTGAGAAAGGTGATGTCACCTGTTGTTACACTTTCTAACACATACTCATTGGCCTCAGGTGACTCTTCCCCCACCCCACTGCCGGAACACCATGGCAGACACAGTTTATAGATGGCCTAAATTCATACCGGAAGGTACTGCATTCATGCTGGAAGACTTGGTAATGTATAGCAGATTGTGAAGAGCATTTTAAAAGGTATTTGCCACCGAGGCTTCCCCCCAGTTAATCACACTGTTGCTGTGCAAACCAAGAATACTGCAATTTCTCTGGTGAAGGAGGGCAGTTCTGCTTATCTTCTCATTCCATCCAATAATTCTGTGCACCTCTCTTCTTTTTCTGTTGTAAAGCACCCTTATGCTATACTTGATGCACCAGGTGGGGAAAGATGGATCTGAATTGGCTCAGAGTAAAATGTTTAATCAGTTCATAAAGCAAAGCAAAAGCAAAGTGTGCTGCTTGTATACCACCTCATGGCTGTTAAAGCACTCTCTGGGTAGTTCAGAAGTAATTATGGAGGTGACACATCCCCCCCCCATTAGTAGATAAACTCACAGTTTGTCAACTAACAGTTTGTACATTGTTCATCTATTAACAGATTGCATATTGTCATTTATATATCATTTACATACAGTAGGACCCCCCATATTGTCACAAAACAGCAGCCGTAAAGCAAGCTACTGTCACAAAACAGCAGGGTTTTTTTTTGGGGGGGGGAGGTCTGGCGTTCTCTCTTACCCACAGTTTTTGTTATCCACGGGAAAGCCTGGTACCAATCCCTCATGGTTACTGGGGTCCTACTGTACTTTTCTTTAAAAATGAAGTACATGTTATAATTAAAATATACCAAGTTAAAAGTAAAACCAGTGCATAGTTTAAAACAAGAGATAGGCATGAGAACTCATGGTTTGACATTGCAATCTGTTTCTATGCAGCTCTTAAATTTATAGGAGTCCCATGTGTTCTGTTTGAGCTGGACTAAGAATCAAGATGCCTAAGTACCAAGGGTTTGGAGCTGCTTGAAGCAAAAAGGAAGGAAGGAAGGAAGGAATTGGCAGAATCCTGACAAATTTTAGACATGAAGTCTCTTTTGGACTTCTTTTTATAGTCCGATAATTGTTTCCCCACCCTATAAAGTTGCTGTGCCCCTGCTTCCCTTGTTCCTCTGCCAAAGTGGCAAATGTGTCTGGCACCAGGAGTGTCGTGCCCGGCAATTGTCTAGATCCACTCCTGCTGATGCCAGCCATTTTCCGTTTAATTATGTTTGAACCAAGCCGTGGCAATGCAGACAGCTGCACTGGAGGCATCTTCCCCCACCCCAGTACTTTCAGGTCCTGATTTTAATATGGCAATACTATGTCAAGGTTCAGTGGTGTATGGAGAAAGGAGGGTAAAGCTAATTTAAAACAGTGTGATCCAGTTATTTCGCCTTTCAGAATTAGATCTGGGGCGGGGGGCGTGCCAGCCACAGTCCTTTGCCATTGGAAATACAGGTTGGAATTCTGAGAGGTGTGGTCCAAAACATCAGGGTGAAAGTTCATTTCCCCACTGTGCCTCCTTGACAGGGGCTGAAGTTGATGATTCATTGGGTCCCTTCCAATTCCACAGGTCAAAAGTTTATTACTATTATTAAATTATCACACTGTAGACAAGATAGCTATGCTGGATTTTGTATTACAAATCACCAGTCGAATGCTTCCCAAGCATTTAGGGCTATGTGATATATCGGCGAATTATGCAAGCAGATCCCAGTAAGGTGGCTTTCTGCAGCTGACTGATGGTGACTTTGTCAACTCCAATTTCTTCTAAATACCTGCTTAGCTCTTTAGGCACCGCACCCAGCATGCCAATTACCACTGGGACCATCTGTATTGGTTTATGCCAGAGTCTCTAAAGTTCAATTTTCAGATTCTGATATCGGGTAATTTTTTTCAAGTTTCTTCTTGGTGACTCTATCACCTAGTATAGCAATATCAATGATCCACACTTTTTTCTTCTCCACAATCATAATATCCAGGGTATTATGTTCCAAAACGCTGTCTGTCTGTATTCGGAAGTCCCAAAGTAATTTTGCATGCTCATTTTCAATCACTTTTTCAGGCGTATGATCCCACCAGTTCTTTGCTATGGGCAGATGATAGTTGTGACATAAATTCCAGTGGACCATTTGAGCAACTACATTACAACACTGTTTGTAAGCAGTTTGAGCAATTTTCTTGCAACAACTCAATATATGGTCGATAGTTTCATCCACCTCTTTGCAGAATCTACATGTGGGGTACTCAGCTGATTTTTCTATTCTAGTTTTAGCTGCATTTGTTCTAAAAGCTTGTTCTTCAGCTGCAAAAATCAGGGCTTTTTGTATCTTTTTCAGTGATTCATTGGTGAGCCATAACCAGGTCTTTTCTTCATCTACTTTTCCTTTGATTTTTTCGAGGAACTGCCAATGCAGTGCTTTGTTATGCCAGCTATCAGCTTGTATTTGCATTGTTGCTTTCCTGTATTGAACCGTTGGTTGTTTGCTTTACTTTAAATACCTCCTTCTTTTTAACCTCCAATAATGCTGGCTCTGTATTATTTTTTTACATAATCTGCGCTAACACATGCTTCTGTTCTTCAACTGTCTGCTTCACTTGCAAAAGACCTCTACCACCTAATTTTCAAGGTAAATACAGCCTGTCAACATCACTGCATGGATGTAATGCATAGCAAATGGTCATAAGTTTTCTTGTTTTCCTATCCAGACTATCTAGCTCCATCTGAGTCTAGTTTATAATGCCAGTGGTATACCTGATGACCGGCATGGCCCAGCAATTAGTGGCCTTGATGGTGTTACCTCCATTCAGCTTACTTAGTACTTTTCTAACCCTTGGGATATAGTCTTTACTGACCACATTTTTCACTTGCCCATGCTTGATATTATCTAATTGCAGTATGCCCAGATATTTATAAGCTTCAGACTGATGATACTTAATGGCTTCTCCATTTGGCATTTCAATTCCTTCACTCTCAGTGATTTTTCCTTTTCTCAGTGCCACTGTGACACATTTGTTTAGTCCAAACTCAATACTAACATCAGTACTGAAAATTTGGGCTATGTTGGTCAGTGAGTGTATTTCAGTGGAGCTTAATTTTGTATAAGCATGCCTCCAGTCACCTCAGGCTTTATGCATTCTCTTGCAGCCGTTAAGTAATTTCAGCGGGAATGAGGAAGATTTCCTTATTTTTAGTATATAAAGCATAATATTAATGTAACCTCCTTTAATCTGCTTCTGTCAAGATGTGAAACAACAACTCCCATCAGCTCAAGCCAGCATGGATATTGACCATACTAACTGGGGTTTATGGGAGGTATAGCTCTGTGCTAGAAGGATTGCTGATCTGATCTTCGGTGCTGTTAGCGAGACTTCCTTTACTTGAGAAGAGAATTGTTTAGCATTTCATTTAGGCTGAAAAGCTTCTTATATTAAGTTTTACTTAATTATGTACAGCTGACTTCAAAGTCAAAATCCCTTAGCGATACTGAACCTAAATTACCCTGAGGAGCATATAGTCGCTTTCCCTCCCTGAAAATCTAAAGCAAGTGCCCTCAACTGGGAGATGATAAGAGGCAGTGATGATGTCTAATGATGTCCCTTGTGGCAATGGCTGCTGGAGGTTTACATGCATGAGCTCATTCTGAACCAGGGGTTTGCGGCATTTCTGAACCTTCCTATAGGCCTCCCTGGGGTCCTTAACATGGTGCCCCCAGAGCCATCCTTAGAAAATCGAAACAATGAGCAGTTGTTGCCCCGTGCTTCATTTTGAAGCCTCCCTAAGAAACAGTTGTGCTTGGGGAGAGAATTACCCTTTGGTCCCAGGATGTGTGGGAAGAGTAGCCTGAGGGAGCCCCAAAGGAAGACAGCTATCACCACGGGGTGGGGTGGGAGGACAGAAGAGGGGAGTGATGTGCATTAACATTGCTTTTGTTAATTTATATGTTGCATAGGTTAAAATTAGAAATGATTATAATAATTTAAACAGAATTAGGATGCATCTCACTCTTGTCAGGCAGACAATGGATGAGTGACATGCCTCTCCATTGCTGACCAGGTGCTGGGCAAGTTCTTGGACTGGAGTTTATGTTTTGGAGTTTGATACTAGAGTGAACAATGCTCGTTGCCCTCTGAAGATGCCGGCCACAGAGTCTGGTGAAACGTCAAGAAGAAAAACTTCCAGAACATGGCCAAATAGCCAAAAAAACAAAAAAACAAAAAACTCACAACAGCTATCAGATCCCAGCCGTGAAAGCCTTCAATAATACATTCATGGACTGGGTTGGGCAATAGGACTGGGGAATTATTGGCTGATTTACAGTTTGCCCGGCAGCTCAGGGGTTGCATCTTGTGTGTATATGTGTGTTGGGGGAATGGGGGTGGGAAGAGCTACTGAAGCACAGCTGACACAGTATAAGATTCTCTGATGGTTAACTAATTTCTATGCCATTCTATTGCCAGTTAACACAGGAGAGTGAATTCCAGGAGGTGAACATTCAGATAGAAGCATATCCAGCAGAAAGAACAGAAAAATGAAAAAGAAAACAACAAAAATGTTGTGATCCCTCAAAGACTGTTATATTTTAATGTGTACATGTCCAGATTATCTGTCAGGCAGAAAATATGTCTTGTATGGCCAAATTACATATTTTCCTACTTGTTATGGCTTCTGTTTTCTCGTCGTCATCTCGCTTTCATCAAGGGTGTATCTAGGGGGGATGGAAGGGTAGATTTGCTCCAGGGTGCAGCAATCTGGAGGTGCCTGGAGGGGGAGCAGGAGGAGGAAGCCATGCGCCCTCCTCTCAGCAGTCCTCCTTTCCCCTATTAAGGCTTGGCGATGGGACCCCCTCCGCCACCTCTGCTGTCATGCACCAGGCGAGTGGCGAAGCAGGGAAGCATGTGGGGAGCACGGGGGCCACAGCTACTTCCCTCCCCCCCTCCTCCTCCTCCTCCTCCTCTTCTTTGCTTTGCTTCAGGCCACTGCGGAAGAGGTGTAAGGCATGCACACACACACACACACACACACACACACACACACACACGTCTGCCCACGCACGCAGGATTGGGCCCTCGTTGCTGGGTGGGTGCGATGCTGGGGGTGGCGGGCGGCAGGAGAGGCACAAAAATGACCATTGTCCCCAGGCACTACAAACTCTTGCTACCCCTCTGGCTTTCATATGTATACCTACCAAGTATGATCATAAGGCTAGGGGGTCAACAGGAGAACCAAACAAGTGCAGCTGAGACCCCTCCACTTCTAGCCCACCCTGAGGTTGGGTAGTGACCCATTTGCCATGATGAAAGCATCTTCATGGCTCCAAGGCTTATTTCATCCAAATGCCCTACCAAAGCAAGAAACCCACAGCTAAACTGTCACTGAGCAATGGCTTTGCAGCATCTTGAGTGAGCCACTTTTCCCTCACTTCTGGGAAATGGTGGCACCCAATCTGTGAGAATTATGTGCTTGACAATTTATTTATTTGTTTTGTTTTGTTTCAAATTAGAATACATTTGACTACTGTGTATGTTAGATTATGTGACAGTAAAATAACATTTATTGTGCTTTTTTAGAAAACCCAACCTCCCCGCCCATGGGCTATTCCAGATTGGGCAAAAAGAATGAACCAGATTCTGCACAAGCCACTTACTGCCCATATAATACAAAGTTTGATCCTAAACAACTGGCGCTTTCTGCCTGTGTCTCAGTGTAAGATTTTAACAGAAGACTTGGTTTATTTTGCAACAGCATTTGTTCCAGGGGGAAAATTTACTCTTAAGGTGTTTTCTCAGGAAATTCTGTATCAGACTCCCATTTTCTATCAGTTTAGAGATGGAAATAGATGAGAGATGAGAGCTATAGAAGAGAACCTTGAGCAGTTGATTTCAAACTGTAGTTTACAGTGATTTCAGGCTTTTCCAGAAGAGAAGTGAGATATTATTTAGAGGTGTGGAATTTTGTAGTGCAGTTTGGACATAGATCTGTGAAGATTCTCAGTAATCCAGGTAAATTTATCTAGAAGTTGAGTTATGGAAACTTAAATTATTTTCTTGAGAGATTGAAACTTTTCACTGCTCATCCAAGCAGCTTCGTCAGTCTGAGGAAGGTTACTGGTGAGTCGTCCATTTTATAGTTCTCCTTGATTTCACATCACGCTGGTCTGAATAGGCTCCTAAATTGGACAATTGCCTGAATAGGCTCGTTAGGTCAACAATAGCCTGAATAGGTTCATAGGTGTACCATGATCTGAATAGGCTCCTTAGGTGGATAATGGCCTAGGGTTGGTGAAAGTCCCACTTATGCAACCTTTCCCAACACCCATTAAGTAAGGGTCGTTAGCTATGGCCTTGCTGGTGGAGGTGTGAAGTGTTTCTGATTTGTCTGGGGATTGATGAAGATTTCAACATAGATTTTGATAAGATTTTCTTTCCTTCAAGACAAACCATGATCAATATGGGCAGAATTTTTGCCCTGTCTGAAATAGCCCTATATGTGACACATTCCTACTGAGGAATATCCCATAAAGTTCTACTATATTCTATTTCTGCCTATCTTGGGTCCTCTGCTTTTTTTTTTTTTTTTGACGGTGAGTAAGTGGTCACCTGATACAGTCATAAAACCCAAGCAACAATCATTAGACAACACTGCAGCATGTTCTCAGGTTCTGCACTGTGTGAGAAGATCTCCATGGCAAATCTGTAAGGCTTGCTTGCCAGATGGCTTAACTCAGAAGATTCCCTGGAACAGAACTTAGAACACTTCCTTGTTCATATAACAACCCCCAGAATTCTCCAGTCTCAGATATTACTTTCCTGCTGAGAAACAAATCAGGAAACAGAAAATGAAAAACAGAAAGGAAATGTTGAAAGGAAGAGAGAAGTGAGTTTGGTAGTAGTTCAAGCCCAAGGCATACATCCAAGGACTCCAAGCTAATCAGGGACTTAATTGCACATATTCAAGTGCAGTAGCCATCAATATAAATTACTGCTTTCTCCTCAGTATTATAATTGCTCGTGCTAGAACTTATACTGGATCATTTAACAGTCTCATTGACATTGGACACAGTTAAACATATGTAAGCTCTATTGGTTTCAACAAGAAAGTTTTAATGATGTGTTCAAGTCTTCATTGACTTAATAGGAACTTAAAAGGTCACTTTAATGTTGGCTGTTCCTCGCAAAATCATCACTACTCACCACTAGATACATTGGTTTCAGTTATGAACCCTGTTATTCAGAAATCCCACCCCCTCGTTGGAGAACTATGAGTATTATGGTAAATAAATAAATAAATAAATAAATATTAATAATACATTTCCAAGCTCTGCATGAGATCCAGAGGTATGATTGGTTATACATCATAACAGTTGCCTGTTTGGCCTAAGACGATACTGCTGTTGTTTGACCAGTGTATAAAATCAACTAGTTCCTCTGGTTTCCTGTAGCACTGATTGGGTGCTTGCGTTGCTGTTGAGCATCTCAGATTCCTGTAACCTGTACACCAG
Source organism: Phrynocephalus guinanensis (assembly GCA_037367245.1). Classification (NCBI taxonomy): domain Eukaryota; kingdom Metazoa; phylum Chordata; class Lepidosauria; order Squamata; family Agamidae; genus Phrynocephalus; species Phrynocephalus guinanensis. Next base: position 53,393,295 of record CM074733.1, read on the forward strand.
GTTTATCACTGATGTCTTTTGGAGGCTTTAATATTGCATAGTGGTACAAATGAGTCATGACTCCGAGTCTCAGGTCTGTCCTTAGGGCATAAATTATGAACTTGACTAGGTGGAATTATGCAGCAAAACAAAGAAGCTGCATTTTGGCATTAATCATCCCATTGTTTCATTATCATGGCAGAAACACAGGAACAGACATATCCTTTTTCCTGATGTGAACTCTGCAAGAGGGAATTGATCACCTGGAAATATGACACTATTCCCAATCTTTTGTATCTGTCATAACTGCTGGGTTTGACAAATTACCTGTCAGCAAGAGAGAATGGAGTAGCAACTGAGCCGAGTACATAAACTCTGTATGAACAAAAGAGCCAAAAGCTATAGAAACTTGAGACCTGCTGTTCCTGGCCTAGGAACTCAAATGGGGGTGAGTTTCAACATATAATTTTCTCAGTTCACAGCATGGGTAGAAGAAGGAGAGGGCCTTTCAGTTGTGTTATTTCACAAGTCATCATCCAAAAAGAACAAATGCCTCTTTTTTTGGGGGGGGGGAGAGAAAGATAGAGGTTAGATGACACAGACATAGCATATGTTAATTTCTTTGTATAGATGTACATTTAGAAAATTATTATGCAGTAGTTTTAAGCGAAGAGACTTGTTAAAATGATATTCTATGGTTTCTTTTGTCCCTTCTGCCAGGCCTGGTTTAGCTGGTTTGTTCTGGCAAGGGGTGGAATTTAGAATTATGATAGTTCTTATCGTGATTTCAATCCCTACATGTATATTATTGTTTGTGAGTGATCTGTTTGTCAGCAAGTTGGCTGTTTGCTTGGCTGGATATGTCAGTGAAGAAACTCATCTGGCTGCAGAGCCAGAGGGTGGGAGTTTAATTCTCCACTGTGCCATCTGCGAAAAGAGCCAGGCTATGTAGCCTTGGGTAATCTCTGCAGTATTGGAGGGTGCTCAGAAGAAGGGAATGGTTAGCCTCTTCTGAGTACGTAATACCTAGAACCCTAACAGGTAAACGTTGTGATCAGAAGTTTCCAGTTTGCATCCAGTTTAGAATAAAGGTAAAGGTCTGCCCCCCCCCCCCGCAATGTGTGCTAGTCATGTCTGACTCTACGGGTGGTGATCATCTCCGTATTCAAGTCAAAGAGAAGCTCCACTGGAGAAATGGGTTTCTTACATACAGTGAACCCCCACCTATTGAGGGGGTTAGGGACCCAACCCAACCTGCGATAATTGAAAATCCGTGATATACGGATGCAGGTTGGGGTTGGGCCCGGGGTGCCTACCTGGGAGTTCTTGTACTTCCCCCCCAGCCTCGTGGCGCAGTGGTTAAATGCCTGTACTGCAGGTAAAACTGTGCTCACAACCTGGGTTCAATCCCCGGTAGCAGGCTCAAGGTTCACTCAGCCTTCCATCCTTCTGAGGTCGGTAAAATGAGTACCCAGCTCGCTGGGGGGGGGGGAATGTGTAGCCTGCACACTGTAATTAAAAATTGTAAACCGCCCAGAGATGACTTGTAGTGGTATTGGTTGGTATATAAGCAGAACACTTTTGCTTTTGCTGCCCTGAACAGGCCTGTGAGGGTCTTCCCGAGCCTTCTGGAAGTTCCCAGAGGGCCTCCCTGCGAACCATAAGTGATTCTGGTTCACAGGGAGGCCCTTTTGGGGCCTCCAGAAGGCCCGGGAAGGCCCTCACAGGCCCGTTCGGGGCAGCGCCAGTCCTGGGATAAGTAAGGGACACCTGAAACAAGCATTTTCCCCTTACCCCGAAGGGGCCTTTCTTCATATACTGCGGTCTTGCGATACAGCAGGACCGCAGTATATGAACCGCGAATGGGCGGGGGACCACTGTACTTGTTAATAGATTGCTAAGATTTCTAAAGGAAAAACAGTCTTCTGAGAAGTGACTTCTCAAGTAGAATTCTCATGTGGCAATGGTAAGCCTTGTCTTCCTTTTGAAAGAACCTAGTAGAGAAACTGGGAGAAGGGGATTTGGAATGTTTAACCTGGCTGGAAGAACCTACTGCCTCATCAGACTAATAAGGGATACTTTGATCTGGTGATCTGTGTGCCTCCCTAATATGTTGTTCCGACACTACCTGTTGATGGGCAAAAACAAGCCCATTGCTCTTCTCTTTTATCATCTAAACCAGATGTTGGCTGGACAGCCAAGCAAATTTGGGATGCCATCAGACTGAAGACTCTCCTGTAGATTTGTCCAGAGTTTTCATTTTTCAGTGAATATTGGTCTCAGGGTTTTTAGTTTCTTTTTAGTCACCTCCTAGTCCTCTGAAATGCAAATATATGCTTGAATGTGTGTGTCATTAATACTCATGCATTCAGACTTTCCTTTGGACATCTGTTCTACACAATCAAGGAAATGGCTGAATCAGTTTTTCTGTGATCCCTGTCACCCTTTCAAGACTGTGCCACCTATTCTGTCCGAAACTAAAAATAAACTATGCAAAACTATGGTTGGGAAAGTGAAAACTAAGCCAAATGAATTATGCAATGAGAAATGGTCAGGCCACGAGGCAGAACAGAACAGTTGCTTCCAGCAGCAGACAGTGGTGGTGGGGACCACACATAACAATAATAATACTGTATGTTGGAAGACGTTTGTTGTAATTATGAATGAGCCATGCCGCCTGCACACTGTAACGTGCCCTCAGGTTAGATAAACACTGACATCCAGTCATACAGTTGATGTCCTCATTTCATGGTTAGCAGGAAGACATTATTAGCTGTAGGAAGTATTTGGGTGCCCCAGCTGGCTGCCCTCTCCTAGAACCACAAGATATGGAGCAAAGGCTGGCCCATGGACCCAGTTCCTCCAAGAGATTACGAGAGCTTGAGGAATGCAGAACCTCCTCCTCTTGAGGAATGGCCAGCAACTCCAGATGTTTCAACAGAGAAGACAATGAGGACAGCCTGGGCATTTGCAGTAAATAACTGGAGCCATTGACAAAGGGAGGGGTCTCAGGGCAAACTTGCATCATGTGCCATCCTTGTGTTGTGTTGGCCCGAACGCCTGCCTGTCATTTTGTCTGTTACAGATCTCCACCTCTTTGTGCCTGCTTAGCCCTGCCGGATTGGTCTAGATCAGAGATGGTGAACCTTTTAGAGACCAAGTGCCCAAACTATTGTTCAAAACCCACTAATTTTTTTGCAGAGTGCCAATACAGCAATTTAACCTGAATACAGGTGGCTGTGAAGGGCCGATGTCGGGTGCCCACAGAAAGGGCTCCGAGTGCCACCTTTGGCATCCGTTCCATAGGCTCACCAACACTGGTCTAGATGTTATGGTTAGACCACTGCAGCTTGTCTCTGGCTCTTGCACATTCCTTGAAACTTAGCTCAGACAACTTGGTGTTTGATTTGGACTGGCTGTTGACTCCCTCTCACTCCTGTTGGTGAACACTTGTTAACTTAGTATTTAACACCGGAGTTCGGAATTCAGCTGCCAGGCCTGCCTGCTCTCATAAGAACATAAGAACAGCCTTCCTGGAACAGGCCACAGCCTATCCAGTCCAGCATTCTGTCTCACACAATGGCTCACCATTTGCTTCAGAGTATTCCCAAGCAGATGTCTTCACCTGCTTATGATTCCCTGCAAGTGGCATTGAGAGATATCCTGCCTAGCTCTCCAACACGGAGTTGTCCTTAGGCATCCATAATAACAGCCATTGATACCTTTGTTCTCCATGAACTTGTCCAATCCTTTCTTAAAGCCGTCAAGGCTGACAGCTGTCACCACTTTTTCTGGCAGGGAGTTCCACAGACCAGTGATTCTCTGGGTGAAAAAGTACTTTTTCTTATTTGTTTGAGATCTAGCACCCAAAAGTTTCATGGAGTGCCCCCTAGTTCTAGTGTTGTGCAATAGGCAAAGCAGTTTTTTCTTATCTACTTGGTCCACACCGTGTGTGATTTTATAAACCTCAATCAGGTCACCTCTTAGGCGCCATCATTCAAGAGTGAAGAGACCCAGCCATTGCAGCCTCAGATGGTATGGAAGGTGTTCCAGTCCCCTAATCATTCTGGTTGCCCTCCTCTGCACTTTTTTCCAGAACTGTACACCATACTCCTTTTGACTCCAGACCAGGTTTCCCAATAGGAAATTGTTTGTGGCAGTTTATGCCTGGAGGAACATATGTTTCAGTCCTAATGCTGGATCCAAGCAGAGGTTAATGTTAGAGGACACTATTTATTTATTTATTTATTTATTTATTTATTTATTTATTTATTTATTTATTTATTTATTTCTAGACCGCTCAATTTCCCAGAAGGGACTCTGGGCGGGCAGTTGACACGAAAGCCAAATAAACTAGGCAATAAAAAAACAAAAGAATCAATAAGCAACAAAGACATAACACTAAACACACAATGGAATAAAAGGCCCAGCAAGAGGCAAAACTGAAGGGTGGCGATAAAGGTACAACCAAGCAGGACAGGACAACATTATATTACCGATTGCCAAATGCTTCCCTAAAAAGCCAGGTTCTTAATGTTTTTTTAAAGGCTCTTAGGGACTCCATTTGGTGCATTTCGGAAAAGAAAGAAATGAGTCAGAGAAATTTACTACAAAGAAATTCAAAATTGCCAAAACATATTTGTTCCATCTGTTTCCTTGCAGTTAAGTTGAGTGCCTCTCCATGTGTTCATTTGCCTTGCAAAAGTATTTCCAAATGACTTACTTATTCAATTCGTGTTCATTATTCCTTGGCCAGCTTAACTGAATCAACTTGGTGATTTCAGGGTTAGAGTCTATTCTAGCTTAACTTCTTTTGCCAGTCTTCTAGAGCTGAAGCCTAGAACTGTCACCGTCCAAAAATAAAGGGTGGAGTGTGTGACAAAACACATCATAGAAGGCGTGACCAGCATGATCTGATAATAAACTAACCTATTCCCCATTCATTGGGTTGGATCTCTCAATTTTGCTCCTAGACTTTTTAAGCTTTATTTTAATGTTAGTTTTCCAACTGTATCATGAGGACTGTAGGCTTCCTTATAACATGACTACTAATTTTTTTGGAAAATACCAATAGTATTTTTTTTAATTTGGACAACATTCTGAAGTGGTTTAGATGTGGTAGTTATGTGTTGTCATGTCACATCTGACTTACAGCATCCTTAATAGTATATTCAAAGTGGATGATATATTTAAGGAGTGGTCTTGTCATTGCCATCCTACTCAAGTGAATTTCCAGGTCTACTGTCCTCTAGTCCATCAGTCGGTGCACTACATCACACTGGCTCTCAGTATTACAGTATCTATCTGGAAATATTTGAAGGCCTGTTATACTGAGGGAGGAGTAAGCTTGATTTCTTCTGCCTCAAAGAGTAGGAGCCAAACCAATGGGTTCAATTAGTAAGGTATTTATTTATTATTTAATTTATATATTTATTTTATTTATATACTGTTCCATCTAACCAAAGGTCACTCTGGCAGTTTAAAGAAGTTTTGCACATAAACAATATAATAAATAATACAATTAAACAATATATAATATATAACCAAATATAAAATCAATTGATCAATCGTAATTAGATCAAATAACAAAGCAAAAGTAATAATTCAGAGTACATACAAAAATGGGCAGATTTTTGTATAGGTGTCTGCAGTACACTCTCATTAATGGTCCAAATTTACTCCAAGCCACCACTTAAATTGGGCATATTCATTCATTCATTCATTCATTCATTCATCCATTCATTCATTCATTCATTCATTCATTCATTTGGTTTATATAACACCGATCTTGCCCAGGGGCCACTCTGGGCAGTGAACAGCAATAGCGGATTCGGGATTGGATTCAGGAGTACTGTAGATCTAAAGAGCAAACTGGTGTCTTCAAGAGAGAGTGACCACAGCTGCTAATAGCTGTGAAGTGGGTGGATTAAAACTAAGTCATTGTGGTTTTACAAATAGCACATCCATATTAGAGAACTTTGGGCTTAAGGGCCCATGTAGCTCTTAAACTCATGAAGGTGGCTTTCGGTGACTAATGGAGGTGAAATGTTTTTGCTTTGGTTTTGCCACCATCTTACTCTTATATTTATAATGTTATTGTCCTTTCATACATTTCTCTTTGATTGGTTTTGTTTTATAATGCATGATATTTGGATTTTGTATTGATTTCTTATGTTGTGAATCGCCCAGAGTTCCTCTTGGAAAGTTGGACGGTCTACAAATATAAATATAAATAAATAAATAACTTTCAAAAGGAAGAGTTGGATATCGCTAATCAGAAAGAAATGCTTTAAATCATTTATACGTTCCATTAGTAAAATACTAAAAAAAAAGTTCAAGAGGGCATATCTCTTATCGGTTTCATATTTAAATGCTGTCACTTCCCAAGGAAATTGTTAGGTCATGAAACAACACAGTTGTACTCCTCCATCTTTTCTAAAATTCTAGGCAGCTCAATAATACGTCTGTGAAGATTCTCAGTCATCCAGGTGCGTTTATCTGGGAGTTGAGTCATGGCTACTGGACTTCTTTTTTGAGAGATAGAAACGTTTCGCTGTTCATCCAAACAGCTTCATCGGTCTGAATGCAGCTGGTGCAAACCCTGACTCTTATAGGCAGCTTTGACCTCTAGTCACCCTGGCCTCAATTAGGCTCATCAGATGAACTAAATAGGCTCGTTAGGGAGACAATGGTATCCTTAGCCTTGAGGTGAACCATGGCTTAAGGTGCTGAAACCTATCAAGAAATGGTCGTTAATGGGTCGTTAGCTATGGCCTTGGTGGTAAAGGCTTTTTGATTTGTCTTGGTAGCGTGGAAAGCACAGCTTGATAAGTAGCAGATAAACTATGCCGGAGGCCACCACCTCTGTTGAGGGAGGGATTTTCAATGCTCACATGAATGGCCTCCCTTACTCCTCTTTCAAACCACCTCTCTTCTTTGTCTAATATGTGTACATCCTCATCTTTGAAAGAGTGCCCTTTCTCCTTCAAATGGAGGTGTACTGCTGATTCTGGACCTGAGCTGTTACCCCTCCTATGTTGGGCCGAGGGGTAACAGCTCAGGTCCAGAATCAGCAGTACACCTCCATTTGAAGGAGAAAGGGCACTCTTTCAAAGATGAGGATGTACACATATTAGACAAAGAAGAGAGGTGGTTTGAAAGAGGAGTAAGGGAGGCCATTCATGTGAGCATTGAAAATCCCTCCCTCAACAGAGGTGGTGGCCTCCGGCATAGTTTATCTGCTACTTATCAAGCTGTGCTTTCCACGCTACCAAGACAAATCAAAAAGCCTTTACCACCAAGGCCATAGCTAACGACCCATTAACGACCATTTCTTGATAGGTTTCAGCACCTTAAGCCATGGTTCACCTCAAGGCTAAGGATACCATTGTCTCCCTAACGAGCCTATTTAGTTCATCTGATGAGCCTAATTGAGGCCAGGGTGACTAGAGGTCAAAGCTGCCTATAAGAGTCAGGGTTTGCACCAGCTGCATTCAGACCGATGAAGCTGTTTGGATGAACAGCGAAACGTTTCTATCTCTCAAAAAAGAAGTCCAGTAGCCATGACTCAACTCCCAGATAGGCAGCTCAATAGCTTCTTTTGACTAGAGAGAAATTGCCTCTCCACAGCCCTTGCTTGGGCATTATAAGAGGAAGGCTGCGTGGAAAATATGTCAGTGATAACAAGCGCACAGATCAAATTAAATTTAGAATGACAGTTGGCATCCTTGTCCAAGGAGTGAAGACATAATGGCACTAATTAGGATTAGGACATGCAGCAAGAAATTCCTTGGGGAGCTGGCAAATGGTGTGTGCCTGAACACCAAAACCTTACGTTTCTTCCCTTCTTTCTTTTTTAAAAGAAGCATGCGTCTGATCAGAAGTGTGGGATCTTAGTTACTGAGCGAAAGACAAGACATAGCACACAGCTTTCTGCCAGCAGGAATGGCCTTACCTTCAGGCCGAGGTGAAAGTCAGTGTCAGCAATATCTCATTCTTCTGGAGTTTGGGGTAAAAAAAAATGAGTCCAGGGTATATCTGAAAGTTGAGTCTGGACTTCTTCTTCTTCTTCTTCTTCTTCTTCTTCTTCTTCTTCTTCTTCTTCGAGAGAGAGAGAGAGAGAGAGAGAGAGAGAGAGAGAGAGAGAGAGAGAGAGATTGAAACGTTTCACTGCTCATCCAAACAGCTTCATCAGTCTGAAAAAAGCTAGTTGCGACTCGTCCATTTTATAGACCTCTTGTCACCCTGGTCTGAAATAGGTTCATAAGATGAACAATGGCCTCCTAAGGTTAGGCTGATAAGATTAACAATGGCCTGAATAGGTTCGTTAGGTAGGTAACAATCTCAATAGCCTAAGGTGAGGTTATTGAGGCTGTTGTCTACCCAACATGCCTATTTAGGCCATTGTTCATCTTATGAGCCTATTTCAGACCAGGGTGATAAGAGGTCAAAGTGAGCTATAAAATGGCTGACTCGCAACTACGGTAGCTTTTTTCAGACTTACGAAGCTGTTTGGACGAGCAGCAAAACGTTTCAATCTCTCAAGAAAAAGAAGTCCAGTTGCCATGACTTGCCTTCCAGATAAACTGACCTGGATGACTGAGAATCTTCACAGACATAGTCCAGGGAATGGTTCTCGGTGATGTCAACAGAAATGGGTCTGGTGGGAAGGAGATTGGATCTGATTCCAGGTCATTGTGTTTCTGAAAATGGTACAAATGTGGAGAAGAAACCAGAATACAGTAAAACCATCTAACGAGATGATGCTGGCTCTAAATATATTGTGGGGTTGGGTTGGGGCATTTGTAATTGTTAGTATTGAATGAGTTTTATTGTTGAGAACTGCTTTGGGCCCCCTGTGGGGAGGAGGGTAGCATATAAATGCTACAAAACACAGTCAAGTGGGGAAAAATACAGAAGCTTGTCATCATTCTTGCATCCCATGTCAACTCACAGAATATAATACTTGTGGAAGAGTTTTTTCCATGCCCTTCACCAATGCTGGGGTGATTGGAAGGCTCAGTATTGCATTATGGAGAGTTTATTTCCCCCCCAAGCTCAGTGACTTTGCTGCTAGGCTTTGTGTAACAGGGAGTTGTGAGGCTGGTACTCTACTCCTAGGCTGGCTCTCAATAGCAAGGTGGACCAAAGTGCTGGAACCCACCAGTGCCCTGAGACTCCAGACAGGTGGAGAACTGGTTTTAAAATTTGGGGCCCTGGAATTTCTTGGCCTATGACTCCAAGAGACCCTGACCATTGATAGTACTGATTAGGACTTCTGGGAGTTGTTGTCCAAGAAGATTTGGAAACCACTCAGAGATAAAAATATAAGAGTAGATGGGCAAAATGGCAGACAGGTGTGCAGGGCCGTCTTAAGGATATGTGGAGCCGTGGTTCGAAGATCCCTCTGGCGCCCCCCTGCGTTTCCTCCCTACCTGCGCACACCTGTGCGCGCACACCCGCAGCCAACTCATAACGGGGCATCTTTGGCGGGAAAAGGAGCCGCTCGCTCCCACCCGCAGCTGGCCAGCCGGCTGCAGCGCGCAGCGCTCGGAGCAAAAGTGGGCGAACGAGGGCCACCCTCCGCTGGTCCCGCGGCCGTTCCCGACTCGGAGGTGGCGCTTAAGAGCGCTCGGCGGCAGTGGCGCTGGCGTCGTGGGGGCCGCCCCTTTGCTCCCGTCAGGCGCCGCTTCCCCTTCCTGCTCGCCCGCTTGCCTTGAACGAGCCCGGGCAGACTCCTTGGGCGCGTGGACAAAGGACGCCCACCAAGAGGCTCTTGCGCCGGCCGGCGGACGACCTCCCACCCCCTGCGCGCGCTCCCGCCGGCCAGTCGCCCCCACGCGCTCACCGGCGTTATTGAGGAGGAGGAGGCGCTGAAGGCGAGCGCTGTTGTGGTGGCGGTGCAGGGCGTCGGCGGCGTCCCGGGCCACGCGCTGCAGCCCCTCGTCGGCGCCCAGGTCGGCGGGCAGGGCCTGGACGTGCAGCTCGCCCTCCAGCGCACCCACCGAGCGCGCCGCCAGCAGCAGGAGCGAGCCCGGCACCAGGCGCGCCGCCAGCAGCCGTGCCACGCTTCGCCCGAAGCCCCGCGACGCCCCCGTCACCAGGCACGCGGCCCGGCCCAGGTTTCCTGAATGGCTGAGTTTTGGGGTTTGGGGGTTCAGGCGCCCTTGGGGTTCAGGCGCCCTGGTTCATTGAACCACAAAGGCCTATGGGAAAGTCGCCCCTGCAGGTGTGCATGAAAGAGAATCAAGACACATAGCCATTGGAGCTTTTCTTTATGAGGATCAGGCTATTCCACTTTCATTTTGACAAGAAGTCTTTTTGGCAGGACTGTGTGGCCTTCCAAATAGTGTTGAACCCCATCTCCCATGATCCTTCACCACTGGCTGTGCTGGCAAAGCCTGATAGGAGCTGCAGTCCAACAATTTCTCAAAAGCCACGTAATCACAGGAATGAATGTTCAGTAGTGAAGTTATCTGAGAGAAACAAAGGACTCCATATGTCAACAGTACTAGATGGGGGCTTGAGGAAATTACTGGTAAGTCACCACTGCTCAAGTCTACCCTCTTATGGGTCATGCAGTTTCATGAGGAGAAAATTCCAATGGAGGTATTCATTCTAGAACTGGTTGAAGAAAATTCAACCTGTATATATGTTTGCTAGCTCGCTGAACTGGGGGAGTTGACTGCTGCAGAAATGAGAGGCTTTGCTTTCTTCTCTTTAATGGGTTCTTATTGCATAAATTGTACTTATCTGGCATTGTGTGCTGAGGGCAAAACTCTGATGTGGGCTGCCTCAGCAGCTGGAGTGGCACAGAGCATTCAGGGAGCTGGAAATATTGAACAAATGCTGCCCTGCCCATTAGATATTAAGCAGGAGTGAGGAGGCTCTGGTTGTCCAGCTATCTCAGACCTGCCCAGCTTGACTAATAGCACATTGTACTCCAAAATGTCACAGTCAAGATTAATCTAGAGTAGACTATGCAATTCTAGAATCTATTCTAAGGCATGAAAAGTGGAGTGGATATGCCACATGTGGCTGCAGGGTTTCAAAGCCCACCCCTGCCAGTGATTAAAAACATACTTCTCCACATTGTGGCATGAAAACAAAGTTCAGAGGTCACCTTATTTGTGCCTTATTTGGAAACCCCCTCTCGCATACTCTCCTAAAAACAAGAAGTAGATGTCCAGTCATTTCCACTATTGATTTTTTCCCGTTTCTTAAAGAAAACCTCTTCACCATTGGTATGGCCCACAATGGATCTAGGGAGCAGAAGATCTGGAGCCCATAAATGTGTCTGTCCCAGTTTAGGCCCAAGATCCTTTGATACCACCAACAGCTCTATACAGCAGAGAACCTGTCAAGCAGAAGAAGGCAGCAGGGGCCAATGGGGGAAAAATGGGAGGAGCTGGATTTTCCCTTATTGCCTCCAGTAGTTGAGTGCAGGTCTCTTGTTCAGGGTTCCAGCCTTCCTATTGCCCCCTCTTCTCAGACATTCAATTTCTTCCACTCCAGTTTTAGATTGCTCCTCCTACGCAATGCCTTCAGTGTTCTGCATCTCCATTGACATTGGGCCCCTCCCAGCTTTGTTTGTCCCTTTTATTTCTTCCACCCACCCTGCTCGACACTTTTCTGTGCTTCCTCAGATGCCTTGGCTATGCACTATATGGAAATCAAAAGTCACTGAACTCTGAATGTTCTCTTCTGGGGCTCCTCTTTTGGGCAGTCATCGCATGCATTCGGAATGGCTGCTTATTTGCAAATCTCTTTGCTGCTCTCATTTAATGCATAACCTCATTTCAGTGTCATGAAGCAAATAACCTCTGGATACATTATATAATAGCCCAATTTGAAAATGGTTCAAATGCCTATTTGAAATAGGCAACAAGGCATGCATTCCATCAGCAAATTTAAAATGTGAAGGAGAGAAACATCTAAGTAGGTTCTTAAATCAACTGTAGCCTGTCCTCCAATAGATTGTTTATGAAAGAAGGGTCAGGATAAAAGGGTTGGGATTTAGCCTGGGAAAAGGCATCCAATTTCCATACAAAGTTTTTCTTAGGGACTGAAAATCTTTTGTAGAGTAAGCCACCCTTCTCCAAGGCAGTGTTCCTCAGATGAGTTGAGCTACAAATCTCATAATCCTCCATCCAGCTGTACTATGTTGGTTGGGGGATTATGGAAGTTGTAGACTGGTGTTTCTGGAAAACTCTTGTGGAAAGTGGGATGATTCACACCCTTCTTGGACATTCACCCAGAAAAATACCTAGATAGATGTTTTCTTTTGACCTGCCACAATGCGCCTGTAGAATAATCAGAATATGAGGAATCTAAAGGTGTTTGTGCCTCAAGAAACAGGCCTGTTTTTTCTCTGTCACACTGATGCCTCTGAGCCAAACAATAGTGATATCAACTAATCTTTCCTCATCCAAAGGTTGAAGACATGCAAAACAAGCAAGGATTATCAGTTGCCGATGGTACAGTCCAAATCAGAAAATAACAGCACAAAAAGGCAGAAGCTTGTTGATGGAGAACCTGCTTGAAATACAGAAGGTCCAAGCTTCTGTCCTTCACATCTACAAACAGGGCAAGGCAAGAATCTTGCATGATAACACTGGAGAGTGGTGGCTGCCACCACTGGGCTGGATGCACCTATGGTTGGATGCACCCATGGTTGGAGATGATCATCCTGGGCTGGATGCACCCATGGTTGGAGTCAGTAGAAGGCAGCTTTGTTTGTCCATCTAAGCACATGTGGTACTCTTTCCCTGGTTTTGTGGTCCTCTTCTCATCACTCCCATATTCTCCAAATTGGTCAGTCATGGGCAAGTTTGGGAGACCATTTTAAACTCCTTGTAACCAGAGCTTGGAAGTTACCTGATATGAGTAATAAAACTGTAGTGGACCATAGTATGAGCAAGGTGTATGTGTGTGTGTAATGCAGGCATGTCCAAATTTCGGCCCTCCTGATGTTTTGGACCACAACTCCCAGAATTCTAAGCTTTGATTGCCAATGGCAAAGGACTATGGGAGTTGTGGTCCAAAACATCTGGAAGGCCAAAGGTTGGACATGCCTGGTGTAATGCCAAAGTCAAGCCCAGGGGCCAAATGCAGCCCGTTTACAAATTTCAAATGGACCGCGGACTCTTCTCCTCACTGGCTTAGCCTGTCATGCATCCCCACCAGCTGGCCCTTCCCCATACCAGATGGAGGCATCAGCTTGCAGTTTTATGTTTTGCCTGCCCTCTCTGCCTCTGTCCACCACCACCCAGCCACCTTCTCAGCCTACCTGCCCCTGGCTCCGTTGCTGCAGCATCCTCCCTTCCTCCTTGCATGTTATAGAGACTTGTCCAAAGTCTAGCCCGGGGGCCAAATGCGGCTGAATGGTTGTCCCCCACACATTTTAACCTCACCAAATCTGGCCCTCCTTGCAAAAAGTTTGGACATCCCTGCCTTATACCATAATCCCAGGTTCAGAGAACAATGTAAACTTTTTAGCAGAAAAACAGTACACAAGGTATGGATAACATGACGGATTATTGCCAGTTCCCCCACAGCCACGACCCCTATCAATAAGGAGCCCAGCTTCCCTTGGGAAAGGGCTTTTAGGAACTGTGTAGCAGATGACATTAAAAATGAGTTCCCAGCCTATATCAGAACTCATCTGGAACAGCTACTACTGGCCACATTTGGTGGGGCAAGCGTCGTGTCTGTCCATGGTGTAGGAGTGCCAGACCACACACCTGCACCTGCTCCTATCACAGTGGATCTGGACCATAGCAGGACACTGGAAAACTGGACCAGAGAGACAACAATGTGTATGCCCATTGTCTGCCCATTGTCATATTCCCGCTGCATCTTCACAACCTGACCTGCATCCGCATATGGCGAATCAACAAGTGTTTATTTGAATATTTTCTCAGAGCGCAAATCGCCAAGTTACTGGCAAGACCACATTCTTGTCATGGTCCCATTATATTTATTTATTTATTATTTATTTGGCGCATTTATAGACCGCGACCTTTTCCCATACAGGAACTCAGGGCGGTGTAGTGTAGTGTAAGAGAGGGAAATACGGTCCCAAGTGAGTTCCACTGTGGCTGTGCAGGAGCAGATCTCCCAAGACAATGTGAGCAACTAAAGCTCCCAAAACCGTTGGAGGAGATGAATTTCCCACATCATCTGCAATAAAAGGTTGGGTTGTAGTGCTACCGTTCAGGATTCTGGCTTGTCAGAACGCTCCATTCCATTTTCCCTTGCTCTCCTTTTATATATTTTTTCCGTTCAACAGCTGTACCTGGTGGTTTAGGATTGAAGTTCAGCCCCCCCCCCCATTGGACTGTTTTGAGGTTTGGTTGCCACTTTTGTTCCCTCCTGTCTCCTCACCCTCATGTTAATTTGTGTGCATCTACCAACTTGGTTATGCAATTGTCCTACATGGAAAAATGCTGTATACTGAATGTTCTCTTTTAGAATTGTGTCCAGTTCTGTGCGCCTCAATTTAAAAAGGATGTTGACAACCTCGAGCGGGTCCAGAGGAGGACGACCAGGATGGTTGAAGGTCTGGAAGAAATGTCTTACGAGGAACGGCTTAGGGAACTGGAAATGCTTAGCCTTTCAAAAAGAAGGGTGAGGGGGGGATATGATAGCTATGTTTAAATATTTGAAAGGATGTCATATTGAAGAGGGAACAGGTTTGTTTCCCATGGCTTCAGAGACTAGGACTCGGGGCAATGGTTTCAAACTACAGGAAAAGAGATTCCATTTGAACATTAGGAAGAACTTCATCACAGTTAGAGCTGTTCGGCAGTGGAATATGCTGCCACAAAGGGTGGTGGAGTCTCCATCTTTGGAGGTTTTAAAGCAGAGGCTGGATGGTCACCTGTTGGAAATACTGTGCTGGGGGTTTCTGCATGGCAGGGGGTTGGATTGGATGGCCGTTGAGGTCTTTCCAACTCTATGATTCTATGATCCTCTGGAGAAGGCAAGAGAAAGTAGAGGGAGGCATTATATTTCACACCCCTTGGTTACCAGGCCCACTGATTTCTGTGGTACGATCTCCCATTGTCAGGAACAGGAAATGATAAATTAAGCACACAACAGCATCATGAAGCACATAACAGTTAACCAGTGGCGTGACCAAAGTAAAATTTCTTGCAGTGTTCTTGCAGGAAAGGCATCTCGCCTCCCCAGTCATGGGATCAGGATAACATTTCTTGCAATTTTACACATAAAAATAGACTGGTGAGGCCAGATCCACAAAAAGCTTGGCAGAAAACATGCCTATTTTTAACCAAAACCTTTGGAAGCCCCTAGTGAGTTGTCAAACAAATTGTCTTCCTGAGGGAGAAACTTCCCGCAGAGGGAATTTAGGACTGCACTCACCCCTGAGGGAAGCTGCTCTCTGGACACAGCTGTGCTCGTCTTTCCCTTCTGAAAGCGGGTGAGCTCATGGGCTGCAGGGAAAACCCCTCAAACTAGTCACGTGTTTTAGAGTGCACATGATTGCAAGAGCCATCTCTGAGCCAGAAGGCTGCCACAGAAATTCACTTCCATCTGACAACCTTCTTCATTGGGAGAAGAAACGAGTGCAGTGGAATGCCCCACCAGAGAGAGAGAGAGAGAGAGAGAGAGAGAGAGAGAGAGAGAGAGAGAGAGAGAGAGAACAAGGGTATACAGCATTAAAATGCTATATATTAATTTGTATGTATAAATGTACATATCTAAATAACAGTGAATATGTTTAGTGATATTGGACATCTCCCTATCATGATTGTTTGCCCTAGCTTGTGCTGAAAAGAAAATGAGTTTAGTGTGACCTGGCTTTAGTTGCTATATTGTTGGGGAGGATCTGGACTACAAAGCAGCCGTGCTCACCTGCTGTGGGTGTACAAGGTCCTAAGTTGAATCTCTGGCATGTCCAGATAAAAAATGGAGCAGGTGATGTGAACCATCTCTACCTGATATCTCGAGGGCCACTGCCAACAAGACAATGCTGAATTGGATGGGGAAATAGTGTGATGTGCCATAAAAGGGAGCTTTATTTATTTATTTATTTATTTATTTATTTATTTATTTATTTATTTATTTTTATACCACCCATCTAACCAAAGGGCTACTTTGGGAGGTTTACAATAAACATAAAACAGAAATGATAAACAACATACAGTAAACAAAAAAGTGCAAATTAATCAACTTTAAATTAAGCATACCATCATAAAAATAAAACACCTATGGTCAATTTCAGTATTAACAAAGTAAGATTATATTGTGAAAATAAATTAGAACCAAATTATACATAACAAGAGGCAGAGAAAAGATTTTCAGGTGTTAGAAATATAAAGATGAAGGTTCCAGGAAATTTATCCTAGTGCTTCAAGTTTTTAACTGGCTTTTGAAGAGTTTAAATGTGGGGGGCCAAGCATATATCTGGGGGCAGTTAATTCCAAAAATGGGGGGCAACTACTGAGAAGGCCTGGTTTCTCATTGATATTTTTCGGGTCTCTCTGTGTTGGTGTCCTCAAATGCCCCACTTGATATTAATGTGTGGTCCAGGTAGTTCTACTTGGAAGTAACTTCTCTGACAGATACCGAGATACAGTCCCCTACCATTTTGCTGTTCATATAATGTGGTCCTGGCATAGCGCGGGACTGCAGTATATTAAAGGCAAGGCCACCTGGGGAAAGCTGCATGGGCCTATCTGCCTCATGCACTTACTCGAGGCCTGGCGCTGCCCCAAATGGGCCTCCAACAGGCTTCCCGGGCACTAGAAACCACTTCTGCGACCTACGACAGGCCAGGAAGCCCGTTGGAGGCCCGTTTGGGGCAGCGACAAGCCTCTGGTAAGTGTAGGAGGCCCCAGATAGCCCCCACCCATCCGGACCTGACCCAGCATCTGCATATTGAGGATTTTCCATTTTCCATTATCACGGGTCGGGTTGGGTCCCTAACCCCTGCAATAGGTGGGGGATTGCTGTAGCTTTGTGTGCACTAGCAGCTGAACCGTCAAGCTCCGGACGGTAGCAAAGGTATAGAAGTCTAAGGTATATGTTAAACTTAGTGGTGGAGGGACCAATTGTATGCCCTATCACCAGGAAGTAAGCCCCACTGAACTGTGAGTATGCATCCCCAGAAAAATCAGGACCACTTCCACCAGAAAAGCCACTGGTAACAACCCATGTTTAATGGGTGTTGGAAGGGCTGCAGAGGTGTGATTTTCACATACCCCAGACCATGGGCAATCTAATTAGCCTATTCAGAGCAGCATGAAGTGAAACTGTGGAGTATAAATTGGAGGTCTCCTAACAACCTTCCTCAGCCTGAAGAAGCTAATTGGATGTGTAGTGAAATTGTTTTGCTCTAGTCTATAAAAAGGAAAGAAGTCCAGTTGCCATTACTCCATTTCTGGGCAACCTCACCTGAATGACTGATAATCTTTACAGATATCAGAGTACATATTTCTCTTCACAACAAGGTTTATGAGGACATGAGCAGATAAGACTCTAGCTTTCCAATTAGAAGGTTTAAGCCTTTCAAAAAGAAGGCTGAGGGGAGATATGATAGCTATGTTTAAATATTTGAAAGGATGTCATATTGAAGAGGGAACAGGTTTGTTTCCCATGGCTTCAGAGACTAGGACTCGGAGCAATGGTTTCAAACTACAGGAAAATAGATTCCATATGATCATTAGGAAGAACTTCATGATGGTTAGAGCTCATCAGCAGTGGAATATGCTGTCACGGAGGGTGGTGGAGTCTCCTTCTTTGGAGGTTTTTAAGCAGAGGCTGGATGGTCATCTGTCGGAAATACTGTGATGGGGGTTCCTGCATGGCAGCGGGTAGGACTGGATGGCCCTTGATGTCTCTTCTAACTCTATGATTCTATGATTCTAAGGTGATAAAACATCCATCCAATTTTTTTTTCAAAACTTCCATTAGAAATGAATCCCGTGCTTGTCTTTTGATGCCCAATAACTGAATAAAAGCAACCTATATTTCAGTGCAACTAATTACCTCAGGAAGTGGTGAGGGCTGCAGTGCAGGAGGCATTCAAGAGGCAATTGAACAACTGTCTATCAGATATATTGTGATTTGGATTCTTGCATTCAGTAGGTTAGGTTTGATGGCCTTACACTCTAGGCCCCTTCCAGCTCCACTACTCTAGGAACCTATGAATTTGTGAAAAGGCCAAACTCTTAGATAGGAAAAGCAAACATAATTTAACTTCTTTTGAAAACAAAATTAAAATGTGAATATCACATATTGGGGGGGGCGGCAGCTACATATCGTACAATATAATGGTAGGCATCAATGGATTTGTAGCACAGTCTGTCTTAAGCCTGCCAAGTTGGGAACGATCTTCCTAAAGCATGGGCCATGAAAAATCATGTTTTGTCACTAATCTACATTCATCTCTCCCCCCCCCCCACATATGATCTCTATTCATTCTTCAAAAATAATGGATTGTTTGTATGGAACTAAACAGATGCATAAGGAACATCATGTTTGTTCTGGCTGAAAGACACTATCCACTTCAGTAGTGAAGTGCAGTGATAAAAGGCAAGACACAGTGTTTGGTGGATCAAGAACATTTTTCTTCACTATGTAATAATTCCACCTCTTGCCAAGAGTGGTTAACAAAGCACAAAGGAGGTCTGATAATTCCTGCAGCTTTGGAGGAAATGCCGTCTCTCCACCCACTATCTCCTGTTGCTTGAGATCAGAGGTCACCAATTCAAATGCATGCTGTGAATAGGAATAGCAAAATCCCTTATGAAGGTACAATGGTTTTTAAATAAAGGTTATTTCCTGTATCTTTTTTTTCATAAGAACATTCAGATGCAATGGAAAACAAATAGTTTATTAGAAAATTTTATACATAACAAAGTAGGCCATGTGCTTGATAATATTTGAACATCAGAATATTTTTCCTGATCTAACAGAATAAGCATTACTTTGTGACCACCCTCCAACTGCATTCCAATGCACTTTCAACATCCTTCTTTCAGCCTGCCTTCCCATGGTCTTCAAGATCTGAGTAAACTATTCGCACCAAACATTAAAAGTGTATTCCAACTCTAAGACCACAATTACAAGCACTGGGATCTTCCCTATGCACATCCCCTTCTAAGATGAAGTGAGAAAAACATCATAACGGCATTTCAAATTTCCCACTTTTCCAACCCAATCCAAGGCCTTCCAAGCGATCAATAACAAATGCATGTTCTTTTAGACAGACTCCTCCCCCAGCAACCAGCCGGCAATGTATTTTTCCCTGTTAAGCACAATTATTTCATTTCCAGTTGAAATCTCTTGATCTTTTAAATATATAGATGCAACTCAAGAGTGTTAATTGGGGTTCAAAAGCATAAAGGTACATGATCTCAATAAATGAACTGGTAGCCCTCACCTTTTTTTTTCTAGTTTGGCAACACTGGATTCCTTAAAATTATCCAGAAAGGATATCTGATAGCTTCTCATTTGCAGACACACTGGCCAATATCCTGTTGCACAGCTGTGATTGTATAATGCGGATGATGTCATCAGCAGCTGTAGAATGCTATGAATTAAAGAATCCCCTTTTTGATTCCTGGGTATATGCAATTCAATGCTCAATGATACAAAATTATGCACTTCAGATTTCTTTTTTTTTTCAAAAAAGGAACTCATTAATTAGTATCAATCCTTCACTGCAGAGGTCTCACCCCTGTTGCACATATATGCAACAGTATAATAGCCACTCTGTAACACCTAGGTATGTTTTACACTCACAAAATCCCACTAAGTATAACTTTTAAATTAATGCTTTTCTGCAAATGGCATAATGGATGACTGACCCAAGGAGCCAATCGGCTGGTTTACAATCCAAGCAATTCTTCCTTCCTCTTCCATGGAGTGAGAGGGACCTCTCACTGATGATAAAAAACAAAAAACGTATGGTAGAGGAACACTAGTAAAAGATCAATTCCTATATGACTTTTTATGAGGAAGAATGCAAATCATTGGATGCAAAGATGCCATACTGAAGTGATTGGGGTGGGCTATACATTATGACCAGGTTCATCACAAAACATGGGTCCCCTGTTGGCAGAGTGACTTGCATGCACAACAAAGACAAAGCTTTACGATGGATTCAGTTCTCCTAGTGACTCGTGGCCCACTGGATGGAAATGGCTGGATGTGTCTGCCAACAGCCACAAATCTTTCATACACATGACTATATCAGTTCCAGTCGTTTTCCACACATGCCACCGCAAAGGGCAGTTCCAGCAAAATGGTGGAAGATGAACGAACTGTGGACAGAACACACCACTCAACTAATTTGTCACAGGACTGCCATTCATCAAGCTGCATTTTAGTGGTCACACTACATTGCAAATCAGGATTAAAGAAAACACAAATATGCGTGTGAAGATGTACGAGGGCTGCGGTGAAAGAAATACAGACAGCCCCTTTGGAGAATACGAGGGTGAAGGGACTACATGGCAACATGAAGGGAATCCCAAAGGAGAGCCGTGCTAAAAACGGGAATATGCATTTCGCTGCTGGGGTTGAGGCTGGGGCGGCTGGGGCGGCTGCTGTCCTTGCTGCTGCTGCTGCTGGAGTCGTATTTGCTGTGAGTAGGGATCCTCGAGAGACTTGATCAACAGAGTGGTTTTGGGCCCCGTCTTCCATATGATGCCATTGAGATCCCTCACGGAAGACTCCACGGTGATGCTGTGGGTGCCAACAACAATGAAGTTCAAGAGGAACTGCGTGCTGAAGTAGTCATTGTGAGGCTCCACCATCTGCTCCATCTCGTTCGTCAGGCTATCGGTGGGCATCTGAGAAAGAAAAAACAAGTCTCAGGAAGACATTTTAGGCGGTGTCACTTCAGGAGATGTCTGTGCTTCCGTTTTGCCATGCAGAACAGACAGAGGGTAGATTAGTTGACCTACAGAGGTGGGCCAAATACACTGATATCCTATACTTTCATTCAGCTGCTAAATTTCAGCAGGCCTATGCAGGTCTCTTTTTTATTATTTGTATATAGATTGTTTTTAACTGTTTGTTATTTTGATGGTTTTAACATGTTGTTTTATTGTTTTAATATATTGTTATATTTCACCCAGAGACTGCATGGTAATGGGGAGTCTAAAAATTATGTAAATAAATAAATACATAAATAAACACACAATATATTCTCGAAGTTCCCTGAGCTCCTTGCCCTCTGAAGATGCCAGCCACAGAGTCTGGTGAAACGTCAGGAAGAAAAACTTCCAGAACACGGACAAACAGCCCGAAAATCTCACAACAAAAACACAATACAGTACATTATTTGCCCATCTTTCTTGAATTTTTTTATAAATTACTCAGCTGTTCATTGAAAAAGCTCAAGGGCTGGAAACCTCTCACTGGCCGTTCCAGTTAGATCAGCATTCTCTGACTTGAATATATTTGTATCTGGCTGCCAAACAGCTGTCGGTTCTTTGCTAAGTCGATCGCAGTGTGGGAGAGAACACTCTCAGGATGCTGATAGGAAGTTTATTAAAAGTTTATTAAAATAGCCCAACGCGTTTCGGCCCAAATGGCCTTCTTCAGGGACTTTTTCACTATAAAAAGGTGACATTTGGTTCTTTGCTAAGTGCAAGTCTAAGACTGAGCTACCAAGTGAAGAGAAGGATCAACTGTTCCAGAAGCCCATTTACCTTTAAGATTTACCCCAAGTAAACAATAACACTGATTGGAAAATTTACTATGGAGAGACCATCTTCATATAGCCCACCTCTTACTCAGGAGTTTCATCATCAATAAAATCAAAGTGATCACAAAAGTACAATCACCACCACCCGAGTATCAGTTAATTAGAAGCAGTTTACCAGTTCCTACTTCTGAAGGTGCTCAAGGTCTATCATTAAAACAGACATACGGAAACAGCGTGATAAAATTATTGCTGATCCAAAAGCAGCAGGGTGGCACGATCTCCATGGTTGTCAAGAAACACCTGTTCACAGCTGGCAGCTCTGTGTACTTTTTACCTTGTAGTCTTGGGCAGATTTGCTCTGCAGTGTTGAAGATACATTTAGACAGATGGACTGAATTTTGCGAAAGAGGCCTGGTTTGGAGCCATGCTGAACCACACCTTCTACTTTCAAGGCCAGCTGCTGGTTATTCTGAACTACAATGGGCTCAGCAGGATTACGCGGTGATGGTGACAGGGCAAGCTGAAACAAAGAGTGATATTTACTAAAGGATTTTTCTTCTGCATGAAAAAACATTACACTTCATTGAAGGTATGTCTGTGAAGATTCTCAGTCATCCAGGTGAGTTTATCTGGATGTTGAGTCACGGCAACTGGACTTCTTTTTCTTGACAGATCGGAACGTTTTGCTGCTCATCTAAACAGCTTCGTCAGTCTGAGGAAACTGTCTAGTAGGGTGTGAAACCCAAACTAAGGAAAGCTTTAACTGCATCCCAGAAACTTTTGATACATAGCATGTCCCCTGAGAGAGAAGTCGGCATATACCCTCCTCTGCTCCGGGCGTGCCATTTCATCCAGGCTTGTCTTGGACTCAAGAGGCATGAAACCAGTTGCCATGACTCAACTTCCAGATTCACTGAAGGCAACAGGTGCTGACTCAACAATGGAAACTCATTTGAGATGACATTATACATGTGTATATAAATACATCCCATTACATATTCCCATACAGAACCTGTAAGAGAAAGAAACAGTACTCTCATTACCTTTGTCTTTCCCAAGTAGTCCATAATAAGGTGGATTTGATTTAAATCAAATTGATTTTAAAAAATCATTGATTTTTATCTGCCCTGACCATTATTGATGATTTATGAATAGTACATTTGCTATTACACATTGTAGGAAAGGAAGAAAGGACGAACCAAAGGGATGGTGTGTGTGTGCAGTCTCTTAAGTAGCCAAAACGTTAAACATACTGTATTTTCTTTAAAACAGAACGCAGCCAACTTCTCTATTTTTCATAATTCTTCCATCTATAATTAAGATTCTCACATTAGTGGCTCCATATTAGAGCAAGTTAAACAATTCAGCATCAGCAACTAGTAAATTCACTTTAGGCAGCAACTGTGGGCAAGGTAGGGAAAGGGATGTTCAATACTGCTGCTCAATGCTTTAAAAATGAACCAAACCAAACCAGACCTCTTTCTTTATATACAGAATGAGCATGTGAAGTAGAGAAGTTCAAACGAGCCTTCTGGCAGAAGTAATTTCAGAACCATTGGCAATAATCTTTGAGAATTCCTGTAGAACAGGGAAAGTCCGCATAGACTGGAAGAGAGCAAATGTTGTCGCCATCTTCAAAAAGGGAAAAAAGATGACATAAATAATTACTGCCCAGTCAGACTGACATCTATTCGTGGAAAGATCCTAGAGCAGATTATTAAGCAGACACTCTGTAATTATTTAACAAGCAATGCTATCATTTCTAGAAGTCAACACGGGTTTCTTAAAAACAAGTCATGCCAGACTAATTTGATCTCTTTCTTTGATAGAGTTACAGGCCTGGTCGATGAGGGGAACACTTTGGATGTCGCTTATCTTGATTTCAGTAAGGCTTTTGATAAGGTTTCCATTTTATACTTGCAAAGAAGTTAGGAGAATGTTTGACAGTGGTACTGTTAGGTGGATTTGTAATTGGCTGACTATTGTTCCCAAAGGGTAATCATAAATGGATTCTCCTCATCATGGACAAAGGTGACTACTGGGGTGCCCCAGGGTTCTGTTCTGCATCTGGTGCTATTTAATATCTTTATTATTAATAACTTGGATGAAGGACTAGAGAGTAGACTGATTAAATTTGCAGATACCAAATTGGGAGGGGTTACTAATTCCCTAGATAATAGGATAAAAATCCAAAATAACGTTGACAGGTTAGAGTGCTGGGCCAAAGCAAATGGAATGAGTTTCAGCAGAGAGAAATGTAGGGTCCTGCATCTAAGCAGAAAAAAATGAATTGCATAGTTATAGGATGGAAGACACCTGGCTGGAGAATAGTACACGTGAAAGGGATCTGGGAGCCTGGGTGGATCACAAATTGAACATGTGTCATCAGTGTGACACAGTGGCTAAGAAAGTCAATGCGATTCATGGTTACATCAACAGAAGCATAGTGTCTAGATCAAGAAAACTGATAGTACCACTCTATTCTGCTCTGGACAGACCCTACCTGGAGTACTATGATCAGTTCTACACACCTATTTAAAAGGGATGTTGATCACCTCAAATGGGTCCAGAGGAGGGCAACCAGGATGGTTAAAGGTCTCTGGAAGAAATGTCTTACAAGGAGCAGCTTTGGGAGCTGGGAATGTTTAGCCTTTCAAAAAGAAGGCTGAGAGGGGGTATGATAGCTAAGTTTAAATATTTGAAAGGGTGTCTTATCTAAGAGAGGACAGGTTTGTTTTTCATGTCTTCAGAGACTAGGACTTGGAGCAATGGTTTTCAAACTACAGGAAAAGAGATTCCATTGGAACATTAGGAAGAACGTCATGATGGTTATTGCTGATCAGCAGGGGAATATGCTGCCATGGAGGGTGGTGGAATTTCCTTCTTTGGAGGGTTTTAAGTAGAGGCTCGATGGCCATTTGTCAGGAGTACTTTGATAGGTGTTCCCGCATGGCAGGGGGGTTGGACTGGATGGCCCTTGAGGTCTCTTCCAACTCTATGAGTCTATGATTCTTTGTGACAAGTGTGATCTGTCAATTTAGGACCTTCCTTTTAGTGAGAGAAGAATTTAACACCTTCCCATCTATACTCTGAAATGGTACTTTATGGAAATGCATAGGCAGCTATTATGGATACTGGAGTAATACCCTACCACCAAAAAAAAGATATTGCTCAAGCTTGACCACAGTGATGCTTCTATCAGGGCAGCCAATATGGCATATGTAAAAGTATACAGAAAATGTTAAGACTCTCTATGCTTATTTCCTCAGACATTTAATAGAGGGTGGTTAGAACTGTCCCTCCAGAGAATATTAACGGAAGCATGAATGCCAAGCTCCTTCTATGCATTTTTATCCTGCTGAATCTCATTTATTGATGCTTGCCTTCTTTCTTCCTACAATAAGCCTGGACATTCTGGAAATAAGCAAAGTGTTGAGTCTTCCTTTAAAGAAGCCTTAGGGTTCAGTGATGATTAGTATCCCCTAGGCATCATTATAATAGAATTACAACTACTCACCTCCTGGACTAACAGGTAACCATAGTCCTGGTGCCTTTTCTAACCTCCATCTACTCTCTCATTCCTTTGAAAACACTTGTTCCTGGCCAACCTTTTTTGTCCTTAAAAAAATCCTCAAAGCAAACTTATACAAATATACAGCATCCAGATTAATGTTGGCATAAACAAAAGGTAAAATATTGGTTTCTCCACTACAAAAGAAGGGTTAGCAGAGAGCACTTAACCATAGGTTGGATAGTATACTATCAGTGACATTTTTGGGCATGAAACAAGGAAGAATTGATTACACAACATGCCATTTTCCATATCATTTTAAAAACTGAGAAATCCTTTACAGCAACATTGCAACAGATGCCTATATGTGGTTCTACCCCATAAATTTAAAGGCCCAGAACCAAGCAGACAAATGTGAGTCTTCTTATCCAACCACTTGCTTGGAACTAGGACCAACAGCAGATTATATGTGTGCTATGGGATTGGCTCTCTCTCACACCACACTCTGGGCCATTATATGTCACAGCACCGTCCTGGAATGTAGCCACAGAATAGGGGTTCTTATACTGCTATATTTCTATTTAAGATCTTGTAAAACATTCCACAGCCTTTCAGGAAAGCAAGCCCTCTTGTTAAGAACCCTTACCTTTTGACTCTGACAAATTGACAATCATTAAGTATACATACTCCAAACAACTACAAACAGATATTCACTCAACTGCTGTTGACAAAGTCCACTGATTACATGAGAGAGGTCTGAAGTGTGGCGTGCCTGCTCTAAGAAGAAACATCAGCACAGCCGGCCTCAATCTTGGGCTCTTGAGATGGGTTGATCAATCCTTCAAACGCATAATCTTGTATGAAATACTGAGCTGGCACTAGGAAGCACGGACTAGTGAGACACCATCTGCATACACAGCTTCCGCGTGCGTTATAAAAACCTGATGCATGTGTTTTAAATATCTGTAAGACTGAGCAAGGAAGAGATACTGTGTTTTACTATGTTATATACCAGGGGTGTCCAAACTTTTTGCATGGAGGGCCAGATTTGGTGAGGTGAAAATGTATGGGGGCCGACCATTCAGCCGTATTTTGCTCCCAGGCTGGACTTTGGACAAGCCTCTAAGACATGCAAGGAGGCAGGAAGGATGCTGCAGCAGCAGCGGAACCAAGGATGGGTAGGCAGGGCAGGTGGCTGGGGAAACAGACAGAGGTAGGGAGGGCTGGCAAACCATAAAACTGCAAGCTGACATCTCCATCTGGTATGGGAAGGGGCCAGCTGGCAGGGATGCATGACAGGCTGAGCTGACAGGGAGAAGAGGCTGGGGGCCACTAGAAATTTGAAAACGGGCCACATTTGGCCCCTGGGCCTGACTTTGGGCACGCCTGTTATATACGTACTATATAACCCAGAGTCTAGTGATGTGAAGCTATAATCCATACATTACACTTAGCTTAACCAGGGAAATATATTGGCTGGAATCCTGTTCAATTTCTCCACAACAAGGCTTTCCACAATTCAAAGGGGTTCCATAGGAGTCTCAGAACCTTCTTTGGGGGTGGAGAGGTAGGTGGGAGGAGATAATATTTTTTCATTTCCAAAAATAATTGCTGATGACATCAACAGCCTTAAGTGGCACAACTCTGTGAATAGGATTTCAGTCATCATCTGCAAGGCTGCATTTCCCCCAAATACAGCAGCTAATTATGTAGCAGACCTCCTCCTACACTGTCAAAGATGCCACGGCTATTTTTATATTAACACAAATAGAAAAACACAAAAAAGGGTTTTGACTTTCATGTTTGTGCTCTTTCAGTATTTTCAGAAAGACAATTAGAAATCCTTCATGTTAACAAATGAAAGGGACACAAAGGTTTCTCCCTGTTTTGTGTTCCTCTCTTTTCTTTAACCCCTGCATTCATCCAGTGTCTATCAAATGGCCTAACAAATTTTTCATCCAACAAGGCCTGCTGTCAGCAGCCAGTTAGAATGTCTGGAGAAGGAGAGAATGTTTAAGCTGTAAAGGGGCCTGGATTGGTTGGAACCCTGTAGCTGCGTTCCTTTCCTTCTTTGTTCCATTTGACTCTTGTGACATGTGAGCTCCTGGCTCCCTGCATTTGGGGCTGCTTGCCTGACCTATCTGCCGCACCAACTACCCTGTTTCCCTGAAAATAAGACCTACCCTGATAAAAAGACCTGGTGATGGGTATGGCTGTGCCTGCGTGCGTGCACGCACACACACACACACACACAAAGAGCGCACATTGCCCCTCCCTTTCCATCCATGGTCCTTCCCCCCCTTCGCTTGGGCCACCAAAGTTACTGTACTTCGTAGCATATTTGCTTGCAGTTCCTGTTTCCCCGAAAATAAGATCTACCCCAAAAATAAGCCCTAGTATATCTTCTTGGGAAACAATAAATATAGGACAGTGTCTTATTTTCGGGGAAGCACGGTATCTTGGATTCTGTCTATTTTTCCTTGCACCCCTGAACTTGTTTTTTTGTATCTCCCACTGCTGTCCATGATTTCTTTAGGGCTTTCTTTAGGGATTCCCTTCATTCCTTTGATTATTTTTGCAGCTTATATGGGTGTTCACTCCTTTTCTTTGGGCTGCCTTTACTTGCTTGGTAGCTTGCTATATGGAAGAGGGAGATGCTTTTTCTTTTCTTTTGCTCTTTCTTTTGGGAGGGCTGTTTTGATTTTTGGCACTTGCTATTGGCTTTACCTGCGTCTAACGTAGACTGATTTTCTGTGGCTTTGCCTTTGTTTTTTTTCATGATAGTTTTCATGGGTTCTTGAGAGATCTTGGACAAATGCCACATAGAACACAAATGGGAAACATCAAAACAGAATTACCTGACAGAGGGCATCCCTTTTCTGTCACATGAAAGGACTCATGCAGGAAAGTCATGAACACAAAAGAGGCTCCCCCTCCCAAAAAGAATCCAAAATAAAACAAAAAATAACAGCTATCAGCATTTTATCACATGCACTGACTCTTCTTGAGGTGTGAACTTCACTTACCAAAAGGCTAGGTTCACTTTGGTTGTGTTGTGTTGGAATGATTTCTGCTGGTAAACCACTGCTTTCAGTATATGTTTCATTTATGTAGAATATCTATCAAGTTGTCCTGGAGCTTAATTATTTCATAGTTAGGATGTGAGGTTAATGGCACAGCAGCAACGAGGCCATATTACACCAAATGGATAGTCAATAAAACCAACCATTAAAATGAGGCTGGAAAACAAAGCCACGAAATAAGACTACGAGAGTTTAAAGGTTTTAAGAGTAAATATCAGAATCTGTCAGCAAAAAATGTAAGGATGCATAAGCTCCATTTAGCTAAGACAGACCTCCAGGTGCTTCATGTCAGGATACACCCAATGCACAGAGTTCTTCATATACAGTGGTGCCTCAACTTATGAATTTAATCCGTTCCGAATGCATGCTCTTAAGTCAAATTACTCTTAAGTAAAATTGAAAAAATAAGTTAAAAATGAAAAAAAAATTGGTAAGTCGAGCAGACCATATCTAAAATTTGTAAGGTAGCAGTTAAAACACCAACAGTTTTCCGCTCTTAAGTTGAGCCTCTCTTAAGTCGGAGTACCACTATAATTCCTTTCAGATTCATAGTAACAGAAGTTAGGGCATATGCACATTAGAGATGGGAATGAACCGAAAAAATGGTGATTTGTTTTGGTTCGGTTCGTTTTAAGGTTCAGTTTGTTTCATTTCATTTTAAACAATTTGTTATTATTTGTTTCGTTGGTTCGTTGTGATTCATTATTCGTTGTGTGGTGCTTGTGCAACAAACAGTCCCTGTTGCGGGGCTTTTTTCTCTTTTTTCTTTTTAAAGCTGAGACGCGCCGGCTTGGGGCTATCGCTTCCCAACTGAGAGGCGCTAGTGTCTCTGTGTGTTTTTTAACCCCCCCCGGCCCAGGCCGAACCGGCTGGCCCGCGGGGCCAGGCGCAGGCCAGAGGGACGTGATTTGGGGGGGGGGTTAATTATTTTACAGTCACCGTTGTGGGGCTTTTTAAAAAAAATATTTTTACAGCTGAGAAGCGCTGGCTTGGGGCCAATGCTTCCCAGCTGAGAGGCGCTAGTTTTTTTATGTTTGTTTTCATTTCCCCCCAGCCTGGGCAGAACCAGCTGGCCTGCAGGCCGGAGGGATGTTTTTTATTTTATTTTATTTTATTTTATTTTATTTTATTTTTTAAGCCTGCTGGACAGCGCCTTTTTATTTTTATTTTTTAAATTTACAGCACCAACCATGCAGCCCTAGGGGCCAGGTAGGTGCTTTTTATTTTTTTATTTTTTATTTTTATTTTACAGCACCGACCATGCGGCTCTGGGCCAGGTTGGTGTTTTATTTTCATTTTCATTTTCATTTTCATTTTTTAAAGTCCTCGGATGCTGGCTTTCCCCCCAACTGCTTCTCAGCTGTAGGGTGGGCTTTCCCCTACCCGGCTGCTGGAGTTCCAGGCGAGGAGGCTGCGCTACAGAAGGACAAGGTAAGTGACACCGGGAATGAAAAATGAAACGGAAAGAAATGGAAATTTCCGTTCCGTTCCGTTTTTCTTTGATGGGTCCCTTCATTATTCATTTCATTCTCTAACAAAACGAATAACGAATAACAAAACGAATCAAAAATTCATTTCGTGCCCATTTCTAATGCACATAGTACATACACAGAAAATAAAAGAGTGTGTGAAAATACATATGGCTTAGCACTATATGCAGTACAGTGTTCTTGCAGGAGCTTCGTGGCACAGTGGTTAACTGCCTGTACCGCAGGTAAAACTGTGCTCACAACCTGGGGGTTCAATCCCAGGTAGCAGGCTCATGGTTGACTCCGCCTTCCATTCTTCCGAGGTCAGTAAAATGAGTACCCAGCTTGCTGGTGGGGGGCAATGTGTAGCCTGCATACTGTAATTAAAACTGTACACTGCCCAGAAACTACTTGAAGTGGTATGGGGTGGTATATAAGCAGAACACTTTGCTTTGGCTTTGCTGTTATTATTTAGGGAGTGGAAGACAACAGCATATTCCACTTTCTCCAGTATTTTGCATTCACCCTGCTCCAAATCTCCTTTGCTCTCCTCACATCAGGAAGTATCCCATCTCCTGGGACTACAGAAAACCACAGAGACCCCCCCCACACACAATTGCTTCATACTGCTCTTTCCAACCAGGCAAAAAGAGAAGCATGGTGTCGAGTGCTCCCATCACTTCCCCTCATTTTAAAGGGGACACATGTTGAGACCAAACAGGCGATGAACAGGATTTCTCACACTAAACAATACGCCCATGTTATACATATACAAAATGATCAAAGCACCTTCAACTGTGTGTCCAAATTTCTTTATGGCAATTGCTAGATTTAATCTTCTGAAAATCATGCCTCTTCCAAAAACTGTAACCTTCCCCATGGAGAAAAGGAGTTGGCATCCCATTTACTAGGTCCTTGCCGTGTGCTGGTGCAACCAATATGGTGATCTCACCAGGAACGAGCAACGCAACAGGGCTACTCCTGGTGCCTCTCCTTGCTTTAAGGCAGGGTGGTGGTGGAATCTTTGGCACTCCAGCTGTTTTGGACCACAACTCCCACAGTCCTTTATCACTGGCAACATAGGCTCGGATTTCTGGGAGTTGCCGTTCAAAACATCTGGAGAGCCAAAGGTTCCCCACTGATCCTTTAAAGAATCAATACAGGCCACGGGGCTCCATGCTCCACTGCTCATTCCAGCTAGCAATGAAAACCCACAAAGGCTGACACACTTCTAAAAGAAAAGCAATGAATGCATCCCTTAGAGGTGGCAAATGACACCTCTGAAGTAAGGGCACAAGCAGCAACAGTGTTCTCCAGCATCTTCCCCAGATCCACCAGCCCATGCACACAAGGTATATCCACAGAGCAGAGAGCATCCCCACCTCCACAGAAGCCAAGAAGAAGGAAGACAGGCACCTGAAGATAGCAATTACGGCCTGTGGATATCCAAAGTGGGCCTTTAACAAAACAGCGTCCCAACCCAGAAGAACAAGGGATCAGCCTGAGACCCAGAGCCGACAGAAGAACCTGGTCATTCCCTACATGGCTGGAGTGTATGAAAAGCTTAAAAGGATTTTTGGCAAACACCACATCCCTGTTTATTTTAAACTCACAAACACACTAAGGCTGAGACTTGTCCACTCAAAGGATCCGATACCAAAACAAAAAAGGAGCAATATAGTGTATATGGTCCAATGCAGTGAGGAGTGTGCGGACCTCTACATTGGAGAAACTAAATAGCCATTAAACAGAAGGATGGCCCAACATAAGAGGGGTAACAGCTCGGGACCAGAATCAGCAGTACACCTCCATTTGAAGGACAAAGGGCACTCTTTCAAAGATGATGATGTACACATATTAGACAGAGAAGATAGGTGGTTTGAGAGAGGAGTCAGGGAAGCCATTCATGTGAGCATTGAAACCCCCTCTCTCAACAGAGGTGGTGGCTTCAGGCATAGTCTATCTGCTACTTATCAGGGTGTGCTTTCAACAATACCCAGACAAATCAAAAAGCCTTCACCACCAAGGCCATAGCTAACAACCCATACTTTATAGGTATCAGCTCCTTGTTCACCTTAAGGCTATGGATACTACTGCCTACCTAACAAGCCTATTCAGGCCATTGTTCATCTTATGAGCCATTTTCAGACAAGGGTGACAAGAGGTCAAAGCCGACTATAAGATGGAGAACTTGCACTAGCTATATTCAGACTGATGAAGCTGTTTGGATGAGCAGCGAAACATTTCTATCTCTCAAGAAAAAGAAGTCCAGTAGCCATGACTCAACTTCCAGATAAACTCACCTGGATGACTGAGAATCTTCACAGACATTAAACGCAGTTAAAACTAGTGTGACTATACCTTACCTTAATGCTAGTTGACTGTAACTTCTGGAAAAAATACCTCTGGAACGACAAGGGGACTTTCAGCAAGGCAATGACGGCGCTGCATAGACAAGCTGTGTGCTGGAACAAGACAAGGCCAAGCCAGATCAAAATGAATCCTTCTACAGTATAGCATGGGTAGGAGGCAGTGTGCACTTTGAGCCTGAACATTTAGGACAAAGCCAACATCTAGATTTGCTGTTGTTGTTGTGTCAATACAGTCATGACTCCATGTCCATGGAGTAATGGACTCTTCGTGACTTCCTGTCCATGGAGTTTTCTTGGCAGGAATACTGGAGTGGCTTGCCAGTTCCTACTCTAGGTGTCTACAGCACCTGGTATTCCCTGGGGGTCACCCATCCAAGTACTAACCAGGCCTGACCGTGGTTAGCTTCCGAGATCAGGCATGATGCGATCTGTTCAGGGCATTAAAAAAAAAGGGAAAATCTGCAAACAATATAGTTTCTTTCTGCACAGATGAGACACTAAGGCAGTAGTGGCCAAACGTCAGCCCTCTAGATGTTTTGTACCACAACTCCCAGAATTCCAAGCCTATATTGCCAATGACAAAGGACTGTGGGAGTTGTGGTCCAAAACTTCTGGAGGGCTGAAGTTTGGCCACCACTGCACTAAGGAGCCCCTCCAAGTGGTTTCAAGTCATTCCAAAGACAGAACAAACCTGCCCTTCTTCCTCAACCCTCTCCTTTTCTTACGTATGAGCAAAAATTATGGGAAAAGAAATTGACACGTTTCTTTAAAAAAGAAACCAAACAATAAATTTATCCCACAGGTAGATAGCACCTCTGAAGCAAGGTCATAGAGTGTCTATGCATATTTGTATAGGAGGTGACATTAGAAGTTCTCTATTCTGCTTGTAGCTTTGATAAATACATCTATATACAGCTATGTATATATTCCATAGAGCTCTCTCTCTCTCTCTTTCTGTCCAGATATATCGATGGAAGGAGGCTGAGATGCATTATTTGGCATTAAATCTGGAGAGAATAAGAACAGTTTTGTCCCTATGGCAGACCAAGTGCCCATGAACTATTACAAAATTAGGTGGTGGTGGGGGACTGAAGTGGCCAGCAGGAAAAAAAAACAAATATAAGAAGAGTCATGCTGGATTAGACCAGATGCTTATCACAGCCAACATACTATTCCCCACACTCCAACCAAATGCCACTAGGAGGTCAAAAGGAAGAGACAAGGGCATAGATCTTCTGTTGCTGCCGCTCAAAAGATATTGCTTTCTTCATTGAAGTTTTCACTCTAGATATTAAGATCTACTACAATAGAAAATATATTTCTGTTGTGCACAACAATAAAATAATATTTACAATATTTTAGCATACTTGGTCTTTAGTTTGATACAATATCAGAATTGTATTGAGTTGTATGAACATTTGTTCATCGTCCAAAAGTCATGAGCTCTGAACATGTAAAATGAATATTGACTTGTTTCTAACTGGAGGAACTGAAATGGCCACAACTAAAAAAATCAGCAGGATAAATCATTAAAAATATACTCTCAACACAAAACCTATTTCTTTCTGTTTCTATGCTAGAAAGTTAGCTGGTGCCAACGAAAATCTGGAAATTTTGACTTTCTAATGCAAGGAAACATACAAAGCCATTATTTCAGTAGTCTCTTTGACAGGGAAGGAATTACTTACCATGTAGGATACAGGGGCGTATTTCCTGTTCAGTGATTCTACTTCCTCCAATACATGAGTGAACACTGACATCATTCTCCTTTCATATTCACTTGTGCCATGTGCCACTCCAGCAGAACCATATTCTTGAAAGCTAGAAAAGAAATTCAGTTCTTATATCTTGCGTCTTTCACGTCTTTCCAATCCTGCTGCATTTTACACTCAAGATAAGCATCTCTAATGTTCCTACTGGTTTCCTTACACATTTTTTTCTTTATAATATCCAACCACATCTCAGATAGACGTATGCGGCAGCTGCCTCTGCATCATGTTCAGTCCTTTCAAGAAAGAACGGAAGACGCAGATAATGTCCTTTCTAAAAGAGAGCATAGAGGCGTGGGTATATTCTAGCAATCCTGCAGTGATGCACGGATGTCATCCACACAGAGGACATTCTCTATACCAAGCTGGCAAAAGAACAATGTGCGCCTATTCGTCATAGCCAGTAATTTGTTAATAAGATCCTGTGCTCAGCAAAGCATAAGAAACGCTCTTCCTTCCTACAACCTGGGAGAACAGAGGCGACATCTCCCAGCGGGTTTTAGAGTACAGTATAGGAGAAGTCAGTGTGGCTTTGGCTGTTCCAAAATACAGTTTAATGTAACATGTAATATGACAAACTCATCTTCCCTCCTCTGAGTTCTATGACAAGAACAGCAGATGGGGAAGGAAGGCGTTGGGAGGAGGAGAAAAGAACTATTGCTGGTGGGCTGAAGATGATAAGCCAATGCCGCACATATGGGTCCTTGAGAATGATCTGCCTGAAGACAAACATGCACTGTTAACTTCAGCCAAAAAAAATCAGCAATTTTCTTTTCCACCCCTAAAATAATAATACTGTACTCAATCCCTCAAACCTTCAAAATTTGCTGCTTGATTCATTTTGGTTTTGTTTTATTTAAAAAAAAATAAAGGTGCTTTCCCCTCAAACACAGAGAGCCACAGGTATCTTTGAATTGGCAATGAATGTGGTCGTGGACAGTTTCTCAACTGGATTTTTAAGACATGTCAAATAAAAGAGAAAATGCCCCTCCTGCTTCTCAGAGGAAGTTTTACATTTCTAAAATACGTGATCTAGTTTATCTGTGTTGCCCTAATAGGTAAAAAGAATGAATTGCACAGATATAGGATGGGAGATACCTGGCTGGAAAATTGTACCTGTGGAAGGGATCTGGTAGTCTTGGTGGACCACAAATTGAACGTGAGTCAGCAGTGTGATGCGGCGGCCAGGAAAGCCAATGCGATTCTCGGATGCATCAACAGAAACATAGTGTCTAGATCAGTGGTTCTCAACCTGTGGGTCCCCAGATGTTCCTGGACTGCAACTCCCAGAAGCCTCCACCACTTGCTATGCTGGAAGGGGTTTTTGGGAGTTGCAGTCCAGGAACATCTGGGGACCCAGAGGTTGAGAACCACTGGTCTAGATCAAGGGAAGTGATAGTGCCACTCTATTCTGCTCTGGTCAGACCCCACCTGGAGTACTGTGTCCAGTTCTGTGCGCCTTAATTTAAAAAGGATGTTGACAATCTTGAGCTGGTCCAGAGGAGGGTAACCAGGATGGTTGAAGGTCTGGAAGAAATGTCTTATGAGGAATGGCTTCGGGAACTGGGAATGCTTAGCCTTTCAAAAAGAAGGGTGAGGGGGGGGGGTATGATAACTATGTTTAAACATTTGAAAGGATGTCATATTGAAGAGGGAACAGGTTTGTTTTCCATGGCTTCAGAGAGTAGGATTCGGGGCAATGGTTTCAAACTATAGGCAAAGAGATTCCATTTGAACATTCGGAAGAACTTCATGACAGAGCTGATCGGCAGTGGAATATGCTGCCACGGAGGGTGGTGGAGTCTCCTTCACTGGAGGTTTTTAAGTAGAGGCTGGATGGCCACCTGTCAGAAATACTGTGATGGGGGTTCCTGCATGGCAGGTGGTTGGACTGGATGGCCCTTGAGGTCTCTTCCAACTCTATGATTCTATGATTCTATTGTTTTTCACGTCCTCTGCTCCTCCAACAGAGGAGCAGAGGAAGTATTTAATTTGTCAATGTCCTCATGTGACTCTCTTCTTAAGCCACTTTATGATATTGGAAATTCCCAGTGATAGCTGAATGCTTCCTTTGGTTCATTTCCAGAGAGTGCATGCTCTCAAAAATGGAGTGATCCTACCTGCACCAAAAATGTAGCGGCTCCTGATAGGGATCCAGAAAGGAGGATAGGGACACTCTTGAGGCAAGTTGGTTAACCCAGCAATTTTGTTGAACAATCACCAGAAAAAGGAGCAAAGCTATCGCCACAGTAGACATGTATTCTACACTCTGCTTTAAATTCCTATGGTAAATGGTGAACTGAAATGTCCCAGATCTCTCTTGAATATTCAAGAATTTCAAAACATATGTAGGAATTCCTCACATGTTCATCATATAAAAGGAACTTCCCAAAGGAAAAAAAATTGTGAAAGATGTTAACCTATAGCACTGAGTTTGTAGTATATTCATATTACATTACATTCACCTTTAAAGAAAGCATAGTTTGAGTTAAGGGCGGAGTGTCAGTTTAGAAGACAATAAAAAGATAGTCTCAGCATTAGATTTGTATTTCACCACTCACAAGCCAGTCCATTCAATGGTTCACTTTGAACCCAGTAACCGATACACTTTAATGCAACCAAGACTTCCTTTAATGGACTTTTGATGTTTGTGTTGAAATGAATATTTATTGCATATTTCTTTTTATATAAACAGGGATATGTTGAATATTAGAGTACTACCCTTCCTCAACTTTGAGACCTATCTAATCTTTCACGTTCATGCATCACATTACAAATGTGGTATAATGCCAACTTGTTAATTTAAGTTAATATTCTAACAAAAATAGATTACAATAATATAACACTACTAGTGAATTGTGAAGCATAAAAGACATTACCCATTGCCTAGAGTGGTTTTGAAATATGGGAGAGTCTATTCAAATCACTGTTTACTTAATCTGTAAAAAAAAATCCCAGTGTGGTATAGTGCATAGAATAACAAATATAATGCTAGATAACAGGATTTGGCCATGGAAACTCACCGGGAGAGTGGAATTGGTAAAACTACTCCTTAATATATAATTTTCCTTCAAAGCCCTATTAGGGCTACTAGAAGTCAGTTCTGACTAGAGGGCACAGAACATACACAGACATCTAAAATTACAGTAGGACCTCCTTATCCACTGATTCAGTTATCCACGCCTGGCAGAGGAAAAAATATTAATTCAGCAGCTGCAAAGCAAGCTACTGTCACAAAGAGCAGCAGTAAAGCAAGCTACTGTCACAAAAAGCAGCGATAAAGCAAACTACTGTTGCAAAACAGCAGTTGTAAAGCAAGTTACTATCACAAAACAGCAGTTTTGGGGAACATTTTGGCGTTCTCTCTTATCCATGGTTTTCATTATCCACGGGAAGGCTTAGAACCAATCCCCAGCGGATACTGGGGTCCTACTGTATAATTCACTTAAAGCTAAATAGGTTTTGTCAATTTACGTAAGGTGGCCTTTTGGGAGGGGTATTATTTGTATTTCTCTTACATATCTGCATGCATGCATACATGCATTCTAGAAAAAAGGATGGACTATCTTATTTAAACTGGCAAGCTTTGTTTACTTTTCAGTGAAATACAACCCAGGTTAAAAATGAATGAAGGACAACCTCAATGGGCTGCTCAACATATTGAAAATATTGGATAACTTTGCACAACATGTCAAGTGGGAAGTTAAGCTACTAGTGGATCCTCCCTCCCTAATATCTTTTTAAACATTTTCATTAGTAAAAAAAAGCCATAAGGGGATGAAGAAAATAATTTTGCATCACACTTACCTTGCAGATTCAGGATCTAAAATCAGGGCTTCGATTGCATGCGATATCAATAAGCAACCCTGTTGCTGCCTGATACAATGTTAAAGATGAACACATGAAAGATGTGAAATGATTTTTATATTATATGGTTAAAAATTGAGAGTCATCACTTATAATCCAGCATGGCCTTTGTTACTGAGGAGATAATACATTAAAAGCAGTGTTCTGCTTATATACCGCCCCATACCAATTCAAGTAGTATCTGGGTGGTTTACAGCCTTAATTACACAGTATGCAGGCTACACATTGCCCTCCCGAGCAAGCTGGGTACTCATTTTACCGACCTCAGAAGGATATAAGTAATACGTTATTAGCTCAAATTCAATCAACTGGATTCTACCTATTTGTTCATGCACATAGTTTGGGTGCATTATTTAACTAAAGCTATGAGATTCTATATATTCTACCTGGGTAGTCTCCATCAGCACTCCAGATGTTTTGGACTACAACTCCCACAGTCCTTTGTCATTGGCAGTACAGGCTTGGAATTCTTGGAATTGTGGTCCAAAACATCTGGAGCGCTGAAGGTTTGCCACCACTGTCCTATGACTGTGAATTGCAGGGGAATTCTCACAGTGTACACACTGCATCAGGATGCTCTTCTTTCCACTCAACAGAAATGGTGTGGGAATGGTAAGAGGGATGCTCTACCTCGTGTTGATTTGAAGACCTCTACATCTGACCTCGCCTGATTTCGGAAGCTAAGCAGGGTCGGCCCTGGTTAGCCCTTGAATGGGAGACCACCAGGAAATACCAGGTGCTATAGGCGCCTGGAGTAGGAACTGGCAAGCCACTCCAGTATTCCTGCCAAGAAAACTCCATGGACATGGGGTCACGAAGAGTCGGTCACGATTAACAACACAACACAACACAACACAACACAACACACACACACACAAACAGAAAGAGAGAGCCACAAATCAGCTTGCGGGGGTTCTTGCCAAACCAGGAGACTCAACATTCCTTTATTCCAAAAATTATATCCCTAGTAGTTTAATGCAACATATTTTAGTGCTTTTTGGTAGCTTTTAGTAATGTGTTTATTTAATATTTTTAACATGATGTTTAATTCTTTAAAAATATTTGAATAACTTATTGTTTTTCAGTTTTTTCTCCCTAAAAAAGGCTTTGAGTCTTTAGAAGAAAGGTGGGATAAAAATTGTTTTAACAAATAAATAATCAATTCATCCTGGGATTGTCGTCGGCTCTCACACCTTTTCTTCACTAATGTGACCTGGAGAAAAGAGTTTGGATGTCTTTCTTTCTCAGTCCAAACTAACAACAATTTGTAATAGCCTCTCAATGGAGCCAATTTAAAAGTAACTTTTACTGAAACAAGTTGGCTGGAAAGCTCGGTGATTTAGGTATCTGGCTGCAGAACCAGAGGGTGGGGGTCTGAGATTCCTCTAGGGAGCCAGCTTGGGTGGAAGCCGCAAACTGTAACAGTCCCAGGACACTACCAGAAGAAAGGAATAGCAAACTACTCCTGAATCATCTCTACCTGGAAAACCCTGAAAAGGGTCACTGTAAGTGAGAACTGAAGCTGCCTAGATGCCCTAAGCACATCTGATCTCGCCTGATTTTGGAAGCTAAGCAGGGTCAGCCCTGGTTAGTACTTGGATGGGAGACCACCAGGGAATACCAGGTGCTGTAGGCGCCTGGAGTAGGAACTGGCAAACCATTCCAGGATTCCTGCCAAGAAAACTCCATGGACATGGGGTCACGAAAGGTCGGTCACGACTGTAACAACACAACACACACAAGTGAGAACTGACTCGGCAGCACATGATTATTCTACTGGAACAAGCCAAGATCAAATTGTAGTTCTGGATCATGTCCTTTTTCAAAAACCACAGATTACATGAATCAGTTTGGCCGCAGCTAAGGAGTTGTGGTTCATTTAAATCAAAGAGCACATGCTTCCAGTTTCCATATGACGACCCTGGAAAAGAGGCAAAGAGGGCTATCCTTCAACAAGGTCTTTTTAGCGTGACAATCATCTTGATCAATCTCTGTGCTCATGGCAAGAACTGGATTCGATGTCTTGACAGAGGTGCTGCTTGAATGTGCAGGTTTGTATACAGAGACCACACCTTTTACATATTCACAGTGCAGTATGCTTTGTAATGTAATGCGAGAAGTAATATAATAGTTTGACAAAGTTCCAGGGAACCTGAGCTTGCATTCCTGTAAGAAAAGGAAATACATTTCTTTTTGCTCTGGTGGTGGCGGCGGCGGCGGCGGCGACGGAAGAGACTAAAAAGACATTGTCAATTTTTGCTAAAAACAGAAAGGCTTGGGGTGATCTGTTCAGGGGATGTGATCTAACAACAATGGCTAGTAGCCCAAAGATATAGGTCGAAAGCAGGAGATATATATATATAGAGCCAGAGGCATAGCAAGGATTGGGGGACAATGTTCATTTTTCTGCCCCTCCTGCTGCCCCCCACTGCATCGCATCCACCCAGCAATGGGGGCCCAATCCTGCAAGCGTGTGCGTGTGCATGGCCAGACGGGCGTTTGTGTTTGTCTGCGCGCCTTACAACTCTCCCGCGGTGGCCCGAAGCAAGGCAAGAAAGAGGAGGAGGAGGAGAAGGGCGTTGCGGCCACCGCGCTCCCTGCATGCCTGCCTGCTTTGCCGCATGCCTGGCGCGCCACGGTAGAGGCAGTGGAGGGGGTCCTGTCCCCAATCCTTAGCCAGGGGAAAGGAGGACTGCTAGTGAGACGGCACTGGGCTTCCTTCTGCTGCTCCCCCTCCAGGTGCCCCCAGACTGCTGCACCCCGGGGCAAATGCACCCTTCCGTTCCCCTCCTAGGTACGCCCCTGCACAGAGCTGGCTTTTCATTTGCAGAAGTATATTCTCAATGCCAAAGGAAAAGAAAACTTGCCCCAAAAGGAAGGCATTAAAGTACATAGGCCTCTTAGATATCGGAGGGAGTGGAATAAGCAGATTCCTGATCGTCGCCTTAACAAAATCTACCTGTGCCCCAGGGCCCATCACTAAAGATAAGTCATACTAAAGACAGACAGAGTGTCTGAACAAGGATATCATTTTACTTGGAGCCAGAAATGCATGCTTTGTATATAGAAGTTGGCAGGTTGAAGTCCTTGCATATTAAGCTAGTGAAAGAAATGAAATATGTAGAACAGTAAGAAGGGAGAAGGCCTCAGACAGACATTTGTAAGGGAATAGATGGAGTTGAGTTGGCTTTTCTAAACCAGATAGAGCAGTGGTTCTCAATCTTGGATCACACAAGATTGACCAGTTATGCTGGTCAGGAATTTTGTGAGTTGTAGTCCAAGAGCACCTAGGGAGCCAAGGTCGGGAACTGAGATAGGGCAATGATCTGAATTGGTTTTTTAAAAAAACCCAAATCCTTAGCAGTAAATTCTGCCTAACAAACCTTGATAATGTTTTGCAATGCTTTTATAAAGAACTGGCATGCTTAGCTCATAAGAAAGTTATGTCTGTCCCCAAAGATTGGCACCTCCTGAGCTTTCAGAATAAATTCTTAGGTGGAAAGCCCAGCCCATTGCTTTAAGCAGCAGGATACAGCTCCACGTTCCTCAGAGTTGCTGAGTCTGCATCAAAAGATGATTGATAGAGATCTCCGTATCTTGCAGCTAGGTTCCTAAATTCTTCCATGGAGAGTTTCATCTGCAGCAGAAAAGGGGGGGGGGGTAAGGGGGGAGGGCACAAAGAACCAAAACAGGACTTGTGACCGATTATACAGAACACACTGATCTGCGCTAGGATGGTTACAGCACTTTGGGACGTGTTGCCATTACACTTACCCCCTCTGCTTTTATTTTAGGACATCACGAGAAAAAGATGAAACAAACGGTGCCCCCATGCCTGGTGCCCTTCATAAGCCTTCAGTCAACTTGCAAGGCTTTGCTCCAGACAGACACACCACCCCTACTGAGAATCACTACATTCAACCCTGCCTTGCAACATAGCCTCCCTTGGAGCCACTTAAGCCTCCTTGTTTTCTTTGGCTCCAGGCTCTTGTCAGTCCTACAAATGGAAGGAATGTGAGGCTCTTGACAGCTTGGTCTGAAGCCAGCTGGAACACACGGCTTGTGCCTAAAATTTGCCAGTGCCTTTCTGTGTTAGTTTTCACGTTGTAGCTTGCCCAGTCTGGTTTCCTCTTCTCCATCTATTTGCTCTGAAGCTTTCTTTAATCCTGCAGAATACATGTTTTGCCCTTAACAATTTCCACTAATTCACCCATTCACTTGGGTTTAGAGGAACAGCTCTCTTCAAGAGGGCAGCCCTTCCGATTTCTATTTTGCAATTTATTTATTTATTTATTTATTATTTACACTTATATACCGCTCTATTTCCCATAAGAAGGACTCAGAGCGGTTTACAACAATCATGATAAAACAACAAGTCAATACAATAACTAAAACAGTGGTTTCCAAGAATAAATAGATCGGCGGGATATTGGGGGGGGGGGGGAAACCCTGCATATGTGGATCCTTAGAGATCTCCAAAGGCGTCACGGAAAAGATAGGTCTTTAAATTTTTCCTAAATGACGCCAGTGAGGGAGCCAGCCGCAGTTCACCGGGGAGCTTATTCCACATGGATGGTGCAGCCACCGAGAAGGCCCGTCCTCGAGTTCTTGTTTTACGGGCCTCCCTCGGGGCAACAGTCCTCAGCGAAAGGGCCATCGATGAACGGGTGGGTCGGGCTAGATCTGACTGTCGGGAGAGACGCTCCGCCAGATAGGCAGGGGCCAAGCCATGGAGGGTTTTGTAAACCAAAACCAACACCTTGAACCTTATCCGGGAGGCAACGGGTAACCAGTGCAAGCGAGCCAGGATGGGGGTGGCGCGGTCAAAACGGCGCGCGCCAACCACCAGCCTGGCCGCCGCATTCTGGACCCGCTGCAATCGCCGGACAAGGTTCAAGGGGAGCCCCATGTAAAGAGCGTTGCAGTAGTCTAGCCTCGACATGACCAGTGCCTGTACCACAGTCCTCAAGGAGCCCTCATCGAGGTATGGGCGAATCTGGGCGATAAGCCTTAGGTGATAAAAGGCCGACCTGACCACGGCTGACACCTGGGATTCCAGGGTCAGATCCGGGTCCAGGACGACGCCCAGATTCCTCACTCTTTGCGCCAGCTGGAGGGCGGACCCACCCAGACTGGGAAGAGGGCCACAATACCCCTCCGAGGTACCCCCGAAGAACATAACCTCGGTCTTGCCGGGGTTGAGCTTGAGTCCGTGAGTCCTGGTCCAGTCCAGAACCGCAGCCAGGCAACGGTCAAGGATCCGAACGGCCTCCACTGCACCGGTGGAAAAGGAGAAATAGAGCTGCGTGTCATTAGCGTACTGGTGACCGCAGACTCCATAGCTCCGGATGATCTCAGCCAGCGGCTTCATATAGATGTTAAAGAGCATTGGGGAGAGTGACGACCCCTGAGGCACCCCACAAGAGAGTGTCCAGGGAGCCGACAACTCACCCCCCAAGCTCACTCGCTGGGTGCGGCCCTCAAGGAAGGACCGGAGCCAGCACAAGGCCTGGCCCCCAATCCCCACCTCCGAGAGCCGCTCCAGCAGGATACCGTGGTCGACGGTATCAAAAGCCGCTGACAAGTCGAGCAGGACCAGCAGGGTAGAGCAACCCCTGTCGGCCCTCCTCAACAGATCATCATGCAGCGCGACCAGGGCCGTCTCGGTCCCATGCCGCGGCCTGAACCCGGACTGGAAGGGATCCAGGACATGGTTCTCCTCCAGGAACGACTGGAGACGCAGGGCGGCGACTCGCTCAATCACCTTGCCCAAAAAGGGAACATTGGCTATGGGACGATAGTTGGACAAATCGTCCACAGCCAAGCCGGGTTTTTTAATAATGGGCTTCACCACCGTCTCCTTCAGAAGACTGGGAAAAATCCCATCTCTGAAGGAGGCTGAGGCGATAAGTGAAGCCCATTTCGGCATGCTCCCCCCTGCGGTCTTAATCAGCCAGGAAGGGCAAGGGTCGAACGGAGAGGCCGCAGGCCTGCAGTGTCCCAGGGCCCTGGAGGCATCCCCAGGTGAAACGGCCCCAAACTCAACAAACCGAGGCGACCCGACACCAGCCACCTCAGGGGCTAGACCAGTGCAACCGGCGTCCAGCTCGGAACGGATGGCCTCTATCTTAGATCTAAAAAAGGCTGCGAAAGACTCACTAGTGAAATCACTAGGAGGAGGCCCTAGCGGACCGGGATTGGTGAGGTCTCGGACCACCCGGAACAATTCCGCCTGGCGATCCGAGGCCTCACCAATTCTCAGGGCGACATAAGATCTCCTAGCCGCCCTTATCGCATGGGAATAGCGACCGGTCAACGCCTTAACCGCAGCCCAGTTCTGAGCCGTCCGAGCGTTCCGCCATCTGCTCTCTAGCCTTCTCCGCTCCTGCTTCATCGCCCGCAGCTCCTCGGTAAACCAAGGGGCCGGGCGGGCTCGGCATCGGATCAGGCGCTTG
The DNA here is from genome assembly GCA_037367245.1 of Phrynocephalus guinanensis. Taxonomy (NCBI): domain Eukaryota; kingdom Metazoa; phylum Chordata; class Lepidosauria; order Squamata; family Agamidae; genus Phrynocephalus; species Phrynocephalus guinanensis. The sequence continues at coordinate 53,437,482 of CM074733.1, forward strand.
GGGGCGATCCGGTCAACCACCCCAGTCACCTCCTCAAACCACCGTTGGACCAGGGAGTCGGCCGGATCGTCATCCAAGCCGTCTGGAACACCCCCGAGGGCCTCCGAGAACCGCACAGGGTCCAGGAGTCCCCGGGGGCGGGCCCAGATATTCTGCAATATTCTGCAAAGCTCCTTCTGTCAGATCTAATATGACCTTTAGATAGCCAATGAAATTTATCACACTGTCCCTGACTTTGGAGAACTGAGTGATGGTCTAAAACAAAAAAACTATTGGGTTTTTAGTATTCTTAATTTGTTTCAATCTGACACCCTTTTCATGTATAGGATTTTGGTTCCTTCAGGGAATTTCTATATGCTGAAATAAAGGACGTACATGCCTTCAAATTGATTCTGACTTATGACAACCCTGTAGGAATCTGAAATATTTAAGGGATGGTTTTACCAGTGCCTCCCCACAGTGACTTTCCACAGTCAAGAAGTGTAGTGTACTTATACAATATTATTCGCTATATTAACTTTTAAAGCCCTTAACAGTTTACGAGCTCGTTACCTAGCTGAGCGCATCTCCCTGAAAGTATCTACCTGCCCCATTTATACCTCTCATATTGGGAGATGTCTGAGTGGCCACCCTGAGGGAGGCCTGGAAATCAGTCACTCGAAACCGGGCCTTTTCTGTGGTAGCCACTTCACTTTGAAATTCCCTCCCACCAGAATTGGCCCCATCACTACTGGGTTTTAGGAGGCAACTGAAGAGTTCATTGTTTTCCCAAGCCTTTCAATAGTTCCTTTCTAATCCAGTAATTTTATGTATCCCTTTTACCACCAGTACGCCATTAATTCCCCCCTTTCTATGTGGTTTCTGTAGTTATGTCTGGGACCCCCTTTTCCACCCTGTTGTTTTATCGTTTTTATCGTTATTTATGACTAGGTGCCTTTCTGTTAACTGCCCAGAGTAGTAGCCTAACTACTAGCCGGGCAGGATAGAAATATAAATAAATAAAGATGGCACTGCACTGAAAGGATATTTACTTTCAAGCTTGATCTACTACTTTTTCTGTACACATCAAAGCAGTGTGCACAATTATCCCCAGAAGTCCACAAACTTGATTGATTTTAACAAAGATCAAATAACCCAACCCAATCAAACTGAACGCCACACACAAAAGCATGCCAAGAAAAGAAAGTTTCAACTCTTCCCCCACAAAGCAAGCCAGGAGAGGGATGGAAGCCCTCGTGGAAGGGGTGTTCTCAAATTCTGGGATGACAACAGCAAAGGCTACGCTCCTTTTACAAGCCCAAGCCAGGCCAAGATTTCACGTAGGCAACAAATACGCAGGACTTGCCTGATTGGAAATGCGCCCACACCGCTGGAGCTCACTGCCCGAAGCCATAGCAATGGTTGTGGCAATGGCAGGTGGAGGGCTAGTCTTCAGGCTGTTGCAGGTGCAGATGAGCTGGAAAAAAGCCTGAAGCAGGTCAATCCGGAGTTTGACAAAGCCACACTGGAAGCTCAAAGGGTTAAGAGGTGTGCTGGCAGCCTAAAGGGGAAAAAACACAAGGACATGCAAACACAGATTAGAGAGGTCCATAAAGTGGGTCAAGGTAAACATGTCACTGAGTGTAGCTACTTTTCAGTAATCCAGAGGTAATTTCCCCAAAGGAAAATGGGATTTGCCTAAGTGGGATAATTTGTGAAAATTTAAAACAGGTCTCCAGGGTAAAAAGAGATAGCAGTTGTGCCCTGGACAATCACAGGAGACTAGCCCTGGGGACATTTTGTTTATGCAAATCAATCAGGGGACGAGTGTCCTTGGAAGTCAGTAGTTAAAAGATTAGGTCTCGCACAGGACCTTAAGGTGATCTTGGAATTCTATGGAGAACTAACATGAATTTCAGGATGAGATGAAGCAGACACTGCAAGTACAAGCTGGACATTTATAAATGACATGCACACACACACAGCTTTCCCACTTTCTGCAAGAGCCGCATTTTCACAATGAACATCTTTGCCTGAGTTGTGCTGATCCTGATGAGCGAGCTAATAAATGAGAGCTGTGATTACCATAACCACTCAAAGGGCAGTGCCAAAGACACAGGAAACAATCAAATGAGTACCTGCCCAGGGAAACGAGAACATTGCAAGGCCACGTTTTATAGAGCTCCATAAAAAGTATATCATTAGGGGAACAAAAGGTTCAACCCACAGCATGTACACGTTGCAAAGGCAAACTAAATTGAGCATCCACTTCTCTGTACCATAATCCTTTTACTGAAATTGACACTGTTTTCATCACATTAAACAATTAAATAATTTTCTGCTCTGTATAAACTAGGCACTGTTTTATTTCTTTTTAAAAATTCTTTTTTATTTTCTACATAAAACAAGACAAAGTACATGCATTGCTTATCAGATGCTGTGCTACAATCCTTTCAGCCCTACCTGTTTCACTTGTCATTTCCAACCCTTAGAATAACAGATTTCCTTTTAATTGTCATCAATATACTATTAATCTCTATCTATCTATCTATCTATCTATCTATCTATCTATCTATCTATCTATCTATCTATCTATCTATCTATCTAGTTCATCTTTCTAGTTTGTTATTGCACATATGTCTATTTTAATTCAGTATAGAAGACAGAAGAGGCAAAGAGGGAATAATGAGAAAGTTTAGTAGCACACTCGGTCCCTGTATTCTTATTTGATCAGGCACTGTTTTATTTCTGCTCACTGGAGCTAGTCAGACGCATTCATATTCATGCTATACCATGGAAGACTGCAGTGATTGAACACAATTGGCATCTTACTGTATATACTCAAATATAAGCCGAGTTTTTCAGCCCTTATTTTGGTGGGCGGGGGGGGGACGTCCTCGGCTTATATTCGAGTGAATATAGTTACCGCACTTCCGCCGCCTCCCGAGAGCTCGTCTGGCTTGGGGAGGGTGGCGGAGGGAAAGTCCTGCCTGTTGGAGAAGGCACCCTAGGCTTATACTCGAGTCAATACGTTTTCCCAGTTTTTGGGGGGGTGGGGGTGGGGAATTAGGTGCCTCAGCTTATATTGGGTCGGCTTATACTTGAGTATATACGGTAACTAAGAATTATTCCTCCATAAATTGACTTTGAGAAGACAATTTATATATACAGTACTGCTATATGGATCCACACTACCCCTGCTGGTTCTCTTCTGCGGGCTCCCTCTCTGATGTGTGAAAATAAGACCTTGAGTCTTCAGAAATAAGTAGGAAGGCACAAAGGCAAGGCTGTATTTATGTATACCTGTACATCTCCTAGAAAACTCAAAAATGTCATATACCAGAATCCTATTGTTTTGTTTTGTTTCGTGTTGTTTTATTATTTAGCTAGTTAATTAATTCACTGTTATTTTTAATCCGTCGTTTTGCTGCCCCTTGTTGTAAACCGCCCGGAGTTCCTCTCAGGAAGACGGGCAGTATATAAGCCTAATAATAAATAAATAAATATTGCAAAATACTGGGCATGTAAGAGAAATGTGGTGTGTATAGGAAAGTCTGCAAGTCGTTTTGCAAGTTTCCGCCTGTTGTGTGCTTGGTCAGTGAAGTGGTTTGGTTGCATGGGGAGGCAGGGAAGGGCCAGCCAGGCTGCTTCCAGGATTGGCATGGTGAAGAGGAGGATGCAGCCTTGTGTCCATCATGATCCCCGTTAAGTGGGAGGGGACATTGGGGGAAGGGAGGGTACTGGGATATGAATATGAAGTGCCCAACTCAAGTTTGGAGTTTGGTGCCACCAATATTATACTTATGTCACCAAACTCTCTCTTTTTCATCTAACTTCTTGGAAGCTGTTCCTGTTCTAAACCGGTGTCTCATTTTGGTGACGGAATGGAAGAGCATGTCTGTCAGGGACCTAATAAAGGGTGGTTACCTCAAGGTTATGGAATGCCCTCCCCTCAGGCTCGACTGACTCCTTCTCTCCTCAGAAAAAATTGAAAATACTTTTTTTCAGATGGGCTTTTAATAGTTAATTTTAACATAGCTAGATGTCCTACACTGGCTGCTATGATGTATCCTTTGATGTGTTACGTGTGCTTTCATGAATTTATACATTTAATCATTTTTAAAGATGAATTAAACATGTCCTTGTTTAATAACTTTTCAACGATTTATGAATCTTGTTTTAATATTTTTGTTTGTTTTAATGATCTGGGAGCCACTTTTGACTCCTGCACCTGGCAGAAAGGTAACCATAAAAGCAAAGTAAACAAACAAATAAAAAAAGCTGTGTCAATGTTATGCAAGCTTGATATATCCAAAGAGCAAATTGTCCGAAGCTGCTCTACCATACAATGTTCCTTTATGGAACAGAACAAGTTAACCTCCCTTGCAGAAGGAACACGGAAAAATAGTTCCATGCCAGCCAATACAACATTTGATTAAGTAAGACAAGCGAGAGTGAGAGAGAGGGTGTTTTCATTTTGTGGAAGGGAACTTTGGCACTTCCCTGATTACATAAAAGAATCTGAGTTTGTTCAAATTGGCGCCAAGATTGCCATTGTTCAGACTTGATTCTTCCCCCTTCATTCCACAGAAAATGCAGGTATCATAGAAGAGCCAATTGAAGGTTATTAATGAAATTATTGGGCCAGGAAAGCGATCCACCACTGCACCGCCCACCCTGCCAGTTCAATGAAGGTTTCACTGCCATTGCGCTCGTGTGGACATAACAGCTACAGAACTGCCCTGCTGAAACTGTTGTGTATCAGGCCCAGGACTTGAATACCTAGATCAGTGTTGGCGAACCTATGGCACGGGTGCCAAAGGTGGCACTCGGAGCCCTTTTTGTGGGCACCTGACATCGCCCCTTCACAGCCACCTGTATTCAGGGTATATTGCTGTACTAGCACTTTGTAAATAATTAGTGAGTTCTGTATCACAGTTTGGGCACTCGGTCTCTAAAAGGTTTGCCATCACTGACCTAGATCCTGGCTGCATACAGGGAAGGTATCTGCCAACTGAGATTGATTTGTCAGCAGGAATTATGAATATGTGACTCTGTTCTTGAAACAACTCTAGGTTTTGAAGGAGTAGCCATGTTAGTCTGTGCAGACATGCCAGACAGAACCAAAAAAAAAAAAAGATACCAATGTGGCACCTAAAAGATCTACGTCTAATTCAAAGCAATGGTAATGAAGCCAAAAAGTCCTTAATTATTTGAGACAAGAATATCTGGTCTTTGCATGTGGAGGCCTTCTGCCTAGTCTACAGGATTCACTGGAACAAGGGAGGGGTTTTTTTTCCTGGTGACTATGCCGCGGTTCTGAATTTCCCTTCTCAAGTAAGCCCGTTCCCTTCTTGATTAATGACCTATGGGAAGTTGACAAAGAACCATCTTTCACAGAAAAGCATCTAATATGTCAATTTAAATCTGTGGCTCTACTCTTTCCTTGCCTTTTAAAATATTTAAAGTATTTCACCCCCTGTTATAGCTCTCTCTTCCGATACTGTTTCTATTGTGCTATAGTACAGGTGACACTCAAAAACTTAGAATATCATGCAAATGTTCATTTATTTCAGTAAATCAACTCAAAACGTGAAACTAATATATGAGATAGACTCATTACATGCAAACCAAGACATGCCAAGCCTTACTTTGGTATAATTGTGATGTTTATGACGTACAATTAGAATATTATATGACATCAATAACACAAGGATTGGAAAAAGGACAATATCGGACCTCTGAAAAGTATAAGCACGCAGATGTACTCAGTACTTGGTTTGGGCCCCCTTTGCATCAATTAATGCCTCCATGTGGGGTGGCATGGAAGCTATCAGCCTGTGGCATTGCTGACTGCTGAGGTGTTATGGAAGACCAGGATGCTTCAATAGCATCCTTCAGCTCCGCTGCATTGTTTGGTCTCATGTCCCTCATCTTTCTCTTAGCAATGCCCCTATAGATTCTCTATGGGGTTCAGATCAGGCAAGTTTGCTGGCCAATCAAGCACAGTAATCGCATGGTCATTGATCCAGGTTTTAGTACTTTTGGCAGTGTGAACAGGTGCCAAGTCCTGCTGGAAAATGAAGTCAGCATCCTCATAAAGCTCATCTGCGGTTGGAAGCATGAAGTGCTCCAACATCTCTTGGTAGACAGCTGCATTGACCCAAGACTTAATGAAGCACAGTGGACCAACACCAGCAGATGGCATGGCTCCCCAAATCAATGCAGACTGTGGAAACTTCACACTGGACTTCAAGCATTGTGTGCCTCTCCATTCTTCCTCCATACCCTGGGTCCTTGGTTCCCAAATGAGATGCAGAAGTTGCTCTCATCAGAAAAGAGGACTTTGGACCCCTGAACAACAGTGTTCAAGAGTGGGTAGACAAGAGGAATATGACATTTGAAGCCCATGTCCAGGATCTGTCTCTGTGTGGTAGCTCTTGATGCACTAACCCACTCCTTCTGAAAGTCCCCAACACTTTTGAATGGCCTTTTCCTGACAATCCTCTCCAGGCTGCGGTCATCTCTGCTGCTTGTGCACCTTTTTCTTCCACACTTTTCCCTTCCACATAACTTTCTATTGATGTGCTTTGATAGAGCACTTTGGGAACATCCAACTTCTTTTGCAATCTGTACCTTTGGGGGCTTTCTCTCCTTATGGAGGGTGTCAATGATGGTTTTCTGCACAACTATCAGGTCAGCAGTTTTTCCAATGATTGTGATTCCTACTGAACCATCCTGAGAGACCATTTAAATAAAGGCTCAGGGACCCTTTACAGGTGTTATAGATTCATTAGCTGATCAGAGTGGGATACTTTGAGCCTAGAATATTGAACCTTTTCACACTATTCTAATTTTCTGAGATTGTGGATTTGGGGTTTTCATAAGCTGTACGCCATAATCATCACAATTAAACCAATAAGGCTTGACATATCTCGCTTTGCATGTAATTAGTCTATTTCATATATTAGATTCACCTTTTGAGTTGACTTACTGAAATAAATGAACATTTGCACAATATTCTAATTATTCAAGTTTCACCTGTATTTACTGACCTTTGTTTTTGCCTCAGATTGTAAAGATGTTTTAGTTGTTAAAACGTGCTGACCAAGACTTTGTTGAGGAAAATTGCATGCGTAACGGCAGCTGTGCAAACATTTTTCTCCTGTTGCCTGGTTTCCACTGTGTGATCAGGCGTGGAATTGTCTACTCAACTGAGGCATCTGGGAGTGTGCAGCAAACAGCCTACATAACAGGTAAAATCACTGGCACAATTATCCCATTTGGAAAGCAATACGCATGTAAAATAACAGGGTTCTGACCCTTGTTTTTGCTGCTAGCCACTTGACACTCTTAGGAGGGAAAACAGGATATAAAAGTGGATAAAAGAACATTTGCAAAGAAATTATGGAGAAACTACCACTCTTCAAGAAAGGAGACATGTCAGGTCTCAATTCTGTTCAGATGTAGGACTTCTTCAGAGCAAGACTTTCCAGCAGACACATACACAGCCCAAAACACACACACACACACACACACACACACACACACACACACACACACACACACACACACACACACACACACCGATATTGTTGGAAACTCCAAAGGGGCTTTGGATCCAGGTATTCTAGTCAGAGGACTGAAGTTCTCCACACCAGTTCTCTGAGAAAATAAGGGTCATGTAAGCACTTGTCCAGTTTAGGACATGACAGAGTCACAAAGCAGGGGAGTTTTCTAGTCCTATGAGCTGAATACTGAAGCAACAGTTCTCATGAATATCAAAAGCATCCATCCACCCATCCATCCATCCATCCATCCGATTTATATGTAAAACCAATTGTTACAAAATATAGATACAAGGATATAATAAAAAGCAAAAATATTACAAATGAAAACATAACTAAAACAGCAACATTCATAAAAGTCAAAGGTAAATAAGCTAAGCTAATGGCGGATGAGATTAGATCACTAAATCAATAAGGCAAAGTAACAGTCAATAACCGGGGAAAGCAGATTGAAATAACCAAGTCTTCAATCTTTTCTTGAAGATCAGCAATGAGGGGGCCAGGCAGATCTCCAAGGGGAGTTGGTTCCAGAGTCTAGACGCCACCACTGAAAAGTCCCGGTTCCTTGTCCTCGGTGTCGCCACCCTCAGATGACCTGCCTGAGACGAACGAGTGACATGGGCAGAACTCTGGGGTAGGAGCCACTCTGACGGATAGGAAGGTCCCAAACCATTTAGGGCTTTGTATGTCAACATTAAGACCTTGAAGTCAACGCGGTAACAGATTGGCAGCCAGCGCAGCGCGGCCAGAGTCGGGGTAATATGTTGGAATCTTTTAATAACCGATACTAGTCTGGCCGCAGTATTCTGCACCATCTGGAGCCTCCACATTAACTTTCAAGGCAGCCTACAGTAGTCTACAGTAGTCTAATCTTGAGACTACCAGTGCATGGACCAACGTAGTAAGAGCACCAGGGTTCTGAAAGGCGGGCAGCTGTGCAATCCACCTAAGGTAGTAATGTGTGGACCACTGACGCCATCTGGGCCTCCTTAGTGAGCATCGGGTTCAAAATTACACCAAGACTGTGCACCTCATCCCATGTGGGAAGAGTCCCCTCCCCCCAAAAGGAAACATTGAGGGAGATTCCCAACCCACCAACACCGGGCGGTCCCACCCGGAGGACTTCCGTCTTGCCCGAGTTCAACCTCAGTCTATTCACTCTCATCCACTCCAGAAAGGCGCCTAGGAAGTAATCCAGTGCTTAGCACATTGCGAGCTCCCCAGAAAAGACGTAAGTCATGAACACACTACTGATTTTCCCAAGATGAGTGTAGCTAAACACAGAATCAGTGGAACGAAAGAGAGCTTTTGGCCTACCTATCTGCAATGAGTTCTAGAAAAAGAAGAAGAGTTTGCACTGACCGTTAAGGATGCTATTCCTTTGTGGTAAGATTTTAGTGACGTAGCAATGCAAGAAAGTGCCGAACTGTGATCATCCTCTTGCAGCCCTGCTAAGCACTGCTCGGCATGGGAGAATTCCTTTAAGCTGTTCAGCCAGAAGTAGAAGTGCTCAGAAGCCACCTGGGTCAGCAAGCTTTGGTAGAGCTCTCTGGCCATGCCATGGTTGCCCTACGGGAGGCAATCGGAAACAGGCATAAAAGCTGTAGAACCATTCCTGTAACCCTTAAAACAAACTGCTTTACAGCACTGGAGACATCTCTGAAACAAATTCAATCCAGGTTTGCTATTTTATTTATAGGCTGACTATAACCAAGTTGCAAATGTATGAACCCTTCTAAAGAATTTCCACTGACCCCACCCCATCCCACCAAACGGTGTCCCTGTTGAAGACATGTGCTCCAATAGTGGCTGTCAGGTTGGTATACCCACACCAGGTTTCTACAACTTGGTGACTTCCAGATGGACTAGGCCAGTTGTCCAATCTTCCCGGGCCAGCATGGGCCAGCATCTCCCAAGTCTCTTGGGTATAGGCAGGGCTGGATAAAATCCTGCTTGAAAGCTGCAACTGCTGCCAGTCACATCTGACAACAACAGATGAGATGGATCAATAATGTGACTATGTAGAAGGCAGCTTTCCGTGTTTCATAATATTTTACCATGCACCTAATGACACTAGTCAACCTTTTTGAAGAGTTTAATTTTGAAAAGTTTGATTTCCTAACTATGGTAACTGTAGAGTTTAGCCCAGCATTAACTGGTATTTGGCTTCAGAGTGGTTTTAATTTGAAACATGCTGACATATTTTAATTCTACTTTAACTTCTTCTTTCTAGGAGATCCAGTATAGAAATGGGACACTGGTCTCCAACCCCCTCCCCTCTCTCTCCACACACCCATTTTAACTTTAAAAACATACATACCATCCTGGAAGCTTGCCTGGCTATCCGGTAAGCTGTCCAGCCATTGGAGACATTTTCCAGCTGCTGCTTGATAACAGTTTTTACATCAGACGATAAAGTCTTCTGACTGGCAACAAATATCACAGTGGCAAGCGAGACCTAAGGAAGGGAGAATCGATAAACCTGCATAGTAGACCATAAAGAGCCTTTTCAGGTACAACAAAGATGTACGGTTTTAAGATGGACAATAGGAAGATCAGGCTCAAAATGTCTGTGAAGATTCTCAGTCATCCAGGTGAGTTTACCTGGAAGTTGAGTCATGGCAACTGGGTTTCTTTTCTTGAGAGACTGAAATGTTTTGCTGCTCATCCAAACAACTTCATCAGTCTGACAAAGCTGTTTGGATGAGCAGTGAAACATTGCAGTCTCTCAAGAAAAGAAGTCCAGTTGCCATGACTCAACTTCCAGATCAGGCTCAAAAGCTGTTTTGTCCTTCAAAGCTAGAAAAATTAGTACCTGTATTACAATTTATAAGTAAATGTGATTACAAATGACAATCAGCATTCAGTCTGAGATCCTAGTTTGTGAGAAAATGAGGGGTGCCAACCGCATGGACCTCCAGATACAGTTAAACTGCAACTCCCATCACCCCTACCCAACAAGCTAATGAAGGATAATGGGAGTTGTAGCCCAACAACATTTGGATGGTTCTCAAGTTGCCCATTCCCATCTGGGAACCATTTTACTCATTCCAATTACCGGTAATTAACAAATTGGCATGCACTGCATACCCAGAAGTCAAATGTTCAATCACTGCATGAAGTCCAGTGTTAGGAAAAAGGCAGAGTGAACCCATAACATAATATTACATCAAAACAGTGTTCGTTATGTTGGTTTTAAAAAAATCACCACTCCAATCCCCAGCATCCTTCTGCCTAAGTCTGAACGTGCTTCCCTGGAGCTATCTCATGGATTTCATCAGATCTAAACAGGAACACAAACTTTGGCTAGTCAACATGTTGGTAAAATGGCTTATTTCATTAATTACTGAGTACATAATAAGGAATAAGAAAAGCCCAACGGCTTCTCTGCTTTAGCATCCTGTTTGCCTCAGTGGTTAATCACATGCTTCGTTGAAGCCTGCAGCAAGGTTATGAATGCTCGATCCTTCTCCTGCTGTTGCTGTTGCTAACAGTTTATGTTGACTTAAATCCATCTAATTATACGTAAATTCACTGTTTTTAGATCTCTTTCATATTTATCCACTTGCCTTTTAAAGAAAAATTAACTCTGCAATTTCCCTGCATATTGGAGATGCTCTCCCGCCTGACAATTTGAGCTGCCCTTTTCTGCACATTTTGCAGTCCTACAAAAACCATTGTGAGATACTATGCTTCCCAACCTGGGGTCCCCAGAAGTTCTTGGACTACAACTCCTGGAAATCTTGGCCAGCATAGCTAGTGGTGAAGGCTTCTGAGGGGTTTTAGTCCCCAAACATCTGGGTACTCAAGGAAAAGAATCACTGAGATACAATGATCTGAAGAGTTTCAAGAGGGCTTGCATGGGTGGTGTGAAAAGGCCTTATGATATTGGCTGTTTCATAATTAATGCATTTTATTCCTGATCACCCCCAGCACAAAAATTGCTCCTTCATAGCTGCTGCACAATGGATCAACATTTTCACTGATATATCTAACACAGGCATGTCCAAACGTCAGCCTCCCTGATGTTTTGGACCACAACTCCCAGACTTCTAAGCTTAGATTGCCATTGACAAAGGACCGTGGGAGTTGTGGTCCAAAACATCTGTAGGGCCGAAGTTTGGACATGCCTGATCTAACATGATGCCACGATTCCTTTTTGATCAATCACCATCAGCTCAGAAGCCCAGCAATATATCTGTGAAACAAGAATTTCTGCCCTGATGTGTATCACTCTGCAGAGCACCTTCTGGGACACTTCATAAACCACTTTCCTTTTCAGCGTTCTAAAGTTTGATGTAACCTAAACAAATTTAGTCAGCTCCTAAAGTGAGCACTGAATTAAGAATCCACAAAGGAACACAGAAGCCATGGAATAAGATCAGGATAAAGGAGAAGACAATTAACCTGCCCGTTGTATTTTAAGGAACAATAAAGAGGCAACAATATTATACAAGTCCCAGGCTTCCAATGTGCTTTTTAAAGCAAACGCAATCAGAATGTCCATGTGAAACAAGTGCCACCTAATGGTTGGACAGGGATTAAGGATGTGGCTCAAACATTTAATAGAAATTCCCACTGAAACCACTGGAATTTATGTCTCCTTTGGGAATAGGTTTCAATACTTAAGTGCAGCTTTTTTTCCAGTTTGCAGCTTAACACCAGTTTTATGAGAGCTTCCCAACTTTGATGTGTACTTTAAAGTAATTTGGTTTCCTTTCGGGGCATTGTATTTTAAATTCTTGTGTCTAAATCACTCCGTGCATTTACTCTTCCTGATTTTTATTTATTTATTTATTTATTTATTTATTTATTTATTTATTTATTTATTTATTTATTTAGCTTGTATGCCGCCCACTACCCAAAGGCGTCTGGGCGGCTTACAATAGAAATAAACAATTCAGACAATTAAAACATCAAAATTGCAATAAAATTAAAACAATAAAAACATTTAAATACAATAAATACGATATATTAAAATACTACACTAAAATCGTCACCAGGACCCACAATAATCAGTTAAAAATCTTCTGGAAGAGGAATGTTTTTACCTGCTGCTGGAATGTCATCAACGTTGGCGCCAGTCGGGTCTCATTAGTTGATGAGCTACATGCCTTCACTAAGCCTCCAAAGACTGATCTTTCCTCTCATACATTCTAGACTAAATTTAGTGGTCTAGCGCTACACTTGAACCCCCGTTGCTGCCTTGTGCCCCCCCCTTACAGCAGGAAACGCCTTACATAAACAGGAAATGTAAAAATCTGCAAAATGTCCCTCTATGACAGTGGTTCCCAACCCTGGTTTACAGATGTTCTTGGACTACAAGCATCAACCATTCTTACCAAAAGCTCTTGCTGTTTGTCCGACGCAGACCGCCCAATCATTTTGTAGAGATCCATTAGGTCTCCCAGCATTCCATCCCCCAAGACAGGCAACTGCATGGCAATGGCGGCCAAGCAATGGCAAATGAGAATCCTGGCAGCGTCCTGCGCGCTGTGCAGCTGCGTCAACAACGACTCGACAATGGACTGGCTCAGGTGGGGGTGACTCTTGGCCAACTTCACCATGCAGGTGAGGGCCCTCTGGATTAAAGCAAATGACACGGTGAGTATCCAGTCTGCAACTATACATTTTCAAAAGGGATGAATGTTTAGTCACATCATCAGTGCTTCTTGGAAAATACAGAAGTGGCTCATCAAATAATCAGAGCTTCTAAACCAGTTGTTCTCAACCTGTGGGTCCCCAGATGTTCATGGCCTGCAACTCCCAGAAACCCCTTCCAGCACAGCGAGTGGTGGAGGCTTCTGGGAGTTGCAGTCCAGGAACATCTGGGGACCCACAGGTTGAGAACCCACTGTTCTAAACTGAAAACCATGCGCAGGATGGTCATCAGGAGAACGACCCCCTCCAAACACTAGATAATTTTTAGCATATTAAAAAATCTCAGAAAACAACTGCTTGTTCCACACTTCTAGTATACGGGAAGTACTGGTCCAGTTCGGACGTAGCACTGAATTTTAATATTGCGTTAATGAGAGTTGGACTCATGGATCTCCCTCTCTACTCCTTTTCTCTGGCTCGCCATGACTGAGACTGAGAGCATCTCCTTCCGGTTTTAAAACCAAGCCTGATTCGTTGACACATCCATGAACTGTAGTTTGTTTAAGTGGGGATGGGCAACTAATGCTTCTTTATGTTGCTAGACCACAATCGATCAGTCACAGCTTCCACAGCCAAAGATAGACAATAAGAGTTACAGTCCATCAAAGTCTGGAGGGTCATGTTGCTCTCCCAATGAATAAACAGTCTACTGAAACAAGCTACATTGAAATTGCGTTTCTGAACCTGCGTTGTTTCTTATCTCCTTCATACGATAAAAGGTGAAGGAAATCAAGATGAGGAAACACCAGATGATGGACGCCAATAAATACAGATGAAAATAAATGGGGTGAAATCCCATACGCACAATAAGGCTGGTGGAATCAGGATACATAAATGTCAAATGGATGGTAAAGCATGTAGAACTGTGTCATGGAAAAGCAGCAGCAGGTTATATCCTGCTATTGTTCAGACCAGGAAGCAACCTGGACCTGAAAGTTATTTCCAGGGAAACGTTTAGCCAGCTTTGTCATATTAAGGTTCTACATCTGGTCCTACCCACCCACGCCAAATTCTCAACAACAGCAGCTGAGCCAAATTAAAATCTAAATTGAATCACATCCGTTCCAATCCTCCCTCATGCTTCAGTCCATCAAAGGTCCCACATCCAAGGCTTTTTGGACTTGGGATTCTTTACTTTGCTCTAAGCCAGGCATGTCCAAACTTCAGTCCTCCAGATGTTTTGGACCACAACTCCCACAGTCCTTTGCCATTGGAAATACAGCCTTGGAATTCTGGGAGCTGTGGTCCAAAACATCAGGAGGGCCGAAGTTTGGACATGCCTGCTCTAAGCCCATTCTGCAATGCTCACCTATATATTTCTACTTTTGTGCACAAGGGTAGCAATATGAGTCTATAATCAGAACACAAATAAAGCATTTCTGCTCTAAGCATCTTATACTTGTATACCTCATACACAAATTTATATGACATCATTTACCTTTAATGTTGCTTGTGAACTTGGGCTGCTGTTTTGGCTACACAGGACCAGAAGGGATTCCAGGCCAAAAACTGCATCCTGTTCCAAAGGCAAAAGATCTAGGACAAAATCATGTTGAGCCTCATTAGATTAACGCTCTTGACGGTGGAGGGCAACGTTTGTGAGAGATGTATTTTTACATATTTCCCCTCCCACCAATATACAGTACTGTATAAAATCTGAAATACGGTGGACCCTCGTATAACAAATGGTTCGTATAACATAAAATCTGTACAACATGAAACATTGCAGAGAACATAAAAAGGGTCGCAATTAGGGCTCACTCTGTTTTCAATGCATTCCTATGGGAAATTTGTATAAAGAAAAATTTGGTTAACATAATTTCATTGGGAACGGATTAATTCCTTTCTACAAGGTCCCACTGTACAGTGGTTACATTATTGAAAAAAGAAACATGACAAAGTCAAAACAGATTCAAAACCAAACAAACGCAAACTCCCATCAGATTCAACACACCCACGGGCAGTGACTGCTGTCAGCAGGCACTTGCATGATACTCTTACTGTCATGGGTGCTAAGAAAACAATTTCAGTACAGTATTACCTTTGTCTACAAACCAGAAGGCATAGATTCATAGAATCATAGAATCATAGAGTTGGAAGAGATCTCAGGGGTCATCCAGTCCAACCCCTTGCCATGCAGGAACCCCCATCACAGGACTCCCAACACATGGCCATCCAGCCTCTGCTTAAAAACCTCCAAAGAAGGAGACTCCACCACCCTCCGTGGCAGCATATTCCACTGCCGAACAGCTCTAACTGTCATGAAGTTCTTCCTAATGTTCAAATGGAATCTCACCTTTAGGCTTATTCTTCATCAAACTGTCACGGGGCAGAAAAGCAGGGTGTCAGAAGCCTGCATAATCAGTGGCATATGCTGCCCTCCCTCCTAAGGAGGTGGGGACGACGCTGCAGCAACGGAGCCAGGAGTGGGTAGGCAGGGCAGGTGGCTGAGGGGATGGCCTGAGGCAGGGAGGACAGGCAAACCATAAAACTGCAAGCTGATGTCTCTAGCCAGCACGGGGAAGGGCCGGCCGGCAGAGATGAGTGACAGGCAGACCCGGCAGGGAGAAGAGGCTGAGGGCCACTCCAAATTTTAAATCGGGCTGCATTTGGACCGCGTGCCGGACTTTGGACATGCCTGGTACAAGAGGTTGGTGAAGGCACAGAAATCAGCCTAGCATCTCCACTGGATGGAGTGGGACAGTCTCTCACTCGCCATGGCCAACAGTGGGACTGAAGCATAGCCCCTTCCAGGCTCTTCTTGAAGAAGGATTAGAACCACAGAGATGGTAAAGCTAGATTTAAGCAGTAGTGGACAAGGAGAATTCCCTACAGATGAGCAGGCTGCTAAAAACCCAAGCACTGTGCAGGAAAAAAATGCACAGAAAGGAGTCCTAGCAATCTCTGTATGCCTATTTGAAATCAATGATAAGATGTCAGTGCCTGGCTTTCAGGGTCCTGACTTGCCCACTCAGTGTGATTAAATTAAAGTTAAGATTAAAATGGCACTTGATCGCCTCAAGAAAGAGAAAGAAGGAAGAAAAGTACCAAGACAAACTGTGTGTTTGTAATTACAGGCTGATGCACAGAATTTTCAAGTTAAATGTGATGTGCTCAATTCAATGGTTTTCTTTTGGGTTGGTTGTAGAAAGACGCATAGCACTCACTCCCTGGCAGGGAGATCAGTCAGAGAAAGCAGGAGAAGTCAACATACAGTATTTAGCACGGGGTCTCAAAATTAACATCAAAGGAATTCTGGGTTCCAAAAGTAAAATACAGCACAATACATGAAATGTGGAGGGAACCCCCACACACACACACACACATCCACACCCACACAGTCTGCTCCTACTTTCATTCTTACCTTTATCCTGGCAAGAAGCAGTTATATTTGTCAAAACACGAACCCCGTGAGCAGCAATGTGCTGGTTGTTGTGGTAGCAGCACTCCTGTGCTAGTTTGATGAGATCTGACGACCTTGCCATAGCGACTGTTGCTCCTAAACGAGAAAGAGAGGGATACCTCTGAACAGCACAACATTCTGAACTACATCAAGGTCTTTCTTTTCCACTGCTGACAAACAGGGGAAAGTAAGAAATTGATTCAGTGGTCCTGAGTAATATAGGCTAACCTCCTTGAGTAAGTTGTTGAATGATGCCATGCAAAGAGGGAAAAAAACACCCATGGATTTATGAAAATCCCCATGCTGCTTCATCTGGGAGCCACCAGGACTGCTGGGTGGCAGACATGCAGAGCCTCCAAGACAGAAATGCCACTTTTCATCACACTGGCTGATTTTGTTTCCAAAAGAAGGTGGAAGAGGCCTCTGTTTCTCCCATGGAAGAACCGTGGGAGAACCAGAGGAGGGCAGAAAGGCTGGATTCTATGCCACTTTTCATGAAACATTTTAGAAGGCACACTCTGAATGTACAGAGGTTGTGGGGAGAAGGGGCCAGAGGCAGAACACATTTGCTAGCAAACTAACTCAAAATCTCTCAACTCCTGTTTTCTGGCTTCTGACCAGGACCTCCGGGTTCATCCTACACTTATTTGATGCAAGCCTCAATCTAGGAATATTTTTAAAAGCCCTGCCTTGCTGGGTGTTCTACAGCAGCTGATGACCTATCAGTCTACCTGGCTTCCAGAACCTGTTGCAAGGTTAAAAGGCTAGCCTAACGCCATTGGAAAAAGATTAGCATAGAAAGTAAGACATCATTTGTTCAAATCCAGAAGGAACGCCAAAGAGAATCAATGGGACATTACAGAAACTGGATCAGGGCTGAGAATCCATTCAAAGAAGCCTGGGGGTGTTAAATGTGTCTCATACTTATACAGTATCTCACACCTCATTCTGCTGCTGTATGTCTGAAGAAGTTCACATGTGCATGAAACGTCACATTAAAATATGAAAGTTAGTCTTTAAGGTGCCACATGTTTGTGTCTTTTGTTTTGTTTTTCTTTGATTTTTGCCTGAAATACTTTTCACTTGTGACTCCTGCAGTATAAGCCCCGAATCCTCACATGTTCTCAGTCAACAAGTGTAAACAACATTACTAGGATGCAGAGCTCTGAACTAGTGTGCACACAAAAACAGACAAAGAAGACGGTCTGGAAACAAACAAAAGAGAAACTGAGGCACGCCAAGAATGTATTCCATTAAACCCGCTGCCATTCCTATACCCGTTTGGTCCTTCACAATTTTCTACTGAAAGTCACTGAGCTAAACATTCTGTCCCTAATATGTCTGTGAAGATTCTCAGTCATCCAGGTGAGTTTATCTGGAAGTTGAATCATGGCTACCGGACTTCTTTTTGAGAGATAGAAACGTTTTGCTGTTCATCCAAACAGCTTCATTGGTGAAGACCGATGAAGCTGTTTGGATGAACAGCGAAATGTTTCTATATCTCAAAAAGAAGTCCAGTTGCCATGATTCAACTTCCAGATTCTGTCCCTAACTTGAGCTATTATCACCGTCTCCAGTGTTCTTAAAATCAGCTCAGAAAATTCATTAGCCGTGTTCAGAGGGCTGAAAGAGACTAGTCATACACTCCAAGAGACAAGAAAATGAACATGTGTGCTGGACTTGGGCTGATCCAATCTATTCATACCTGGAGCGATGCTGAAGTACTGCTTGATAGCTATCGTTCCCGACAGCGTGGAAAGTACGGAGAGCATGCCTAGCTTCAAGCTGTCATAAGGCGTCTGAAGCGCACATTCGCAAAGTGCCTAAGAGCCAGGAGACATGGCAAGTTTAGTCCATGGCAATCCGTTCTCCATGTGAAAAACAAAAGAAGTCCCCAACACGCAAAGAACATGTTCTGACTCTTCATATGTACACATCATTTTATCAAACACATCTGAGTTACCAAAGCACCTCTACTGAACTCATTTTTCTTAGCAATGTTAAATCATTTTCAGCAGTATAAAAAGCATGTCATTTTATATAGGCTGCATCCTGAAGTGTCCTTGGTGTCCTGGTGGACAGCTCAATGAAGGTGTCAACCCAGTGGGCTGCAGCAGTGAAAAAAGCAAACTCAAAGCTAGGGATCATTAGGAAAGGTATAGGAAATAAGTCAGCAAGGGTCATTTTGCCTCTTTATAAATCTATGGTGAGGCCCCATGTGTACAATTCCGGTCACCATACCTCCAGAAGGATATTGTGAAAATTGAAAAAGTGCAGAGGAGGGCAACTGGAATCATTAGGGGATTTGAACACCTTCTTTACCATTTGAGGCTGCAATGGCTGGGCCTCTTCACTCTTGAACGACGGCTCCTAAGAGGTGACCTGATTGAAGTTTATAAAATCATACACGGTATGGACAAAGTAGATATCGCACAGCACCAGAACTAGGGGGCACTCCATGTAACTTTTGGGTGCTAGATCTCAAACAAATAAGAGAAAGTACTTTTTCACCCAGAGGATCACTAGTGGTGACAGTTTGATGTACTAGCAAGAGACCTCTGCCTCCTATTTTCCTTGGCAAGTAGCGCCTACTGACATCACTTTGGGGATGTAGTGCATGGTTTAATGCAGGGGTCCTCAACCTAAGGCCCCGGGGCCGGATGCGGCCCCTCAAGGTCCTGAATCCGGGCCCCAGACCAATTGCAACCCCCCCGACCTACCCCCTGCTTTGTAAGCAAGCCAGCCTCCACAGCTGCTTCTATTGCTGAGGCAGTTCAAAGCAGTGGGCTATGTTGCTCCTCCCACTCCCCCTAACTACCACCCAGATGATCAGCATGCTGGCTAGTGGGGCATTCAGAGTGGGAGGCCTACGGCAAGGTCCCCTCCACACCTCCCACCCACCGCCCAGATGGTCAGGGCGCCGGGTGCAGACGAGTGGGGCAATTTAAAATAGGAAGGCTGTGGCAAGGTCTCCTACTCCCTCCATGGCCCTGAGGCCCCACCACTGCTCCTCCTCCACCCTGCCCACCTGCTTGTGGTCCGGCCCCCAGTGGTGTCTGGGGCGTGGTGGACCGGCCCACTGTTTGAAAACTTTGAGAACCCCTGGTTTAATGTCATCGCTTTTCTTTTCTTTCGATCTAAAGCATCTAATTCTAACTGGGTCCAGTTTATAACACCTGCTGTGTATCACAAGACTGGAGTAGCCTATGTGTTTATAGCCTGGATGGTATTTTTGATGATGATGATGATGATGATGATGATGATGATGATGATGATGATGATGATGATGATGATGATGATGATGATGATGATTGGTACTGCCATGACTCCCACCCCTGAATTACACTTTGGGGGCTGTTTGCCCACCCTTGCCCTACACCATACCAGATTTCTCATTAAGGCCATCTGAGATACAGAAAAATTCTGCCTCCACTATTTCACTTCTGTAATTCAAGTTGTACTCATTGGTAATGAATATATCTGTATGGAATCACTGACACAAGCAAACTATGAATGACAATCACAGAGTTCCTGAAGTCAAAGCTCTGCCCATTTATAGTAACAAAACATAAATCCTAGAAGTACAAACTTAGAGAGTACAGAAAGAACTCCTAGTTCCCTGAGCTCCTCTTGCCCTCTGAAGATGCCACCCACAGAGTCTGGGGAAACATCAGGAAGAAAAACTTCCAGAACACAGCCAAACAGCACACAACAATTATCAGATCCTGGCCATGAAAGCCTTCAAGAATACATTACAGATAACGGTTAGGAAAAGGTGAAGAGGGGAGAGGGGAAACAATTTTACTGTCAAGCATGGTAGTTTTATTCCTGTGTTGCAGCAGGAAGCAGAACAAAATTCCATGGAGACATCACTGTTTAAAGTTCAAGTACTGCTGAGTAAGTTCATAATCCCTTGTGCAATTTATGCAAAAGGTTTCTTTTGGAGGGTTATTAGCTACATCAAGGCCAAAACATCCCTCTTTAAAAAGCTGTGCAATTGTATACATTGTAAAGTACACAAAGATTACCCCTGCAGGACCTTAACAAATTTTGCTTTCGGATCCTGCATTAGGTTCTACAAAATGGCGTTACGCCTTTGTTATGTTAGATGGAAAAACCAGAATTCCATTAGTAGTTTGCATATTATTTCATACAATAACAAATAGGGCATTGTCCATGATACCAAGCCAGAAATTATTAAAAAGAAAAATAAACATTAAATTTGATTGTGTCCTCTTTAGCTTCATTTTTTAACAGAAAAACATTCTGCAGTGGGTTCAGTTTCAGTTTTGTTTGCAACAGTAAAATGCTGGCATCAACTGGAACAGTCAGAATAAATCTCATGTGGAAAAAATGAAGACTTTGCAAGTTAAGAAACCACATTATTGATGTTTCATTACACAAGCCTCCAGCTCAAAGGGCAAGCAGCATTTATTGAGAAATATCTGTCTTCAAAGTGACTGAAACAAAATTAAACTACTCAAAATAAGGAAGTGGGTTGGTCCTTCCTCGTTTCATTCCTACATCGATCTCTGAGTTGCATTTATTTCCTCCCTTTCTTTTAATGAGCACATTCCAGCATGCATGGCTCCCGGCCTCTGCATTTCATCCTGGCAACAATTCTGCGGTCAAGCTAAAAGAGACCGACTGACCTAAGGTGAGCTAAGGTGTTTTATTGGCTCAGTGGGACTTGGAAGCTGGATTTCCCAAATCACAGCCCAACAATCTAACCCTTACGTTTTAGAAGCCAACTTTGGGCTTTTATTCCAGTGAGCACTTAGGAACTAATGCTTTAAGACTATGATTCTTTTGTTGACCTTATTTTTCCATTCCACCGGGGAGCCAAAGATGGAATTCAACTGCCAAGCTCCTTGTTAAATTACTGCAAAAAAAAAAATTACTGATTATATGCTCCCTCTCTATCGGAACTGGGATTTAAGGGAGCTTGTGATACAGTTAAAGACAACACAAAGTTAAATTTCAACACAATTATAATCCCTAACACAGAACTGAATTCATTATGTTATCAAAATCAAAATTGGGTCATTCCATGTCAAACCATCCAATGCATGGAACCTTGATGTCATGGATTTGGATTAGGATTTGGTTCATTTTTGGTAAAGATACGTATCTTACAGCCAATCACTCCATATTTCATACTGGTATCTCAATGTTATCATATAAAACCTAGATTGTCTTGTTGGCAGTGATAAGGAATTAAATTGATTTAGCCCCGAAAATAGACCAACATTTCTATACCTAATGATTAAGAACCCTTTTCTCCCTTGGCTAGCATGTTGAATACTTTTCTCATCTCCTGTGGGGTTAGCTGGTATGTTCTCTCACACTGTGAGTCCCACTAGCTCCTGCTATAATGCAGTTCCTCTGTCTTAACCCAGCAAATTTTGAAAATCCTATCTTTTCAGATGGATGCTTGGACTTAAACGATTGGTAAATTTCTATAAGGTTACCAATTATCAGATGATTTTGGGCATGAGTTCAACAACAACCTTTGTCTTTGATTGAAATATAAGCTTTCTTTGCCTGCTGACTTCTTCATTGCAATAAAATTCCTTTACTAAGTTGACTGTGTCTTCAGGTAAAGTTTTTCCAGGTTTGGGATTAGGTGAGGACAAAATTCCTTTCCCCCCCCCATAAGCTTCTTTACCTTCCTTGCAATGTTGTTACTTACTCCAAATTAACTTTCTATGCTTTTACCTCACCAGTTTTCTGGTAAAAATGTCAAAATCATGAGCTTTTTACTTCTGTTCGCAATTTTAAAATTTTCCTTTAGTCACCGTATAATTTCTGAATCAGCACAGTTACTTTGCTTGCTGATCAAGGCAAAATTTAGAAGAAATGTTTGCTTGTGATGCAAAACGCCCTTAAACCAAGTTAATCTAAAACCAAGATATTACTGTACTTGGTAATCTTATAGAAATTTACCAATCGTTTTAAGTCCAAGCATCCATCTGAAAAGAAAGGATTTTCAAAATTTGCTGAGTTAAGACCAAGGAACTGCATTATAGCAGGAGCAGCTCATCTTTGCAGCTTGTCGTCAGGAGTTAAAAACGGCAAAACAGAGTTGTCAACAAAGGACTGAGGTAATTGGTTCCACCGTGTTTTTTTCCTAATATTCAACTGAAATCTGGCTTCCTACAACTTGAGCCCACTGTTGCATGCCTTGCACTCTGGGATAGGCAAGAACAGATCTTGACCCTCCTCTGTGCGACTGCCCTTCAAGTATTTGAAAAGTGCCACAGTATTATATTCCTTCAGTCTTACTTTCTGAAAGCTAAACATGCCCAGCTCTCTCTTTTCTCACAGGGCTTGGCCTCCAGGGCCCCAATCATCCTTCTTGCTCTCCTCTCAACTCTTCCCACTGGTTCCCTTCATGGAAACCTCCCCACAAGACCCTGCCCCCCCCCCAAGCCATTGTGATGGTTTCTCCTGGCTACTGTTTTTCCTTAGCTCCTTTCCTTACTTACCTCCTGTTTCTAAGGCATCAGGTTCTGTTGCAGGACAAAGCCCCAGGAGGATAATCAAATGGAAACAGTCCCACCTATCTTGGAAGGGCCAAAGGATAAGGACGGAGACTAGGACCGCAGGTTTCAAAGCCTGTTCAACACAGAACAGCCTAGACCTTTGAGCCAGCACCACCAACGCAAAAGAATCCTTAATTCCCAACTCAAAATCAGCTTCACCGTTCCAGGAGCACTTGCTCCGTAGCCCCAGCAACCAATTGGACTACACAACCTTGAGAAATTCCTTTTTCACTTTTTACAAGCACAGTTACCTACAAACAAGGCTTTCCTAAAGATTAATCCTTCCATCCTTCTACATGCCTTTCTTCTTTTTGATCACTGGCATCTAGCTGCCCTAGTCATATCTCTGCGGTTACTGAGAAAGAAATATATATAAAGGAGAAAAGAAGGGCTTAAACAAATAATAATCATATAGCTGTTCCTTCCACATTTCCTGAACTGGGGCTGTGATCAAAAAACAGAATGCAAATAAAGAAAAGAATGCTAATTTCTGCCAATCTTTCATCTTCTTGAAGCTAGTTAAGATTAGTGCAAGGAAAAATACCTTTTCTTAAGCAGCTTGAAATAAGGGATACCAGAGAGGCCGAGTGGTTGACTGTCTTCAGCCTAGGTCTGAGACAAGGTACCCAGTGGTTACCAAGCACTGGTTCAGTGGAAATCAATCTGCCACGTATCCGAACTGGACATCCAGAGGTTTTTCTCTATAGCGCTCTGCCGGCTTCCGTGACAAGATTAAAACGAACACTTGGGTGTGTGGCACACACTAGCCCAATCGCCTCCACTGTTGATAATTGCATGAACCCTATGTTGAGCAGTGGAATCCCTTTTGAATCTTCCTTATAAACCGTAGCCCCTCTCATCATGTTGCTCCTTCACCTTGCAAAGCACTTCCCTCCTTTAGCATCCGGAAAGTACGGCGCTCAAACGTACACGTGTGAGGATGCAATGAGATGTTACAGATTATTGCTGCGAAGCCGGGAGGTTACTTAATGCTGGACGTCACGTGTTCCACTTACCTCCCGACAGACCGTGGCTAGATGAGCCCTTAAACAACAACAAATAAAGCACAAGGGAGGGGACATACTATATAGACACCCAGGATACAATCCTCAATGCACTCAGAAGGAAATCACACCAAGTCCAAAAATGCCTTATCTCTCTGTCAGTGAGCTGACAACTACAACTGTGGTTATTCAGTTCCAAATCAAAGAGGACGTCTACGCACCTGAATATTATCTCTGCTCCAAGTATGAGGCGTTTTATTTGCCAATAATTTTAAATCTTGGATAGCAAGCCTCTTTACGGCCTCCCTTGGATCGTTCCTCAAGTACTGCAGTAAGAGCTGTATCTGTGAATTGAACATAATTCAACAATTTAACAATTGATGTTGACTACTCCACTGCATTTCTCAATATGCATGTAGAACAAGCAATCAAGAAAAAAGCCCATGCAGCTACGTTTGAAAATAAACTGTATGTAGCATCAATATACAGAACTTTATACAACTCCAAGGGCTCCAGAGCATTTGTACATCATAACATCATCTTTATTAATGCCTCTATTATAATTATAATGGATATTGTAGTTACAATGCAGGCAGACCTCCGTATATAACTCCACTTTGTGCATGCGCAAGAAAAAAAATCAGAGTGGAGGACATTCTAATTTCCCCAAAATTCTGCTTTTTTCTGTATATTTCAAGAAGTTAAATAAAATGCAAAAAAACTAACTAGCCTTAATGGATGCTAAAACATACCCTAAATGTTTCTAGACAGCGACTATAAGGAAGCTTCTAGGTATCTTTTACAATGTCTCAATAAGGAAGCTTCTGTGTATCTTTTACAATGTCTCAATTTAATCATGAGAAAGTATCTCATTATGTATTCCCATACATATATGTGTGTGATCACATGTGTGCACGCAGATAGACAGACAGACAGATAGATAGTGTTCATATATTCATACATAGTTGTTGTTGTTTTGCAGGCGTTACCTGTTTGGGAATGTCAACCAGAGAAGAGGCTGCAAGCAAGGTAAAGGTATGCAAAGTAACAATGACCATCTTGGTGGAAGGGTAAGAAGTCACCAGTTGTTGGAGTAGTTGGCATGCGCTGGAAGCCAGGCTGGCATCATGATGCATATGTTGCAGGATGGGGATCAACTTAAGCTTCAAGTCTACTGGAGTAGCTAAACCTAGACATGAAAGGAAAAACAACTTCCTGGGTAGGCAAATTGATCAGGATTAAAAGAAAAACAGGTATGGTGGCCATGTGGTGTGCTAATTAAAAAAAACAACCCACCTATTTGATGAGGAAGGCAGAACATTTCCCCACGCATTGTATGTTGTCTTTTAGCGCAATAATTCTGCAATGAATACTTAGACATCCCATGAGTTCAAGTGGACTTACGCTAAAGTGTGCACACAATTGCAGCATTGCAGCTCTGGCAAAATACAAAGCTTACTCATAAATAGCAGCTTTATGCGTAGTAGGAACCCCTGGCTGTCCAATTGCTCCTTTGTGTTCACTTCTGTGGAACAAAGATTGGAATGTACTGTACCAGTTTTCGTACACAACTGTGTAACCACTATTTGGAAGTGAGAAAAGAAAGACTGGCTGGACAGCTCAATGTGTACAAGCCAGAGATTGGGTGTTTGATTCCCGACACTGCCTCCTGGGAGAACAGCCAGCCTGTGTAGCCTTAGGTCATCTACCCTACACAGTCCCAGGGCATGCAAGAAGAAAACAGTACACCAGTGTTCAATCCCTAGAAAATCCCTGAAAGAGTACTGGTACTTTAAGTCAGCATTGACTTTAATAATACTAACTAATACTAATACTAATACTAATACTAATACTAATACTAATACTAATACTAATACTGATGATGATGATGATGATGATGATGATGATGATGGAAGGAAAGTGAGAATTTGAAAACTTTCCTTGCTCACAAAAAACCCAAAGTAGCAAAAACAATTTAAATACTGAACTTGCCTTCAAACACAAAACTTTAGAAAAACAGGCCATAAAAATAAAAGAAGATCCAGTCTTATAAGGGAAACACTGGCAGAGAGGAATGAATCTATCAGATCTTCAGACTGCTCTTCAAATTCACAGGTACTTTTAAAGTTCCAACCAATAACCCAAAATATTTTAACTCAAAAAAAAGACCAAGTATGCATGAACGTTTTTAACCATGAATTTCAGAGTTGTTTTATTGACAGATAAAATGTACATACCTTGAATCATTTCACTTATTTTGTTACATATCCCTCCAGCAAAATCTCTGTGAAGCATCAAGAAGAAATAAAAATAGGGACAGAATTAAATGAATCGCCAAGATTGGCCACCTGACACTATTTATTGACTTATTGTTGGCTTTTACATTCACTGAATGACTGCAGTTTGTCCACACCTTGTGCTACTGCCGTCACAAAAGAACTAATTGGTAACAGCGTAAAAAGAAACAGGAAGCAAAACCTTGGATTGCAAGTACCCTGTTCTGTGAATGTTCTGCAAGATGAGCGAACATTTCTTATAAATTTTAAGTTGATCAACAAGCAATGTCTTGCAATAGGAGCACTGGAGAATGTTACATGATCACAATTGAGCCCATGGCTCTTCTCGCTCTCTCCACGTGGGATTGTGGGTAACTGTCTCCCATGCTCTTTTATTAACATACTGTTTTATTTTATACACACACACATATATATGCATTTGTGTGTGTGTGTGTACTTTTTCTGTTATTTTCATTATATTACAGTACTGTACTCATTCTATATGAACATTTTTGGGCTGTAGAACAAACGATCTGAGTTTCATATAGGGAAATTCGTTTTGACATACAAGTGCTTTGGATTACAAGTGTGTTACCAGAACAAATTATGCTTGGAAACCAAGGTTTTACTGTACTGCCTTAACACAGAGAACTAACATGGACACAATGTGTGGCTTACTTACTTGGACTGGGCTGAAAAATTAGCTGCAGCAAAGATGGCTGCTTCAACCTCCACGTTGTCATGGGAATCCAGGCTCTGGCGAATACTATGATGTGCATTCTTCCTTTCTGGGATGATAGATGCCATACTGCCTAACATCCTACAGAGGAAAACCAAGGAATGCCAGACAGCTGTTCAGTAGATGGGGAAAAAATGAGCCTGCCAAAATGGGAACTTCAACAGAGGTCTAAATCCAACACAACACAAAATGGAGTTCCCAACCATAGCATCCCCTGCAGAGCCCCTCAACACCCATCCATCTTCTGGAATGGCCCTGGTCATGCGTACGAGACAACAGAGGAAAAGGAAATACGGTTTATCCATTCTGTCTTTTCGGCTGGCAAGAGGGAAACTAGTGCACAAAGCCTATAATGTTCTAACATTAAATGGGACTAGAAGCCTCCCAAAAGCAAAAGCCTTGCAGAAGAATCATAATTCTTCAGTAAAACACATGAAACAGAAGGAGAAAGTACCAAATCCATCTCTCTTCCCTTACATTTATTAAGGTAGCAGAATTGAGCAAGAACTCACAAGAAGCCCCAAATTCCACCCCTCCCCCCCCCCGCCCTGCTTACCAACATAAGCACTAGTAGCTACACCATGTACTTAGTCCAGGGGTCCTCAAAGTTTTCAAACAGCGGGCCTGTCCACCGCCCTCCAAACACTGCTTGGGGCCAGACCACAGTCCAAAAAAGGCCAACATAGAAAAAAGGGAAGGGGCAAGTGGGCAGAGTCCCCCCCCCCACGATAGGTGCATCTCTGGGGCCCCAACGATGCCTCCTGCTCCAGATCACCGCCCTGAAGTGCCGCTGCTGGGATCCCTCTGGTGAGCCTCCTCCAACTCCTGCGGTTGGAGGAAGGAAGGAGCAGCTCTCTTTCCTTCCTAGTGTCCGGAAGGAGGCAGCAGGCCAGGCAAACTCGGGCCCCTCCTCGCCTCCTGGGGGGCCGCTTAGGATGAGGAGCAGAAGCCATGGCAGCCGCAACAAGACTGACACCATCGCGCGTGGATCAGGCTGTGCACCCTGGCCAGCACAGCCTTGCAGTGCCCTGGAGGGAAAGCCTCCTCCTCTCCTGGGCTGGCCCAGCCCGGCTTGGTGCGCTGCAAGCGAGGGAGGGAGGGAGCGAGGGCTAGCATGGAGGGAGGGAAGGCAGGCAGGCCTGCCCAAAGCCACCCGCAGCCCACCCACTGGCTGAGCCCAGCCAGGCTGTGGTGCTCAGTTGGCTTGCCGGCCTGCCCATCACCAACCGGGGACAAATACAGCCCCGCCAGCCACCCAGGAACCAGGCCCGGGCCACCGTTGGCCTTCCCTTCTCTTCTTTCTCCACCACCTCCTTCTCCTTGCTGATCACTAACCCAGTGGCGGCGGCAACCTCCACCTCCGGCCATTGCTGGGTTCCCTCCTCCCCTCCCTCCCTCCCCGGAGCAAGGTGGCAGCTCAGAGGGGGCTGGGCAGTTGGGAAGTCACTCAGTTTCCCCCTTGGTCACCCGCTGTCCATCCCTCTATTGGTGCACTGCCGCAGCTGCTCCTACTTGGATAGCTGGCAGGCGCTGCCTCCGCCTGCCCCCTTCCTTCCTCACAACTATAATAACATAGCAATGGCGGCCACACAAGGAAGGCAGGTGGGCAGGGCGGAGGAGGAGCAGGGGTGGGCCTCGGGCCATGGAAGGAGCAGGGGACCTTGCCGCGGCCCTCCCATTTTAAAGTGCCCCACTTGCCTGTAGCAGGTGCCCCAACCATCTGGGCGTCGTTGTGAATGGGGGACCTTGCCACGGCCCTCCCGCTTTGAAATGCCCCACTAGCCTGCCCGCTGATCATCTGGGCAGTGGGTGGGGGGAGTGGGGGAAGCGACACAGCCCACCTCAGCAATAGAAGCAGCTGCGGAGGCAGGCTCACTTGCTTACTCTCAAAGCGGGGGGTAAGTGGGGGGGTCTGCAATTAGTTCCACGGGCCAGATTCAGGACCCTGGGGGGCTGCATCCAGCCCCCAGTCCTTAGTTTGAGGACCCCTGTACTGGTCTATATTAATCCTATGATACTAAACGCAGCAGCCAGGCTGCCCCTGGCTCAGTGACATATGCATACCTCAGTGTTATTGCTCGAGCCACAGGGTCATTGCTATGAATAACCGAGAAGACTCTTTTCACAAACTCATCCACATTCAGGATCTTTTCCAAGTGCTTCTCACTCTGCTGAGTCACCTTCAGAACACACAGCCTCAGGAAGTTGTTTCTGTTTGGAAATTATATTGAATTACTTACCACACTTGCATCCCACTTCCCCTTCCCCATGGCAGTGAAGGACTAAAAGATGATTACCAAGCCCTCCCCCAAATTACAACAACTGCACAACTCCAAGTAGAGCCGAGAAGTGACAAAATTAAAAAAAGGAGGAACAAGCAAGTAAAACCAACAGACAGTTAAAATTAACGTAAAAATGAAATTGTACAACAAAGTTAAAAATTAGAAACAGGAAACAAACAGGAAAGGTTGGAGGGACGGAGGGTGTGGATCCCCGCTATGTGGCGGTGGGCCAAGGGGTCAGAACGGGGGGCAGGCAGCAATTGTCTAACCCTCATTCTTCTCATCCGACCACCCTGATGGCTCAAAGCGTATCTCCCACACCCCAACACGATTGAGATAGGCTCTGCAAGTGCGTCGGGGGGCTCATTTCTTTCCCTTCCTGCCTTCTTAATTCTTGCCCCTTGCCGCCGCCCTGGCTGCTTCTTCCCTTGCTCCCACTGGGCAAAGCCAAGGGTCCCGAAATCCTGCGGGCGGGCTGGGCGCGTGAGATTTATACCTGCACTTCGGCATGCAACTGGGGCTTCCCTCCTTCTCGGGCAAGGCCGGGGGGTGGGGGGGTGGCAGTCCCTGATATGGAAAACAAGCACCTCGTGCAAAGGCATGCAAGTGCGTTGGAGGCTGGGGGGGGGGACAGGAGAAGGGTGGCGTGTGTGTTCTGGAGTTGGCAAGCCTTCTCTGGTGGAAGTGCAGGCACCACTTGTTTACCCTGGCACACCCCGTGGGGATCCCCCGGGAAAGGCAGGCTTGTTCCTGGAGGGAAAAATACAATAAAGGGAGGTACACAAGACATATTACCCATTAAATGTTAATATGTTAACAGTTAACAGGCTTTTACTTCCCTGGCTTGCGGCGACCCCTAGGAAACGGTTGTTTGACCCCCAGAGGGGTCGCAACGCCCAGGTTGACAACTGCTGCTCTAGTCTCTGAAGAACATATTGCAACCAAACCTGCCTCTATGACCTACTCAGGAAGCTTATGAAAGAATATAGTTTTCCTTGTGTCCCTTTTCCAAATTGGACAGAAAAAGCTGCTATCAATGTTTCAAACTAACAACATATTTGCCTGAATACTAAGAATCAGGAACAAAGAGATTTTACCTACCCAACTCTGAAGACATCAGCTAACTTTAAGAATGCCGAGTTAATTAGAATCGGGAACGGATATTTCTGAAAGAGTCTGGGGAAACGGATGACAGCTTCACACTGTTCCCCCAATTTGCCGGATCGAAGACCTGTGACAAATAAGAAAAAACTTTATAAACAATATAAAGAAGGTGAAGCAGGTTGTAAAGGAACAAACTGAAATATCCAAGATTTTCATTTTAATGTTGTGTAAAAGATATGAAATGAATATACAGTATAAGAAATGAAAAAGGGGGGGGGGGTTGCCTGTTCGTCCAAACGTTTGACCACGAAGTAAAACAAAACCAAATCGGGCACTTTAAGAAACTCATATGAAATATAAACTTGCTTTATAACTTAACAGGGGACATAAGTTACAATTTGGCCCTAGACTTGTTGCCACCAGTCCTGTTTCCAGCGGAAAGGCATTGCAAAGACAGTAGCACTCCCTTATTTCCAAACAATGATTTTAGCCTGCTACAAGGTACACTGCCATTAGGCAGGGATGGGGAATACTAGGTTGTCAAAGTGTTGCTGAATTGCTGCAGAAAAAATTGGCATCAGCTAACTAAGCACATCCAATCTCGCCTGATTTCGGAAGCTAAACAGGGTCAGCCCTGGTTAGTCCTTGGATGGGAGACCACCAGGGAATACCAGGTGCTTTAGGCACCTGCAGTAGGAACTGGCAAGCCACTCCAGTATTCCTGCCAAGAAAACTCCATGGACATGGAGTCACAAAGAGTCGGTCACGAGTGTAATGACACAACACACACACACACACACACACACACACACACACACACACACACACACACACACACACACACACACAAACCCCTATTAAATGTACATTCAGCACCAACCTTGATTTATTATTGAGTAGTACAACAACCACAATGGAACAGGAAATTCATGACATACAGTTTAGGATTGTGGAGCTGTACTATTTTAATGCAATTTAATTGCAGCGTTTATTTTTATTTTTTCATTTTTTGCTCTGTTGTATTCTGTTATTTACTGATATTTATTGTTGCTTTTTACTTTTATTGTGTATTTATCGCTATAAATTATCCAAAGCAGCCTTTGGCCAGATAGGCAATATAAAAATGAAATAAATAAAATTGTCACAAATGCTGGAACTAGCCGTTGTAGTTCAAAATAGCAGCAGACGTGGAACCATGTGTATACAAGTGTGGAAGAATCTGAAATTCAACAGGTGTACTATTACAATAGTATCATTTCTGACCTGCTTCTCTCAATGAGATGGAGTGGCTCCATAAAGAAAACCACAGCCTTGAATTTACAAGAACTGGGCAGGGCTGTTCAGGATAGGATATTGTGAAAAATTGCTCATTCAAGATTCTTCTGCAATAGCTACATAAATAAGCATGAACTTATGATGCAAGGCAGAGTAACTTCCCTCCTCCTTTGATTTTCAATGCATTATCTTCTATGCTTTTCCAAGTTTTCTAGCTTTTCGTCTAAAATATAACTTCAAATATCAATACTGATATTATTTGGGGGAATTCTGCCAGTTGGACTTCTTCATTACCTCATTTTGGAGAGGAGTTATTACTTGCACCAATTTTATACCAAAGCAATAGCTGATCTTTATTGATGTTTACATACTTTTACATTATACAGTATACTCTGTATCCTTACAACTGTAACAAGTCTGATTTTTGCAAAACTAGCAACACAGATGCCAACCACCAATAAAATAATGGACAGAAGACTTTAAAAAAACAATCAACATGTGAATGGCAAAAATGTATGGATTTTTTTTTAATCACTGGAAACTTTTCATAGAAACTTATGTATAGACACACTTGTGTTTTATTTTTCTGTTTCCCCCCCTTTTATATTTTAAAAAAAATCTGAAAGTCCAAGCCCACTTCAAAGTCTGGGAGGGAGGAAACTATATTGTGCTTTCTCAAAGCCTGACCATATTCTAATATGGAAACAAAACCAAGAGGCCTGTAGTACCCAATGTCTAAGTTTGCTTATGCCACAATAAAATCAAGTCCATCTTCACGTGTCATCGAATCATTTCTGACATATAGCAACCTCTTCCAGGGTTTTCTAGGCAGAGAGTAATCTCAGAAGTCATTGATAATTCCCTTCTAACTGGGGGTGGCTTGCCCAAAACCACAACGGGATCAAACTCCCAACCTATGGCTCTGCTGCCACACACCTAAACCACGGAGCTCTTCAGGCAGCTCAAATCATAATAGAATAGAATAGATACTTTATTGTCATTGTACATAGTACAAGGAAACTGAAAGCTTTCCCAGGTGTGGGGGGAAAAAACTAAAATTAGAAAGAAAGAAAAAATACATTTAAAAGGTAAAAAAAAATTAAAAGCACTCCTATACATCCATCCCAACTCCCCA
Source organism: Phrynocephalus guinanensis (assembly GCA_037367245.1). Classification (NCBI taxonomy): domain Eukaryota; kingdom Metazoa; phylum Chordata; class Lepidosauria; order Squamata; family Agamidae; genus Phrynocephalus; species Phrynocephalus guinanensis. Next base: position 53,470,453 of record CM074733.1, read on the forward strand.
AGGTCACACTATTTGGTTGCAGCATTTAAGATGGTTATGGCTCTTGGATAAAAACTATTTTTATCATAATCTATCCCTCAAGTCCAGCCCCTATCAAAGAGGCGCAGTGGGGACTCGAACTCCCTTGCCTCTGGTTCCGCACCCGGTTAGCTTAGCCTTAAAGCACTGAGCTATGCAGCAGTTTATACAGGTCCCGTTAAAGGACCACCTAAACGCCGTCGCTTTCGGCGCTCCCGCAGTTTAGGATTGACGTCACCCTCCGCCCGTTCTTTGAAAACCCCGCCTCACCCTCAGGGGGCGGGGCTTCTGCCAAACCACAGCGAGTCGGCGCGACGGGATCGGCGCATGCGCACATCCCCAGGGCTGTCCGCCTTACCTTTGTCCAGCTCCATGAGGGCAGAGTTGGCATCAAGCTCCTGCTCCCCGTAGCCGGCATCGGCGAGGAATGATTTGGAAGCCGAGGCCATGGTGCACGGAGTTACGCAAGAGCTTCCTCGGGGAGGAATTTAAAAAGGAATCGCTAATTGTTTCCCCGCCTACGCAAACATACGAACTCCACAATCGACCGCGCTTCCCTTCCTTCTCAAACGGCAGCTACTGCGCATGTGCAGACGCCACATTGCCTGCGCCATTACGTCCCCGCCCTCGCGCTGGTAGTGAGCGTGCGCACTGCCTTCGGAACGTTCTTCGTTTAAGGATGGGAGGGGGGGTTTGAAAACGGTTACGCATGCGCAATTGCTGTAAAGGGAGGCGGGTTAGAGCTGATCGGCGTCATCAGGCAGAGGCTAGTCTGTAGGCGTGGCCGTCTTCCCGCGGGAAGGAAGAGAAGCCAATAGGAAGGAGAAGGCGGGGTTTCGTGGCCTTCGCCGTCCAATCGGCCGACGCGAAATGAGTTTGGCGCGTACTTCGGTCTGGCGGGAGTTTATGCGAGGAAGGGAAGGCGTCGCTCCTCTGGCCCCGTCCAGCGTCCGGCGGGGGAATCAGTCGGGCTCGGGTCTGCGGTCGCCATGGCCATGCTGTGTCGCTCCCTGATTCATCGCTGCCAGTCCGGCCCGTGTGGTGAGCCTTGGGGGAACGGGTGCTGCCACGGCGGGAGGGGGGGGGACGGGACGGAGGAACCTTCGGGTCCTTAATAACACTCTCAAGGTCCAGGACTATGCCGCCTGTAAACCTCCTATATTTTGTTGCTGCGGAGTCCGAGGTTTCTCTAGTCTCTAAATTGGGAGCGTTACGGTTTTCAGGAGCGGGGTAAACCCTGATTTCTATGGCCAGTAATGTTTTTAGTCTCTTCTTGCACCCTAAGCAGGTTTTGAATGGGACCTGTGGCCTCCCCCCCCTTGCTTTGTATTTTAATACAAAGCCTGTGGTGGGGGTTAGCCTGAGCAATGGCAAGCGATCTATCTATAGCCCGAGGCAGTCTGCCAGCAGCATGGCTGAGGAGAAGGACCTGATGGCAGCAGTGAAACTGCAACACACTGTTCTGATTAGTTACACACCCAATCCGGTAACCCTGTCGTGGTTGCAGAGGACAGTTAAAGTGAAATCTGGGGTGTTTCAGAATACAGATATGGGTGATTAAAAGATCCAAGCTTCAACAAGGATATACCGGCTGTATTGGAATGGAATGTAAATCTGACTCTCCTTTCCTGTAAGCTCCTCACATGTTAGGCCTTGATCTCAAATTTTAACAGGACTTAGCAGAACTGTTTCTTTTCTTCTTCCTCAGTTCTGCAAAACAAAACCAACTCAACAAAGTCTAGTGTTTTAGCCATGCTTTTTTAACAGTTTCTTTTTATTCTTTAGAATAAGAATGTTTTTAAAGCATTCTGAAATACAGAGACTTGGGGACATTCAGGCACAACAGTACAGTATATTGTTCACCAAGATCCAACTGGACAGTTGGGTGGTATGATGACTTAGAAGTCATGTGATTGGATCTTGGAGGGATCTGAAAATAGCTCTTACTGCCATGGAGGACATTCTTACCATTTCAGATGTTCTCCATTTCAGACACTTTTATGTCTAGCCCAGAGATAAAATATCGAAATTAAAAATGAATGCAAAGAAGAGGCAGAACACCCCAACATGAAACGGTTGCAAGGTTAATATATGTTTTGCCTTCCTGTACTGTACTTTCTTTCTTCAAAGCGGGTTCTATTAATTAAATTACAGTATTCTGACAGATGTGCATTGTATGAACATACCTGTGCTTTTTCTGCAACACATAACCTGGAGTGTGATGTAGCAACTGCTAGATCTCGAACAGTAAGGAAAGTGCTCCAGCACTGGAGGCATTCAAAAGATAGTTGCACCACATGGCAGATATCCTTTGGTTTGTATTCTTGCGTGGAGCAAGGACTTGAACTTGATGGCCTTGTAGGCCTCTTCCAGCTAAGAATTTTCTGTCCATTCTATGATCTGTACCTAAAATTGGAAGATGCAAAAGCCATAGGAAAAGCAAGACTGAGCTGCATTCAGCATAATCCATGAGTTAACATGCACTTATGGGAAGAAATGGGAAGAGGCTTTGATTGCATTGTTAATACTGTACAATGCAGGTGCACATGTTATGACTATACAAGCACCTACCTACCTGCTCTACAGGATAATTTACCCTTAAAATTGCTAATGTTCAAAATAATATATCATAGATCTGAAGCTACTAATGCAGAATTTTGTAAATGTTGCTAAGTGTTTTGTTGCTTGGCTTTCAAAAGAGCAGAGATGAGAAGTCTGTTTTTAAGTTCACAAAATACAAAAAGACTATATGGCTCCTCAACCTGTTTAACTTCACAAACTATCTTTAATTTTTAGGTCTAAAGTCAAAGCTTTCTTTACACCATCTTCTAGAGTGTTATTGCTGCACTACAGAAGATGATCATCCTTCCTATGGAGAAATGGGAATACCAGTTCCTCCTTTTGGCTGCACGTTTTCTACAGGTAATGGAAGTTTTAAATATTTACCGTACAAATGGACCCGGCATCGCTATATCTTGCTACTTTATTTTGAAATTTGTTCTGTATGACATCTGTGTAAAATTACATTATGCTTTTATTCTGCAGGTGCACTGTACTTTTACAGAATATAGTCCAAAATTCTAACAATTATGCAAACACAAAATCCTTATTTTTCAGCGCCAGATGTGGAACACGTACTTGCTGTTGCAAATGAAGAAGGATTTGTTAGGCTGTATGATACAAATGCCCGTGCAAGCAGCAAACAGATTTTCAGAGGTAAACAGAAGGCTTGATTTTCATCTGAAACATCTACTGAAATTGCTAAAACAGATTTTTGTGTGTACTTTGTGTTCTTCGCCGCTAGCTGCGCTGGCTGAGGTTTCTGGGAGTTATTTATTTATTTATTTGATTTCTATATGGCATCATTTGACCAAAGATTGTAGTCCAAGAACAGTTTTTCCATTTCCCCTAAAGTTTCGGCAAATTTTACATCTCAAGTAGTTGTCTAACCCTCACAACAAGAAGTTCTGTTCCTGTGTACACATATTGTGCTTCTCCCCAACAGAGTGTTCCCTTACTCATTTGCAAGCTTAGAAAAGATATTTCATGCACCCCTCTTCTGTCCCAGTAGAATTGATGCTATTACACTTGGACCTAATATGTATCCCTTTTTTCCCCCATCAGAGTGGCAGGCTCACTCAAATGCAGTTTTTGATCTTGCATGGGTGCCCGGAGAACACAAAATAGTGAGTAAACATATGTAATTCCTTGCCAGTGTGCTGTAGGTTTGAGAGAGAGCTGCACCCCAGTGCCCCCTTTCTTCCTTGCTAATCCTGCAAAAGCACAGACTTGCGGTTAAATGTTTATTTTCCTTTCTCTTATTTCATGACAAATCATTCATTTTTTTTATTTTTTTTTGTCATTATAACTTTTTATTTAATTTTATTTACTTTTTTGACATACAAACATACAATAAAAATAATAAACAATAACACCATCAAACACTACAAAGTGCACTCATTATGTCTTTTATAATTTGGGAATACAAAAAAAAAGAGGCACCGTTTCTTTTGAGATTATTCGTCAACAGATGAAATATAAAAATTTAGAGGCATAGAGAATTTTGTTTCTCTTCTGAGACATTGATTGACATGTTGACTGTACTTGCATTTTTTGAAAAAGCAATGAATAGAGAAGATAAAAAGGTGTGCAGCTAGGATCAGGGAATGACTGACGTTTGTTATAGTTTGAATATGTTTGGGGCCCATCAGATGTTCTGCCGTTTTTAGTTATGCTTTATTTAGCAGCTTTTTTTTTTAAAACAAAAAGGGGTCATGCTTAAAGCCAAGGCGTGGAAATTGTAGGGATGCAGATCCCTGTTTGAAATGGGTGTCTGTAGGAAGAGTGGCCATCTCTCAGGCATATACTGCTGCTCCATCCTAGACTGTATGCTCTCCATTGGAGAGAGGGTTTAAACAAGATAACTTCCCCAAATCCTTTGTGGTTCTTCAAGGAATGTCCATTTATCTCTGCAGCCTGCACCTTAATCTCAGCCCATCTATGTACCTGCTGCCTTGTAAGGCTGTAGAATTTTACAGCAGGACCCCCATATCCATTGATTCAGTTATCATAAAACAGCAGTGTAAAGCAAGCTACTGTCATAAACAGCAGCCAGAAAGCAAGCTACTGTCTCAAAACTGCAGCCAGAAAGCAAGCTACTCTCACGAAACAGCAGTTTGGGGAGGGGTTTGGCGTTCTCTCTTATCCACGGATTTCATTATCCACGGATAGGTCTGGAACCAATCCTCGGCGGATGCCGGGGTCCTATTGTACTTGGTTGCATTTCCCACTTACCTCATAGAAGCCTCATGCACAGTGATTAAACTGCAGTAATATAATCAGGACTCAGCTTATAACCAGAGTGCAGTCCTGATTGGTTCAGGTAACCAGCTTGTGGTTAACTCGGCCTTCAGAGATCAGTATACTGAGAACCCAGCTCGGCAGTTTACATTGTAAACTGTCCAGAGTTTGCTTTTAGCACGATGGGTTGACATATAAGAAACATGCTTTGCTCTGCTGTGGTTGGAGTTTATTCTTGAGGGGGGGGAAAGGTATAGCATTACTCTGAGTTTGCACCAGTTTTTGGTGGCAGATAACTGTTGACATGAGCTGCTTAGATGCCCTAAGCACATCCCATCATGCCTGATTTCGGAAGCTAAGCAGGGTCAGCCCTGGTTAGTACTTGGATGGGAGACCACCAGGAAATACCAGGTGCTGTAGGCGCCTGGAGTAGGAACTGGCAAAACCACTCCAGTATTCCTGCCAAGAAAACTCCATGGACATGGGGTCACGACTGTAATGACACAACACACACACACACACACACACACACACACACACACACACACACACACACACACACACACCTGTTGGCATCAGAAAACCTCCTTCCACGGTAAGCTTACAGTTATTTCTTCTGGATTTCTTCTCTTTTTAGTGTGAAAAAGCACTGGATTTCTTCTCTTTTTAGTGTGAAAAGGGACTGACATCAGTTTGTCTTCTCTAAGGTTACTGCTTCCGGAGACCAGACTGCTAAATTGTGGGATGTAAGGACTGGTGAACTTCTTGGAGTGTGTAAAGGACACCAGTGCAGCCTCAAGTCAGTTGCTTTCTCTAAATTTGAGAGAGGTAAATGTTTTCAGTTTCCCCCTACAGTGACTCTCAATACTGACTCCATTGGCACAAAAACAGCAGAACATGGGCAATGTAATGCCAGGTTAGGCTGTGCCTGAGCCCACTGTTATGTGGTTGCAATTCTACTTGTACAGCAAGGGTTTGGAGGGCTTTGCATTGGCATTAAACTTTTAAGAAAACCCCTTTGCATGTGCCAGTGTAAGTCCTTGGAAAAACAAAAACGTATTGTAGAAGAGAGGAGCAGTAGAGAGATTGCACCACTTGTGGGTGCACCACTGGTGTTAGGTGAATCCTCCCCACTGGGGACCCAAGGCGGCTCACAACAATGAATACTATACATTAATCACAGGCTAAAAACACTTTTCACACTTCAGTGTCTGCACACTGATCCTGAAAATAGTCCTCCCCACCCCCCAAATATGGCAGCTGGATATGGGTACCAAAGGAATTTTTGTGTGTGTGTGTGTGTGTGTGTGTGTGTGTGTGTGTGTGTGTGTGTGTGTGTGTGTGTGTGTGTGTGTGTGTGTGTCTGTGTAAAAACTAAAAGAGAATCCGTCATGTAGAGGTGATATTTGGTAGTTGCGCTGCAAGGAGTCATCATCATTCATCATTGGCATCCTTCAGTCTCGAAAGACTATGGTATCATGCCTGGAGTAGAGATCCTAAGAACAACACCTAGTGTGGCTAAATAGACCAATTCGGGAATGGCACTCTCTACCGCACTGGAGTACTAACCTTAGAAATAATCATTTTCCTCATACAGACATCCCCCGCCATTTCACATTTCATATATTGCGGGACCGCAGTATATGAAACAAAGGGTTCCTGGGGCAAGCTGCATGGTCCTGTTTGAGGCCTCCTGCCCTTGCCCCAGGCCTGATGCTGCCCTGAACGGGCCTTTGACAGGCTTCCCAGGCCTGCTGGAGGTCCCAGAAATGGTTTCCAGTGAACCAGGAGTGCCTTCCAGATTGCCCAAAACCACTTCTGGGACCTCTAACAGGCCTGGGAAGCCCGTCAGAGGCCCGTTCAGGGCAGCACCAGGCGTTAGGTAAGTGTAGGAGGCATCTCGACCCAGCATCCACCTATTGTGGATTTTTGATTATCACGGGTCAGGTCAGGTTCCCTAACCCCCGCAATAGGTGGGGGATTAATGTGTTGTTGTTATTATTATTATTATTTGTCATCATCATCATTTTCCTCCACATCAGCTTTCTTCCTTGACCCCATTCAGCACTTTTAAGGCAATCATGCACACTTTTGGAAGGTTTTTTAAAAGTCTCCTTATGGAGCTGGAGGGGTGGGTGAGGGGAGACTGCAAGCCCAATAGAAAAAGCTTCACGAAGGAGATTCTGTGCTTCCCTTTTTCACAAGAGTGGCCCTGTTTGTATTTATTTCACAGATGTGTTCTGTACTGGAGGAAGAGATGGAAACATCATGGTCTGGGACACTCGGTGCAATAAGAAAGGTATGCTCTACATCCTTATTTTTCCAGGCCCTTTTCTTACAACGTTGAGACATAGATGAATAAGAGATCACCTGGAGAACTATAGGAGAGGCTTCAACCTGGGGCCGTATCTTCTGAACTCTTCTGTTACTTGGTACATAATGCGGCTTCATAAAGTTCAATGATTGCCCATCTTTACTGAGCTCTCTGTATAGCCCTCAAATTTAGCATGTGATTACTCCATTTCTGTGTGCCGCTGTGGTGCAGCGTGGGTTTTTTTTTTTAAACAGCGCTGTTTTTAAAACTGCCTTTCAGATGGATTTTACAGACAAGTGAAACAAATCAGCGGAGCCCACAACATACTAGACAAGCAAACACCATCCAAGCTGAAGAAGAAAAAGCAGAATGTGAGAGGGCTTGCTCCTTCGGTGGTAAGGATTTGAAAGCTGGCGATTCGAGGAACGTTCGCCTACATGGCTGCTTTTAGAAATGGGCAGCTCTGTAATGTTCTGCATCCTTTATCATCCCACGATGCTGAGATCTGCCAAGACCAGAAGCTAAAACAATGGGAATAGTAAACACGGTGAACACGGTGCCTGGGAAGAGCAAAGGCAAAGGAACAGATCCACATGACCGTCACAATTATCTACCTACCTGCCCTCCCGGGGGAAGCAAACACAAAAGCAACTCTGTTTTATAAAATCCTTCAGGGCTTTCCCTAAGTGGTTGCCTTCTGTCTCTGTGGTATGCAAATACCACTCATCCCATCTTTCTTTTGTGTGTGGTTGTTTTCTTTCACATGCGGATCACGCCAGACACACATCTACCCTCAAAGGGGGGGGGGACAAAAGTCACATAGCGGTGTTTTTTTATTATTTACAATACAAAATGCCCCACAGGCGGAGGTCTTTCCCACTGTCTTATTCTCCTAGAGATTGAAACTAGAACATCCTATATGCACCACAGATGCTTTTCAATGGATTTCTTTCACCTCCATTCCCATTTCCATGTCTAATTCCCCTCAGATAGCTCACCTCAGCTTTTGTCTGTCTCTTAACTACATAATTTCCTGCCCTCAAAACTGGCAGGAGGGCAACTTTGCCCCCCTCCCCCATTCCATTTGCTCTTGAGGCAGCAGTTTCCTTGTTCTACTGTATTTATGCTCGTATTTTGAAGTGCATGCAACGGGCAGGTACATATGAATCCCGTAAGAAATTTTGTGGGCTCTGCGGGTTGGACCTATAGATACATTTGGAGACACCAACTGTGTATCAAACACCGTCTTAGCAACGGAAGGCCTAACATCTGGTCAGCCTTGACCACCAAATGAAAAGCATCACATCTTGAAACTAGAAGGGCGCCTGCTGTCATGGAGGACATGATATGGTATAGCAGAGAGAGTAATGGACTAGGACTCAGAAGTTCAGGTTTAAAACCCCTGCTCAGTAATAAAAAGTCACACCAGGTGTAGAACTAGTTAAAAAAAAAAGGAGTAATGGTTCCCCCTGCACATGCATGCGAGTCGTGTCCAACTCTAGGGGCAGCACTCATCTCCATTTCTAAGCTAAAGAGCCAGTGTTATGCAAGTCCGTGGCCGTTTGGCCAGCAAGGCTGAATGCATTTCTGTGCATGGAACACTGTTTATCTTCCCTATTTTTAAGGTGGTACTTATTTTTCTACTTGCATTTACATGCTTTCGAACTACAGTGGTGCCTTGTATAAAGGAATTAATTTGTTCCAAATGAAATTATGTTAAGCAAATTTTCCTTTATACAAATTCCCATAGGAATGCATTGAAAATGGAGTGATCCCATTTTTATGTTGTTCGGATTCTCCCCATAGGCGATTATGTTAAGCAAATTTCCCCTATCTCTGGAATTTTTTATGTTGTACAAAGTTTATGTTATACAAGCTGTTTGTTATACAAGGGTCCACTGTACTAGGTTGGCAGGAGCTGGGGTTAACAGTGGGGGCTCACTCCGCTGCGTGGCACCTGAGATTTGAACTGCCAAGCTGCTGACTGCAGCCGAGAGTTTCAGCACTCCAGCATTGCTGAGCCACCATGCCTTAAATATTTCACCTACCCTGAAAGCTGTATTAAGATTGCTATAAGTTGATTCTGACTTGGTGGCACATAACAAAAACAAACATAGTATATGAGAATTGGTGGCGCTTCTGTATCTTTCTCGAGGGTTAGTACTTTTTTGGAATGATTTGAATGGCTGATAGCACTCCCCGATGCTTTTTGTTTGTGTTCTGTTCCTGTAGCCTGAAAAAACTATAATAGAACCACTGTTCCTTAGAGTAAATGTTAGCTGTTTTGGCAGATGGGGGGCAGAGGAAATAGAGTTTACTCAAAACTGTGTTCAAATGGATCGTTTTTAACTGGAGTTACATCACTTGCGTTGCCGTCATATTGGCTCATGTTTTTCCCCCACTTCTCTGTTAAAGGACTTCCAGCAGAGTGTGACCGTGGTGTTACTTCAGGATGAACACACCTTGATCTCAGCAGGGGCCGTTGATGGGTAAGGAGGCCACTCTTGCACTAGTTTCACAAACCCCGGTTGACTCTTCTGCTTGAGGGATGGAGTGTTAATGGGAACTTTGCTGGAGCGGCTCCAGTTCTCCCAAGGATATCCCTCCTTTGTGGAGCCTGTAATTCCTGGGAAAGAATTAAGGCATAGTTCAGGACAATGTCATGGAGTCGTGCTGGATCTGTCGCTTTGTAGGAGCACATACTTTTGCTTTAATGAAAGCGTTCAGGAAGCAGCACTGGAATAAGTCAAGCCTTCAAAAGTAAACTGATGTAGAAATATGTAAGGATGAAGACAAAAATTATATAAGAGGACTTACCAGGGTTATTTTTCTGCTTTGCAACAGGTATAGTCCCAACACATCTGGAAAAGTATCTGGGTGGGTCAGTGTGGGTGGTTCAGCAGATATTATTAAGCAAGTACAGAGCAAAGTAGGGGCAGAGTGCATAATGAGTTTCATTTTACTTTGTATGGAGCTACAAAGTCCAGCATCTTCCCCTCCCAGACACCCAGGTCTTGTAAAACTGAGGTTTGTCTAACCATGAGATGGTTCCACTGGCCAGTGATCTGGCATTCATTATACAGGTACTGATATGTGCATCTATTAGTTGGTTGCAAAGCGATAATTCATTTTGTGTTTTCATGCTGTAAGTTATGATTCTGGATGTGTTGAAGCTCATCAAATCATCAGTGTTGCTGCCCAGCCAGCAATTATTCTTGCTATTTGTTCTTAGTAACGTGATTACAGGCATGCTTTAACCACTGATTATATACAGGATTGTGTGTTTTTTTGGTGTCCATGTTGGAAATGAGACTGAAGTATGATACGGAATGTTCTGACTCAATTTCAGAGTAATCAAGATCTGGGACTTGCGCAAGAACTACACTGTGTATCATCAAGATCCTGTACCATCCAGGACTTTCAGTTACCCTGGGAACTGCACGCGCAAACTTGGTATGACATGATAACATAACTTAAGAAGATGTTTGGTCCAGCATCTAGTGGCTTTGTATTTCAAGATCATGGTTGCATTTCTAGTTGTGTGCCTATATAGATTTAGGTTTTAGATACAGACTTAGTTCCTTCTGAGGTCCCTTTCTTCTCTCTGAAGGGAGCCATATAAAGGGAACTCTTGCTTCTCACCAATGCTGAGGTCTGAATATGCCCCATGGTCACAAGATCTTTTGGGGAGACTGAAAAGAAAAACAGGACAGGAGTGTGGAATGGAGTACTTTGAGAGATTTTTTGGCACTGATGGGACGTGTCAAAACAGGAGCATTCTATGGGCAAACATTTTCTTTCATGTCCCGCTCATTCTTCCAAACATGTCCAAGAGCTGCTGAAGAGCCAGATGGTTTATGACAGTGATGGCGAACCTATGGCACGGGTGCCAAAGGTGGCACTCGGAGCCCTTTCTGTGGGCATCCAACATCGCCCCTTCATAGCCACCTGTATACAGGTTAAATTGCTGTATTGACACTTTGCAAAATAATTAGTGGGTTTTGAACTGCAGTTTGGGCACTCGGTCTCTAAAAGGTTCACCATCTCTGGTTTATGATACTGAAATAGAGAACTGTCTTTCCTCTAGGTTACTCCAGTCTTGTGCTAGACTCCACTGGTACCTGCCTATTTGCAAACTGTACTGATGACAATATATACATGTTCAATTTGCCAAGTGTGAAGACCGTTCCAGGTAAGGAAAGCATTGCTGGAAAATATTTGTCCATGGCATAAAGTACAAGCTGCACTTAGGAGGGTCTGATGCATGTGTTGTTTGTAATGTGTTTTTACCTGGCAGTGCCATCCTGCGCAGGTTTCCTAGAAGGGAAGCTTTGCTATATTTAATAAGGCTTAGTTAAGTGTGTAGAGGATTTCAGCTTGGAGGAGGAAATAAGCTATACTATATAAATAGCTATACTATATAAATTTTGGTTTTCAGGTTGCAGGTTTTTAGAGGGAATTGAGTAGTTAAACTTAATATAAGTTTAATTGTTTTTAAAGATAAATGTACATAGTGTTTGCTTTATCTGTTGTGAGCCAACTTGGATCCCCTATGGGGGAGAAATGCAACAAACCAACTGGCAAATGTACCTGGCTTCATTGGAACTAGAAATCCATCAGTTCTATCCCGCCTTCCTCTGCACAACCCAATTCACCCCAGTTATTTTCTTGTATTTATGAAGAAATGAAGCTCCCTATTTAGCCAAACTGAGACATTGACTTCATAATTAGATTAACACAGCGATTGTGGTTAAATAAAGAGTATTTTCAGTTGATGTTCTTTGCAAGATATGGGTGCATCATGGTACGTCGCCATCCGAAACCTTTTAAACCATTATGATTGTGATCATAATGCACAAATACTTACTGTAATTTACGTTCTGGCCAGCTGGATAACGCAATGCTTTAGGCATCTTGCTGGAAAGCCGGAGATTGGGGGCTCGATTTCTAAACCTGTGCAGCATCGGATAAGCTGCACCATCCCTGGTTGCTCTCAGAAGGAGGGAATAGTAAACTGCTTCTGAGTTTTCTCTACTGGGAAACCAGGAAAAGGGCTGCCATATGCCAGAATTGATTTGACAGATTATTTGAATGCTTGTTGTTTATCACATTGCTGTGTCATAAAATAAAAGAGATCCTAGCTCATCACAGATTGATTTTGCAACTGAATGAATGGTTCTCATAGGTGCAGTTTATATGATACGTTTATTTAACCAGAGCATCTAGCCGATGCGTGTCATTAGGCAATACAGTCACCCCCCCCGCCATTTCGCAGTTCAGGTACTGCGGTCCCACTATATCGTGGGATCGCAGTACCTGCGGGGGGGGGCAGCTGGGAGCAATGGCATCACTCCCCACCACCCTTCGCCCCCTCTGGGAGGCCTCAGAGCCACGCGGGGGGTGGCGGGGAGTGATCAAATTGCTCCCCGCTGCCCTCCCACCCCCTCCGGGAGGCCTCAGAGCCACGCGGGGGGCGATCAAATCGCTCCCCGCCGCCATCACCCGCCCCTCTGATCGCCCCCTGCCCCCACCCAACCCGCTTCTGCATATCACGGATTTTAATGTATCGCGGGTCGGGTGGGTCCCTAACCCTCACGATAGGCGGGGGGGGGTTACTGTACTAAAAAGATAGTCATCCGTGGGCCCAATTGGGGCAATATCAAAATATAATTTCATTGGTCATTCTAGCAGGGGAATCAGTAGTAATGTTAAAACACCGTATTTCAGAAATCTGTTACAACAAACACGCTTATGATAATATAAGATGCCTATCTGAGGTTGGACAGCTTCTGCTGATACAGTGATGTAAATACTTTTAGCTTTTGCAGATCTTGTTAATAGTTACCTTCAGATGAATGAGCTTACAGAAGGAAGATACTGTCGTGTAAATGTTTGACATATTGATACATTTCCCTGACACAAAAATAAACAGTTACGCTACCTGAAGGGCCATATCTCTCCATAGGAAACCTCTCAGCACGCAAGATCATCAGAGGTCCTCCTTACTAGTGGCCCAGTGCTAGCGCAGGCACAACTGATGGAGACAGGAGAACATGGCCTTTTTTCTGTAGCTGCTGCCAGTTTATGGATTGCTCTCCATTGAGAGGTTATGTTGGCCCCCCTCTCTTTTATCTTTCCTCCGACACCTGAAGACCCTCCTTTTCAGGCAGGTGTTGAACAATCATGATGGGGACCCGAATGCTTAATGTAAGACAGCTTTTGACATTTTACCTGTTTTTTATTCTTCAGTTTTATTTTAATCAGTTACCACAGGCATGTCCAAACTTCGACCCTCCTGATTTTTTGGACCACAACTCCCAGAATTCTAAGCTTAGATTGCCAATGGCAAAGGACTGTGGGAGTTGCAGTCCAGAACATCTGAGGCTGAAGTTTGGACATGCCTGAGTTACCATGAACCACTTTGTGTCCCTTTTTTTGGAAGAACAGCAGCCTATAAATGAGAGAAATTAAATCTTACATACATACATACATACATACATACATACATACATACATACATACATACATACATACATACATACATACATACATACATACATACATACATACATACATACATAAAATAGATAGTATAGTATACAGCATGTTGTAATCTAGTCTAGATGTTAAAGCTTTATAACTTTCTATCTAAGTGTATGTGTAATGTGCACTGTTGTCTACTGGGCTTTTAAAGCCATAGATGTTGGTGATTATCATAGTGATTTGTGATGGTGGATTCCATAGTGGTACTCTGTACGGTGTGAAGAGATGAGGATTTTTTTCTTTCTAAACCTTCTTGTTGTGTCCTTGGTGTTTCTCCAGATTCTCTGTAGAATACCTTTCTCAGGCCACCAGAGAGCAGCAAATACCAAGTGGCTTATTTAAATAACTTGAGGTGTTGGAGTTTCACGGTCTACTGTACTTTATCTGATTCTAGTCCGTAGAACAAAAGCTTGTAGAATAGCATTAATTCATCTTTCCCCCTTTTGAAGACATTGGGTGACAGTGACACTTCACAGGAACTTTGCTACATTCCAACCATTTGAGCTGTACCCTGTACTGTAATTCCATACATCTGGCCAAAAATTTGACAAGATCCAATGATCTTGTTGAGATTTGCTGGTGATTCCAAGAGCGTCTTTCTAATGTCATCAGTGCCTTGAGGAAGTGGAAAGTAGAGAGGACATGGGCTAGGAAAAATGAATGTGTAATCCACCACATCTGGAGGACGCCAGGTTGAAGAGAACTAGTTAGAAGAATGTGCCGGACCTTTCCAACTGGGGGATCATCTATTTCTGCCAAATGGGGATGATCTATAGCAGTGATGATGAAACTTAGAGACCAAGTGCCCAAACTGCGATTCAAAACCCAGTAATTTTTCACAAAGTGCCAATACAGCAATTTAACCTGAATACAGGTGGCTGTGAAGGAGCGATGTCAGGTGCCCACAGAAAGGGCTCCAGGTGCCACCTTTGGCACCCATGCCATAGGTTCGCTAACACTGATCTAAAGCTTTTAGGTTGTAGTGTTTAGCTGGTCAACCTCTCGAGTGATTGATTTCAGAGCCTTGAAAAGATATTCTAAGCCAGGCCTGCCCAACAGGTAGACCGGGGGCTACCAGTAGCCCATGAAGGGTTCAAAAGTAGCCTGCCAGTCATCAAAAAAATGTGAGGGGATAAGTTCTCCACCTCTACCTTTCCCAACCCAAGGACCACCACTGCCCCAGCAAAGCTCTGGGTCTGCCAGCCCACTGTCTCAGCCAAGCGGGGCAGTTCAAGGGCCATGGCACAGTCCCCTGCTCTCCCTACTGGCCAGATGATCGGTTGTTCGTGCAGAGCGGAGGAAGGAGAGTGGAGAGGACAGCGAGGGGCGGGGTCATGAGTGTGCCCACCTCCTTTGCATGGTGATGTCCCCCCCCCCCGGAGAATTCCTTCCTCCCATCCTTCCATCTTCCTCCTCTTCCTCCCACCCCCACAGCTGCCTCACAGAGACTGTGACCTGCCATTCTTCTTGCTCCCCTTCTGGGCCATTCCCTCCTCCTTGTGCCGCCGTGGCAATGTGATTGCCCTGCTGCTGGCTTGGCCCATCCTAGCTGCACAGAGAACATGGCAGAAGTGAGTGAGAGCTATGGGCGGCAGCAGCAGTGGCAACAAGGGGGCTGGAAAGGAGAAGGGGGGAAACAGGAGGAGAAGTAGAGTCAAGTCAGGCCCCGGGCAGGTTGGGAGGGAAAGTGCACCTTTTTTTAAAAAAAGTCTTCCATCAGCCTGGACAAGCGGAAGGGGCGATCTGCGCAAGCATGCACGCACCTCCCTTTCACCCGTCCACACCAGCTCGAGCGGGTGTAAGAGAAGCATGTGCATGGTCAGCCTTACCATAGGAATGCATTTAAATATGTTCCCTCCAGAAAGGATTAATTGATTTTCAGTGTGTTCCTATGGGAAACCGCTGCTCTTCTTACAATTTTTTTTACTTATGAGCATATGCTCGGAACAGATAAAATTCATAAGTACAGGTTTTAGTGTAGTAGCCCTCAGGTACTTTCGTCTGGAAAAAGTAGATCTCGGCCTGTTCAAAGTTGCACAGCCCTGTTCTAAGCTGTTTCTCAAATCTTTGCTGGATCTTGGCTTCTTTCCTTTTGCTGCCTTTGTTTATTCTTCTCAGTACTTTCCCCGCCCCCTCTACTTTTGCTCTTCCTATTGTCTTGGCTGAAATGTTTGGCCAAATAAATGGTGGTATATGCTGTAGCCTTGCTTACTAAGAGAACATCCTGTTTATTGTCAACTCCTGTTTTAAGTGGTAGATGACAGCCTTGGAAACAAGCCCAGATAAGCTATGAGCCCACCCACACCTATATTTATTAATTGTTAGTGGCAGGTGGTTGTTGTTTTAAACATTTTTTTTAGTGTGTGTGAACCTCCATTTCTGAACATTATGGGAGCGTGTTTTTAATTGCATTAAGAGTTAATTTGTACTCATTGGTGTTCAAGCCGAGAGCCCTGCCTCTGTTCCTGTACTCTAGCTAGGTGAAGGCCACCTTGAATTATCTAGTCATTTGTACAAATTACCAAGTCCGACGAGTTTACTGGGGTTTGCTGACTATTCCAAGGGCATTTCTAGTGAAATCCTCAAAGCACTGTGAATTCAAAACCCACATTCCCAGTTATGTGAATTTTCGAACTTGAACTTTTGTACCTTACCCAAATGGAGTAAATACCAAATCCATCCTCAGTCTAAGCTGATGTTTGGAAAAGGGGTAAATAGGATATCTTTTTATATACCGCCATTTATTTGGTCATATTTCCCCCGCCTTATGATAATTTTCTACTAGTTTTTTTCCATTTGTTCTTATTTTGAATTGTCAGATCATTTTGATTTATTGTATTGGTGCATATTTGCTTATTTGTTCTTTTTATTATGATGATTTGATTATTTAGTCTGATTAGTTTTTATTTGCTCTTTTAAGTTGTTTAATCTGTTTGTATTTTGTATATGTTTGTAAACCACCCAGAGTAGCTTTTTCGCTAGATGGTTGCAGTATATAGATGAAATGAATGAATGAATGAATATTTGGAACCTGGGGAAAATGGATGAGACTTAGAGATGGGTGCTTTGTATGCCACAAGAATTGCTGCAGCCCCGATGTTTCTAAGCCCCCTCCTCCCAGCCACTCGGTCCACTTACCAGCCTCTGCATGCTGCCAGGGTCCTCCTTCATCGGCAGTGTGCCAATCAACTCTGCCCAGCCCTTCCCAGCCTCCTCCGGCAGCCAATCACTTCAGCGAGGAGGCAGGAGGGAGAGCCTCCCTGTGGAGTCCATGTGGTCAGCAGCCTGGGGAGGCAGAGAAGGGCTGGGCAGCCTGCATGGTTTACTGGCATGCTGCTGCTGAAGAAGGACCCTGGCAGCTCACAAAGCCCAGTAAGTGGGCTGAAGGAAGGGGGCTTAGCAACACTCGGGCAGCAGCACTTCATGCTTTGTATGAAGCCTGAAGTGATCATCTCTAATAGCACTCCTCCCTTGAGACATAATGAAATACCTGCTGTGTAATTCACATACCTGGAGATGTCAAGAATCATTCCTTCTTTACCATAAGAAAACCAGTTACTGCCTACAGCTTACAGTTCTACCATGAGTGTACAAGAGGAAATTAAATAAAATGAGGTTGAGTTTTTCTTAGTCACTTATCTCTAGCTGCTGTCTGTCCAGAGAACCTAGATGGGACATATGTTGTCTTGTACTTCTTTGATTAATACAGTGGTTCCCAACCTGAGGGTCAAGACCTCTTTGGGGGGGGGTGTCGAACAACCATTTCACAGGGGGTGCCATGAGACGGTGAAGAAAAAGGCACAAACGGCCTGGGTCTGGAGGATGAGGGGGAGGAAGGGGGAGAAAGAGTGAGTTACAGCTTGATAGGTGGGAGGGGATGTCAGTCAATGGCACTGGAGGCTGTGATTGGCTGAGGGTGCTTGTAGAGGGAAGTTCTCCATGACACCTGCGGCAGTGGCCTGCCAAAGGGGGCTTGTGGCCTCTTTCAAGCAGGGCAAAGGGGTCACCACAACTTGGGGAAGTGTATTAAAGGATCATGGCACTAGGAAGGTTGAGAACAACTGGATTAATAGAAGCTAGGGATATCCAAATGAACAAAACCCAATGTAATCCAGGTTCTGCCCTTTTCTGTTCTAAAGCTCAATCAGATTCCGGTACTTATCAGAAAACTAGGATTTTTTTCTTGCACTTTTGCATGATTACCTAGATGTTTTTCGAATGTTGATGCCCCCCACCCAAAAAAAAAAAACCTGCCACTAACCAGCATGATGGTGTACATTTTTAAAATGTACATTTTTCGGGAGAGTGCCGATCAGCGTGCAAGTTTGTCAGTACAGTGGTACCTTATATAAAGGAATTAATTTGTTCCAAATGAATTATGTTAAGCAAATTTTTCTTTATACAAATCCCCATAGGAATGCATTGAAAACGGAGTAATCCCATTTTTATGTTGTATGGATTTTCCCCATAGGCGATTCTGTTCAGCAAATTTCCCCTATCTCCGGAGTATTTTATGTTGTACAAATTTTATGTTATACAAACTGTTTGTTATACGAGGGTCTACTGTTACAGTTCTTAGCTGCGAATTGTGTTCAAATGTTGGAGGTGTACATTGTGGTCAAAATATGACCCAGGACGAATTTCTCCCCTATTCCTAATAGGCACTTTCTGTAACATTTCGTGATAAGGCCGAGAATGTGCCCTTTCCACCTCCGCTGTCAACCCAGACGGCTGAGCCTCTGCACGTAGCTCTCCCCATTAGAGGCGGGCACTTCCTGTTCTTGGCATACCAACAGTCTCAACTATTTGGAGCGATAGTTCTAAGGCGTAATAGATCAGACAAGGTATTACAGAGTCCTTAAAAATAGCGGAGTGACCCCTCTCACTGAACTGGTGTACATCCTCCTTGTGAAATAAAATACCAGTTGGAGGAAGCAAGATGAGCTGCAGCTTCCACAAAATGCTAGATGTAAGTGATTGAAGGAGACTGCCATAAGGACAGCGTTGGGAGGCACAAAATCAAACTTGAAACTGTGTAATGGGGCATATCAGGTAGGTGACCAAAGAGAAGGGGAAAGCGGTATAACTTAAAAAAAACATTTTTCTAAGCTGTTCTGGGCAGCCTGTGGAAAGGCAGGTTCTGTGCATCCCTTAAATAAAACAAAAACAAAAAAAACCACCTTTATTGTCTGATATTCTGCAGATGAAACATTTTTCAAATCTTAGAATCAGAGTTTACCATACAAGTATGTTGAGTCAATGGAAAGTGATAGCTTTATATCCATACAGTGTTACCTCTTAAAACGAATTTAATTCATTCTACGGATCAATTTGTCCTACGAAAAATTTGTCCTGTGAAACAAGATTTAATGGAGTTTCCCATAGGAATGCATTGAATTCGTCTTGCGAAGCATCCCATAGAAAAATTCCTGGATATTTCATTTGTCTAATGAATTTTTTTCTTAAGGGGCATTCCTCTTACGAGGTATTACTGTATGCCCAAAAATACATTTTGGGCCAAGGAGAATCCGATTCATATAACTTCTAGAGATGAAATGTGAACTTCGGAGGAGAAACAAGTTCTTTTAAAGTTGTTGGACCTTGTTTGGGTCAGACATTCAGAAGTGCGCATTTATTGCATGAAAAGTGTCCTACAAGTGAACATGCCATGGGCAGGTTTTGTGACTGGCAAAGTTTGCTCCTGGCCGCTACGCAGGGTTGATAAAAATCAAACTTTTTTTTGTTTCAAAATCAATTGGTTTAAATAATAAAAATGTTTTGGATTAAATTGTCAACAAATCTGATTTTTTAACCATTTAAATCATGATTACAGTGGGACTCTCATATCTGTGGGGAACAGTTCTGGGCCACCCTGCGGATACCGAAATCCGTGGATAAGAACAAATTCTCTTATTGGGGTGCTGGGGGCAAAAGCTTCCCTTCCCCGAGACTCCCCAAATGCTAGGCAGTGCAAGGGGCCACCGACCTGTCCAGTAGGAGAGGGTTAGTGCTGGGGGAGGGAGATGTGCGATGCGGCTTTCACGCCCTTCACCTTGCCACTCCTGGTCTGCTGTGCTGACCGCTAGGCAGGGCAGTGAACCGGGTGGCGGGATGGGGTGGGGTGCTGGGGGCAAAAGCACTGCCCAGTCTGCTGCCCAGGCAGTGCAGCACAGCTTTCAACCCTGACATTCCTCCACCCCCACCGCCCGCTAATCGCCAACCGCAGGTAACTGAATCTGCGGATGCCAAATCAGCAAATACGGTGGTGGCACTGTAATTTAAATCAAATCCACCCTGGCCCTGTTGCCTAATGCAACTTGTGAGTCACAGCAGACCAACGGAATCAATGAGATTTATAGGTTAGCGTTGATTCTCCGTTTAGCAGCTGATTCAAGGTGGCTAGGCTATGAGTTTGCTTTAGACCCGTGGGTGCTTTCTTGGTTTCTACAAGGTAAATTTTAAAAGCTTTTCACTGAACTTCTCTGTGCCTGAAAAGAACTCCCTGACCTGAAACAAGTTTTTCAACTATTTCAAATGTTTCTTAATTATATGCTGCTACTTCTAGAACTGGTTAGTTTCTGTTACTGTAGCTGTAATTCTTTGAGACCTCTGGTGGAGCTGTCATGGAACCAATTCCCACCTGCAAAGCAAGGATCCACTTGTTTATCATACCCTTACAACTTGGAACTTTGTTGCTGTGCTTGTTCTTACTATAGTATTGGAATTGTAGATTTGGAAGGAACCTCAAGATTCATCTAGTCTGACCCTCTGCTAATGCAGGAAATCTAAAGCCAAAGCATCCCTGACAGATCACCATCTTACCTGGGGTTCAAAACATATACAGTGGACCCTTGTATAACAAACGGTTTGTATAACATAAAATTTGTACAACATAAAAATTCTGGAGATAGGGGAAATTTGTTTAATATAATAGTCTATGGGTCGAATCTGTACAACATAAAAAGGGGATCACTCTGTTTTCAATTCGTTCCTAAGGGAAATTCGTATAAAGGAAAATTTGTTTAACATAATTTCATTTGGAACGAATTAATTCCTTTATACAAGGTACCACTGTATATCTAACAATGTCCACCAGTGAATTTGGTGAAGCAGCAGAAAGCAGTCCTGCTCTGTCTTCCACAAAACTGTTCAACAATCCGAAGGCAACTATCATATCATCCCTTGGGTTCTCTCTTTTCCAAGCTAAGCATAGTGTGGAAAATTTCCAGTATTCCTCAGAGAACTTGGTTTCTAGACCCTTCACTGTGTTGGACACCCTCGTCTAGACACATTGCAGCTTGTCAGTATTTCTATTGCATGATATGTTTTGGAAAAGTTGCTTGTTTTGTTGCTTAATGTGTTTTTTAAAAGCTTGGAAAATTCTTGTCAAAATGCCTCGTAAGTTCATTAATAATGACTTTGAAAAATGCGCAGGACAAGTTATTTGCTATGTTGTTAACTTTAAGTTCCTCTTTATAGCTTTGCATTTCATTATACCTATTGCAGAACAAAGCCGTAAGTTGCAGGTTAACTATGTTACTAGTAACTTGGTGATTCCAAACCCTCCTTTCCCCTGGAGTTGAATCCCGGCTGGCTACTATTCAGGTTTTGGCTCGATGGAACTGAAGCTGGGAGTCCAACCTGTTACACTCTTCACTTCAAACCTTGCAGACCAACAGAGTGATGGCAGCTAGGCTTCAGCGGATCAATGGGAAGATGTGACAGCAAGCGGTGGGGTGGGGCATTCCCCCTGCTTTTCCCCATCCCCTAGTGAAAATTGCAAGAGGGGGAATGGCTAGAACAGTCCAGGGGAAATCTGTTTTTCTTGTGTTCATCATTTCCTCCAATAATCTAGTCCACTCTTGCTGCTTTGTCCTCTTCCGATTCAGTCCCTGCACCAAAAATGCTTGATTTATTTAGTAAAGTGTGCCTAGGTAAACACTTGGGTTTATGGGGGTGCATGAAAGGCAGTCTTGTGTGACTGGCTTGTTCTCAAACTCTGGTCTCAATAGTATTTTTTTGTTGTGTTTCCTCCTGTCCCTAAACCTCAGTGACAGTTTTCAACGGACATCAGAACTCCAGTTTCTACGTTAAGTCCAGCGTCAGCCCGGACGACCAGTTCTTGATCAGTGGCTCAAGTGACCAGGATGCCTATATCTGGAAGGTAAGCACCTGGCGACACCCCTGTGGCAATTCCACCCACAAGGTTTCTCCGCCTTTGCTGTAGGTCAAGCATGTCCAAACTTCAGCCCTCCAGATGTTTTGGACCACAACTCCCACAGACAGTCCTTTGTCATTGGCAATACAAGCTTGGAATTCTGGGAGTTGTGGTCCAAAACATTAGGAGGGCCGAAGTTTGGACATGCCTGCTGTAGGGAGACGAAAAGCAGAGGCCAGGGTGGGGAGGAGGCTGCCACGGGGCATCTGTGGGGCATGCCCTTAGCATGCTGTGTCCTGAACACATAAGGGTCAAGCGTCAGAGCAAAACTTGATAGAAAGCAGAGATAACTTCCGGCTTCTACCTTCTCTCTTTGCTTCTGTTTATTTCGAGTTGCTGAACTTAATCTGGTTTTAATGGAGCTTCAGAAATCCCCTTTCAATCATGTTTATTCGGCTAGCTATGACAAGATGAGAGTTAGTGCTTCATAGTTAACAGCAATCCACATGAACCAGAAGAGACAGCGGATTTGATTGTTACATGTTTCTCCATCTTTCTGAACCTCTGCCCAGCCCTTTCCCCAGTTTATAAGCTCTTGCATCAGGGCTGTCTCTCCTCGCCACCCTCCCCTGCCTCGGGCTGCTTAATTTCTAAGAGTTAAGAGCTCCTGCATAGTTACGACA
Organism: Phrynocephalus guinanensis; assembly: GCA_037367245.1. Classification (NCBI taxonomy): domain Eukaryota; kingdom Metazoa; phylum Chordata; class Lepidosauria; order Squamata; family Agamidae; genus Phrynocephalus; species Phrynocephalus guinanensis. Next base: position 53,492,969 of record CM074733.1, read on the forward strand.
AGGGTTCACCCAGAGCCTTAAGCAAAAATCCCAATTAAAATAATAGCTGGCAGCGGAGAAGCTTGCTTGGCACATTGGGCCGATGTGTCCATATATGCAAATATTTTTTGTTATTTTTCTGCCAAAAGGCATTTATTTAAATACTCGGGACCAACCCTATCCAGTGCAAAACAATCAGAATGAAATGCCTTCCGCTAAAACAAAACTAAAGTAACCAGCTAGGAGGAAAGCTTATCTGAATAAGAAGTGGTGGGAATATACTGTATATCCATCTCAAGCATCCCTCTCTTTTCCCTCGACTGGCTTCTGTTAACTTGGCCGATGAACAGCAGAATGATGTGACTGCTTGTGTCCATTTTGGTAGAAAATGAGCAGCCAGTCTCCCCTAATTAAAGATCTCTAGCAGATTAGAGCTACCTTCAAACTTGTGTGCAAGATTCCATACTCTTGCCTGGGTTCATTAATCTCATCAAGAAGTGGGTTGGCAGCTGGACACGAAAGGCTGAGATTATACCAAGCTGATAACAAATGCTTCCTTTCACACATTTTTATAGCAGAACAGTTAAAACCACAGACTTCAAAAGGATGGAAGATTACATATACAAATCCCCTGTTCATGAGTTCTGACTTGCAGTTTCTCACTGCCTCGTGTGACCGGCTTAGAGATGCAATGCTATTTTAAAAGGACATATATAGCAGAAAGTGACTGGAAATCAGAGACCAACCCCCAAATTGATAAGAATTCTCATTGCAAAATCTAACTACAAGCAACTGATTTCTCCCCTTTCTACCGGTAGTACGCCAAGGTTTGGAATGTTGTATGTAAGGAACAGTGGTTCCCAAACGTTTTCAAGCACCCCAAGTAACCTGCAACATCACATCCCCTACCATGTTTGCACAGAAAGGCATTTTTCATGGGGTAAAATTAACCCTTCTCAGAAAGCAGAAGCTTCACCACCCAGTGAGCATTTCTCTCATGCATCCACATCTCTCTCTGTGTGTATATATATACACACACACACACACAAAAACAACCTTTAGTATCCAGCTCCAAAAGCCACCAAAAGAAATTCTTTAACAAGGGCTACAACACATAGAAGGGGGTGTGGTGGCTCAGCGGACTAAGGCTCCGAAAACTGTCGGCTGCAGAGTCAGCAGTTCGAATCTCGGGTGCCACGCGGCGGAGCAAGCTCCCGCTGATAATCCCAGCTCCTGCCAACCTAGCAGTTCGAATGCATGTAAATGCAAGTAGATAAATAGGTACCACTGTAAAAAGTGGGAAAGGAAAACAGTGTTTCCTTGCAGCCATGTCGGCCACGTGGCCATGGACTTGCACAACACTGGCTCTTCCAGCTTGAATACGGAGATGTGCACCGCCCCTAGAGTCGGACACAACTAGCACACGTGTGTGTGTGGGGGGGAACCTTCAACACATATAAGGCAACCCATGACACCCACACATTCAGAAAAGACTTTGGGACCACCTCAGGTTAGGAATCACTGGTATAAAGCGCTAAAATAAGTGAGGTGGAAAAAACAACAACTCTGAAAACATGTGTTGTGCATTGAAAGCGAGGCTTGAACAGCTGTATATTAGAAGCCACTGGGGGGGGGGGGTTGGCGGAAATCTACCATCTCTCCCGTCAAGTCTGAAAGCAAGGTCAATGTAAAATTACATTGCCTCACCAATGCATCTCTTCCTTAGCTAGGTACTGCATAAGTTAAACATGTAAACAACTATTGGGGTGGCAAGAAGTCTTAGACCTTGACACTTCTGTGACACTGCACTATACTGTATATGCTTATTAGGTGTGGCATGTTTGCAATTTTCCTAGATTAAAACTAGACCAGAAGAAACATAGAAATCGGCCTCACAGCTTTTCAGGCCATTGGTCTACATGGGCCAGTACTTCCCCTGGAAACTGGTGTTAGCTCTCCAGGGCTTGTGTTCCAGCTTTCCCGGGTGATGTCTGTGGTTGAACAAGAGACTTTCTGCATACAGAACCCATGCTCTGCCACTGATCAGTGGCTGTTTACTAAAGTGAAATCTTAAAAGCATTGGGGTAGAGTCAAAAGATTTTTTTTTCCTAACTAAATTTTCAGACTTCATCCAGCAGGTTCAGTCACAAGTCACGACCACAGCAAAATTATTCTGCATAGTGGTTTATTCAAGTATGTGATTGCTACAGAGCGTTAATTCTGGTGTGAATCAGCCTCCACTGTTACTTTCCCGGCATTCTGCCTGCCTTGGTTTGACTTCTGAAAATAAATTCCTGTTAGCACTTGTCAGTATTTATTCGGTAGATTTTCCCATGGCCTGCCCTGCAGTCCTGCATGAATTTTGATAGGTGGGAAATATATTTTTAAAATTATATATAGCATACCTAAGTAATCACTCAATTACATTTTCACTTCTATCTTTGAATTCTGTGATAAAAGTTTCCGCATGAAGTCGTGCCTCTCCCCATAGTCTTCTCTGAGAATACTGTAGAATAGACCATTATTCTCTTTGCTGGCTCTTCTATCTGCTTTATAAGGAAAGGGGACATATATTAGCAAGCTTATAGGGCTCCATTAGTACCTGGTATCTCTAAGAAGAGGTGAAGAAAAAGCAAAAAGTGTTCTGCTTATATACCGTCCCATACCACTTCAAGTAGTCTCTGAGGGTTGACAGTTTTAATTACAATAATGCACGCTACACATTGCCCCCCCCCAGCAAGCTGGCTACTCATTTTACCAACCTTGGAAGGATGGAAGGCTGAGTCAACCATGAGACAGCTACCTGGGATTCAACCCCAGGTCGTGAGCACAGTTTTACCTGCAGTACAGGCATTTTAACCACTGTGCCATGGGCTCGTTGAACCTTTAGTCCTTTAGGTTTTTTTGGACTGCAGTCATTATCATCCATGCCACCGAACAGACTAGCTGGGAACTGTGTTCCAAAACATCTAGTGTACAGGCCCAAATGTTCCCCACATCTGGTCAAGGAGGCACAACGGAAAACATAGACCAGCTGCCACGGCTGAGTGTTCAGCTATTTGTGCTGTGATTAAAGACTGTGGCCTTCTGTGATCCAGACTCGGTGTCATACCTGCTGTTCTGCTGTGTGCACATGCCTAGGCACCTCGTGGCATACGTGGAAAGAATTTGACTGGATCAAACCCAAGGTCTGCTTCAGCTGTCGCCCTCCAGCTGTTTACTATTGTGCCCGTCATCCTATGCGAATAGGCCAGGATCATGGGATCTGGGTTCTCCAGGCCAGGCTGCTGGCTTTGAGCTTTCCTAAAGATGGGTCATTAGGAGGGTAAAGTTGGAAAAGAACCCCTGGAGGGATAGGTCATTAAGAGGTAACAGGTGTGTTCTTAAGCAGGACCGAGATATAGTGTGTGAGACCAAACTCTTATTTCTTTTAACATTTCCTCTTCAGGAGATGAACAGGCTGCGTTGTGATGACAAGTCTGTTTTTAATGCGAGGGCTGGCTTTTCTTGGAAGTGTCTAAATGTATGCAGGCTGTTACTTGAAGGTGTGGGTTTTTAGAATGGGTAGGATGAAGAAGAGCTGGCAATGTTTTATTTTTATTAAGCTAGAGCTGGGCTTTTCCGCTCTCGCTCTGCCCAGTCATCGCTACGGCTCTGAGATTACCATTTTCACAGGACAGACGTCTACGAGTGTCCTTTGCCCAGAGTGCCAGAGACTGTAACCAGACACATGGGGCATTTTTATTCCTTCTGAGTCTAAAACCAACAAGAAATAACATCCTTTTGCCTGTTCTCATTAATAGGGGATTAAGAGATCTTGCCACACGGAGTAGAAGGAAAATCTGCTAAATGTAAACAAAGGTATTTTCTCTACCAAGAGCTTAGCTGTCTCCCTTAAAAGGGCTCTAGTTTCCATGGCATTGCCTGTTTTGGCACAGATTCTGGATTTTGAATTGGCTGGCATTTTTTAAAAAAAATTAAGTCTTCAAGAAGCTGGTCTAAACCCTACGGCAGGGAGAGAACCATCTTGAGAAGTCGCAACCTGACACAAACCAGCCTACAGGATTTTGCTTGTACTGTAGTTTTCAAGCCGCCTGAACAAATAACTACTTCCTGTGAAAAGGAAGTGGAACAGGAAAAGTAGAGCATATTTTTAAAAAAATTTCTATGTCTTTCATATATCCTTGTAAGCTTCATTTGCACACATGGTGAAGAATCTATTAAGTTCACTTAGTCATCAGTGCAAATCCCCATCAAAGATTACATTACTAACAGTGACTCATAGCTTCAGGAAGTGAAGCTTTACTGAAAAATAGAGACGGGCATCTAAGATTCTGCTGCTGCTGCTTGAGGTTATCTTAGGTTGCTCCCTATTCATTAGGCGTGTAATGATTTCAAGTAGGCGGAGGGGCCCTTTGCGGCTTTACTCGCTCACCTGTGCCCTTTCCCAATGCTAATTTTGAATATTCTGGCCCAGCCAATGAAAATAATCAGCAGGAGGCTGAGTCTGGGCCAGTTTGGTTAGCTCGCAAGCAGTAAAGATTTTATGCTGTGCCTTGCCTTCTTGTTCCACCTCCAGAGAGAAGATCTAGGATAGGCAATGTATGAACTTCCAGATGATGGGTTGCAGCTCCTGGCAGGGGGTTGGACTAGATGGCCCTTGAGGTCTCTTCCCCAACTCTCTGATTCTGTGATTCCTATCATTCCTTCTCAATAGCTCTGTTGGCTAGGATGGACATGAGTTGCAGCCCAGTATCTTTTGGAAGGGTATAAGCTGCCACCTTGGATCTCACCCAGTGGGGCACAAGTGCAGTCTAGATGGGTACATAATAGTTAATAATAATTCACTCTTCCACATGCCCCGTGTCCTCCTGCAAAGGTGAAGGGCAGTTTTCCTGTGTACGTGTTCTGCAGTTATCATAGCAGTAAACTTTTTACTCAGCAGCATTATCGTGGTTTTCAATTCCTAATACAATGCTTTTTGGTTTTGCTTACCCCAACAATGCTACTATCATGTTCATCCATTTGAAATCCCAATGTTGATGACAGGACATTTTGGAGGTCACGGATTCATAAGATTTCCATTAAGTCAAATGGCATTTGACAGTATGTCACCACGGCAAGTTAGAAACAGTGCCAGTGCACTTATAAATGCCACTTTCAGTAAAAAGAGGACTTCTTACTTCTGCTGTGACGACACCCAGGTTCTTGGGCAGAGGAATTAGTGGGACAGAAGGTAATAGGATGTTGAGGTCTGCTCGTTTAGAAGAAGGGTATTGAATGTCGGCTCTTTTCTGTTCTGGTTAGCTGAATAACAGGCCCAGCATTTGTGAATGGTGTCTTAGCTGAGCCAACCCAGTGTTGGCTGTTTCTGCATCTCTGAGGCTCTGCCACATAAAATAAGTCTGCCTTTCTGTTATGAGTAGAGTCCCAGCAAGCAAATCTAGCTCCAGGGCTTGCCGGGGCTTCTGAACGCCACACACTCAAAATAGAATGGGCTGTCAAAGGATGTTGGTGTGATTTTAAGCATTGCAGTCCTACCCATTTACCTGGGAGCAAGTCTCACTGAGTTCAGCAGCCTGGAGTAGACATGTACAGGATGGGGCCTGAAATCTTCCCAGGGAGCTTGTACATAGAGACCATTAGCTGTGCATGAACAGCACATAACGAGATATCCAGTGGAGAACTCCACTTGCAAATAGCCTATACCAGTGGTGGCAAAGCTTCGGCACTCCAGATGTTTTGGACCACAACTCCCACAACCCTTTGTCATTGGCAACACAGGTTCGGAATTCTGGGAGTTGCAGTCCAAAACATCTGGCGTGCTGAAGGTTCGCCACCCCTGGCCTACACAGTGGTACCTCTTAAGACAAATGCCTCGTAAGACAAAAAACTCATAGGAAGAAGAAAAATTCTGGGACTAGGCATGACAAAAAATTCCCTCTGGGATGCTTCGCGAGACAAAAAAAACGTTCCGCATGCACCCAGGGAAAACAACCCAGTTATTTTTGTCTTTATTCTAGCCTCCAGAATGGATTAGTCCATTCCCAATGCATTCCTATTGGAAACCATGTTTCATAAGACAAAATTTTCATAAAACGAAGTGACCCATAGCCTCTGGAACAGATTAATCCATTTTCCATGCATTCCTGTGGGAAACCGTGTTTTGTAATGCAAACTTTTCTTAAAACAAATCGACCTGTATAATGAATTAAATTTGTTTTCAGAGGTACCACTGTATAATCTATTAAATACGCTGGCAGGCCAGCTGAAGACTTGGAAGCCCATCAACATGGCTAGCGGGTTTGGTGGGGAGGAGGAACGTGGTACTAAATCGCAGTGCTCTGCATAGCCTGGGGGGGGGGTCGTCTGAAGTCTGTTGCAGAGTTGACACCAAGCCACTGCAACCCTAGATCAACGCTCTGGTTGGAAGGCTACCTGGAACTGGGATGTAAGCTCTCTGTAGTGAGAGCAGGGACTGCAACTGCGATTGGAAAATCAGTCACTCTCTCGCTCTCGTTCTCGCTCTCTCGTCCTGGTGCCCACATTACTTTTATTTCTCTTTGATGATCACATTACAACCCCCCAAAAATTTCTGGGATCTTTGTAGATGAGAGGAATGTGCAAGCAGTAGGCCAATCTGTTTATTTTGCACATTACTGATTGCAAATAGAGGCTCTGGGGTTTATATCTTATAAGAAACATTCTGCATCTGTTTAGACGTTTGTGTCACATTATTCTTTCATCTGAATTCATCCGTATCTCTTTTTTGAAAGAATTTTGTACATATCGAGGAGGCCAGACAGCCAAACAAAAGTGCTGGTGAAATCTTAAGAAGTGAAGCTCTTTTAAAGGGGTAGTCCAGGATCAGGAAGAATTGGGCTAATTATACCCATATTTATTTATACAGTAAAGGATGTATGTTTGTGGTCTGATTTCTTTTGGATTTGAAGACTGAGTGTGGTACAATATGCAGAAGTCAGGGTGTTGAGAACTCCAGCTCCTATTGCATTTTTATTTTAGTACAGCAACCCACGTAGCTGCCAAGTCATGTTTAAAAGTATATAGTCCAAGATTACTGCAATTTCCAAAGTGGTGGTCACAGCTGAATAACATTTCTAGTGGTTTGAGGTGGTGTATTATGTCCTTAATGGTTTTTCGCTCTTCCCTGATAGTGGGGAAATTAGGATAAATAGTGGGGAAATTAGGATAAATCATGCAAAACGTGAAGGCATACAAATACGTTCAAATTACTTTGGAAGGAAGATACAGAATTCAGATTGAGTTGTACTGGAATCTCTACAACATTTTTACATACCCTGCTATGCTATTATTATGTATTGAGTTTAAATCTGGAAAGGGAAGAAAATGGATGGAGGGAAAACTATTCATTTGTAATGTGTTGGAGGAGACCTTTACCCGATTGCCAGAAAGACAAAACAACTGGGTAGTAGATCCCGCCAAGTCTGAATGCAAAAAAATGACTCAACTGAGACGTAACGTATTCTAAGCACATCATAAGAATATAGGACGTACTGGGTAAAACAGCACTGGTGGGGGAAGAGGTTAAAGAAGAAGGCTAAATATGGAGTGGGTTAAATAAAGCCTTTTGTTTGCAAGATCTGAATAAAACTGGTAACGCCAAAGGGATTTTGCAGGTCACTAATCAATCCAGCTCCCATAAATTGGAAATGACTTGATGACATATTAACAACACAAAGTCTGCATCTAGAGCTTACTGACTACCTGTGAAATAACACCTGTTCTCTTATTTTCTCTTAACTTCCACAGCATATTGTTAGATGTTTTGGTCTGTGATTCCCATGATCTTCAATCACTGGCAGTACTGAATAGTGGTGATGAGAGCCAGATTATTGAGATGCTTGCAATGGCTAGAACTCTTGATCAACCCTCCTTCTTTTTTAGGTGTCTCAGCCCCAGCTTCCTCCCATTATACTTCAAGGCCATTTGCAAGAAGTCACCTCGGTTGCCTGGTGCCCATCTGATTTCACCAAGGTTTGCTTCTGAATTCCTCTTATATATATATATTTTTTTCTCCTTTGGAAGCTTCTAGAGCAGTGGTAGTGAACCTTTTAAAGAAACTGAGTGCCCAAACTGTAATTTTTCACAAAGTGCCAATGCAGCAATTTAACCTGCATACAGTTGGCAGTGAAGGGGCGATGTCAGGTGCCCACAGAAAGGGCTCTGAGTGCCACCTTTGGCACCCATGCCATAGATTCGCCAACACTGTTCTAGAGCATTGCACTGAAAGCCAAAATGTCCCTTCTTCCAAAGCATGGTAAGCTGCTCACTAGCTTCAAGGTCAGTCTTCTACAAGGATATGGGCTGCAATGGTCTTGGTCCAGATCCTGCCTTAGCCATTATCTTGCTAGTTGGTCATAGCTGGGGATCATGAATGGATGCAAGTCTCATTGAGCTCAACAGCTCTGAGTAGGCAGGCATGGAACTGGGCTGTAGTTCCTCACAAAGAACTAGGAGGTAGAGATGGTGGCTTTGCATAAACAACATGTAACAAGAAATTCCGTGGAGAATCGGATTTCCAAACACAAAAAAGAACCTTTTAGTAGACACAACACTGAGAAAATCCATGGGAACTGGAAACTGGCTGGTCTTTTATACATCCTGAGTGTTCAACAGCCTGTTCCTCATTGTACCTTTTACTCATCCCTAGGGCGATGAATGTTCTCTTTTAAGGGGTAGAGTAAATGCCAAGTAAGAAGAGGGTTTGTTCCATTATGGATCACCATTTGTAAATATTTCTATGTCCTGAGGCTCATATAGTAATATAGCATGTAAAGTAGTCTCATATGGACTTTGGTGTTTTCTTAAAATATGCTGGTTACTTAATCTGATTTTATGCTGCTTTTAATTGTTTTGTTTTGTTTTTAGGGACCAAGATTTTTATTTTAATCATTGCTAAAACAAGAAATATGGCAATGATGTTGCATAATAATGTTGAATTAAAGGTCTGTTAGTGTTCCATTTTGGTCTTAAAACAATAAACCATAAAACAGTGAAAACATAAATTATAAAAACACAATCAATAAAACTAGGCAGAAACATAAAACTTATCTCAGCAAAATATAGCTACCAGACGTTACAGGCCAGAGTCAAATTTTTATAATTGGATTTCCCCCCTCTTGCTGTGCCTTGTTAATTTTTAATCCTGGAAACTATTCTGGAAACTTAGGTTGATAATGTATCTTTTTTTGGTTCATAATTTTATCAAGCTCTCCTCTCAAACTGTGCAGTATTTCTTCCTTCAGAAGTCTGTTAGTAACAAGTGAATGTAAAGATTGCAGTACAGGAGGGGGAGCCTACGGCATGCTCAACTTTTCAGCTCTTCATTCCTTCACTCCCCCGATAATCATTAGATTCTATTTTGCTGTAAAGATTTTAGTGTAAGTTTTTTATTACTGTTTTAATTATTTATTGTTATTCTGTCTTTTAACTGTTTTAATTCTATTGATCGTAAGCCGCTCAAAGACCTTTGGGTAGTGGGCGGCATATAAGTTGTAAAAATAAATAAATAAATAAATATTCAAGGGGGGGTGCAGAACGTCTCTGTTGACTCGTGCCTTCTAATTCCCAGATTTCCACATGTTCAGATGACAACACTGTCAAGATTTGGCGTTTAAGACGGCATGTCAACCAAGAGAACAGGCCAGACAAAAGTAACATAGTGGGTTGGGCTTGCCAGAAGAAAGTGGCAGAACAAAATGAAATAGGTAAGATCTCAGAAGCTCCCAGTGTTTTTGTCGGGCTTTTTGGTTACTTTTTTTTTCCAGTTGGAGTTTGGGAACTTTCAAAATAAGCACTAAACAAAGTTTGTGCTCTGTCCTAAACTAGTTTTAGGGAGAGTTATATGAAGCTGACAGTTCACCTATGCATGATGACGATATTCATATATACAGTGTGGTTGGTTGAATGTCAAAAAGCAATGCAAAAACATGGCCAACATTCCGTTGACTCTGTGCCACATTGAAACAGCCTGGTAGAGCCCCGTCTTCACGCCCATTTTTATGAAATCAAAGCACTTCAATGGCTTTGGAGGGAGAGGAATCAGTCCATGATGGCCTGCTTACTGCAAACTACAGCGCCTAGCTGCTCAAGCAAATGCCCATTGTATTGGGTGGTGCGCCTTGACTGTTTACAAAAAGTATAACAGCATAAGGTGTTCACAGTCGGGAAAGTTGCAGATGGAGCGAGTGGAAGACTTCTGCTTTGAGAAAAACATTGAGGCCGGGATCCCATTTTAAAAGGATGGGAATGGAGAATGCCTGCAAAATCATGAATGAAGGAAAAGAGGAGAGGGAGGAGAAATTAACTGATCAGCAGGAGGCTGAAGAAGAAGGAGGGGGAAATGGATTGAAAACAGTGACCTCTGCCTTGGAAAAGTTTCGGAAAAAGACTGGAGTAGTACAAAAAGGGTTTCTTGGTAGAACTTCACCATTATTCCAAATGGAACCTCATGCATGGAAGCAGTCTGTTTCTGAGTGCTTGATGCTAGGGTGAAATGGCTGACCACACAGCTTTTGCCTAAGTAAGATTGTATTCAGACTACAAAAGATTAATCTAGCTCAGAAGTTCCCAACCTTGAGTTCTCATTTGTTTCTGGGCTCCCAGAAATCCTGGCCAGCAGCCGCGATGAACCCTTCCGGGAATTTTAGTCCAAGAATATCTAGGGACCCAGGTTTGTTCTTGGACTGGAACTCCCAGAAACCTTCACCACTAGCTGGGCTGGGCTGGGTCTCTGGAGTTGCAGTCCAGGAACACTCGGGTTTCCTAAGGCTGGGAACCACTGATCAAGACAATACAGTAACTCCCTGCCATTTTGCGGTTCATGTACTGCGGTCTGCTATACCGTGGGACCAGAGTACATGCTGGGGCTCCAGCTGATTAGTGCTGGGGTATTACCCCACCGAGCACCAATCAGTTGGAGCACGTCACCGCGGCTTCCCGGGATGCTGGAAGACTTTTTAAAAAGCCTTCCAGTAGCCCGTGCAAAGGCACCACTGCCCTTGCTGCAGGCGCCATTCCTTCCCCAGCCAGCGCCCATCAGCTGCTTGGTGCTGGCTTGGGGCCAGCGCTGCCCCGCAGTTTCCATTGAAATGTATTGGCTCAATGCATTTCAATGGAGAAATTTTTCCCCATTGGAATGCATTGAGCCAATGTATTCCAATGGGGAAAAATTTCTCCATTGAAATGCATTGAGCCAATGCATTCCAATGGGGAAAATTTTCTCCATTGAAATGCATTGAGCCAATGCATTTCAATGGAGACGGCCCCGGACGCCATTTCCCCTCCCCCTCCCGGTGAAGATCCCCCAACGCCACCGGCGCACGCTGCTCCGAGAATGCTTGGGGCGGGCAGCGGCGGGAGGTCAGATCCCCCAACGCTGCCGGCGCTCACTGCTCCAAGAAGTCTCGGGGCAGCACGGGTGGGTGGCGGGGGATCTGATCGCCCCCCAGGCCCCACCCGACTTGCATCCGCATATCACGGATTTTCAGTCATCGTGGGTCGGGTGGGTCCCTAACCCCCGCGATAGGCGGGGGTTACTGTACCTGTTGGGCATAGGATGGTGGACTAGATGGACACTGTAATCCATCTGATCTCTTCTTTGTGATAATCTTGTCAATATGGGAGAGGGACAGGATGGAGGGCACCTTGCCTCTTTTCAAAACATTGCTGCAGATTAAAAGTTTCTGGAGTCAGAGAAAAGATGAAATGTTTCTAGACTTGAAATGTCAAGATAGCTCTGTCTTTCTCTGCCAATCAGTGGAATAGACATTGCGAGTGGGACGGATTTTCCCTTCTCCATTGCATGTGCTTCCACCTGGCTCCAGAGGCATGGATAGCCTTCTACAGCAGGGTTTTTTTTTTGGGGGGGGGGCTTTTGCAGGGGCAAAAATAAGAAAAGCAAAGGTCCACTACATTTGCTCTCACAGTGCTGGATGGAGCCCAGAATGAGCTGACTTGGGTCTTTGTCTCAGCTTTGGTTGCACCAAAGTGAGCCGAAGGGAAGCACCTGCTCTGCAGGAAATAATGCTTGGCTTTATGTCAACAAAAGGGGAACTACACGTTGCTGAATTGAAAACAAAAGTGCTCTTCAGCGTATTAAGTTACCTACCAGGCGAGTTAAAGAGCAGCTACAATTTCACACACTTCCTACTGAGAAATGTCAAGCAACTATGAAAGCAACAGCAGCAATAGCTGTACGTGCACATGAATTCTTAGAACATTCTTACCCAGCGATGCTGTTTTCATAGAGAAGCAGCTATGGGGTTTGCTCCTGTTCTAAAACTACACATGGACAAGCAATAGGAATGTCTGAGATGGCTTCCCGCTTTAAACTCTGTTATGTAACACTGTAATAGTAAAGCCAAATTTATTTAAATCCTTTGCCATCTTTATGTAAGTCCTCTAGGTAGGGCATGCAAATGTTTGAAGAAAGATGAATTCCAGTTATCCAAGTCAACTCTCCTTTCCTTAGATCTTCAATGCTTTTTCACAACAGGAAAGGAGTCCTGTGGCACAATGGCTAAATGCCTGCACTGCAGCTAAAACTGCCCACGACCTGGGGTTCAATCCCAGGTAGCAGGCTCAAGGTTCACTCAGCCTTCCATCCTTCCGAGGCCGGTAAAATGAGTATCCAGCTTGCTGGGGGAGGGGGGACAATGCGTAGCCTGCATACTGTAATTAAAAACTGTAAACTGCCCAGAGACTACTTGAAGTGGTATCGGGCGATATATAAGCAGAACACTTTGCTTTGAGCTGTGTCCTGCCTATGGATGAACAATTTTCTGTAATGGCCCAGAGTGTCTTTGCACAATTCAAACTAATGCTCACAGGGGATCAATCTGGCTTTTTGATTTCATTAGCCTACCTGTTCATTAAGTGTCAGTTACAGTCATCAAATGATAATTTAATTGATAGCATAATATTAAAAACATAATTGTCCCCAGTGAAATCCAAAGCCATTTTAGTCAAAATGCTGTTTGCAGCATAACCCCTGCACTCATTGTGGAATACAAGTTCCTGGCTGTACTGCCTCTGATACATGAAGTAATATATATCCATCATGGCTACAGCCACGGCCACCCTTATCCTCCATGTCTTCCTGTAATCCTTTTTAAAGCTGTGTAAACTGATAGCCGTTTCTTATTTGCTTTTTTTTCCTTCAGGATGCACAATATCAAAAGATGGAACCTTTCCTCAGAGGAGACTTGTTCACATTCTTTTGATCATTTTGTACTAAAGCATTTTTGCACCGTCTGAAGCAATAGCAAGATATTAACATCGGGGTTTTTTTTGGGGGGGGGTCGTTTTTGTCTGATCTGGCACAGAAAGGTTCTGTTTCTATCCCAAATCCCATGTACAGTGGACCCTTGTATAACAAACAGCTTGTATAACATAAAACTTGCACAACATAAAAAATTCCGGAGATAGGGGAAATTTGCTTAATATAATCGCCTATGGGGAGAATCCGTACAACATAAAAATGGGATTACTCCGTTTTCAATGCATTCCTATGGGAATTTGTATAAAGGAAAAATTGCTTAACATAATTTCATTTGGAATGAATTAATTCCTTTATACAAGGTACCACTGTATTAGCTTGCCTAAAAGTAATTTTAAATCTCAGCAATTTCGGTATACGAGGGGGGGGGCAGAGATGAATTAACATAGCAGTCTGCACTATCTCTAAAGGAGCCTACACTTTCACAAATGGCCTTCTTTCTAGCTAGAAAGATGACAGGAAGAGATAGTTTTGCAAACAAAGAACTGACATACAGGAAACTTGCAGAACAATAGGAGAGGATGTGCTAGTTCTCTTTCATGCTATGTGCATTACAGATACATGCACCCATGTCTTTATTCTCTTTGGAAAACTTTTTTTTATCCCTTCATGTTGCCATAAGTTTAGAATGGGTGCCCCCTTGAAAATGCACCTGGTGTATGTGTTAGATTTCAAACGGTCAAACTGATAAACTTTGCTTAGGTAAAATGTCAGACCTCCTTGTCTGTGGTGCCCTGAAAGAGCTTACAAATTGGAAAGGAAATGCATGAGCATTGCAAACCTTAAGCAGGCTTCCTGCTGACCTTGGCTCTTTGAACACATCACACATCTATAACTTGCACTCAGTAGTTATTTGCACTGTGATTCATTGTTGCCTTAACCAAGCACTGTTTCAGTGCTGTCTGGATAAAATTGTGCATCTAGGGAGGCTCCCGCCCTCTTCAGCACAACAAAACTGTGATATGTCGGTGTGGGTTTTGCTGAAGTGGCCTTCAGAGCTTCACTTTTTTCTTGTTTTGGAAAAGCAGATTTATAGTTCCTGGTAGCAGAGAATGTGGAGGCAAACCCTGTTACATGTCTGGATGGATGCCAAAGGAATTCCTTGGGCAGAGCCTCTCTAGTGTGTGTGGCCCCTTGACATTCTTCAGAGCTCTTTATTTCAACGGTTGCCACTCTTATCTCTCCCCCTACCCCTCCAGAAGCCAAATCTTTGCCAAGATACAAACATTCTTCAAAGCGAGTCTCCTTTTTCTACAGCAACCTTCTGCAGTTCAGCCTGGAGTCCTAAGCAGAAATATGTAAAAGCTGCAGGAGAACCATTTACAGTGTAACACAGGGCCATTCCTACTGTTTAGCAACAGGGAAGCTACTGTTTTGGGTGGTTGATGCCGAGGGATGCAGAATGAACTTGGAAAGGAACATACAGTAGGAAGCTGCATTATTCGATCTTTGGTCTGTTTGGGCATTTTGTTTCAGAACCAGTAGGTTACGAAATGAACCACGTGAGCCCAGGTGGTCCTAGGAACCGGCTGATACAGGCAGATCCAATTGCTTTACCTTTCTCTGTCTCGCGTGGGGTTAAAATCCAACGAGGAAGCATGCTGCAACGTCATCTGTGCTAGATCTGTGATGCTGGCCAATCAGTAACTGTGCAGGACCAGGCATCATCCCGCCTCCCTCTCTGATTGGTCAGCAGCATGAAGCAGGAAAGATGACATCGCAGCGTGCTTCCTCGTTGGATTTTAACCCTGCACAAGACAGAGAAAGGTAAAGCAATTGGATCTACGTGTATCAGCTGGTTCAAAGGACCACCTGGGCTCACATGGCTCGTTTCATAACCTGCTGGTTCCAAAACGAAATGCCCATCCCTAGCCAGTAGTATGAAACACACACTTGCAGCAGCTCTCCAGGGATTGGGGGAGGTTATTTTTCTAGGCTGACCAAGGGATGGTGAGAGTGGGTCCTGTGTGGAAGGCATGTGCTGTGCCACTGAGCTACACCCCTCCCAGAATATAGCTGTACTTGCCACATAACCTGCTATATATTTCTCCATGCTCTCCTGATGCCCTTAGCTATTGCCGAGCACATCAGCAGCCAATTGCTAGCCTGGTTGCCTTTTTTTACAGGTAGCCAGGCAGGAGTGGTATGGATGGGTTTCCATCTAGTCACTGGCCGGTGTTTTGAGGCAACCTTGAAATGGGGCACTGACACATTTTGAGTATCTTCTTTTTCGTAGTGTCTGTCCCACTTGGTGGTAGGGTCTGCTATTCTGGTTCTTGTCCTTCACTTTGCACAGTCGAGGGCTAGATCTGGGTGAGCCCGGGACAACTTCATGACGTTGTCAAGGGTGTTTATCCAGCGCTGTTTTGGTCGTCCCCTCGGTCAGGATTCACTTACCTCCAGGGTGTGACCCTTTTTAGCCAGAGTTTCCTCGTTGGCACATCGGGCATGTCCATACCAACCCAGTCCTGCTGGATTCATGCTTGTCCTCAATTGGGCTGTGTATTTTGTTTCCTTTGTAGGAAAGCGGCACAGCACTCCTGCTAAAGTCCTCCCCGTGGGCAGCCCCCCTGTTTCTTCACCCCAGCCGGCTGCTTGTGCTCCAGCTGACACGGGAGATCTTCCTCTTCCGACCAGCACGCCCACGTCCTGCTCTTCAGCCAAGATCCCCATGTCTGCTCCTGACACTCCGGTGGGGCAGCCGAAGGAGACGACTTTGGGCCTCTCCCCCAAACCAGCCACCTCCAAGTCAGCCATGTCCATTAGGCGATGGGTGACCAAGACTCCAAGCCCATGTCCTGGGAAAGGAGTGAAGGAGGTGCCTTCTTCACAAAAACACTCCACAGCGACTTCTGAAGCACCTTCTGCCTCCAAATCCCCACCCATGAGATACAACGTGCGAGCCAAGAGGAGGCTGGAATCCAGCAAGGAAGTCAACGTAAACTGTCTGAGAAGTTGCAACTGTTTGGCTGAACTTCATCCAGCATGTAAAAAATCCAGGCAAGACCCACCGGAAGGAGGCTCAGAGTCCCACGAGGAAGATCGCCAAACCCTGAATGGAGTAGCACAAGCCGCGGAGAGCCAGGAACAGCCTGCTTCCTCTGTTCCTTCTGCAGACTTCCTAAACCTTCTCTGTCCTTTCAAGGCCTCCAGTGGCAAAATGGCCGACAAGGAGAATAGTTTTCCTTCCCAAAGAAACTGGCTGTCTCTTTTGGGGAACAAGCTACAGACTGGCAAGTCTAATTGCCCAAACGGGCCAGGCAGCAGCCCTCGGTTCTTGCACGAAGGCAGGACAGGAGCAGCGTCACCAGGATCAGTAAGTAATTTTGTTCTTTGCTGGTATCGTTCAGCATTGCCATTGGCTTTATAGCTGACATAAATGTATCTTCACTCTTCTTATTTTAAATTTACTGCTGTTCCTCTGTTCAGCTCAAGTTGGCATAGGTGGCTTTCCTATTCCCGTTATGTTCATAGCCACCCTTTGAGATAGGCCAGACTAGAAGCGGGTAACCACCCAAAGCCAGTCTATGGATTTCGTAATTCAATGTGATTAGATCCCTGAAATCTCTTTAAAGTCTCAGACCAGTTCTCTGACCCAGGCCAAACAAGCTTTGAGAACTATCTTCATGGCCCTGATATTGTTGTTCTGCAGGCACCTGCCAAGAACTTCTTTTCAGTTTCTCCCCCTATAACAATGTATGGGAAAATAATACCCCCTGGAGTTGTGTGCCTTCATTTCGAGTGTACCTCCACTTGAAGGAAAAAGAGCACTCGTTCAAAGACGAGGATGTGTGCATATTAATGAGAGAAGATAGGTTCGAGAGAGGAGTCATGGAAGCCATTCATGTGTGTCTAGAAAATCCCTCTCTCAACAGGGGTTGGGGATTCAGGCACAATCTGTCTCCCATTTATCATGCTGCCCTTTCATCAATCCTCAGATGAATCAGAAGCCCTTCACACCTCCACCAGGAAGACCACCTCTAACAACCCATACTTAATGGATTTTGGGAAGAGTAGCATAGGTGTGACTAACACACATCCGAGGCCATCATCCATCTAACAAGCCTAGTCAGGCCATTGTCCACCTAATGAGCCTATTCAGCCCATAATGGGGTGAAACCAAGCTGAGCTATAAATTGGAAGCCTCCCACCAACTCTTCTCAGACTGAGGAAGCTACTTAGATGAGCAGCGAAACATTTTGATCCCATAAGAAGAGAAGTCCAGTTGTCATGACTCGCCTAGTTAACCTCACCTGGATGACTGAGAATCTCCACAGTGGTGGTATAATGCTGGATTTTTTAAATTTAATTTTTAAAAAAGGCTTTGAAGCCCCTCACCACAGACCTCTATTACCACTATAGCACACAGGTTTTCTTTATTATTGTTGTATACGTAATGTTTGATCCCAGTCATATACAACTTTAAAATCTTCAGCTATAAGTGGTTCCTAAATATATATAAATAAGTAGTATTGTGGGATTATTTTTATTTTTTTAGGATGGGTAACCTGTGTATCAGCTGATGCCCCTTTGGCTGCATTTGATTAAAACTAATCCATCAACAGCTAGAGGGACTCCAGGTTACCCATCCCTGGTCTGTCCTGAGGGCAAAAGGTAAGGCAATAAAGGTATGATGGAGCCTAGATAGCTGCCTAGATGCCCTAAGCACATCCGACCTTGCCTGATTTCGGAAGCTAAGCAGGGTCGGCCCTGGTTAGTGCTTGAATGGGAGACCACCAGGGAATACCAGGTGCTGTAGGCGCCTGGAGTAGGAACTGGCAAGCCACTCCAGTATTCCTGCCAAGAAAACTCCGTGGACATGGAGTCACAAAGAGTCGGTCACGACTAATGACACAACACACATGATGGAGCCGCGCTTGGAGAGAGAAATTGAGGAAGAATTGGGGAACTTTGGCCCTTCCAGATGCTTTGGACCGCAGTTCACATAATCCTTTGTCATAATTAAAATCCCAACTAGCTTCAGGGTCCAAAGGTTCCCACTCATGTACTAAACGGATTAGTTTGGTAAAGGCAGGAGATCTTCTTTGTGAGGCCCCAGGTCTAGACCATGCCGTGATTAGATTAAGCAAGGCGGCTTCTTGGAAGCACTGCCCTTTCCCGTTTCTCAGAAGTTTACGCATTTTTCGTGTGTCTTCTGCTTTCCCTTCCATCGGCTTTCATGTCCTGGATGAGCTGCTGGCAGAGAACAGGAAACAAACACAGGGGAGCAAACCATCCATTGTCACCCGAGTTTCCCTTCCTTCCCTGGCACAACAGGCTGCACTGCATCAGGAGTTACAAGGCATTAGAACTAAGCTGGATTGTGCAAATGGAAAACATTTTTATAGCAGGGCTGTTATATTTCATTCAGTGTTAGGTGTTGAGGACTTTCTTGTACAGGCAGTGTATTCCCCAATATTTGAAGACTAAAGTTGAAGCCAAAACTAAAGTAAAGTTCTTGCTTCATATACAGGCTTGCCACTTTCTGGAAAGTCAGGGAAATGGAAATTGTTCAGGGAAAGTCAGGGAAATTAGTCTGATGTCAGGGAAAGTCAGGGGAATCGTGATTAAAATAGTTAATTTCTAACTTGATTATTACTGCAGTTTCAAAACTATACGTTTCATAATGTGGCTTCAGAGAAACTATTTTAGAACATTTATTTTAGTGTAAACATTCAGAGTTTATGTGAATTGAAGTTCGTATCTTGGTGTAATTTTTGGTGCAGCTGCAAAACATGTTGGTGCAGTTGATGTTGAAAGAAGTGGATATTACATCTCTTACTTTGACAAACATTTTTGCAGTTGAGACTCGTGTCGTTGTAGAGCGAAACATTTCATTAAGCCTCGCTTTAATGCGACACAGCCTATTCATTTTCTAAAATTGTGGTTGTATTTGAATGGGGAAAAATGACAAATGTTGGTCAGGGAAAGTCAGGGAAATGGAAAATTGTTTTTCAGAGGGCCAGCTAGCCATGTCATCTTCTGGGAGACTCCCATCCTCTTGTGTATCCATTCCAGGTTTTCCACTCAACATTATGTGCCCAATGAACATGTTTATTCCTTATTCAGCTCTTTGTTGACCCATTCCCTTAAGGTTTGTTTCTTTCTTTCTTTCTTTCTTTCTTTCTTTCTTTCTTTCTTTCTTTCTTCAGCTTTATTGTTTTTCTGTGTCCCTTGGCCTTTTTCTACCTTGGTGGTGCCAATCCTAAAGAGTGGAAGGAACAGAATCCTTAACAAGAAATGCCTGCAATTGCTCCTAATTATATTTGACTCTGTACTCCTTTTTCTTCGCCACCACAGATCTCTACGACTTCGGTGCCCATGAGGAAGATCTGCACGTACTTCGGGCGAAAATTGGAGAAAAACTGAACAGCTTTGTCCCTCCAGAGAAGCAACTGCGGAAGCCAAGAGATATCTTTAGATTCAGTTCAAAACAAGATTTTGTCATCTTGGGTGTTAGAAATCTGCTGTGCATTTATGGCATTTTTGTCATGGAGTTAATACACAGGCACTGGTAGATTTTAAAATATAACCTATAGATTTTTTTAAAAAAAATGAGGCCAGGGTAGATATAGTTTAAATCAGTGTTTCTCAGCCCGTGGGTCCCCAGATGTTCTTGGACTGCAACTCCCAGAAGCCGGGGAGGGGTTTCTGGGTGTTGCAGTCCAGGAACATCTGGGGACCCACAGGTTGAGAACCACTGGTTTAAATTAAATTGATTTAAATCATTTAATTTTTTTAAATTGATTTTTTTCATCATTTAAATTTTTAAAAAATCATTTTTTTTAAAAAAATGTATGATTTAAATCAATTTGCTTTTTTAAAATCATTGATTTTTTTTAATCTACCCTGATCGTGACTAGTGTTTTCTCACTGTTTTATGTGTCTTGTTCAGAAATACATTTTCCCATTTCTGGAGTGCTGCTTTCAAATAGAAGAGATCTTCAGGCATGCAGTTGCGTTTGTACCAGTGAAGGTGAAATGTGATCAATTGAAATCTTAACTGCCTTAAATCTCTGTCTCCCTTTGATATAATGCTATATTTTGTGCAATGCAATATCCAGTAGTCACAACAATGTAAAAGTGGCCTTGTCTTCAGTCAAATACAAACTCTTTTTGTAACTGTGGTGACGTTTTCATTTCTAGTATAGAAGATATGTACAGATGTGGTAAGGGAAATATTTAATGTACTATTGGGAAAACATGTCATGTCTGCCCTGGAGCATTCTCTTGAAAGAGTCCTAATCAAGATCACAGCCATCTCACAGAGAAGAAAGGAAGGCTGTTTCTCAGGCATATGATGTACTCCTTAGGGGTTGGTTTTAGTTCTTGACAGCCCTCTGTGAGGTGCCAACGTTGAACTTAGCTAAGTGATTATTTTGCATAAGCTTCACCCTTAATATCCAGCTGCAATCCTGCATTTTCTTCTTTAACCTGTCTGACTAGTCATTTCAACTCATCTTTTCTGCAAGTAATATCGTGTCATCTGCATATTTTAAAATAAATAAATCAATACAGAAGAATTATACTGTAGGACCCCTGTATCCACTGATTCATTATCCACTGATTCAGTTATCCACGGTTGGCAGAGGAAAAAAATTAAATAATTCAGCCACAAAGCAAGCTGTTGTCACAAACAGCAGTTGTAAAGCAAGCTATGTCAGGAAACAGCAGTTTGGGGGTGGGTGCGCAGGCACTCTCTCTTAATCCACGGTTTTCATTATCCACGGGAAGGCCTGGAACCAATCCCCAGCGGATAACAGGGTCCTAGTGTATAACATAACAAATGATAATAAAACTGGCTGGATAGCTCAGTGCATTGGCTGCTGAGCCAGAAATTGGGAGATTTCTCCACTGTGCCTCCCAGGACAGAAAGCCCACCTATGTGGCCTTGACCAAGCTGAATGGATTCAGAAGAAGGCAACAGTAAACCACTCTAGCTAGAAAGCCCTGGAAAGGGTCCCTGTAACTCTGAATGGACTTTACAGCATGTAATTAATATGTCAATGATGATAAGGAAGAAATCAAAGTAGTTTTAAAAGTCTATACTGTAGCTTGTTTTAATTGTCTGTTGAGACAGATACTGCGGCCAAGAAATCAAAAGGAGACTTAAGATTCAGAAGGGAAGCAATGAAGGCATTAGAACAATTCGTGAAGAATAAGAATGTCCCGCTGAGGTGAAGGGCCAAGGCACCTCATACAGTGATATTCCTGATTGCTTAATGCTGCCTACAGATGTGAAAGCTGGGTAGTATAAAATACAGATGTGTGTGGAGGGGGAATGATTTATTCAAAATCTGTACGAAGGGAGTTTTAGAGCTACCACTGATAGATACCTCTAGAAAGATAAGTGCTAGTTCAATTCAATCCTGAACTCTTTCCAGAAGCTAAAATAACTGAAGTGAGGCTACAGTACTTGGGGGCATATCATGAGAAGACAAGATTTACTAGGGAAAAAAATAATGCTAAGAAAAAGAGATTAAAAAAAAGCAGAATAATACCAAAGATGGCATTTAGGGTCAGAGTGATTTTCAACGTGGGGATTTTACTGCTGTAGATTCAACGGGTGTTGAATCTTTGAATAGAATATTGGGGGGGGGGGGTTCCAGTAAAATAAGTGTTCATGTTTCTTTGGCAAAGCTTGAGAACAATAAAAGTCGAATTTTCCTCACAATCAACACAGGAGCCTGGATTTCCCATTGGAATCTTGCAATGAGGACAAAAAGCTACTGATTTTTAAGTTCTTGGCACTGATTGCTTGGATAAGTGGCTGTGGTAAGTGCCAGTCCCATTCTGATTCAAATGCGATTTTTAAGAGGAAGGACCACTCCTTTGCTGGTCTGCAGGCACTGCCAGTGGCAGATAAGGCCTTCTCCTTCTTCCACAGCGGTTCGTGGTCAGCAGGCACTGCCTCTTCATTTCCTCTCCAAGGAAACTTACCGTTCTTTGCATCCCTTTTATCTGGAGGACTTCAACTTGATAATCTGCAGCACTTATCAGGTTGTCTCGCCAGAGTGTGAACGGAACCGAAACTCCTAAAGCACCATGTTTTCTGTTGAAGAAACTTAGATTTGGGGTTTACAGATTTTTATTCAATCAGCCATGGGAATGTTGCTCTTGTGCGTGCATTCTAGCAGCCATCTTGCCTTTTAATATCTGCTGAAATGTGCACTGTTTGTTCAAAGCATAACAAGTTTTGAAAACATTCCCAGTGTTTCTAAGTATAGGCTGGCATTATAAAAGCACTGCCGTTGAAGGAAGACCCTTGAAACCCTGGACTCGACATAGCCACTTTTACTTGGTACAATATATTTGAAGCGGTCAGGAATGAAAGATAAGGCAGTAAAGGTTTTCTGTTTTGAGCAGGATACAAATCCCAACCACCTCCAAATATAAGAATTTAGTTTTATCGAAGCTGAGTTTCCCTCTCTGCCTGCTGACGGCTACGTCTCCTCAGGTGATAAAATCATGAACCCTTTTTCTGAGTCCAGAAGGAACATTTTGCTTGGTCATGTTCTTATACAGCAACATCCATGCTTGGCAAACAGAGGTTGGAACTTTCTATCTTTCAGATTTCCAGGAGATCAGAAAAAGTAATCTTTGCCTCATTTCACTGAAGACAAGAAGAACATTCCTGTCCTAGATCAGGATTGGGGAAACATGTGCCTCAACTCAAAATTTTGCTGTCCATAAAAGGCAGCAAGAATCACATAAGAGCTATAATTATTTTCTTAATTCCTCCCTGCTTCGCTAGTATCTGGTATGACTTAATACTAACAACTATAGTAGACCTCAGTAGTTCTTAATGCTAACAACAACAGTAACAATAATAATGAACGGTTTTTATGTCAAGTCACATTCAGCTTGAAGCAGACACAAACCTTGACCATGAGATTGATCTGCAGAATAATCTAAAAAGGTGGTGTAACTCTCCCAAAAGATGTCTGTGAAAATTCACAGTCATCCAAGTGAGTTTATCTGGAAGTTGCATCATGGCTACTGGACTTCTTTTTCTTGAGAGACAGAAACGTTTCACTGCTTGTCCAAACAGCTTCATCAGTCTGAATACAGCTAGTGCGAGTCCTCCATCTTATACAGTCAACACCCACCATTTCGCAGTTCAGGTACTGTGGTCCCACTACATTGCGGAATCGCAGTACCTGCACCTCTGAGCCGCGGGGGGGGGGGCAATTGGGTCACTCTGCGTCGCCCCCCACACTCTTCCAAGAAGGCTCGGAGCTGTGCGGGGGTCGATCGGGTCGCTCCGCGCTGCCCCCGCGCTCCTCCGAGAAGCCTCAGAGCTGCACGGGGGGGCGGTGAGGGGCGATCGGGTCACCCCGCGCCGCCCCCCCTGTTCCTCCGAGAAGCTTCGGACAGGCGCGCGATCGCCCCACCCCACCCGCTAAAGCATATCGTGGATTTTCATGCATTGCGGGTGGGTCCCTAACCCCCGCGATTGGTCTGAAATAGGCTCATAAGATGAACAATGGCCTGAATAGGCTTGTTAGGTGGGCAGCAGTATCCATAGCCTTAAGGTGAACAACGGCCTAAGGTGCTGAAACCTATAAAGTACGGGTCGTTAGCTATGACCTTGGTGGTGAAGGCTTTTTGATCAAAAGAGTTAAAATCGGCCTTATAGATATACAAGGGTGGTATACAAATGTAATTAAAACCTTAAAACAGTTAAAACTAGATTTGGCAGCAAGACGAACAGAAAAACGCATGAAACATAAAGTCCATTAATCTTAAAATGCCATGGCAAATGAAAAGGTGTAATCTGGCGTTGAAATGCATGCAAGGTTAGGCTGTGTTGCACATTCATGGGAAGAGCATATTCCACAGGATTAATCCATAAGGGTCAAAATACTGGTGCGTAATTTAAGCAAATTTGTAAGGCGGAAATCAAAGAAACAAAACAAAAGACAGGTGGCACTTTAAAGACAAATTTTAATGTAAGCTTTCATGGACCAAGTCCACCTCCACGAAAGGTTACATTAGAATATAATAGTTAATCGTAAAGGTGCCACATGTCTATTGTTTTGTTTCTTTGGTTTTCTCCTGGAATTCTTGCAAACACTAACAAAGCTACCTCTTCCAAAACTGGCCCAGCTGTGATCTTTGGAGTTGTTTGTACATGCTGGCGCAGATATGTCCCTCCATATACAAGCAGTCATGGTGTGGAGTTTTTATTTGGGCCAATGTTTTCTGAGATACATGGAGAAAGCCCCCCCTCTCCAGCTGGGTCCATTTATCACTTTGTTTCAAACACGATCATCTTTTATAAGCTCCAACCCTGTAGCTCCTGTTCTTTGCAAGAGGGCAGAGAGAATAGGTTATAGAGGAACACAAGACAAAAGTTTCATATATGGGCAGAAATATTTTGTGGCTGAGGTTAACGCTTCACTCCTCCCACCCTCAAAGAGGCTTTCCTTTATCTGAGGTCTTTCTTGCTCTCTCCAACTCATTTCCTGCTGGTTGCCAGGCAACTGGGCTTTCGTATGGTGGGGCACAAACGTTATGCAACCTCTTCGGTTCTGCTTTTCTTATTAGAAGATTATGCACCTTAGCTAAAAATGGAATGTTTCCATTTCTTCAGGCAACCTTGGACAAAATCAGCCTGGAGATATTTTTAAATGGAACCTAAATATTTAAGCAATGCCCTTGGGTGAAGCTTTGTATATCATGTTACATGACCAGAATAAGACTTTAGTGGCTTGGTTTGCGACATCTGCTCAACTCACACCAACAGGAGATATTTCTCACTCACATTGTGTACAGTTGTCTCATGAATCAACATGGCTTGACAAGGCATGCCAAGATGTCAGATAATTAAATGAACTGTGTTTGTGGCCATAAGTCGACATCTCAAAGCATGTTCTGATTGCACAGGATATAATCATGCTGCTGGTTCTCTAGTTGCTGGCTAACCAGGTTACTATCTGGGGTCTTCTTATATGCCATCTTGAATTCCATGATGGAAAATAAGCATGATGTCATACATGTACTAACCTGACTTACTTTGAGATCCAACTTAGACTAATAGTTAAAACAGTGGACTAAAATGCAGATACATGGGTTCAAATCCCCACTTGACCAGGAAACACACTGAGTGTTCTTCAGCCAGTCGCACACCCTTAATCTGTTTTATACAATTCCTGTGAAGATAGTAGGGAGGGGGAGAGGCATGCACACTGCTGCTAGCTCATCTGAAGAAAGATGCAATAGAAACATTTAACAAACAGCCAGCAAAGTTGGATGAGTGAGACTGGGGCAGTAGACTTTATGGTTTTGTGGAATATAATTCCACTTACTTTTAAAGAAGTGATCTACATACGATGAAGGAAGCAGAAGAATCCGGGGGTGAATACCTGAGAAATATAGTAGAGAAGAACCATTCTGAGAGAGAAAACTTTCTCACCTGTTAAAGGAAATTAAAACTCTGGACAGGCAGACACTGTTGAGAATGAGATCATTATTCAGCATGAAGAATGCTGTCTCATTTAATGATTGGATATCTTCATCAGCTGAGTTTGGAATTGTGGAATCCTGGTAAGTAGCAGGCTTGCTAATTAAACGTTTATATCAGGTAGGCAATAAGATGATCTCCGGATGTTATTAGACCGCAATTTCCTCATTCTGTTGGCCATGGTAGTTAATAGATGCTTGGAGCTGATACAGAATGCTGACCAAGTGTGAAGACTTCAGACACCGAACGCAGTTGATAGGATAGCTCTGTGGCACATTTTGACAACACTGGGATTATAAATCCCAGAGGCCAACGTTTGAGGTGGGAGGCCTGAGATGATGTTTTCAGGAAGATTACCTGTGGCTCTGCCATATGTAGTGCCAGCTAGATCGCTGGAACTACAGGATCTCTGTGTAGGAATAAAATGGAAGCGCTGGGAAGAAGGATGTAGTTGGGTAGTTTGGAGACATCTGGGGCCAACATGAGAAAGTGGAATTAGATTATTTTGAAATTAGTCCTTAATAATATAGATGTAGCAGATCATTTTAAGTAACTTCTAGGAAACACTAGAAGGAAGGTGGTTCAGGATGACTCACTTGCAGCTTTGAAATCAGAGGCATGCAGATTTGTGTTTTGGACTACAACTCCCAGGATTCCCCAGGCAGCTATTGTGTCTAGGGAATTCTGGGAGTTATAGTCCAAAAACACATATCTACATGCCTCTGTTTGAAATGTTCACTTTCAATACTACAACTCCAGAATCACTCCTGCCAGGCCGCCGAATGCTTCAGTGTTGTGAGACGATTTCCCCCCCAACCTGTTTAAAAAACTTTTTTAAAAAAAATCTTTTTTTAAAATGTTCTATTAAAATGTCAGGGGATTACAGAGCCAAATGACCATGTTCTGACATAACAATATGACCTAAAATTTTGGGGTGCTGCATGCTGTTGTATCCTGCTCACTTGCTCCTCCTTTAGGAGAGAGCAACCCACAGAGCTTTGGTCTGCTATTGATTTATTGTGCTGTCCATTCACAGCAGCAGCCAGAGGTCTAAAGCCCGTTGCGTGGTTTGCCCAGAAACTCCCTTGGCAATGCCAAGAAATGTACCGCGTAACCTGGAACCAGCTGCTCTTTCTCTGTCACAAAGGTTGCCCGGAGGACATAGGGTAGGGGAGAAACATCAGTGCCTCCACCGAGATTTACCATGCCCACATCACAGGGACAGAACACTGGACAATATAACTCAGAGCTTAGTCACAGCGTACCACCACCATCACTATACATAGCAGACTTCATTTGTTGTCAAACCACTCTTTAAAAGGAATGTGTCTTTCCTGATATGTATGCCAGGTTCCCCTCCGTGAACAGGATTTCTCAGATACACAGGTCTTGGCTATCAGATTACAAACTAAAGCCATGACCAAATACAAAACAGGTACAGTATGCTAAATAGAAGATGCGTAGGTGAGGAAAAATGCATACTATGATATAGATAAGTGGTTCTCAACCTGTGGGTCCCCAAATGTTCCTGGACTGCAACTCCCAGAAGCCTCCACCACTCGCTGTGCTGGAAGGGGTTTCTGGGAGTTGCAGTCCAGGAACATCTGGGGACCCACAGGTTGAGAACCACTGAATTATAGATCATCCACCAGGCCCTGAGACATAAACGCTGTTGTTGGTATTTTTTATAAAATGTAAAGCCCTTCCGTATCTGGGTGTTTCTGAATATTTCCTGCTTTGACCCACTGTGAGAAATGTGCTGAGTGTGCTATTTCATCATTATTGATATTGAGTGTGTGTGTGTGCACGCACGTGCATGCACATTGGGCAGAGTAAAGTGACATGGCATCATAATAGCTATATCCAAGAGCAGAAAATATAGGTTGAGGTATTCATCTATTAATGGCAACGAAGCATCTTTAACATCATGTCCTAGGATTGGTTAGCAGTTGCATTGCTGCATCTTTGATTTGCATGTGTATAAACTGGAATAATACAGTATAACGTTTGAGACTAAGAAGGGCATACCCAGCATGTTGTGGTTGACACAGTGGCAGACTGGGACTCAGGAGGACTGGTTTCAAATCTATGATCAGCCATTGAAATGCACTGGGGTGTAGAACTGCTAAAGCCACTCCTTAAGCATCTTACAGTACTTACCTTGAAAGATCCATTAGAGCTGCTGTAAGTTGTTTCTAACCTGATGGCACATAACAGCAGAATACACAGGCAGGTACAGGAGATACTAATGCAATGAATACAACAAACATATCTAGCACCTAGGGATGCTGTCAGTGGCACACAATAAATAAAATAGACATCCTTTTGCCCTTAGCTATAGATAGATAGATAAATCTTTATTTTCATTGTCCTATGCAGAACAACGAGACTGAAAGAATCTACATCAGCTTTTACAGGACCTAACAATACAACCATACAAAAATATCTATCCCCCACCCCACATACACACATTTAAGCCACTAACACACTTAAAAACTCTAAAAAATCTCTAAAAACTCTAAAAACTAATTACAGAAGCTCCCTCAGAAATACATACATACTTTAGAAAATAAATACATAATTTAGAAAATAAATACTTTATACATACTTTAGAAAGTAAATAATAACTAAAATATTAATGACAGTGCCAGATTTTTTTTATGTCTGGCTGTTTAAAGCTACTTTGCTTTGCACTGAGGTGGAACCAGTCCCTCGGGTGACGGATGGCCAGACAAGATCCCACACACTTCCTGTCTTGTTGCGCTGGACGTGGGTAGAGGCAGCATCCCAAATGATTTATTCTACCCTGACACAGTGGCCTATTAAAACTTCAGACAGCTTGTACCTTTGGCAACATGCTAACCAGCTGCATTTTACCCCGGGAAATCAGAATATTCCTTTTCTCCTTTTCTTCTTCTTTACTCATTAGCTAGCAGTAGGTAATTTTAAAATCACTTAAATTCACTGCATTGGCATCCAGATAAGATGGCCATAATGTGAGAGATGTTGGGTACCAGCATCCACAATATCACATCTAGAAGCAAGTACATTTTCCAAATCTTTTGTGAAACGAGTGCATTCCAGATGCCTTTGCTGGTCTCTTGAAAGGTTAGAGAAACTTTAATATAAATCTGCTGCCTTAGCTGGGGAAAGGAATTTAACTCTACATGTGTGTCTGCCAGCAATGTTTCAGAAGTCTTTTATTAGACTCCTCACTTCCCCTGCCTAGCTTGCAGTGTGTTTACTTTTATACTGTATGCTTTCCCATCATAGGGGACACACAATTGAACAACAGCATAACTTCAACAGCAAAACAATAATAATGTTGTAACAGGGTTAACATGTGCCGGCTCAGTGGTTTAGGTATCTGGCCTGCAGTGCCAGAGGATGGAAGGTCTTAGTCTCCACTGCAGCACCTATGACAGGCATGTCCAAACTTCGGCCTTCCTGATGTTTTGGACCACAACTCCCAGAATTCTAAGCTTTGATTGTCAATGACAAAGGACTGTGGGAGTTGCGGTCCAAAACATCTGGAGGGCCGAAGTTTTGACATGCCTGGCCTATGAGTAAAGCCTGGGTGGCCCTGGGCCAGCTGCACAGTCCCAGGTCACCCCTCAGAAAAAAAGGGAATGATAAGCTACTTCTAAGTATTCTCTACTTATGAAACTCTGAAAAGGATTCCCATAAATCATAATTGATTGGATGGCAGGAGTGGATACACACATGGGTGCATTTATACACATGCGTGCGCACAGGTACCCCCCTCAAGATTAATATATGCATTTTCAGGCGTCTGTGTGCCCTTGTTAGCCATCATAGCCTGCTGCACCAAAAGCAACAGAGTCTTGCAGCAACTTGAAGATCTGTAAGTTTTAAAGGGCACAAAGCATCCTCAAACGGCATCTGATTTGGCTGCAGCTCACAAAATGTGCTAGTCTTCAAAATGTCACAGAAACAGCAGCAAGTTCCCAGCCTGCAAATGCGCAAGTGTTTTGAGCAAGTTTTCAAGGCCCCCAAAAAAGTAGCAAAACCCAAGCACCTCATCCAGGGTTGCCAGGTAAAACCACAGAATAGGCACAGCCCTTTGCCACTGATGCTTTGGCAGCACAAGTGTGCCAGCTCTTCTAGTGTTGAATAAATCAATCCTGTTGCTAGTTGGCAATCCTTTAATGACTGGGATATGGAACGGGTTAGTGTGGGGGGTTACCCCTTCCCCAGCACTGCCTTCGTCATGGAGCTGCATCAGCCACACACTCCTGGGACATGTGCTTGAGCAGAGTTGGCATGGATTAAAATGCAGGGCAAGCCAGCTCCACTCAGACACTCTGGGGCCGGTTGTTTCTGTCCCTACCACTTACTTAACGTGACTGCTCAAAGGCACAACCTCCAGCAGGCACAATTTAATGCAAACGCATAACGCCTGGGAGGGCTAGCAATCACTACAAGCGTAACATAAAACAGATGGGAGTAAATGGGAAGAAGAAGAGACTGGCAGGCAGGGGCAAGGCTAAGTCTGGCCCCAGAACTAATTCTAGTAATGTAAAGCTAGATGTTAGCAGCTGTAAATTCTATGTAGATTTGGGTTCCATCCACCTAGGTCCCAAATCTTTTAAAGATCTAGCTGCAATACCCCTTCTTGTGGGGTTGGTGGGAACATTTCAGTGTGGTGGCTGTATCCAGCAGGTTATGTGTCAAAGAACAAAAAATTTAGACCAGGCATGCCTAACCAGGTTGGGACATGTCCAGTGTACTAGACATCTTTCATAAGCAATCAGAAATGTTTAACCTACCTGTTTATTTTTCTTCACCCTCCCAAACAGATAACAAGGGCAGTGAGGGTGTATTTTTATTTTGTACAGCAATTGCTGGAACTTCCTAGTCAGCCTGGCTGGAGAATTCTCAAAATTATAAACCAAACTGTTTCCCCTGAGTTCTGATAGCAAGATGTTAAGGTTGCATGGCTCCCCACTTGATGGGCCTGTTGCCCTCTACAGCTTGTGCTATGCATTTGATACAGCTACCATCAATCTGAGCAGGGAAAACAAATCCCTATACTTTCTTGTCTGGTGGATGCTCGTGGATAAGGATGCTTGAGCATGTGTTTGGTTGACTCAAAAATAATGATTTGGCTCTGGTGGTGGCTATACCACTTTTTCTATTGATAACTTTTCTGGGAATGGCACAGTAGCACTGAGTTCTGATTCACCAACTTGGGTTGCTTGGATGTCAACAGCTTGGGTTGTTTAGAAATCTCTTGGATATGTTAGGCTACACCAGAGTTGGGACAAGTAACTTTCTTGGATCCCCTGGATCCCCTATCTAGCCCGGCCAGTAGCCATGCTGTCTGCTTTCGTGCAGCAAGTTATTTTGCACATTCTGGACTACACCACCATTTATTTCCAGCCAGGCATCGTTACAATCCTACCAGATGAGACGAATAAGACCTGTAATCCAACACAAGTAGGTGGTAGAGAAATAGTCTTTATAGGGGATCAGCTCACTGGCTTGAACGTTGCAGCAAGCCATGCTAACTGTGAAGCACTGGGAGACAGAGGAAGCAAAGGAAGGAAAAAAGCCAATGGATGGAGCACATAGCTCATTTGCAGCAAGCGAAGTAGGATTTGGTTGATCTCCTGCCACAAGGCATTCTGTAGGTTACGTATCAAGCACTCCAAACCATATAGCAAACTGAAGCAATACAGCAAACAGTATTCAAACCTTTTCCTTTCACATTGTTTTTGCAAAGTTTCTCTGCCTCACGGCAACCTTAAAAGTACAGTATACTGTATAAGGAAGCAAATTATATAAGACAATGGTTAAATACTCCAGCATGTTATTAAATATGCCAATATTCTCAGTTGTTAACAATTGTGCTTTACACACCAGCCTGTGAGCCGAAACCATAAGTGCTTGGCAGTATACTTGGCATAATGAAAGAGGATTACGAAATGGCCTGTTGTTCTCTGCTTCCACTTTGAGAATCAGTAGGAAGTTTGAACTACCAACTCTTTTTGTTTTTGTCCCCCCCCCCTTTTGGATGATATGGCATTGGACACTTCCACAATATTCGTAACATCTCTTTTGCTAAAGTGTGGATGGAGCAATGATTATTCAGAAGCAGAATGAATTGCAAAATGACACCTGTCCTATCTTGGCCATAAATCAGCAACTCCATGGGATCTAAAAAAGAAAAAGAAAACTCTTTAAGAATTTGGCCTGTCACACAAATCACTCTGTTCAGTTCCCCTTACCACCACTCTCCAGGTTCAGGACTGGCCAAACCGGTTTTAGCTGTATCATATCCTGAAGGGCAGGTGGGTGGCTGTCTATTGCACTGCTTGAACTTATGACTTTTGTTGAGGTATCTCTTTCTTGGAAGTGGTAGATCCTTCTCTCCGCCTCCAGGACAGATGTGCCTCTTGCTTGCCTATTTAGGGACGACTGCCCCATGCAACTACAGAAGCTAGATCTAGCCCACAAATAGAAGCGATCTTTCAGGGAACCAGACCCCCTTTGTTCTGTAGCAGAAAGAGTGACAAACTAGGCTCAGGGGACCTGAGTTTGAATCCTGCTCAGCCAACTGGGGGGGTGAGGGTTGGGGAGGAAGGGAACTGCTAAAACCTCTTCTTAAATATCTCATTTCCCTTGAAAGCATTGCTAAGTCACTCTAACCCCTCCCCCGCTGCCTTACCTTTGATATAAAAAGCCAAATGATCTGGGATTGGGACCTCCTTCAATTTCAATGACAAAACCATACTCTCCACTAAATCTGATGCCTGCAGGTTACCTTGGGTTCGCCATGTGAGCTACAGTACTTGGCAGGCAGCTCTGTTCTTCACCTGCCTTCTGGCACCAGCTGTTCTTTTTACTGCAAAGGGCTCAGAAGAGGACCCTACCCGCATTTTATATAGGTTGCAGGAAACATCTATAAGAGACTACCACCTAGGACCCCACCCTAAAGGGACAGGAGAACTCAAAACCCTTTATTATGGAAATGGCAAGGTAGAGAATAGCCTTTAACCAGATAACAGGGAACATTCAGTGTTTGGGAAAGTAGCAATTGCAATGTTCTGCTTCATTCTTTTTCAACCAGGAAAACCTTAATGGCATTCTTTTAGGATAATTGCTCTTCCATCAGCACAGTGCTGCTCCTCTTGCTGAGAGTGGAAGCAGGTAGTGTTAATTTGCTGTGTGCGTCATTTAAAGACAGCATGCATGGTATAAAAAGAGGACCTCAGCAAAGAAGATGGCAGAGATTTACATAAAAC
Source organism: Phrynocephalus guinanensis (assembly GCA_037367245.1). NCBI lineage: Eukaryota > Metazoa > Chordata > Lepidosauria > Squamata > Agamidae > Phrynocephalus > Phrynocephalus guinanensis. The sequence goes on from CM074733.1 coordinate 53,526,003, forward strand.
GTGTATCTCCTAATGTGGACAAGGAAGATAGGATCACATTTAGAAACAGTCACTAAAATTTAAATAGAGGAATAAGACTTCTTGCTATAGTAGGGAAATCTGTGACCAGGTGGGCTGTAGGCTTACTTACAGTCAAGCTAGGTGAAAAAGAAAAAAGCATTCCCTGACAATTAGCATTGGAACAATTACAATTCCTGAGAGACACATGCCAAGGGCAATCACATTTCCAAATGAAGCCCATGTTTACCTTCTGATGACCAATCACAAAACAAAGTATGCAAAATGCCACATGAGGAGGTGGGGGAGAATGTGTGGTATGACAGATTTCTTTCACATCTTGAGAGGAAGAAAGCAAATTTTACATACAGTGTCTTCTAATCCAACCCTCTCTTATGTTAATGCTAACCACTGAGACCTCTGCTGTCCTTCTATATCATGGTTCATTATTTTTTCAAATTCCTAGATTTGAACTAGACAGACCTTCAATCTATGCATGCTTTCCTAAAAAATATAGAGGGCGGTCCTCTGCTAACTATGGCCATCCTACATGGTTGGAAGCCTGCCTGCTACTCCTTGTTCCATTTATATATTTGAAAAAAGATACTAAAAGTTCTTTGCAAGTTTCTAGTGCCTTTTCTCTCAAAGTGGTTGATCCCATAAAGCAGCTTTCTCCAGCCTCGCCTTCTTCAGAGATGTGGATGACAACTCCCATTATTCCCTGGGTTTTGTTTACTGTGTTTACAGTGTTGTGATCTTTGATCCTTTTTAGTATCTATCTATCTATCTATCTATCTATCTATCTATCTATCTATCTATCTATCTATCTATCTATCTATCACCATGAGTTTGTGCAGACTATCTATCATCTGTCTGTCTGTCTGTCTTGTTTATATGCCATATTTCTCCCAATAAGAGGACTCACAGGTTTTAGCTTTAAATATTGACTTTTAATTATATAAGCCCCCTCGTGTCCTTTTTAAGAAGAAAGGCAGGATGAAAATATTTGGAATTTAAATAAATGAATGAATGAGTGAATGAATGAATGAATGAATAAACATATAAATAAATAAATAAATAATTGTGGATGACACAAGCCTGGGAAAGGCTGTTGTACAAGGTTGCCCTGAGAATCTCATTTGAGCAAATAATGGTGTGGAACTTTTTAAAAATAAGTAGCTGCTGTGCCAAAAGAAGAAGAAAAAGTAGAAAAGAATATGATGAAAATAAATTTCTGTACTGTATTTCCTGAAGGATTGTGAGCATATTATTGGGCTCACTTTATTACACCATAGACTTATTTGTACTTAGTGGTTTTACTTCTGTATTTCGTCTGACGGATTTGTTACAGTCAATGCCTTTGGTTTATAAAAAAGAGAAAAGAACGAAAAAGTGCCCATCTGATTTGCAGTTGGGTACAAATCTGAGAGTCACCACAGTTATTTCAGTGTTCAGCACATGTGGTTAAACTGAGCTGCTGCTGCCAACAAAGGAACATCTCATTCTGTTTTGGGAGGAGCTGCATCTGCATGTGTATCACAGCTGAATGCACAGCTCCTGTCCTGACGCAAATGAATGTCGAGGCAGCCACCTGGCTTGCCATTTTTCTGAGGCATCTCCTCCAACAAGGCTTCCATGAAAACCTGTACAGTCAACACAAGCAAAGTTCCGGGGAGGAGAAGGTTCTTCTCAGTCAGGTGGTCCAGATTCACAGACAAGAAGCACAGGGCAAGGGAGCAGCCCCATAGCTCAGTGGCAGGGCCCATGCTTTGCAAGCAGAAGATTGTAGCTTCATCCCCCAGCAAATCCAGGTAGGAGGGACCAGGGCCGGCGCGTCCATTAAGGCGAACGAGGCAGTTGCCTAGGGCGCCAAAATGGACAGGGGGCACCAAAATGGACAGGGGCGCTGCCCAGCCGGCTGCCCCACCGCCACCGCCGCTGCCGCCAGACCCCCCTGCCGCCGCTGCCGGACTCCCCCTGCCGCCGCCCTACCCCCCCCGCCGCCACCCAAACCCCGCCGCTGCCACCGCCCGACCCCCCTGCCGCCACCGCCCTACCCCCCGCCACAGCCACCGCAGCCGCCCCACCCCCTGCCACCGCCGCTGCCCGACCCCCTGCTGCCGCTGCCGCCGCCCAACCCCCTGCCGCCGCCGCCGCTGCCCCACCCCCTCTGCCACCGCCGCTGCCGCCGCCAGACCCCCCCTCCCCGCCTCCCCGCCGCTCCCTGCCTCCCCGCCTCCCCGCCCCTCACCTAGGGCGCGAAAAACCCTAGCGCCAGCCCTGGGAGGGACACAAGTCCTGCATGAAACTGCCTTCTTGGCACTGTTGACAATACTGGGATAGGCAGACGAGTGCTCTGACACTGAAGGAGACAACATCTTATGTTCCAGTGAGATATGCAGAGCCTCATTTGTACAAGCACATACATTCTCAAGAATGGGGCATTTGTCACCCTTTAAGTTCACTTATCATAAACTATAATCCTAAGGGGGAAAGTCTGAACATCAATGTTCCTTTATCTCTATATGTATAGGTACAAACAGTTCCCACCCCAACCATCACCATGAGTTTGTGCAGACTTTTGTCCCTCTAATTCAGGATAGAGTATTTGCTTCCCTACAATGCAACTTTCATTAGCCATAGTCAACACAGGCAACAGTGAGCAATGTTGGGAGTAGAGATGGGCACGACTTGAAAAAAATTTTTTTCGAGTTGTCGTTAGTCGGGCCAGTTCCGTTTCGGCTCGTTTCCGTTTTTCGCGAAAATTTGCAAAAATTAGTCGGTTCGTTTTTTCGTTTTTTCGTTGTCGTTAGTACTGGTTTGGGGAGGGGGTAGCGGGCTCCTGGAGGGAGCTGCAGGAGTCAGCCAAAGCCACAAGTGACGGACTGGCAGACTCTTTGCACCCGCTGTGTCTCACGTACTTGCATGTAGTGCAATGCAAGTAGATCTGGCTTAGGGTTAAGACGGCTTAGCGCAACGGCTAGGGTTAGGCTAGTTACGGGTGAGGTTACGGTGAGTATTGGGGTGCATCTGGGTGCCTCTCTGACCCACTTAGAAGGACAGTGTACTGGCGTATGGGTTAGGCTTAGGGTTCGGGTTTGGGCTACGATTAGTGGGCTGTTTATGCCCGATTGGCACATCCCAGAAGTCTCTGTGGTCAACCTGGCCAAGTGGCCATGTGATTGGTGGAAAATTTGCATGGTCTACTCCCATGGGAGAGCCCATCATTGCGAATGCGCAGGTGTAAAAAAATAAAATAAAAAAAAAATAAAATAAAATCAACGGAGACTTTTTTTGCAAGAAAAACCCACTGCTGCTACTGTAAAAATTCAAGCATTTAAAATAGCTAATTTCCGCATGTTTCTGTGGTGCTTTGGTGGGGTTTTGGGCAACGATTTCAAAAAAAATATTGCGGTCGCCATTTTGGATCCCCCGCACTGCATGGCAAATGGATGCGCCCTCCCAGCCTGGTACCAGCAGCGCAGCAGTAGCAATAGCCAAGGAGAGGGGGGCGGGGAACCCCCCCCCCAAATAAAACACCCTTCTGGCCTGGTAGGTGCCCTCAGACAGTTTTCGCCTACTTTTAGGGCCGGGAATCGGGGTTTTTTTTAACTTTTAAAAACTTTTTTTCTGTGCCGCTTGGCATTGCGCGATCGCCGCGATGCAAGTAACGAGCACGACAAATCAGACCAAATTGTTCATTCGTCGGTTCGAGCTCGAATTCTGGTGGAGTAATTCCCGTTTCCGTTTCCGTAGAGTAACGGATACGAGTAACGGAAACGGAAACGGGAATACCGCTAAGTCGTGCCCATCTCTAGTTGGGAGTTGTCATTGGACTACTGATCTGGAGGCACACCAATTTCCATGCATTCGATCTAATCCATGTGCTGCCCTACCTTTGGTATATGGGATGGTAGGGGTTCAGCTGATCAGAATCTGTTCATTGTACAAGTAAAGCAAGGAAGGCAAAGAGTTTCAGCTCATTAAAGCGCAACTATCCTAAATAAACAATAAAGGACCAAAAAAGATGAATGCATCAATAATTAGTATTTTATTGATGCTATTATTATTTGTATCTATTAATTGTTTTTCTACACATCAGAGCTTGATGATAACCAGCTTCCCACAACCTGATGTTCTGCCAGTGTACTAGACCATAACTTGCTAGGAGTGGTAGGTATTTTAGTCCAAAGCTTAAGGAATTATGCTGGAACGACATAATTAAGGAATTATTCTGGAATGGATGCTTGGCTTGAGAAAAAAATGATGGAACTGATGTTTGAATCTGGAGACACCAAGAGGTCACATTTTAAAAGGAACTCATTAGTTGTCACTTGTCTGAAACCAGAGTGCTCTTGTTCTGAGTAGGCCACTAATTCTTTGCTTTGCACATTGTTATCATATTTTTGTTACTGGCAAGCCTCTAGAAGTTAGCTTTGACATTGCACCTTGGAAATGTGTCTAAAAATTTTTTTTAAAGTACTTTAGCATGCAGGACCCTTCGGATTTTCAAGCATAAATTCTGAACAATTCCTTGCTAAAATGTGTTGAAATACCCCCCAAGTAATTTTTGAAAGTATTAGGTGTTTTAGGTGTGACATTTGAAAATGTCTTAAGTCCTTTTTTCATTGCTGTGTTCCCCCTATGCAAGCTGCACAACTAATGGAGCCTTTAGGACGTTCCATCAGGGTGGTGTCGGACCATGGGAGATATGCTTGGGACCGGTGGGTCAATCGGGTAAGGAGAACTTGGGACAGGCATTTGCGGCCTGTTCCCCATTCTGATCCGCCGGTTCACTGCCACATGTCAGGGAATCATTCCGTCCGCGCCTCCGATCTGTCCTGTTTGCTGATTAATGCCAGGTCGGTGCATAACAAGATCCCCATCATCCATGATTTGATTGTGGATGAGCGGGCGACCTGGCTTTTCTTACAGAAACCTAGGTGGGAGAGGGAGGGGGAGCTTCTCTCGCACTGCTTCGTCCCCAGGGTTACTGTGTTCAGCATCTGGGCAGGTCGGAGGGGCAGGGGGCGGGGGGGCATTGTGTATAGGGAATCTTTTTATGTCAGCAGATCCGCGATGTTGGTGAGTCCGGGGTTGGAATGTCTTCACCTTGTGGTGGGCCAGAGGGACAGGTTTGGGATTGTGCTTGTGTACTGTGCTCCCCGTGACCCTGCACACTCCCTTCCAGGGTTCTTCAAGTTCATCTTGGCGGCGCTTTTTAGGTCCCCCTGCCTGTTGGTGGTTGGGGACCTCAATGTGCATGTCGAGTCTGGGCTGTCGGGAGTAGCTTTGGAGTTCATGGAGTCCATGGCCTCCATGAACCTGTCCCAGTTTGTCATCGGTCCCACTCACAAGGGAGGACATACCATGGACCTGGTTTTTGCCTCCACGTCTGTGGGCTTTGATCTGGGGGTCGGGAAGTTGTTTGCCCGACCAGTGTCATGGTCAGATCATTATCTGCTGACTTTTCCCCTTTCAATCGCTGCCCGCCCCGCAGGGAGCTGGGCCCTTCCATCTGGGCCTGCCCCCCGAAGGCTCCTGGACCTGGCGTGGTGTTCGGAGTCCTTTGGGGGTTTACCAGGGGGTCTGGTTGACGATCCGGCCGACTCCCTGGTTGATAGGTGGTATGAGGATGTTGCCGGGGTAGTTGACTGGATCGCCCCCAAGCGCCTTATCCGATGCTGAGCCCGCTCTTCTCCGTGGTTTACTACAGAGTTGCGGGCGATAAAGCAAGAGTGAAGGAGGGAGGCTTGAGAGCGGATGGCAGAAGGCTTGGACGGTTTCAAATTGGGTTGCAGGTCAAGGCGTTGTCCAGTCGCTATGTTCAGGCGATCAGGGACGCAAGGAGATATTTTGCCTCCCTGAGAATTGGTGAGGCCTCGAACCATCAGGCTGAATTGTTCTGAGTGGTTCGAGACCTCACCAATCCTGGACCGCCAGGGCCTCCTCTTAGTGATTTCACTAGTGAGTCATTCGCAGCCTTTTAAAAATCAAAGATAGAGGCCATCCGTACCGAGCTGGACGCCGGTTGCATGGATCTGCCCTCGGATGTGGCCAGTGCCTCACTGCCTGGGTCGCCCCAGTTTGTTGAGTTTGGGCCTGTTACAGTAGCGGAAGCCTCCAGGGCCCTGGGACATTGCAGGCCTGCGGCCTCTCCGTTCAACCCTTGCCCTTCTTGGCTGATCAAGACCGCCGGAGCTAGCCTGCTGGAAATGGGCCTCTTTAATTGCCACTGCATCCTTCAGAGATGGGATTTTTCCCAGTCGACTGAAGGAGACGGTGGTGAAACCCATTATCAAAAGATCTGGCTTGGCTGTAAACGATATGTCCAATTATCGTCCTATAGCCAATGTTCCCTTTACGGGCAAGGTGATCGGGCAGGTTGCTGCCCTGCATCTGCAGTAGTTCCTAGAGGAGAACCATGGCTTGGATCCTTTCCAATCTGGGTTTAGGCCGCGTCATGGGACTGAGACGGCCCTGGTCGCTCTGCATGATGATCTGTTGAGGAGGGCCGACAGGGGTTGCTCTACCCTGCTGGTCCTTCTCGACCTGTCAGCGGCTTTTGATGCCGTCGACCACGGTATCCTCCTGGGGTGGCTCTCTGAAGTGGGGATCGGGGGTTTGGCCTTTGGCTGGCTCCGCTCCTTCCTTGAGGGCCGCACCCAGTGCATGAGCTTGGGGGTGATTTGTCGTCCCCCTGGACACTCTCTTGTGGGGTGCCACAGGGGTCAGCTCTCTCCCCAATGCTATTTAATATCTACGTGGCGCAGTGGTTAAATGCCTGTACTGCAAGTAAAACTGTGCTCACGACCTGGGTTCAATCCCCGGTAGCAGGCTCAAGGTTCACTCAGCCTTCCATCCTTCCGAGGTCGGTAAAATGAGTACCCAGCTTGCTGGGGGGGGGGCAATGTGTAGCCTGCACTCTGTAATTAAAATTGTAAACCGCCCAGAGACTACTTGTAGTAGTATGGGGCGGTATATAAGCAGAACACTTTACATGAAGCCGCTGGCTGAGATCATCCGGAGTTATGGAGCTTGCTGTCATCAGTACACTGATGACACCCAGCTCTATCTCTCCTTTTCCACCTGTGCAGTGGAGGCCGTCCAGACCCTTGATCGCTGCCTGGCCGCAGTTTTGGACTGGACCAGGGCTCACAGACTCAAGCTCAACCCTGAAAAGACCGAGGTTTTGTTCTTCGGGGGTGGCCCGGATGGGTACAGCAGCCCTCTTCCCAGTCTGGGTGAGTCCACCCTCCAGCTGGCGCAAAGAGTGAGGAGTCTGGGTGTCGTCTTGGATCCGGATTTGTCCCTGGATTCCCAGGTGGCAGCCGTGACCAGGTTGGCCTTTTACCATCTTAGGCTTGTCGCCCAGATTCGCCCGTACCTTGATGGGGACTCCCTGAGGACAGTGGTACAGGCGCTGGTCATATCGAGGATGGATTACTGCAATGCTCTCTACATGGGGCTCCCCTTGAACCTTTTTCGGCGACTGCAGCGGGTCCAGAATGCGGCAGCCAGGTTGGTGGTTGGTGCGCGTAGGTTTGACCGCATCACCCCCATCCTGGCTCGCTTGCACTGGTTGCCCGTTGCCTCCTGAATAAAGTTCAAGGTGTTGGTTTTGGTTTACAAAACCCTCCATGGCTTGGCCCATGATTATCTGGCAGAGCGTATTTCCCGACAATTAGATCTGGCCCGACCCACCCGATCCTCCATGGCCCTCTTGTTCCGGGTCGCCACCCCGAAGGAGGCTCGCAAGGTGACCACTCATAAACGGACCTTCTCGGTGGCTGGCCCCACAATTTGGAATTCTTTGCCGAGTGAGATACGGCAGGCACGCTCGTTGGCATCCTTCAGAAAAGCACTGAAGACCTGGCTATTTAGGGACGCTTTCGGGAATTGCTAGGGACCACCGGAGTTTTTCTTTTCTTTTCTTTTTTCTTTTCCCCCCCTGCCTCTTGCCAATATTGTTTGTTTGTTATGGATGCCATTGTTTTTAATTTTGTGTAAACTGCCCAGAGTTCCCGCCTGGGAAATGGGTGCAGTATACAAGTATGAAAATAAAATAAATAAATAAATAAATAAATAAATAAATAAATAAATAAATAAATTGCTCGTTTGCCTAGAAATACACAGCCAGAAGCCACCACTTTATTTATAATTGGTTACTTCCAAGACAGAGATACTCAATGTGAGATTAGGATTCTCAATGGTAAATACTCAGGGAGGAAATAGCAATATATATTTGAAGGCGAATGCATAAAGCAAGAAACCTTTTAAGATGCTGTAAGCTTATTATGGCTCTGTAGAAAAGGACACAAATGTATATTTAGATAAATTAGGAAGCAACTTAAACACACTAACAGGGAAGTAAAGTAAAAAGGTAAAGTTTCCCAAACCCCACTGGATATGGTAGGATTTCTTAAAAACATGCATAAAGCAATGCCATGAAGACCCTAACACTTTCTAAAGGTGCTGCCTGATGGCAGCCTAATATTTTACAGAAATAATACATTTGCAAAATGCTACCTGAAGATGCTTTGAACCTAAAATTGGTGTACTTGCAACAGCACTACGAACCACCAATTATGGTGGTGAAAGCCTATTCTTAATAATTTGGTGGTGTAGGAACTCATCAAATATATTTCCAGTGAGACGGGATAATTGCTGTTCTGTACTTATGAGAAAACATGTTTGTTGTTTTTGTTGTTCCTGGTGTAATTTACCATTCACAGTAATAATAGGCTTGTTCTGTAGGAAGTCGATCCGAACAAATGCACTGCGAGACTCATTTCCAGAATTTTAGCTTTACTTGTCATGCCTTGTTGTCCAAGGTGGTGTTCATTTTTACATGAGTTATGGACACCACTACAAGTTGGAATCTACAGGGCAGCTCACGGCGAGGATGATAGAGAGCGGCATTTGCTGACTAATGGCCATGCCATGTGTGAATTGTCAACGTGATCAGTGATTAGGTAGTTGGCCAACCAGAAATGCTATAGGCTGTGTGTTGAAGCGAGCAGTCTGTGTACAAAGCTGATCTACAGTGCGGACCATAAGTTCAGCTAGACTGGTATCTTCTACTACAGGTTGCAACAGAAGTCCTTGGACTCAGGCATGAGCTTTGCCCAGGTTTGCTCTGTGCAGTTAAAGTAGAGCTATTAAGGAATGAGCCTGAGATCCTCTGCATGCAACACGCTTTGATCTCCTGTGAGCTATAGCTGAAACAAAAGTAGCCATTATTAGGGTGGCCAATGTACTGTATAGCTAGTTACTTAATACAGGAGAGTCCTCCGCTTGAAAGTCTTCTCTGTTTCCAAGGTGTAAATCATATGGCCCACATACCCATCTTGAAGTTTCTGCTGCTCCCAAAACAGAAGTGGAGGTTAAAAAAAATCACTGTTCATGGAAGCTTTGGGTCCTCTCTACAACAAGACAGGCCCTGCCTTGTTCTAAAAGAATTCCCCCCCCAAAAAAATTGTAGCTTTTTGAAAGGTGGAAGGACTGAAGCAGACTCTGAAAGGCTCTGGGGCCAAATATAGCTCCTTAGCGCCCCCCCCCAACCTCTCCATTCTTCCTCATTTTTATAGGAACCTGTGATGCTTGAAGGTCTATCCAGACTAAATCTGGTTTACAAAGAAAGGCACAGATACGCTGGTTCAGCTTTCTCTCTGTGTGATGCACTGTACTTCTATTTAATTTTTTTATTTTGCAGTTGTGTATATAAATCAGCATATCTGTGTTTTATGGAAATCTGTGCCTTTGTTTTCTTATTTGGAGATGCATTTCCTCTTGTATAAATGGCCTTTTCCTTTTCTTAATCCAGCTTGGATATTGGGCACGTCGTCTCACTTCATATCTGTTAGAAGTTTTTGCTACAAACTTTAAGCACCATTTTGCCTGTACTTGAAGTTAATGCTGTGGTCCTGTAGCAACTGCATTCTTTATATCTACTTTCATGGGGACTGGAATGTGTCCTCAGTGTTCTCAGTCTCTGGACCCTTGTTTTCTTTTCAATACAGTGGTTTCCCGACTTAAGAGCAGCTCGACTTAAGAGCGGAAAACTGTTGGCATTTTAACTGCCGCCTTACAAATTTTAGATATGGTCTGCTCGACTCTCAAATGATTTTTCCATTTTTAATATTTTTTAACTTAGTTTTTCAATTTTTAGATAGTTACCCTGACTTAAGGGTAGTTCGACTTAAGAGCATGCATTCGGAATGGATTAAATTCGTAAGTTGAGGTACCACAGTATTTGTTGGCATATTCTTGTTAACATGTTGATATATTATCCTGTAGAAGATGTCTAATTTTACATCTTTTGTAGAAAAGATTCTCAAATGTAAGGATGTCTCACCACAGACTAAGATCAAAATACAGTGGTACCTTGTATAAAGGAATTAATTCGTTCCAAATGAAATTATGTTAAGCAAATTTTCCTTTATACAAATTCCCATAGGAATGCATTGAAAACAGAGTAATCCCATTTTTATGTTGTACGGATTTTCCCCATAGGCGATTATGTTAAGCAAATTTCCCCTATCTCCGGAATTTTTTATGTTGTACAAGTTTTATGTTATACAAGCTGTTTGTTATACAAGGGTCCACCGTAATTCATACAGTGTACAGATCAGAACGCTGGACAATGAAGAGAACTGACAAGAAAATATAAAGAAATTCAATGTGGTGTGGATGGAGAGCTTCACAAATCCCTTGAATGAACAAAGGTTTCCTGTACCAAAAGAAGTTGCAGTTAGAGTTGGCCCATTTGAGTCAATGGAATCAATGGAGGAGGAGATGACTCACCCAATTGCCACTGATTCTATGGGCCCACTCTAGTGTGACTGAATACACTAAGCAACAGGATTCTGGCCTACGCCAGGTAGCCCGCCTAGACCTGCTTTGTACAGAGACCATTAATTTTATTTACTGGTTCACTGGTTACAAGGCAGGAGATGAGAAAGGGCTCTTCCTCCCCTCCGGCACAGGGTGTGCTTAGATTGTTTGTGTCTGAAACTCTAAAACCTGTTTCATAGCATATGGCAGCTGACCAGAAACCGTGCCAAATCGGCATGAGCAGTCAAGGGGCCTTTTAAAGGACGAAAAATACACAGGAGGAGAATAGATGTCATTCAGTTGTGTTTCCTCTACTTACTCAACAACACCCTTTCCAAAAACCACACAATCTACGATACACCTGATGTGGTCACGTCATTACACCATCGAGTCTTGCTTAGTACATTTGGCAAATGCAGTGCTCACTGTTCCACCCCATGTGATGCAACTACAGTGGACCCTTGTATAACAAACAGCTTGTATAACATAAAATTTGTACAACATAAAAAATTCCGGAGATAGGGGAAATTTGCTTAACATAATTGCCTATGGGGAAAATCTGTACAACATAAAATGGGATTACTCCATTTTCAATGCATTCCTATGGGAATTTGTATAAAGGAAAATTTGCTTAACATAATTTCATTTGGAACGAATTAATTCCTTTATACAAGGTACCACTGTATTGGCTACAAGGAATGCCGGAGACCTCCCTCCTAAACTTTCTGTGTAGCACCTCAGTCCCAGCCAAAGCCAAATTAATTCTTGGTCTAAATCCATTGCTTACATTTAAATCCTGTTTTCTGTAGCTTTAGCCAACTCGTCATCCCTTCCTTTCCTCAGTTAAAGCACAGGAAAAGCTTTGTTCAACTAATATTACTAATATTGATAATGATAAATAAAAACAACTTTTTAACATATTTCAGGATAGGGTCCTCTCCTCTACAAACTGGCATTTTAGCTCCTGCTAGGGGGATGAGAGTCAAAGCACACATTGTGCTGGCAACTTTTTGTCATGACTCGTGACCCCAAACTCTCATAAGCTAAAACACCACGCGGGCAGAATGTACATCTCTAGAAGAAGTGTGGGAAACAGAAAGAAAGGATTTCAACATCTTTCTTGACCTCACTGATTCACTCTTGCAAATGCCAGAGGGTATTTCCACCCAAAGTAGGTCTTTGGTAAAATTAATGGCTCTTATTTGTTCGTTAAAGGCAAAGCTGGGCAAAAAATATTTCCTTATACACTAGGAATAACCCAGAATTACACTGCTGCTGGGAAAACCCTTTCTCAACCCCTACTTTCTACTACTTGTGGACTGTGGCTACATTCGGGCAGAACAGAGGGGTCTGATGGGAATAAGTGATGATGTCACCATACTTACAAAACAAAATGTGCCAATACATCTATGCTTTGACTTTTACTTTTCTATGCGCTGATCCTATTTATTCTCTGCAATGCCACTAGAACAAAGTACCAACTGTACCAAATTCCAAATGTTATCCAGACCAAAATTTTGATATATATTCAATTGTTTTATTAAGCACTAATACTGTTTTGTTTATGCTATATTATTTTTAATATATTTTAATTTGTCTTAATCTATCAATACTTCTTTTGTCTGTACTTAGCTGGTTTGTTGATTGCAATAATTTTAACTTAACATGGATGCCACACATTCTGGTTGCTTGCTTTTCTGAAATTAAATATTGGCATTCTGAAAAATTAACTGGAAGTGCAAGGAAAGCTGAGATTTAGAAGGAGGAGTATCTTGTATTTGTAAGAAGTATGTGGAACGGATGTAGTATGTGTGACAAGTTCCTGCAGTGCCTTTCCCAGTGGTCAATATCCTCTCATAATATGTGTATTTGCCCTTCAGCAAAAGGTCCTCAATGAGATTAGTAAAGATTCTTCTAGTAGTTTCACTCCATTTGATTGCTTTCTCCTGAGCACATGTGAAGAATTTAAGATGAATAGTTTATCAGTATTTCATGTCAGTTTCTCTTTTTTTGGGGGGGGGGATTTTAATTACTCTTCTCCTGTCTTTGTTATTGATGTTTTGCTACTTAAACGTGAGGGGAAAGGACACTAAAGAATTATGTGGTTGTTTCCCTCAAGAACAGAAATGCTCGTTGAAGCAATTAAGATTCAAATGACTATTTAGTGCTAAACATGCAAACACCATCACCAGGAAACTGGATACCCCTGAAAGCCTAATAATATTTATTTATTTATTTATTTATTTATTATTTGAGTTATATACTGCAGCTATCTAGACCAAAGGCTACTCTGGGTGGTTAATAATAATAGCACTTTCACCATTAGGGCTTGATAGGCCAATGAGTCTTATTATTACAAAATGATTGAATCAATATAATCTTAGAATATAGAATAAAAGCTTAGAATTGTGGAACTGGAAGGGACCCCATGGGTCACTAAAGCCAGCCTCTGTAAAGGACGGACAATGAGGAATCAAACTCCAAACTTTTGGCTTTATAGCCAGAGAACGAACGAACGAATGAATGTCTGGTTTGAAAAAAAGAACACAGAAAATGCTGAAATGTCACATTCTGACAATGAGGTTATCTCTATATTCTGTTGGGGCGGGTGAAGGTTAATTGAGCACAGGATAGCAACTGTAGAGTAGAGAGCTGGTCTGGGGAAAGCAGGTGTGCTGCAGAAATACAAATAAGAGGAAACCTCTTTGGAACACAGTCTCCAGAAGGGTCACGCAGCTTTTCTGTAGAACTAATTATATTTGTCTGTGTTTGGTTGGGAATTATTTCCATTGCTCTGGATATTGTTAAGAAAGCCATATTAATGACATTAGAAATGGATTAGCTGTGCCCCGGTCTCAACTCTTGTGCTGAGGAGAAAAACATACAAGAATATATTTACAGTACTTGGACTAAAGTCTAAACACACTAGGGAATGAGCCACACAGATTACAGTGAGAATTAATTTTAAAGCACAGGACTGTGAGGTATAATGTATTGCATTGTGCTATAAATCACATTACTGCAAAGGGGCAAAAAAACTGTTCATCTGGTATAGTTGCTGAATAAAAATGCCTGTGCATTCATTGTTAGGAATATTTTCAGCTTCCACTAAGGACGATATACCTAGATCAGTGTTGGCGAACCTATGGCACAAGTGCCAAAGGTGGCACTCAGAGCCCTTTCTGTGGGCACCCAAATCGCCCCTTCACAGCCACCTGTATTTGGGTTAAATTTCTGTATTGGTACTTTGCAAAAAAATAGTGGGTTTTGAATTGCACTTTGGGCACTCGGTCTCTAAAAGGTTTGCCATCACTGACCTAGATGATATGTCACTCTGAGGTAGTGCCCCAGTTTCCTTGCCCCATCTCTGCCAGAAGCTGCCTCTGAGTGGGTGCCCATCACAGGAGATAGAGCTAGGAGGTGGCAAACACCTGTTCGGATAAAAAAACAAACTGACATGAACCATCAAATTGGTGGTTCATGTCGATATCTAATCCTTCCACTTGGTAATCTTTTCCAATACCTTCATTGCTGCCTTTCTGAGGGCGTTTATACACGACCCCTAAGCTCCGCCGCAAATGGCTGCAAGGTCTGGACCTTAAAAATGTTTACCCACCAGCTCCGGACTTTGCAGACAGTTAAGTGCGACCCCGCCCACTTTAGCGCGACCAAACAGCAGTTTTCTTGTACCTGGTCTTTGATGGTGACAAATATTTGATCCGGTGTAAGGATAGTGAGTGTGGGGCTCTCCTGGCTTCCGTTTGTTCTTTTTTTGCGCCCCACCCCTTTAAGAGATCTGAATGCTGTCGGGAACAAAACGGAGGTAAACCGGCAGTCTTTTCTTTCTTTTTTCTCCGTCCCTCAGGCAGCCAGCAACCAGGAAGTGCGGAGGGGGGTGGGGACAGAGGAAGACAGAGGAAGAGCGACGAACCCCTAAGATCTCTGGTCCGAATTTAAGTGGCCAGCGGATCTTAGGGGTCGTGTAAAAAGGCCCTGAGTCTTAGTTGTCTTCTGGTTTCTTGGCTGCAGTCTCCATTTGGACTGATGATTGAACCAAGGTATGCAAAATCTTTACTAATTTCAATTTCCTCATTATCAGCATTAAACTGGTGTACTTCTTCAAAAGCAATGTTTTTTGTCTTTATGTTCAACTGCAACTCTGCTTTGGCACTTTCTTCTTACAGTTACATCCACATTCATTCCAAGTTACTTCAGCTTTATGGAAATTAAATGATGCATCTTACACCAATTTTCACTACTCCTTCATCTGAATCTAGTCTGGCTTTCTGTATGTTCAATGCACAGATTGAACAGATAAGTGGGGACCCTGTCCAACACCTTTGTGTATATGTATCCATTCTGTTTCTCTTTGTTCTGTTCTGGTGCTTGCTTCTTGTCCACAAGACAAGTTGGTGCACCCCAAGTAGCCAGAAGATATTTGCAATATGATCTCAAGTGCCTCATCCTTTTCAGAATCCACTTTGAACATCAGGCACTTTCCCTCTGATATAGTGTAATAGACTTTGTTCCAACTTCTTGAGCATCACTTTGCTTGCATGGGAAATTATAACAAAGGTCCTATACTTGCTGTACTCCTTAGCAACTCCTTTCTTAGGGACTGGAATGTATATTGAGCATTTCCAGCCTCTGAGCTACTGTCTGTCCGTCCCCCCATATTTGTGGGAACAGTTTTTCAATTTTAACAGATTCTGTCTCTGTGGTCTGAAATAGTTCTATTGGTATACCATCTCTTCTAGTGATTTATTTTTTCTGAGTGCTTTTGTAGCAGCTTTCACACCGCTCTCTATAATTCCAGGTTCTTCATCAGAGGGTTTCTCTTCAAAGGAATTTGACATCCTTTTTTCTCTTCTGTATATGTCTTTAGTATACTGTTTCCGCCTCCCTTTTATTTAATGCTGGTTAGATAGTCTGCTTCTATGTTGGTTTCTGAGCATTCCTGACTCTGGCTTAAATTTCCCTTTGACTTCTTGGATCTTGTTTTTCTTCTTTTGTTTTCTTCTGTTTTTTTCCGTATCAGTCTTTATGATGATTATCTTTGTCTCTACATGGTGGTCACTGAAAAACTGTACTTGGAATTGTGATCTTAGTTCTGTCACCTAATTTCTTTTGCTTCTCACCTGTCCCAATTTTAAGTATTTCTTCCATGAAAAATAATTCCAGATAAAACTTGTCAGCCTTAGAAATGTCACAGAATTTTTTTTGTTAGTTTTGCTGTAACTGACTAATACAGTTGCATTTCCGAAAAACATTGTTTTATTGACACAAACCGTCCACCATATAAGTTTCTTATTTTAAATGGCAAGATTATGCTTTACAAAAGAATCAAAATTTTGGAAAAATAACATCAAGGTACCTCACTCTCAGTTCAGTAGGTTTGGGAACCTCTGGGTAAATATGTAGGACGTGTGTTCTCTGATTATAAACACAAAATTATTAATGGATTTGATGGCCACCTTTATATGTCCTGAAAGCTCAATCGCTTAAAATTGATATTGTATACAGTGGTACCTCAATTTATAAATTTAATCCATTCCAAATGCATGCTCTTAAGTCGAACTACTCTTAAGTCGGGGTACATATCTAAAAAATTGAAAAAAATAAGTTAAAAATAAAAAAAAATGAAAAAAAATGTAAGTCAAGCAGACCATATCTAAAATTTGTAAGGCGGCAGTTAAGATGCCAACAGTTTTCCACTCTTAAGTCAAATTGCTCTTAAGTCGAGCTGCTCTTAAGTCGGGGTAACACTATAAGTTAGTCGGTGTAGCAGTGCCAGTGTTGGCAAATGGCTGGTATTTCATTTTTTTCCTGCTGTTTCAGATTTTGAGTCCCTACCTA
Organism: Phrynocephalus guinanensis; assembly: GCA_037367245.1. Taxonomy (NCBI): domain Eukaryota; kingdom Metazoa; phylum Chordata; class Lepidosauria; order Squamata; family Agamidae; genus Phrynocephalus; species Phrynocephalus guinanensis. The sequence goes on from CM074733.1 coordinate 53,542,692, forward strand.
CACTGGCAGCAGATGTTCAATTTCCTTTGCATGACTCAGGATCTGTTTCAAATAAAAAAATAGGCTGAAAATAAAGAACAGCAGAGGTAGGATATATTTAGGCGATCGTGCTCAGATAAATTTCCTTTGCAAATATAATGTGCATCTTTCAAAAACAGGACAGGGAAACTGGTGGCCTTTCAGATCTTGGTGGAACTTGTGTTCCACGGTGGCCAACATACAGCTTTCCCAATATTGGTCAGTAGGGAGAAAATCTGCAAGTCTGATTGCTCAAGCAGAGAGCTTTCAAAGAAATGTGATGAAAAATATGCTATCAGCTTCAGCAAGAGCCTCGTCTAGTTTGTCCTGCTAGCAGGCCAATCAACGGTACTACTGAGTGTTAGGAAGTGCAGTCCGATAACACTGGCAGAGGTCCACTTGGTCCATTCCTGAGATATACACACTTTGGCCTCCATAACAAAATCTCCCCTTCAAAGCTTCTTCTAGATGGGGTCAGTTTTGCTAATTCTGATGAGGACAGTTAATCTCCTCTTACAACTCTGCAAGTTCAGACAGATTTAGAAGGATCAGCAAAGGCAGATTACAAGACAGCTCTGTGCCACTTGTTTGACACAGCTAAACACATCCGTCTGGGCATGAGAAGAGTTCAGATTTCCTATTGGCTATGAAAGCCCCTAGGTGATCTTGTGTTTTTTGTTCTTCCTTATGTGTTATTGTCAGGCTAAATTAGGGTGGCCACTTACGCACTGTCAAAAATGTTAGCAACACCTAGATGACTTAAAGGACATGGTGAGTATTTGCAAGCATTTTGAAAGGAATATTTCATTGGTTTACTCTTAAGTTTTGCTTTTTAATATTTCCAAGGTGCAGTATCAGAATTGCAGAGTATTCCCCCTATTTTTTTCTGATCTGTTGGTAATGGCAAATAAATGCAAAAATAACACTCAATGCAACAAATTACTTGGCAGTTGGAGCAACAACAATTAACAAGCTGAGAAGAAATGGGTAAGGCAACGAGTTCCTTGGACACAGAAATGTTCTTCTTTAGGCACTTCTTGCTTTTACATTTTAATTTAAAATATATTAAAATAATATTTCCCAACTTGGCGCCTTGCAGACATGCTGCACTGCAACTCCCATCATTGGAAAGTAAGGGGGATAGAATGATGGGAAGTATAGTCCAGAACCTCTGAAGGACATTGGATTGAGAAAGCATGGATTAGAATATGGCCGCCCAATATATTTTTGGCTTGCCTATAATGGCTCTTCGGTTCAATGCTACAATCAGGGTTATGATTGTTGCCATCCTCATCATGTGCTGTCATGTTAATTGTGACTCATGGAAACCCTTTTTTCAGAGTTTCCCCAAGTAGAGAATACTCAGAAATGGTTTACCAGTTCCTTCTTCTGGGGGTGCCCAAGGCCACACAGGCAGGCTCTTTCCCCAGAAGGCACAGGGGGCAATTGACCTCCCAACTTCCGTGTAGACAGATCTTCAAAACACTGAGCTATCAAGCCAGCAGTCAGTGTAAGGATGGAATGAGCACTGTATTAAGTATGGGGAAAGGGGGTGGGTGGGTAGGTTGTGGGACCAGATGTAGTTTTGTTAGCTCCAGTAATGGAGAAGGGTACCCCAGACCTCTGTTTGATTTGTCATAACAGGATAGTACTTGGTTTACTCTTTAAGTTATCCAGTATGTTAGAAGTACAAGCAAATGTCAATCTGCCATGAGGAACACCAGAAAAGCAAATTATGGAGAATAAGTAAAGCAAAACATGCGTGGCTCATGTAAGGGATGTGTTAGGAAGCAACTGTAAAGAAGGATGTAGAAGCAAGCAAGATCAGAATCATAAAAAAAGGAAGACTAGAGACATTCTACCAGGCATTGCATAAAAGTAGCATTGTCTGTTTGTAGGTTTGGGAAAAAATATCCACTTTGTTTCTCTGTTTTGAACATGGACACAGCGATAACACTGTGGCCTCTTGTTTAAAACATGTGAAATGACGTTTCGAGGACACAATGAAAGACAATCAGTCTTTCGCTAGGCTTAAATATTCTGGACCAGGAACAAAATGTCCTAATCTATCCCAAAACAAACCAGCCTGGTTTCTATAAACACTGGCTGGTTCTAACAGGTGGGATTTTTCTTCAGTTAAATGAATGCCCATTTATTGTGAAGCAAGGAAGCAGGCAGCATGTGCTACCCTGCAGAAGATGGAGCGCATTTTGTGATTTTTCAAGATGACATTTTTTCAGATAACCTCCATATGTGAAGGTAAATCAAAAAACAATATTGCTTGTGCCACTCATCCTGACCACCATGTGCTGAAACACCTCTCTGAACCAGGCTCATGCACTCATATTCCTAAATGAATGGAGCAGAGATGGGCATCTCTGGGGCCATGTGCAGAGAGAAACCAGATATCGCTTGCTTTGCGCCCAAACCCCTTTCTTGAAATCAGTTAAAGCAGTATGTGAAGATCTCAGAATGCTATATCTGTTTAATTTAGAGGATTTTAAAAAAAATGTTTTAATTGGGGGGTTCACATTGATTAATACAGTATTTTAATTGTTTTTGTATAGTTTTATAGTGTTTTGAAACCTGTGATTAATGTGTCGTTTTAATGGTTGTGAGCGACCTTGGGTCCCCTATTAGGAGAAGGGCGGCATACAAAACATACATACATACAATCCCAAAACTAGAAGCAAGCAGATGGTCACTTGTGGTACAAAGGGGGGGAAAGGGGGATATTTTGGATCCCCAAAAGGTGCAAATCCTTTTTGCACCCTTTGCACCCTTGTCTTCATTAGGACTCAAAGATCAGAAGCTCTTTAGGTTTCTGGCTGGTCCATAATGGGCCATTATCCCATTCACTCAAGACATATTCCTTCTTACTCCAACCCCATAATGCAGTGGTGGCGAACCTTCGGGACTCCAGATGTTTTGGACCACAACTTCCACAATCTTTTGTCACTAGCAATCTAGGCTTGGAATTCTGGGAGCTGTGGTCCAAAACATCTGGACTGCCGAAGGTTCGCCACCACTGCCATAATGGAACAGGAAGCATACATTGCTTCAAGGGTAGGCAATAAACAGCCCACCAGAGGACCAAAAATGGCCCTAGAATTCCATGGTCCGCAGTACCCCAGTCTCCCCCCCCCCCCGAATGGAGAGGTGGTGGTGTCTGAAAATGTTATCTTGTGCCCTCACCAGATTTGGCCCTTTAAGGGTACATACAGTATTTTTGTAACAGTTGTCTCAGTGATTGGGGGATAAGAGTGAGTGCAGCCTTCCTGGTTCCAGGGATGGAATGTGGGGGAGGAGACCACTATGGGTTGCTGCCCCCTGCGGTAGTGTGTCTTCCAGGAAACCACCATTGCTCCTGAACCCACAACAACATCTGCCACCTGATACAGTTGCTTCAGTCTGCCTCATGGTAGTACTGACTTTTCTCACCAAAGATGTTGAAGGTCTATTTATGCATGTTGAAAGGATGTTTATTAACCAGGCACAGAACGATAGAGGTGGAAGAGGTGGTCGACAAGAGGCATGAAGTCCATTTTCCTGCCAGTCCAGAAATCCACAGCTAAACAGGCCTTCACACGTCGCCGTCCCATTTCCATGCAAAAATCTCCCACAAAAGCAAATTGGCTATCTTCCAAGGTTCAGAAGACCAGTTTTGTCAATTTAACTTGGAACACTAGTATTATAACTTTTTAAAACTTGCCTTATGGCTTATTTGAAAATAAACAACCAAAAGACAGAAATCAGAGGAGGAGAGTTGACATTCTCTTTGTGAAGCACAACTCTTGTAGTTGTTCTAAGACAATGGTACTCAACCTGTGGGTGCCTAGATGTTCCTGAACTGAAACTCCCAGAAATCGATTCCAGCACAACGAGTGGTGGAGGCTTCTGGGAGTTGCAGTCCAGGAACATCTGGGGACCCACAGGTTGCGAACCACTGTTCTAAGAGAACTGCTAGATAGCTCAGTGAGTTAGGTCTCTATCTGTGGAGCCAGAGGTTAGGGGCGTTCAATTCCCCACCTTGACAGGGGCTGGTCTTGATGATCCATTGGGTCCCTTCCAGCTCTGCGGTTCCACAGTGATTTACTTCAATTAACTTCCAGGTAGAATACAGCAAAGGGGGGAACAGCCTTGGTATCTTCCTTTAGGCTTTATCTGCACATTGGCCAAGACAGGCGGGAGGAACATACACATAGTCATTGCAATCTGTTATGAACAGCTGAATGTCTATTAAGTCTTTGGCGAATTTAATTTGATAGGAAAGAAAGCAAGGACTTGCATGTTCTTGTTTAGGAATATAAATGAGATTTAATAAGCATGCTAGCCCCAAACCTATTGTGAGATGGCACTTTATATAAATAATGTTAATAAGGAGGCCGCATGTGGCCTGGAAGGGGACTGGGAGTTGATGGTATGAAGGTTGAATGGAGGTGAAGCATGTTTATTCTAGCCCAGGGCAGGCTACCATCTGTAACTGTACACCAGCCTATGGGGAATCAAGATATCACACAAGGGTTGAAAAAGCTCAGCCAAAGAATGGTGAAATCCTGGCAAGGAGGACATTCCCCCCATCATTTGGCATGTAATATTAGATGTGACAAGGCAGTCTAGCTTCTAGAGGTAGGGAAGATGTAATTGTGTGCAACTAGTTAGTTGCAAATAATTCTCTTTTTCCAGTAATTCAAATATAACTATGTTACATTACAATTGTCATGCAACCAAAGGGATGGTATGATTGCTCCTGTAGCACAACAATATTTTTAAAGTTACTTTTACAGTGCTGGGGGTGTGGCCTCACAAAAGAGTGTTGAAGGGACAAAAAGACTATAGAATCACAGACTTGTAAAGCAGGACAGGATCCCAAAAGCCATCAAGGCTAAAGCTTTGCCAATGTAGAAAATGCACAAGTAAAGCATCCCTAGAAAACGCTCATCCAGCTTTTATTTAAAATCCTTCGTGGAATAGAAGTCTCCACCTTCAATTCCTCTATCAAACATCTCTATTAAATAGTTCTCCATAATGTTCAGGCAACATCTCCTTTCTTGTAATTTGAATTCATTTCTCCACTCTGGAGTGAAGGAAACAGGCTTCGTCCATCTTCCATGTGATGTTTGAAGATGGCTATCATATCATCTCCCAGTCTACTCTTTTCCACGTTAAATATACTCAGCTTCTTCATTCTTGGTAGTGGGGCGGCTAAAAAAGTCTTATAAATAAATAAATAAATAAATAAACCATTCATCATAGGATTTAGGTTCCAGATCTTTTGCCCTTATTCTGGACACGTTCCAGCTTATCAATATCCTTCTTAACCTGTGGTGGCCACACCTGAACCCATTATTCAACATGAGGTCTGACCAAAGCAGAATACAGTGGCACCATTTCTTGCCTAGAATTGGACGCTATGCTTATGTTGATACAACTAACGGTTGAATTTGCTATTCTGCTGCCACATCATACTGTTGACTCATGTGTAGCTTGTGACATTAACACTCCAGATCCTTTGTGCATATGCTACTGCCAAGCCAGCTGTCAACTGCCTTATCTTTGCCCTTATAGTTTCCTGCTTAAGTGCAGAACTTTTATACTTTTCCAAGTTGCAACCAACTGTCTTTGTTTTGGCTTATTTCGCCAATCTGTTTAGCTCATCCTGAATCCTTATTTCGTCCTCTGAAGAATTACTTACCCCTCCCACGTTGATGCTCTCTGCTTTTCCTTTCTTGTAACCTGAACCTGTTGCTTCAGGTCCTACACTTTGCAACTGTAGTACCTGTATGCAAAAACCAGCCTAGTTAGATAGAAGGAAAATATAAATAGAAGGCACAATGTAAACTTCTGGTTCTCACCTATAAAGCCCTAAACAGCTTGGGTTCAATCTATCTCAAGGACCGTGTCTTCCTTTATGAGGCTGCCTGGGTATTAAAACCACCAGGATAGGCCTTTTGCTCTGTCCACCACCCTCACAAATGGATTTAGAACATCTATGTGAAGCTGCTGGGTGAGATCATCAGGAGGTTTGGAGTCTGCTGTCATCAGTAATCTGATGACACACAGCTCTATCTCTCCTTTTCCACCTCTGTAGTGGAGTCTGTGCAGACCCTAGAGCAATGTCTGGTAGAAGTTATGGAATGGACCAGGTCCAACAGGCTCGAGTTGAACCCCAAGAAGACAGAGGTTCTGTTCTTCGGGGGGTCCTGCAATGGATACAGTGGCCTCACTCCAGCTTGGGTGGGTCCACCCTCCAGCTGGCTGAGAGAATCAGGAGTCTGGGCATTATTTTGGACCCAACTCTGCCCCTGGAAGCCCAGGTGACAGCAGTGTCCAAATCAGCCTTTTATCAGCTTCGGCTGCTCGCCCACATTCGCTCATACCTCGAAGAGGACTCCCTGAGGACAGTAGTGCATGCGCTAGTGACCTCCAGGATTGACAACTGCAAAACACTCTAGGTGGGACTGCCCTTGACCCTGATTTGGAGATTGCAGCAGATACAAAATGCGGTGACCAGGTTGGTGGCTGGTGCGGGCAGATATGTGCACATCAACCCCATCTCCATCACTTGCATTGGTTGCCCGTTGCCTCCTGAATCAGGTTCAAGGTCCTGTTTTTGGTTTTTAAAACCCTCCATGGCTTGGGACCTGAATAACAGAGCGCGTCTCCCACAGGTCAGCTGTTGCCCGATCCACTAGGGCCGTGATGGCGAACCTTTTAGAGACCGAGTGCCGAAAGTGCAATTCGAAACCCACTAATTTTTCGCAAAGTGCCAATACAGCAATTTAACCTGAACATAGATGGCTGTGAAGGGGTGATGTCGGGTGCCCATAAAAAGCGCTCTGAGTGCCACCTTTGGCAGCTGTGCCATAGGTTCGCCAACACTGCACTAGGGCGTCTCAAGCCCTTGCCCATAAGGTGTGTGTGTGCAATCGGGCTTTCTCAGTTGTTGGCCTTACTCTCTGGAATTCCATCCCGGCTGAGCTTCGCCTTATGCCCACCCTGCCTGCCTTCCAAAGAGCTCTAACAACCTGGCTCTTTATGGAGGTGTTTGGGGAAACCTGAGGTTTGTTTTTTGTGTTTTAGTGTTTGCTGTGTCAACCCACCTCTATTAACATCAGATCTTGCCTGGTCTTTTATTTTGTTGTTGTTATTTTATTCTGTAATAAACCGCCTAGAGTTCCCTTTGGGGAAGCAAGGCAATAGATAAAATTTGAAAATAAATAAATAACAAATAGAAGGAGCACAGGAAGGGGGGCTTTTCTGTAGCTGCTCGCAGACTTTAGTACTCCCTCCCACAGAAACTGCTATCTTTGCTGTCCTTCCCCAAGCAGGCAAAGTCCTGTATCTTCAGCCGCTTCTTACACCGATGGTTGTTGTGAGGGTTCAGTCTTAGCCCAGGCATCCCGCCCTTCAAACTTCAAGGAAGGCATTTCTCGTAATGAACAAACAGAACTTTTATTCGGTTCATCAACAATAAATGAGGTTTTTCTTCTAACTACAGTTTCAACTTCTTTAAAATCAGACATAAACGGGTTATTCTTCCCTCCATACGTGGGGGTGTATAGAATGTTATCAAGTTCCCCACCATCACTTGTGGGTATCCGGCTCCACCACTGCTCTCCTCCTCCCTCTCCGAAAGCCTCAGCCCCTCCACCTGTATCCCAATCTCCTTCACGGAGGGTTGGGGTTTTCCCACTTGTATCCCGGAGGGTTGGGGTTTTCCCACTTGTGGACGGAGGGTTGGGGTTTTCCCACTTGTGGACCTGGGACCAGGGGGTCTCCGCTGGGGTGTACGTAAAGGATAGTCGGGTCTCCTGGTCAAGTCCTCTCGAGGATCCAGCGTCCCGGCCTCGACTTCCATCCGGATCTTTGCCAGCCATTCTTCCAGCTCAATCTCCTTGTGGATCTCTTTGCGTTTTCTGTTATATTCTCGATACTCCCTCTCTCCCCAATAGGAACACTTTTGTCGGTGTGCCCTGCGCCTATAACTCTCAGCCTCCTTATGGGGCATCATCATTTGTTCCCAGTCCCCTGCCCATCGGTTCTCCATCCACACCCACTCCCATCCTTCTGGAAGCTTTCGTCCCGCTCCGCTCCCTTTTTACAACTGCCAAACCCCACCTCCACTGGAGCGGATTGGTCCACCTTTCCCGCCAAGTCCTTCTTTTTACTTCCGGTTGGACTTGGGTCTTCTTCCTTCTCCCTCTCCTTCTGCTGCTCAATTATCTCGAGGGCGTCATAGTATCCCTTCAGTAACATAAACCTTTCCACAGGTGTCACTGTCAGTTGTTTCTCAGGTTCCCCTTTCTGCCCTGGCTTCTCCATCTGCTCAGCTGGGCATGGAGGGGTCCCTCTCTTCCCATCTGAGAAGTTTCCCTCACAGTTGTGCTAAAGGGCGCTTTTACATGACCCCTAAAATCCGAGGCAAAGGGCTGCCAGATCTGGAGCTTAAAAATGTTTTCCCACCAGCTTCGGACTTTTAAAAAAATTTAGTATGACCACGCCCACCTAAGCGCGTCCCAGCACACTTTTCAAGTACCTCCAGGAGGTAAAAAATCTTCCGATGCAGATTGTAAAGGTGTGAATGCCGGGCTCCCTCGCCTTCTGTTTGGTTTTTTGTCCCCGCTGCCCCTTTAAGAGACAGGAATCACTACGGGGCTGCTCAGGGCTGCTTCGACCGGCAGACGGAGGTGAGCCTGCATTTTTCTCCCTTTTTTTCTCCCTCCCCTCATGCAGATAGGAACAATGGAGTGCGGAAGGGTGGGAACACAGGAAGAGGGACAAACCCCCACGATCTCTGGTCTAAATTTAAGTTGCTAGCAGATTTTAGAGGTTGTGTAAAAGCGCCCTTACTGCTTTGAATGTGGGTTTTGTGTCACTTTTCTTTACCATTTTTAGTTTGGTATTTGATTCTTTTTAAAATTATTTGTACACTTATCTTTATAAATTTTAAATACGGCCATTTAATGATAAAAGCCGCCTTGGGTCCTTTATAAAGAGAAAGGCAGTGTAAAATATTTTAAATAAATTAAATAAGATTCTCTACCTTAGCCCATCAGATTGTAGCGTTTGGATGTCCTTTCGCTCGTCATTTGTAACTAGGTACCTCAAAACTCTAAGATTAGCCTTGCCAGTTGCCAAACATATTCTTGATAAATCGCTTGGATATATGGTAACTTCTACCCAATGCTAGTGGTGGGACATGTTTCTTTTTTTTACAAGCTGAAGCAAGATTTCTGTTTTGTGTGCAATGGAAAAAAACCAACAATCTATCTATTCTCTGATATTTTGACAGAATCTGGGCCCTGCTCATTGGCAACAAAATCACTTCACAAAACAAGGATGCATGACGAAGAACTTTTGTACATTTGTTTTGGGACAGCAGTTTCCCCTTTTTGTTCTCTGTTCACAACGAACAGATTTTTCAACATGTGTCTTTTAGATTTGTATTTACACCAAGCCATTAAGGAATTAAACCTTGTTCAGAATCAGTTTCTGAATAAAGTTTAATTTGATTCTGTTGGGTTCTGGATGTGAAGTATAGGTTCAGTTGCTAGAGGAAATATTCCTTTCTTTGCCCTCTTCTTTTTTTCTCCTTATTCTTCAGGGTGTAATTTGTAGCTGTATTCTCTTCCTCTGCTTAGCTGGTTTGTATATTGATTTTATTTTATTTAGTTAAACCTTTTTTTGTGCCCAGTGTCTAGAAAAAGTATCAAGAAGCTTTAAAAACAGTATGACAGCAACAAATTGACAGAACTCCAGTTAAGAAGCTGATTTTAGTGATGTTACGTGATTTAGTCCAAATATCACAAATTGCATGTTTGTGCGCTTTCTGCTCCTTCCATCCTTTGGTTCTGTTTTTCACTCCCGGATGAATGTCATGTGGCCCTGATGCCTTGGATGCTTCTTAATTTATCAACTTTGAAGCATCATCCTGTGTCACTTCTACATGATACATCTCTTCAAATACGCCTCTTCTCCATCACGCTGAAATGATTCAGGGTTCGGTGTCAGCAGGCTGTCTGTTGCGAACATGAATTGTAGGTATCCATTAAGAAGGACACTTTGCTACCTCAAACTTGGTAACAATTCCTTTTCTACCTAAGTCGAGGTAGATCATTTATTCTGGAACACACAACACAGAAAATTCCCCAACACCTCTCCCTATTCTGGAAGCAAAAAATAAAACCAATTAAATAACTAACACATGGCTAACCTTCATAACAGTTAAAAAATTTCAGTCTGAGGTGGCTGCCTCATTCTGCCTAACAGTAAGGACATCCCTACCGGGTTTTTTTCCAGCCATCAGGTTGTCTAGGAATATTATAGTTGCTATAGGCCAGTGGTGGCAAACCTTTGGCACTCTAGATGTTTTGGACCACAACTCCCAGAATTCTGAGCCTAGATTGTCAATGACAAAGGATTGTGGGAGTTGTGGTCCAAAATATCTGGAGTGCCAAAGGTTCACCACCACTGCTATAGGGTGAGGCTGGCAGAGAGAACTGCAGCCTCCAATGTCTAGGGTTTGGATGTGTGGATTTTCAGGTCTACAAATACCATAATGATTGACCTACCTTAGGGATAACGTAGACACACCTAAATGTGATGTACCTGGGGAAAAGGCCTACATTGGACAGCTTTAGACCCCAGCTATGCCAAGATGGGCTAAAATATCCTCTTGAAAAGAAAGCACCCAGCTAGTACAGAGGCAGGAACAGGAAACTAGGCTGAACTGGGACTAAGGGTGCTATCATATGAGGGAGAAGATGTGGGGAATAGGAAACTCCGGCTTTTGTCCTTACCTGACCATGTAATTGAAGATGTGGGTTCCGAGTTCCCACGTCCCTTGGATTCTGCTCTGCTTCTGTTATGTCCCCATGGCTGTAACCTGCTTCAAGCAGGCACAGAGGAAATGTTAAAAAAAAATAAAAAAATGGCCGACCAGCCCCATGGACAGCCGCTGGGAGCTAAGGAGAAATATATTTTTTAAATGCCCTGACAACTCACAGGCCAGCTGACTGGCATTGTGTGTGTGTGGGGGGGGAATAAAAAAAACAAACTAAAATAAACCCTCTAAACAGCCCCAGGGCTGGCTGGTGGGGGCTAAGGAAAATTAAAAATATTTAAAAACCACTGAAAAACCGTATCCTATGCACCCCCCATGCTGGGGAAAATGTGCATTTTTAAGTGAAGCAAAAAATACCCAAGAGCTATGGCAGGTCTTGGAAAGCTCATTAGAACCCGTTAAAGGAGGCGCTACCAGGCTTTTTAAAAAAGTCCGATGAATGTGGGGACATGATTTTTGGAGCCGGTTTATCAGAAAATTAGATCTGGGTTTTAAAGGACATGTGACAGAGCCCTAAAGTCTCAAAGGCCATGGTCACACCTGGGTTTTGATCATGATCTTCTGAAGGTCCGGCTTTTCCTCTTCGTCCCATCACGTGATTTAAATGTGGGACAAGAGTTCCCACGTCAAAATATTTTTTAAAAATATTTTAAAGTGTAGTTCAGCCCCCTTGGCCAGCAGGTGGTGCTAGCATTTGAAAAAAAATGGACCACTTGGCTTGGGGGAAATAAAACTTGTAGGACCGGATAGAGCTTCCTGTTTCTCCAAAGGGGAAAAGCAATTAAAAAAACATAGCCCATAGGCCCAGGAACAGCTGGTCGGTGCTGTGAAAAAAGAAAGAAAAAGAAACCCAGATCATCTGTGTGGTCTCACAGCGTCTGCCTCCTTAAAAGCTGGATTTTCAAAGCGAGGCAAAAATTTCCCTACCTCTTGGGTGAGTCACAGAAACCTCGCTTAAGGGATCATTACTGGGTTTTCTTTTTTCTTTTTCTTTTTCAAAAATCCCGGTGGCCGTGGGGACGGCATTTTTAGACACAGGTTATCTGGTAATTTAAACTGCTTTTAAAGGGACATGGGACCGGGGCCAAAGCCTTCCAGTTTAAGCCTTTTCCTCAGATGCATCACCTTTAGGTGATGTTAGTTATCTCTAAGGTAGACCAAATTCCCAAAATGGAGAATTATGCCATTTGTAGGCCAGAAAATTGAAAATGCCCATCTCTACAAATGTCATGTAAATGAAACAGAGAGCAACATAAGTTTCCAGGACCAGCCTTTCCTGTAATGTGGCTTCCTTTCGAGGCAGAAACCATGGACAGTAGAGCATTTTGTAAAATGTGGCTAATTGCTAGGTGTCAGGTAGCACATAGATGGAGTCAAGAACTGAGAAATGATGGCATTTTGTAATCGTTATTTTGATGCCAAATGCACAGAGCATTGGTAGGATTGTGGCTTGGAGTAGCTATAAGTAATTAGCTACCGCTATAGTTTAATTTTTAAGAAATATAGTTGTTGGCTGTTTTCTTGTGTGGAAAAACAACAACAAAGAGGCTTGTAGTACATGAAATGACTAGCACATATGGGAAATTGGCTGACTAGCACATATGGGAAATTGGTTTGGTTGGGTTTTTGCAACTTTTTAGTTTATAATGGTATCAGCAGCCCACATTGTCAATCTAGATCTGTGTGAATCCTACAACAAAATGAGACTCTAGAGAAGTAAAATGACTCATCTGAGGGGATGAGCAAACCAAGGAAGCAACTAGCCAACCAACTGCGAAGTTCTATGGGTTCCTTGTGTGTGTGTTGTGTTATTACATTTGTGACCAACTCTTTGTGACCCCATGTTCATGGAGTTTTCTTGGCAGCAATACTGGAGTGGTTTGCCAGTTCCTACTCCAGGCGCCTACAGCACCTGGTATTCCCTGGTGGTCTCCCATCCAAGTAATAACCAGGGCCGACCCTGCTTAGCTTCTGAACTCAGGCGAGATTGGATGTGCTTAGGGCATCTAGGTTCCTTACCATTATCTAATTTGGGGGATGCCATGGAATGAAAACAACAGCTTTCATAGCATGGCAGAGATGTCAAGATCTACTTTATTTCTATTGCCTGATCCAAATAATCCTGAAAATTCAAGTCCAGCTTTCAGCCTGTCGCACATTACCGATCCAAGTTTGTTTTGCCCAGAAAGAATAGCAACTGACTTTTACCATTAGACCAGACAACCTTTGCAGGTGCTTCCTCAGGAGAGCTTATCAATCACTCTTTTTCCTGCTTTTGATGACTCACCTCTACAGTGCCTTTGTCTTCTTTTGAAACATTACCAAAATATGTTTGGATTGGCATTGAACCACTTTGCTCATGAGACCACTGGAATTAAGAGGTTTTTCAAATCTAAATGAAGGGTGTGGTTTCTCTCTGGAGAAATCCAACCTGCTCATGCTTTCACACAGAATTGTTTTGTTATCTAAAGAGCAATAATTCTGCCTGCCCACAATAGATTAGCACGGTCTCTGAACTACAGAAAACCATGCATATTATCTTGTTCTGTAGCTTTAAAACCTTAGCCTACAAAATGTCATTGTTATCATGCTACTTGGGACAAATTAGTCTTTGTGTTGCCTAAATAATCTGCTTTCAGTTTTGTTTACTATTTACCCATTTGCATTGTGGATTCAAAAGCACCTGCTTAATAATAACAATCTTATAAGCTGTAGAGCTGCAAGGGACCCTGTGGAACACTTAGTCCAGCCCCTTTCAGGGAGGCAGTGTAGGGAATTGAACCCCTAACCTTATATCCCATTATATCCTTCAGTATCATTGAGTACTGTCAGAGTGAAGCAGCCCTCGGTAGCTGATTTGGACCTGATGAAAGGGCAACCAGTTATCAGCTCGTTTACTTTGATATTGTATTTTTGCTGGTAGAATAATGTGGCTATCTGTTATGTACCTTGAATGGGGTGATGTGAGGGTACAGAGTTAGCTATACTCTCTCACAGAGAAAATCATTTTGGGATGTCCCAGTTCAATACAATTGGCCCTTACTCTCTCTAGGATAGTACTAAAGGGGAGTGCTATAAGTGTGTACATTGATTTCCTCTGAGCCCAACATATTTGCTTATGTCAAGCAAATGACAATAGCAACCTATTATAAATATATGATAAGGTAGTAGTACTCAGAGGGAGAGTGAAAGGGCCTTTTTTGTTTTAAGAAGAGTTTGGAAACTATTTTTACTACAACTCCCAGAATCCTCCAGATGTAGCCCAAGAGCTAATTCCAATTCAGTGGGCCATATGTGTTGTTGTTGTGTCCTTACAGTCATGACTGACTCTGACAAATTCAGTCCTGGATAGCCATATTGAGATTGCACCAGATGCTACAATAATATATTTTATCTCTAAACCTGGCACAGGCTGGTAAGTGCCTCTTCAGACAAAGGGCCATGTCCAATAAAGGACTGCAAAGAAAGAGCTACCTTATTTGAAACGGGCCTTTTTTTGGCCCTGTGTGGACTTAATTTTGAACTCCTGACTATTGTTCAAGATGAGTAAGGATTCGGGGAACTAAAGTCCAAAGTATTTGGAAGGTCAAAGATGTAGAACCACTCAAGCCAATCCTTTTTTGATAACTCCTAGAAGGGGAAGCCTCACTGATCTTGTTGTGTCCAACATATTATTGCATGTAGTGCATTGGATGTTATAGATAGATGGGTAATGGTGACTGTGATGTCTTGTCATGTTTGCTTTTATCAGGAAGACACAGAGACAATGACCCTTTCCTGACATCTAGTTAGGCCCTAAGATCAGCATGGATTCATTTCTCATCAGATTGGGGAGAAAGTTGTGTGTGCATAAAACAGGCACAATGGCTGCTCTATGTGTAGTTGTAGCCATCTACACCTTTCTCAAATACATTCTGTCTGAGTTTAGAAAAAGGGAAGAAAATAAACAGCTGAAGAAATGGCTTCCTCAGCCACCAAAAACAGACGTGGCAATTGAACTGCATATTCTTCACAGCACCTTCTCCCCCCCCCCCTTTTAATTAGACCCTGCCTTCCAAATGCCAAAGAGAAGATAAGCAGTGGTAAATGGGTTACAAGCTGGGATGCACAAGGAATGCCTTTGGCTCCAGGGTGGCATTTGGAATGCAGGCTGACTTCTGCACTTGCAGTGAGGAAACAGCCGAAAAGTGATCAAAGAGACCACAGGGTGGTCAGCCCTTGAAAGACCTATGTTGCATTTCATGCAGACCTAATTTGTGCTTTGGTATACCATGATTCGGCCACAATGACACATGCCTTAGTTGCATCCAGAGTCTGGAAATAACATTAAATATACATGAAAGGCCAGTATCCGGTTGCATAGCTTTGCAACAGCAGTCATGTCGAGAACTGTGGCAGAGTGTGGCTAATTAAAGACTTTCTTTTTCAGAGTTGGGGCACACTCATCTTGTAGGCAATGATATGAAGTCATGTTCCTCAATATGAAAAAAGGAACTCTTCAATTAGTGGCTATCTGTTGGTGATGTCACTGATGTTGGACAGGCAGATCTTTGCAACAGAAGAGTGGCCAGAACTTGCACTGAAAGAATGAACACATTTACGCCTTTAAAAGTAATGTTCTGAAAGTAACATCCAGATATTTAAGTGGTCATTTTTCACAACTGTATTCTTGAGATCCACCAGCTAGCTCACCCTCTAGTTAATGCACAAGTTTTAACATCAACACAATGAATCTAATTGGTTAATTTCCAAACTCTAGTTCTAGCTCATATGGATTACTTACTAAACCTCTGTGTGGGGTTGTCTTTCACCTGCTTCAAAATAACCTTGCATTCTGGTGTTGGAAGCAAAGTTGAATATAAAACAGACAAATATATTGTTCCTGACCACCATGTGGCTTGTTTTATTTTTCTTGCATTTTGCTTCCAAATTGATCAGCGCTCCTCCTTTCAACTGTTTTAGTTGCAGTGCCACTGGAAATGGAAAGGGGAAATCTGATTAAAATACAATGAAGGGTCTTGTCCGTTGCTTCTCTGATTGGTCACAGAATGAAGAGCCCAATTGCTACCTTGCAACATTCTGATACAGAGATCCAGTTGTTTCAGAAAAGATACAAAACAACTGCAACAACTTTCTAACTGCAGACCTTGCAGGTTGTTGGAGGCATGGAGAGCCACCACTTCCTGACAAAATGTTGGATGGTATATCAGGATAAGGAGTGTATCATTAAAATAATGAAACATCTAGGGGTAGGATACAATGCACCATATACAATATCTGGTCCCACCCATTAGCGAGGTGTTGGTTGTGTTAGCTCTAATAGGAGTGGTAGAACACAAAATTGCATTTTGAAAAGGCAGTGTTTAGACTCTGAAACCTGCAGTTTTGAAAAGGATCAGATGGTAGCAGTGGTAGTGGGTGCCTGTTGGTGGTGGTGAGGCAAAAGGTAAAAAGGTAAAGGTAAAGGTCCCCCCCCACCCGCACATGCGTGCTAGTCGTGACCGACTCAAGGGGCAGTGTTCATCTCCGTTTTTAAGCCAAAGAGCCAGTGTTGTTCAAGTCTGTGGCCATGTGGCCAGCATGGGTGCACACATTTCTGCGCACGGAATTCTGTTTACCTTCCCACTTTTCATGTCAGTATATATTTATTTAATTGCATTTACATGCTTTCGAACTGCTAGATTGGCGGGAGCTGAGGTTAACAGGGGGAGCTCATTCCTCTGCATGATGGTACCCGGGATTTGAACCACAGAGCTGCCAACTTTGCAACTGATAGTTTCAGGTAGTGGGTGCCTGTTGGTGGTGGTGAGGCAAAAGGGTACAGCAACTAATGCTAAATGGACCCAGGAGCCAAAATGGACACTTACACACACACAAAAACAAACACACACAGAGAGGGAGGAGGCATTTACACACACACACACACACACACACACAGAGAGAGAGAGAGAGAGAGAGAGAGAGAACATTCGCACATGCACATTTACAGGGATAAAGGCAGACTGGAGTGGAATGGCTGGAGGTCACCTGAGGTGCAGCAGCACCTCACTTGACCTCATGGACAACTGTCACTAGGTGGCAGGGAACAGAAAAACACCTTCCAGAGACCCTGGAGAAGTTCTGTCCATCAGCACAGACCAGTGGTCCCAAACCTCTTGCATTTCAGCTGTTTGGTTATACAGTGCAACTCTCACCATTGGTGATAGTCCAACATTTAGAGAAGGCAAGCAACATGTTTTGGAGATGGGTATTCTCAGAAAGGAAACCTGCCATGAGAAATAAAATTGAAAAAAATGTTGAAAAAGATTTCCATTTGAAGATTATTGTGATGATTTCTGCAGTGGTGGAGTCACTTCAAATAGTATATGACACTTTGCACATGATTTGGTTGATGGTTCCATTGTATACGCCACATAAAATATGTGTTATCCCCCCCCCCCCCCCGTTTCAATTGTCACTAACTATAGAATCATACAGCATCCATCTGTGTTTTGCATAAACTGTTTGCCAAAACACTTTGGGTTAGCTGGCAGAATATAAATGCTAAAAATAAATAAATAGATGAGGAAGCCACAAATCTCTGGTCTTATATTTAGGCTATTTTGGTTTCAGGTTATTATTATGCAACAACAAAATGTTCTTACTATATTTACCAAAGAGACATATGAAATCCTAGTCTTCATTAAAAGCCAGTTTCATTATTTTCATAAGCCATGTTATTTCTGTAAAAACAAAAAGTTATTAAATGGATTTATCCATTTGAATGAGATGGATATTTCCAGGGCATTAACATTCAGGGATAAACTGACATTATAGCAATTTTTTGCAACTGTTATGTGTTGGAAGAAATGTTTAAAAATAAAATAGCAGGAATCTGGTGCTTCTAAAACTGAAACTAATTGTCAGCAAATTAAGCACATGCTAATGGGTTTTCCTCTCTGCCTAATGGTTGGTCTGCTTAGCAGATAGTACGTCAATATGTTAAAATGACTTATAGTCTACAGCTATAAGAGAAAAGATCAGTGGTTAAACATGTCTGATTTTTGGAGCTAATTCAAATGGAAAAAAATTCCAGGTCATTGGCCTTTTTAAACAGACCCCCCTGGCAATATTTACTCCTCCATAAATAGCACAGTCACATGAAATACAAACAGCAGCGGAGAAAGGCAGCAAAACAAAAGAACAAGTTTGCAGATCAGAATGCAAGTGGCAGCAATGTGTGCAGGGCAGAATTAATCAAGGAATCCTATAGCCTAATTACCCTGGACTAAGGTCTGGGATTGGAGATAGACGGCTGCTATGAAAGGGGAGTGGGGGCTTTATCTTAAATCCATTCAGAAGAAGGGGTTGGGGATGTGACACGGATTGCAGAAAATCAGGAAATAGGATAAAAGCAGGAGCTTTTACACTCAAATTGAGGGCTGGGAGAGTAAGAACTGACAAAAGAAAATATTTTTTCACCCAGCGCGTTGTAAGTCTATGGAACTCCCTGCCACACAATGTGGTGATGGCATCTGACCTGGATGCCTTCAAAAGGGGATTGGACAGATTCCTGGAGGAAAAGTCCATCACAGGTTACAAACCATGATGGAGATGTGTAACCTCCAGGGTTTAAACCAGGGTACGTCAAGGGCCAGATGCAGGAGAGTGGTATCAGGAGACAGATATCTAGTCTCATGCGCTCCCAAACACATCTGGTGGGGCCGCTGTGAGATACAGGAAGCTGGACAAGATGGGCCTTTGGCCTGATCCAGCATGGCTCTTCTTATGTTCTTATGTTCTAGCCCTTATTCCCAGCTACACTGGAAATGCTACCAAAGCCACCTCTGATCAGGTCATATGCTGTCAATACCCATATGCTGCCCCATCCCCCGGGATATTGCAAGGGAATCCAAGGGCTGTCTTGTCCAACTCTCTGCCCCCTTTTACCACAATACTTGTCAGGCTTGGGGTTTCTGAGATCTGGAATCCCCAAAAAATAATTATTCCAAGCTCTTTCTTTGCATAACTACACCCCCCCCCAATACACAGAACGACTCCATTACAAAAGGCCCTGAAAATCCACCTTTTCAAAGAGGCATATGGCGACCTTTTTACTTATTTTTTTTTACTAAATTTCTTTCTTTCTTTTCTTTTTCTTTTCTTTTTTTGCCACCCGCGCCATCTGTCATGGAGGATCTCGTCCTTCCTTATTTTATTAGTATTTTTGCCCTTTTTGTATTTTTTAATTTTTTTTTCTTGTTGCCTTGTTCTAATTGTAAACTGCCCAGAGTTCCGCTCGGAAGATGGGTGGTCTAGAAATATGACAAATAAATAATAAATAAATAATAAATAAATCAAGAGTGCAGAGGGAAACGGCTGAGATAAAATTCATATGCTTGATGGACAGCCATGAAAATGGGTTGAATCTAAGTCAAGGTTTCTTAAGTCATTTACCAAACGTAATACTTCTTTACTGCCATAGTAATCTCAGTCCTTCAGATGTCAGATCCCAAGCATACTGTACCAGTAGCCTAAGGTTTGGGATGGAAAAGTACATTTACAGCATGTGTTTTTCCTTTCAGTTCTCTCACCTAATGACCTTGTGGCATTAGGACCATTCTGTGGCCTGTCTTTATCAGCTCAATAGAAGTACTACTGGTGGAATTAATAGCTGCCCAGAGTGGCCCTTGGGCAGATGGGCAGGATATAAATATCATAATAAATAAATAATCTGTCTGAATTCTTCCCTTTACTAGTGATGTAGCTTGAACTTTGCTCCACATAGCAGGATTTCTGCCATATCCTATGCCCCACAGCTCTTGGCATAGAATCCTGGGACTGTTATGCTGCTGGTTGTACTCTGGGCTCAAAGGGAGTTGTGTTCTGCCTGGTCTGGAGAGTGCCAAGTGTGGCAGTTCACTGCAGTGACTGTGATCAAGTTTCTGGGAAAGGACAGGCTAGTCAAACCCAGAGTGTTCTGCGATCACTAATGTAAGGTTGTGTTGCCCATGTCTGTTGTATTTTCCCCACTGTCTCTTGTTTTTGCCTCTTGCCGGTTTTTAATAACTTTTTAATATTTATTGTGTGCTTACCTGGTTTATGTTTCTGTTGTGTTGTTTTGTTGTTGGTATTGTTTTTGCTTCTGTTGCTGTTTATTTGTTTGGCTTTCATGTGAACCGGCCAGAGTCCCTTCTGGGAAATTGGGCGGTCAATAAATAAATAAATAAATAAATAAATAAATAAATAAAATGTACTGTTTTGGACTTCCAGTCTGGACCCCCATGGAGAGCAGGGCCAAAACAGGGATGATTCCATGCTGTGGCCAAACCTAATGTTATGGTTCACATCAAAGAAGCAGGATGGAATAGCTGGACAATGTGTGTGGTTTTCTGTGCTTAAAGGAATATCTTTTGTACGAACACATCTTTGGAAGATGGCAGCAACTAGAGATGGGCCAAATCGTGACCAGGTGCTTCATGCTGGAGCCAATGTGTGACACCACAAGGGCTGGGTGTAACCTCCCACCTCCTCCACGGCTGGCTGAGCCACTCAGCATTCTTTGTATGGTGCCAGGATACTCCTTCTCCAGCAGCGTGTCAGTCTGGGCAGGAGCTCAGGCTGCCCTTCCCCACCTATAGCAAGAACCTAAAAGCAGTAGATTTCTAAGTACGGCATCTAGAACAATAGAACTATCAACAGATCCAAGACTGACATTTCGCTTGACGCCACCAAGCAGGGTGAGGGGAAGAAGTAAACATCCGTTCTCAAGTTCAGTTCTAGAGATTCTGTCATATTGTCACTGATTATTCTGTTTTCCAACTTAAAATCCTACTAAGAGGAAGGGGTATGCTGCCCATAATATTCTTATCTTCCCACATATGCAAATGACAGCTGCTAAATGTCTCTGGCAAGCTGTTGACTGTATCTGTGGTGAGTTCAGCCAAGGCAAGATGTGATATTTGATGGCATCCATGGATTATTTCTTCTTTCCATGAGTT
Source organism: Phrynocephalus guinanensis (assembly GCA_037367245.1). Lineage (NCBI taxonomy): Eukaryota > Metazoa > Chordata > Lepidosauria > Squamata > Agamidae > Phrynocephalus > Phrynocephalus guinanensis. The sequence goes on from CM074733.1 coordinate 53,563,536, forward strand.
CAAGGTCACATGCAGGGTAGTTGTTCTCCCCACTTCCTCCTTAGACCCAGTCTATAAGGTAGGTCAGGATGAAAACCAGGTCGCCTGGCGAGCTTTGTGGCCAGACAGAGATTTGAACCTGCCTGTTCTGATTCTTATTCACTAATCACTACTCTGGATTGGCTATCATGAAGCCGGATATTCTGGGAAGACATGTCCACAGAATCTTCAGTGTGATCGGTACTTTTTGAACCATGACAACATGGTTTCAGTGATCTAACAGCAACATGGAATGTTTTGTGTGCAGGTTTCAGCTTCTTTCCTGGCATCATATTTAAAACAAAGTCTTGATTTTCTGCTTCATGAGGGATGTTGAAATGATATGCCAACTGGTCAGTTTGATACTGACATTATCTACCCATGGTTAGTGAAAGTAAAATTGCATAAATGAACTCAAGAGTGTGCCCCCATATGAAATAAAAGCAATAACCTTACAGATACCTCATGCCTGAATAGTCTGGGAAAACAACCTCAAACATTCACTAACCATGGGTAGATAATATATATATAGGAATGAAAATTGAACAGTGGCAGAGAACTTTTATATACATGATAGACAATCACCATGAATTCTGAGCAAGGGATGTTTGATTAAATTTGTTTTGTGCAAATCAAATTGTGTTAACTGATTACTGTGCAACAATTGAGGTCTGCAATTCCTGGAATGGATCCAGGTTTAGTTTGGCTTAGAGAAGACCCAATGAAATCAATCAGACTTAATATAGGCCTGTCCGTTTTAATTTCTCAGTCATTTCAATGGGTCTGCTTTAAGCAAGGCTGACCCTGGAGCCAGCCCACTGAAAAGTCTTCCCAAGCTGCATTCCAGAAAAGTTCTTTTGTTAGATTGCTCCTTTAAAAAAGAATCATATATTTTTCTAAAATGTACTGGGAAGATCTAATACAAGCTAACTTTTAGGCTTGCTGTTTTAATAGCACTCACACATTTTGGAATTGGTTCAGTATTTAATATCATATTTAGAAAAGTACTTTTATTCTGGGTCTTATGAAAGACTACTTTTATAATTAGTCACGGAAATTTGGGAGTTGCAACCCAAACAGTCTGTTTTCCCAGCTCTGATTGTATCATTCCTTTTAGATCTTAACTTGTTTGTTTTTCAAAACTATTTGATTGACCAAGTGATCTTTCTAAAACCAAAATGTCCCCCACTTTGCTTGTGAAGCTTGAGCTGACAGAGCTATCACAAGAAAGCCCAAACTGAGAGAGCTCTTGCTAAACTCCAGAGCTCCCTCTTACAACTCCTACCTCCTGATCCCTTTGCCTCAAATCCTGTGATGCAAAGGAGAGAACAGATGGTCTCTCAGACAAATTGTTCCTGGGTTATTTAAAGATCTGCATTTCTTGAGTGTAGAATAGCCTGCACAATATGCAGCAAATGAGACTGTGGAGGCTTGGCCAACAGTTGCCCAGTTGCATTTAAGCAAAAGGATAGTCCCACCAAGAATAATAATATAAGAACTGTGGGCTGTTGAGTCCATTCTGACTTACGGTAGTCCTTGCCTGCAAAAAGGGTGACAGAGGGGATGGCAGGAATTCAGTCTCCCTGTTCTGCCTGTTCAGCTAGGCTAGGGGAAGCAGGCCTGCCTAAACAAAAAGGAAGCTGCCTTGGTCTGAGCTGTTCCATTGGTCCATTTGGCCATTATTGGCAATTCTCATTGGCAGGGGTTGGCCCTATGGTTTTTGTTGTTTTGTGCCTTCACGTTGCAACTAATTTATAGTGGCCCTAACAAGGCTTTCGAGGTGAGATATTTAAGGAGTAATTTTACTTGTTCTATAGCCCCACTCCTTGGAAAAGTCCCTGATGTTGGGAAAGATTGAAGGCAAAAGGAAAAGAGGACGGCAGAGAATGCAATGGTTGGACGGTGTCATCGATGCAACCAATATGGATTTGACAAAACTCCGGGAGGCAGTGGAAGATAGGAAGGCCTGGCGAGCTCTGGTCCATGGGGTCACGAAGAGTTGGACACAACTGAACGACTGAACACCAACAACATAGCCCCACTGTGTTTCCAGAACTTCATGGTCGTTAGAGCTGTTCGGCAGTGGAATCTGCTACCACGGAGGGTGGTGGAGTCTCCTTTGGAGGTTTTTAAACAGAGGCTGGATGACCATCTGTTGGGTGTCCTGTGATGGGGGTTCCTGCATGGCAGGGGGTTGGACTGGATGGCCCTTGAGGTCTCTTCCAACTCTATGATTCTATGATTTTATGAGTGGGGATTCAAATGCAAGCCTATATCTTCCTTTACTTATTATGCCACATTGAGTTTCCCCTCCAGGGTTTTAGGCAGAATTATTTCCCAGGCCTAATTTCTGAGTGTTTTTATACATAGAAAAACCTGCCATAATTCATAATTGGCTTGATAGCAAATAATTACATTTACTGATCATGAATGATTATTACTATTATTAACAGAAGCTGCCTGCTCTCTTCCCCCTTCCCATAGTCTCCCATCCAGCTACTGCCTATTTATGTTCCACCTTGATGTTTATTCAGGATGGCAGGGTGATTTATATTTGATAGTGTTGGTTCTGATGTGTTATTGTCTGGGAGACTGCTGAGTTGTCTTTTCCCCAAAGCTTGTAAAAAAATTTCTTCTTTGGACTCCCAGAATCCCTATGTAAACCCAGTAACGTGCTGTTTGGGATATTTTAGGATGTGTACTCCAAAAGGTAACATTTACAAGGTCTGAACCCAACAACCTTCTCAGCAGTCCCACCTCTTTATGAAGCAGTAAAGAGGAAATTGGGTTTAGGTTCCCTCCTTCCCAAAAGAGAAGATCTGGGTGCTACTTTAGATCCCCATCCGATAGCAGATTCACGAGACAGAACTATCAGCAAGCTGCTTTCTCTGGTCCCTCTTGTATTCTTCAAGCATACTTACTGTAGATTTCCAGGGCTCTCCTCTCTTCCTTTCCAGTGCTCACTTTGACTGCAGGACACATATGAAAGCTGTCTGACGAACCATCTGTTTCCTTCTACATTTAGGGAACCCAAACACTCTTTTTCTCAACTTTTGGAAGTCTCACAGGAACATATTTTGAGAACCTATGTTCCATGATAGGCATTCAAAAACCTGGTTCCCTTCAACAGTTTAGCAGTGGTGGTGTTGTCACTGTCGTTGTCAAGAGAGCATATATTGGAGAATACATCATTGTCCGTTACATTGCAACTTTTATAAGAAATGTTCCATAATTGCCACAACCACCTTGTTAGGTAGAGGATTAGAAAGGGGTCTTACAACTATCTAAGAGATACTAAGCCCAAGGCCCGAGATTGGCAAGGGGCAGCTTGGCAATTGTGCACTTCTCCCTTCAACAACACTGGGTTTGGGGTGCCAGACTCCTATGTACAAAATCCATGTATAACTTATATGTCCTTCCCCCTCCCCAAATGTAACCATAAGCATAACCAGTGGATTAACACTTGCATACAACATAGTTCTGTTAGGGTTATATTCCCACAGTGTTGACAATCTTGTCCATACGGTACTGGGTGTAAAAAGCAGATAGGAATGAACCAAAGTAGGACCCAGAAAGAAAAGACAAATCAGGCTTGGTTTGTGCAATGGGTCTTGCCAAAACAAAATGAAGCACTGAACTTTTCCCAGCTTGACTCTTTGTTTTGTCTCCGCAAAATGGATGTTCATCCGCCCCCTTTCCACTGCCTCTGTCGCCTCCCTACCCGGTGCTGGCTCTTCTTCCTCCCCTACAGCCACCATCCTCAGAGGCAGCAGTGTGGATTCCCTTCCAGGAGTCAGGCCTGCTGCTTTTATGCATCCATCTGCCTTCCAGCTGATCAGGGTGATCAGCCATGGGTCAGGTGCCTACACATAGGCAGCACACAGGCTCCTGGAAGACTGTGCCACCTCCATCTCCATTGTTGCACAGTAGTGGTGACCGCATGACTGGAGAAGTTAGCTCTCCTCCCCACTGGACCCAAGCTGAAAACTGGTTTGTAGTTTCTGGTTGGCTTGTGGCCAACAAGCCATCATAACCCACCATTTTCCAGGTTTGTGCCCATCTCTAGTATAAAGCCTTAAAGGTTATAACCCACTGGATCTAGAGGCTGAATTAGAGTTATGTTTGGGGGCAACTATAGGAGTGTGGTGGCTCAGTGAGCTAGAGTGCTGAAACTGTTGGCTGCAAAGTTGGCAGCTTGGCGGTTCGAATCCCGGGTGCCACACAGTGGAGTGAGCTCCCGCTATTAACCCCAACTCTTGCCAACCTAGCAGTTCGAAAGCATGTAAATACAAGTAGAAAAATAGGTACCGCCATAAAAAGCAGGAAGGTAAACAGTGTTCCGTGTGCAGAAACGCATTCAACCATGCTGGCCACATGGTCATGGAGTTGAACAACACTTGCTATTTGGTTTGGAAACAGAGATGAGCACCGTCCCTAGAGTTGGTCACAGCTAGCATGCATGTGCAAAGGGAACATTTAACTTTACCAGACTACCTCTGTGCCTTTGCTGTTGAACTCATGGGGTTCTGGTTGATCTGGGGCACACAATTAATTGAATGTTTGTCTATTTCTTGAAAAAAAATCCATGTATAACCAAAGCTGTGCTACTCTGACCTGTGCAATTTGTAAATCATCAGTAAATTCACATTTTGGTTTTTCTCTGCCCATTTCAGAATACTCCAGCAAGAACCTTAAAGAGTTTGTTACTCCACACTCTCCGTAATGAACATGTTATCCACCCTGTAGCTAATCCTCAGTTACCACCATCTATCATGACTGAACACATGCACTTGTGTGACAGACTGCGCAGAGGATTGGTGGGCTGTTGAATTAAAAGAGGGCCACTTGTGGAACTGCAGTTACAAGTAAGTAAGCTGTCCTTCTATGTGGTCTCTGTGAATCACACATTTGGGACACTGACCACACTTATGGCTGGATGAGGTGTTATGGCCAACAGAAGAAAATCACTGCTCTGCTAAAGGAGTGTATCGGACTTTCTCCTGATGTCCAGTCTGTAATGCTGGACACATGCCAAGAAGTTGGGACCACAATGCTGCTTTACAAATCTCAGCTGAACACCTTTGAGGAATGCAGTAGAAGCATCAACGGCCCTCAATGAATGCCTTTTGAGAATGTGGACACTGGTTTCTTTGGTAAATTGGTAGGCCACTGTTATAGTGCTCATTATCATTGGCAGTTACTTCATGTCCTCCCTTGTTCCGTGACTAGTTTTGTACCGTGACAGCGTTGGTTGCGATCACGTGATTTTGTCCGTTTAGTCCTGTTTCCATTTTCTCACAGTCGTGATAACTTGTCTTGTGACAACTGTTACTTTACAGTCTTGTTCCATGACAAATTCTGAATGTGTCTTGCTTTCTTAACCCTTTTTAAAAATATTGTAAATAAAACTTTTACGATATTTCAGTTTACTGGTCTTCCGGGATTTACAGAATTTTCAGTACTTTCTTTAATAAACATTTAATAAACATTTGCGCTGCATGGTGTTTCCCATAGGGAAACTAATGTTGAATGCCACTTCAGCCGCTGACCACTAGGTGGACACTGGTTGTTGCATGACAGTTGTTACCACATGGTTCCTTGTCTCGGAACAGGAACCGGGAACAATCCGTGACAAGAGAATACCCCAACGCAGTGCCGGGTACAGTATTGTCACACTCTGATCCCGCTCCGGGGGCGTGGCCGAGACAAATTCCAGCTGTTGCGCGACGGATGTGAAGTAAGATTTTTTTTGTACCAGTTCAAAGCGCAACACTTACAGAGACAAAACGGACGTGAAGTAACCACCCTTCTGACCAATGAGTCACAAGGAACCTCTTCAGCTGCACCTCTTCAGCTTCTAGTCAAATCCAGGCCTGCTCGAGAAACAGTGAGTATGGTCATATACATGCATGCTTAAAAATACTTTACAGTGTCCACAAGACTAGTCCATTTGTTCAAAACCACAAAAATAGCCAACACATAGCTAGTAGTATTACCTTCAAGAAAGGTTCTCTCTTCCACTCTGATTTCCTGCAAAAGTAGGACATAAGTTGGGTTTGCTAGAAACTCACATGACTTTAGCCATGTGATGTGCTGTTAGCTTAACTGATCTGCCTGTGATTTTAGTTTCAAAAGAGGACCATGATTGCTTTCTTTTTAGAAGTGGGCAGATCAAATAAAATACCATGTCTTCAATAAATGCGTTGAAAAGGAATTTTCACTAAGTGGAGCTTTTTATGCTGTAATACTGCAACAGCAAAGGTTTTGCACAGTTTAGATTAGATCTAGTTCTCTTAATCCCTTCAAAAGGAAAGAATAATGTTAGCATATAAATGGCAACGAGTGAGGCTATCCATTTCATAAACAAAACATTTTCTGTCATTTAGGAGCGGATCACTTCAAAATACACAATTATGTAAGTTTCCTTACATAATCTTGCCAATGTGGTGGATATATAAAGACTCAAAATCCCACAGTCTAATTTAGTTTATTTTAGAGTATTTTTACCCCGCCTTTCTCCTTTGAAAAGGACCCAAGGTGGCTTATAGTAATGAGGGATAATTTACAGTCCAGTACAATTAAGACATGTTCAAGTATTGATAACAAGGAATTGAGGGACACCTTACAGCATTAATAGACAACATTATATTAAAGCTACAAGGTTATAAGTAGTTATAAACACAAAGTCTATGTGAACCTATAGATTCATATAAAATACACATAATGGTAGTCCATCATTCAGGGAAAGCTTGTCTGAAGAGAAAGGAGATGAGGCAGCCCTGGCCTCTAGTGGGAGGGAGTTCCAGAGTCTGGGCATAGCTGTTGAGAAGGCCCTTTCATGGGTTCTAACCACTTAAGATCATCTGGCAAAGAAGCTCTTTTGATTTTTAATTTAAAGGGTAACTGCATAGTGATTTCCCCCTGTTCTGGTATGCTGGCAGCATGGTAAAGTTTGATCTAATAATAATCCATCACAAAATGCAAAGCTAGCCTCCAACTAGACCATCATTTTCTGGTCTCTACTAATATGTTTTTTGTTCACCAGCAGGGCAGCTTTTTTTTTTTAAGAGTAAGTGGAAACGCCCAATTTTAGCTTGCAATGATCATTAATGTGACTATGGGTCTTGCTCTAGTTGGAACATGCATAAACAAGATGAATGTTTTCTGGAATGAATTGAATACTAATTACTAGAAGCCAAGTTAGCTCAACCCAATCTGGTCTAGTTTCCCTGCCTCCCCCTAGACAAATCCTGACAGTGCAATCCTATACATGCCTATTCTGACAGATACTGCAAAGGATAGGATGCATTCTTAGATAAGTGGACTTGCATAACACTGGCTCTTTGGCTTAAAAACCAAGATGGACACCGCCCCTAGAGTCGGACACGACTAGCACACATGTGCGGGGGGAGGATTTTACCTTTACCTTAGTGGTTTCCTAATATTTAACTAGTATCTGGGAGAGAGAGGAACAAATAACGTGTTTATAATCTCAGTTTATTCTTTTTTCAAAGTTGCTGTTTTTATGTGTTGGAAGGCGTTCGGGATTCTATAGCAGTTTTAGAAATTTGTCCTCAAATGATGAATTGCCGTTCCTTCTCTACTCACAAAATAATGGGATGCCCTTTTCACAATCCGGCTCAGGAACATCCTGGACCCTCTGGAATGAAGACCTCTCTGACTGACAGATGTCTTGGTCCTTCTTTATTTTCTCTTAATGGGTTAAGCTATTCCTCTGAAGAATTTTCTCCAAGTGAATAATTTTTCACCAATGTTGTCATCAATAAGAGCAGCAGTTGTCAAATCAACTCTTAGAATGAAATCTGAGTTATTTTGCACAAACTTGTTTGGGGGGTGGTGGAGGTAGAGGTAGGAGATCCAAATACTAACACTTCCCTATGATGAGGACAAGAATGTCCCAGGAATATTTTCGCTTTTGCAGTCTACTTCCTCTAATTTTCCCTATGATAATCCCACTTGTACTGTGCAGAAAAACTTTCCTGTGAAGGTCCAAAGTGCAATATTGCAATATAGGTATGGAACCACAAATGATTTTTTGTTATCAGATTTGTAAGATGGAAAGCTGGCAGAGGAGTTTTTTGTTTGTTTGTTTTTTGAGCTTGGAAAAAATATTTTCCAAGTGCCCATATGGGCTGGAGGAATTGGAGTGAAAAATAAATACTGTAGTTTGTATGCTCAGGAAAACATTTAACAACTAAGGTTTGAAATGGTAGAGGCACACTTATTGTCCAGATACGTTCACCCTGCCCAGGTCATTTTACAAGGCTGAATTGAAGACTCCATAGGAAATGCTCTTAAGCCCCAAATACAAAAAGGATATCCCAGAAAAATCTGGGAGTTGAGTCATGGCTACTGGACTTCTTTTTTGAGAGATACGTAAACGTTTTGCTGCCAGATAAACCATCAATGGGTTATCTTATACATCCGAAAAATGTGCCAACTTTCAGAAATTGCTGTTTTCTTGCCCATGTCATCCATGGGAGAAATCGAGAAGTTAAAGATAGTGACTGCTTCACTACCCAACAATATAAAATAGCAGGTTCCTGGGCGCTTCCTCCCGCTTTCCTTTCCCCCCTTTGTGTCAATGGATTTGGCTGAACAAACCATCCTTTTAGACCAGGCATGTCCAAACTTCGGCCCTCCTGATGTTTTGGACCACAACTCCCAGAATTCCAAGCCTCTGTTTCCAATGGCAAAGGACTGTGGGAGTTGTGGTCCTAAACATCTGGAGGGCTGAAGTTTGGACATGCCTGTTCTAGAACTGAAGGCTCTCACTGCACACAGCTGAAAGACATTGAGCAGCAATTTTGTCTTTTTTCTTTACAAGATTTTCCACTAGTAAGAGGTGGAAAATCATAAAAATGAAATGAAAGGAAACCACAGAAGAGCTGCAAATGGAGGATGTCATCAGTTATGTCCCTGCAAACCTCAGTGAATGACATGTTCCAAGGCCACAACTAAAGTGAGATTTAGAAGCACCCCACATGGCAAAAACTTGGCCACAGACCATACTTTTAATATACCCTCACTCTGCTTCTTCACTGAAGCAGGGTGAGGATTCTTCTTCTAATAAGCCCTTTCTTATTTTTCCATGGTTGCCTTTTTCCCTCCCCTTACCACTGGAAAATAAGTTAATGAGAAAAAGACAGATTAATCACAGAGGGCCTTCTAATGCTGCACATAAGGAGCTCTTCATCTGGAAACAGGCTTCTACACCACAGTTTTTGTACAGCACTTGAATTCCTTGAAGTTTGTGGGTGATTCAAGGCATCTTCATTTTTGCAGCCCTCCCGTGACTTCTCTTTCTTTTTTCTTTTCTAAAACACTGAACACCCATTCATGACTTTTAACTGTGAGGAACCACAGCCTAGAATGTAGAAACAATCTTAGAAACAAGAAAGGGATGTCAGAAAACTCAAGAAAGTTCAAAGAAGTTTTAAAAACAAAAACCCCCCCCAAAATAAAAATAATAAAGAGGTAAGTCTATGTCGCCTTCCAAAAAGTCAAATAAGGACTGCACATGATTACTCTCACAGGATTTAAGAGAAGGATTATTAAGGAGAAGCAGAATTCAGTATTTTAAAAGACAGAATAGTTTACATGTTGGGATGGGAACCAATTACAAACCTGCAGTGTTTTGCACAATTGAGAGCACACTGATTGACTAACAGGCAGCCCTTTGCCTATAGAGATGGGGAATGAAAATTCATTGCATATTTTTGAAGCAAAACCTAAAATCATCCCATTGGGAATGAGAAACAGAAGACAAGTGATGACCTGACAACCCCCTTTACTACAGGAGAGCTAGAAGAGGTGATAGGCAGGTCTAAGAATGGCAAAGCAGTTGGCATTGATGAGATCCAGGTTGAACAGATCAAACATTTTGGATCAATAACAATCACTTAGCCTCTACAATAAATGCATGAACACAACTCAGATACGAAAAATATGGAGGAAAGCTCATGTGATGTGTTCTTAAACCAGGTAAGCCACCAAAAGTCCCCAAAGACTTTATGCCCATATCCCTTCTCAGCCATTTATACAAAGTATTTGAAGTCTGACTGACTACAATACAGTAGTAGAAACCCTGTTTATACTACAACAAGCAGGTTTCAGACTTGGCAAAGACTGCAGAGCCCAAATTCTTAATCTAACACAACACATAGAGAATGGTTTTGAGCTGACGTAAATAACAGGCATAGTCTTTATTGATCTCACCGCAGTCTCTAATATGGTTAACCATGAAACTCTGTTGACAAAACTCCAGAACATTACAAAATACTTTAAATATACAAAAAGCATAGGTTGCCTACTGGAAAAACATAGATTCTGTTTTGACTTTCAGGGACAATGCTGTCAGTGGAGAAACCAAAGAAAGAGGCTCCTGCCAGGCAGCATGCTAGCCCCTACACCAGTGACGGTGAACCTTTTAGAGACTGAGTGCCCAAACTGCAATTCAGAGCCCACTATTTTTTTGCAAAGTGCCAATAGAGCCATTTAACCTGTATACAGCTGGCTATGAAGGGGCGATGTTGGGTGCCCACAGAAAGGGCTCCGAGTGCCACCTTTGGCACCCGTGCCATAGGTTCGCCAACACTGCCCTACACTGTTTAGCATGTATAGTAATGACCAGCTATTGCCAGAAGCCACTAGGAGCTTTCTCTATGCTGACGACCTGGCAACTGCAGCAAAGAAAGCAACTTTTGAGGCTGTCAAGAAAAGACTACTGAGGGCCTGAATCCAATGACTATATATATTGCAGAGATAGCCAGTTGAACACAAACTGCTTAAAAACTCGACTCTGTGGCTTCCATTTGAAAAACCATAAGGCATCAAGAATAAGAGATAGGCACGAAACCAAGTTTTTCACTTCATTTTTCATTTAGTTCCCTAAAGAAATGAAAAACGAAATGACCCATCAAAGAAAAATGAAACAAAACAAAAATTTTCGTTCCGTTCCATTGAAGCAATGCATTCCTATGGGGAAAAGCCCGTGGTCCCCCCCCCCAATGCACCCAATCGGGTGGGAGAAAGCACAGGATCGGCGCTTGGGGTGGCAAAAAACAAAAAGCACCGACCGGCAGGGCCCGGGGAGCCAGCTGGTCAGCACTAGTTTAAAAATAATCATTAAAAAACCCCGCTGACTGGCTTCCTGCATGCTAGTTGGTCAGCGGGTGAAAAAAATGACAGCCACTGGCCGGCCTCACCGGGGCCTCCCGCACACCTGCTGGTCGGCGGGAGAAAAAATAAAATAAAAATAAAAATGCTGACTGGCCTCCCATGTGCCAGCTGGTCGGCGGGAGAAAACAACAACAACAACAAAAAACCATCAATCAGCCTCCTTGGGGTTTCCCGTGTTCCAGCTGGCCGGGCCCCAACAGTATAAAAAAGAGAAAAACAAAAAGAAACAAAATGAAATATGAAACTTTTTTAAAAAAAATTCATTTCATAATAAATGAAGCAAAATGGGGGAAAGAAACGAAAAATGAAACTAAATGCCATTTTGGCGTTTTGTGCCCAATCCCATCTGTAATCAAGAACATTGCAGGTGAGATGGGATGGTACCATATTTATTTATTTATTTATTTATACAGCTTATATACCGCCCGTCTTCCTAAAGGAACTCCGGGCGGTTTACAACTATACAACACAGCAAAATTACAAAAACAGCAAAGTAAATAGTAACTAAACTAATAAAAGCAGACAAGAGCAACAACAGCAGATGGTGGGACTGAGGGGGAAAAAAAAACAAACACTGTTTGGGTCACCCAAACGCCTCCTGGAAGAGAAGGGTTTTCAGCGCCTTCCGGAAGGCAGGCAGGGACTCTGCAAGGCACACTTCTGCTGGAAGATGATTCCAGAGGGTCGGGCCCGCCACAGAGAAGGCTTGGGCAGGGGTGGAAGTTTTCCGAGCCTCCCTGGGCATGGCCAAGCGCAGCATGTGCGCCCCGACAACCTAGGCTAGAATGCTGCGCTACCCCAAAATAACTGGAAGTTACCCTGGATCAAACTCTCAGTAATTGCTGTTTTAATACCAAGGTATTATCCAATGTCAATTATGGAGATTTTCCTTTTATTCTTTCAACTTTTTGTTCCTCTTTATAAATTATAAGTGCTCTATAGCCAACACTGAGCTGCCTAGATGCCCTAAGGCAGGGTCGGCCCTGGTTAGTACTTGGATGGGAGACCACCAGGGAATACCAGGTGCTGTAGGCGCCTGGAGTGTTGTGTCGTTGCAGTCCTGACCCACTCTTCATGACCCCATGTCCATGGAGTTTTCCTGGCAGGAATACCTGAGTGGTTTGCCAGTTCCTACTCCAGGCACCTACAGCACCTGGTAGTCTCCCACCCAAATACTAACCAGGGCTGACCCTGCTTAGCTTCTGAGATCAGGCATGATGGGATGTGCTTAGGAACTGGCAACCTACTCCAGTACTCCTGCCAAGAAAACTCCATGGACATGGGGTCATAAAGAGTCGGTCACGACTGTAACGACACCACACACATAGCCAATATCGCTGACCTTTCCCGAAGCCTCAAGCGTACCAATTACTTAATAGGATTCCCCTCCTGTCCTCCCCTCCACCCTGGCTCGGCTCCCTTAGCCCCAAATCCACACCCGACCCCTCCAACGGCTGCCCCCGGTCCGCGCGGCCAGTCTGGACGGCCAAGCCCTTTCCTAACTCCGCATTGGCTGCCCGCTCATCCCGCCCCCGCCGCCCCATACCCAATCGCCTCGCGTCTTCCTTCCCCTCCCGCTTCCTTCGGACGCCCCTCCTTTTGTTTGGCCCTCTCACGTTGGGCAACCCCGGTGTCAGTCGCCCGGCAGGCTTCCCTCCTCCTCCCTAGAGGTCGTGCGGTGGCTCCGTCGTTGTCCCACCCTCCAAGGGGAAAGCCTGCGTTTCCCACGCGCTCCGCCATTGGCTGCGCGGAGGCTGTCAGTTAGCCCTTCGGCCGGGCTCCTCCAACGGTTGTCCCAACCGCCTCCCCCCCTCCCCTTCTACCGCGCTTGGCCCCGCCCCTTGCCTGGATTGGGAACTCTTCCCCGTCTCCGGAGCTCCGCCGCCTCTCAGCAAGTTGCGCTCGCGGGCGCCTTGGGCGGAAGAAATCCCGCGCCTTCCTCGCCGTTCCGTCGCGCGCGGACAACGGGGCTCCGTGACGGAGGAGGAAAGCCTTCCCTCCGGCCCCGTTGGCAGGAGAAAGAGGAGGAGGAGGAGCGGCCGCCCGCCACAACTTGTCTTCGAGCCCGGCGTGACGAGGAGGAGGAGGATGTCGGCGGAAGACGCGCGGGGGGCTCCCGGCGGTGGCTGAGGGAAAACTCCGGAGCCCGGCCTCCCTCCCTCCCTCGTCAAGGCTCCGATAAGCTCCGGCTCATGACAGCCAGCTCCAGGCGGGGCGGCCCAGGCGACGGCGAGCCCGGCTGAAGAAGGGGGAAAAGAGAGAGAGAGAGAGAGAGAGAGGAAGCAGCAGCAGCAACGGCTCCTCAGGAACCAGCACGCGCGCCGCCCCGCCGCCGCCGAAGTTTGCTGCTGCTCACCGGCGGGCGGCAAAATTAGTGCCGCCGCTTCTAGGGGAGCCAAAGTTTCCTTCCTTTTGTTTTGGCTTGCCCGGCTGGCTGGCTGGCTCCCTGGCACCTTCCACGCGGGAAGAGGAGGAGGAGGAGGAGGAAGAGGAGGAGGCGAGGCAGGTCCCGTGCAACGTCCCCCCACCCCAGCCCCCGCGCATCCCCTTCGGCATCCCTGGAGCCTCTGTAGGAATATGTATATATATATGTAGTTCTTCTTTCTTGAAGAATATTGGATTAAAACAGCTTCCCTCGGAGTGTGTGCGCTACATGAAGTGCTCCCCGCCCCTTGCTCGTGGCGTGTCGGATTAAGCGCCCCCATTGCATTTTTATTTTTATTTTTGGGAACCTCGTCGGAGTGTCGGGATTGATAGCTAACCCTTTTCTTGGAAAGATCCACCCCCCCAACTCTTCTGCTCCTGGAAGAAGTCTTTGGATCAAGAGAACCCTCCCCCCCCCCCCCCCGCCGCCGCCCCGTTTCCTCGTGGAGTTCCGGATTTCACGTCGTCTTTCCCATTTGGAAGTGTATTTCCCCCACCTTTTTTTTTTTGAAGAGGGGCAGTTGGATTAAGTGCCCCCCCTCTCCCTCTCCCCCCCCCCTTTCCCTGGGCTGAGCGGATGCTGCAAGAGAGGGGCCACCCGTCGGGCGCCTCCGTCCCGACGCCAGCCATGTCGTCGGCGGCGGCGGCGATCTCGGCGGCGGAGAAAGTGGACGGCTTCACGCGGCGGTCGGTGCGGAAGGCTCAGAAGCAGAAGCGGTCGCAGGGCTCGTCGCAGTTCCGCACCCAGAGCAGCCCCGTCGAGCTCCTCCCGCTGCCCCAACTCAAAGGTGCGTACACATTTTGCGCTGGCAGCGACCGGGTGGGGGTGAGGTGGGGGGGGGGAGGAAGGAAGGAAAGAAGGCCGGGACGAGCCCAGCAAGCCGCGGCTCACATGGCTTCGGGCTACAGGTGCTGCTCTTGAGCTCCGAGCCTTGCTTCCGCCCCCTCCACTCCTACGTGCTGCTCCTCCTCCTGCTGCTTCCGTGTGCCAGACGCCCTCTCATCTCCTTGCCCGTTCGCCAAACACACGCTCCGTGAGCAAACACGTTCAAACTTCCTCCCTCCAGCCGGTCTGATCCCCGCCTAGTCGTCTTCCGCGCTCTGGGGCAACGTTGACAGCTTCGTCTTGAAACACTTGGTCTGGCCGCTCTTTCCAAGAGGATTAACTGCTTGCTTGTGTTTTCAGGAGCTTGCCCTTCTTTCTGATTATGGCCTCTTGCCTGAGCTGTTGGGATTAACTGCTTGGTCTCCCTCGCTTTTTAACACATGTCGTAGTGGTTACACGTGTGGATAATTTGGGGGAGAAACCAGGCCCACATTGGAGGTGGGGACAGGTTTCTGAGTAGTGTTCTTGGATGGCATCAAGATTTGGGGGCAAACTTTTTCAGAAGTCAGCCCATATAGTTTTGTGCGTTCCCTTGGTTTGGTTCTAAAGGACTGGTTGTTGGAGTTTCCTTCCTGCTCTGTTTGAGTCCCTGTATAAAAAAAAACAAACGCCAAAACAAGCTCCTTCCTCACAAATCTGCAGCACTTCGTTAAATTTGTTTCTGGAATTAAGGAGTGTTCACATGACCAGTTAAGCTCCCAGGACCTCATGGAAGTGTTTACCAAGTATGTGTTCCTGTGAAATTCTTTATCCTCTTTTAATCCTTGGTTTGTAGCTTGTCAGACTGTTGTATGACAAACTCAAGTGCTAAATAACTGAAGGCCTCACTCTGTAATTACAGCTGCACATTGCAGCATACCATATAAGTGGGAGTGTTGGCTTTAGTATTAAATGAAGGATATAATAAATCATACACACTTATCTTGCAGTATTAAGATATGTCAGTGAAACACAAGATTTTAGTATTTGGGAATGAACTGAGTGGATATAGTGCTGTCCTCATTCTTCAATCAGTCAATCTATGAAAATGCATATAGGGCACTTAAAATATTACTTTGTTGTTGCCAAAATATGTACTTTAAAAACTTGTTATTTTTATGATCTATTTAGGACTACAAATAACTAGGCTTTATTTGTGTGGTTTTAAATACATTTAGTTCTGCATTCTGAAACTTGTGTGCTGGGAAGTGTGCCATTCTTTGATAAGAGAGCTTCTGAGAGCTGTTGAATGTGTTTAAAGTGACTTATCTACAGGAAGTTGAATGATTTATCTCTAAGCTTGGAATATATGAGAAATGAAAACACATGAATAAATTTCTACAGGTAGTTGGGGAAGGAATATTTAGGTAGAGCATGGATAGCTCAGTGGTTTAGGTATCTGAATGTAGACCCAGAGGTGTGCCAAAGGTGTCACTCAGAGCCCTTTCTGTGGGCACCCGACATCGCCCCTTCATAGCCATTTGTATACAGGTTAAATTACTGTATTGGCACTTTGCAAAAAAAAAATTAGTCGGCTTTGAATTGCAGTTTGGGCACTCGGTCTCTAAAAGGTTCGCCATCACTGATATATACAGTACCAGTCATGTTCATGAAAGAATTTGGTGTCAACAGTTTCACTTCAAGCAGTACACATAATCTACATGTTTTCAAGGCAGTGTTCTAAAGTCCAAGAAATGCCACATTTTCCTTCTATAAGATGCTCCAGTGTATAATATGACCCCCTACTATTCAAACCCAAAATAAAAATATCACAACCTCAGTTCTCTTCTTGGTTTACTTCCATGTATAAGACAATCCTCAGTTTTGAGTCTAACAATATTAGACAAAAATATAGTCTTACGCACAGAAAAATACCGTAGATGGTAATGATTCTAAAAGTTGTTTTGATCTAGCAGTTGCTAGTTTAAGAAACTAATCTTAATTAGACACTTCGTTGAGATTTCTTCATTGCTGGAGCTTCTACAGAGCTGTTTAGTTTTCTTATGCATCCACTGAACACTTAAAAGTTTTTGCTGTATATCAGAAAAGAAGAATTTCCCCTTGTATGCATGAAAAGAGAGATTGGAAAGAAGGGTTTTTTAAGGGAGGGTTGGAATTCATATTTCTCTGTGTTTGTCATATTTTAGTGTCTGTGTTTAAAATCTTGCCAATTTTGTCAATGACTGTTGTACCATATTATCAAAGATAGAAGCTAAAAGAAAACTGACCATATAAAGGGATATCAGTTCATGTACAGAGGAAAGTGCAGGCTTTAAATGTCCAGATATTTTGGCGTGCAGTTTGCCATCAGATTCACGCAGCGTGACTAGTAGTGAGGATTGTGGGAGTTCTCTTTAAAGAAGCTAGAAATCCAAATTTCCTTCACATTAGCAAATAGATGCATAATTATGTTCCAGCAGGTGAGTACGGAAAGCCTTTAAATGCATAAAAGAAAAAATGAACTCAGTTTCCTCTTGTACTTTAGTTCTGTTCCTCTTTTTCTGCCTCTGGAATACATGTTCTTGGAAGGGAAGAAGTGAGTGAGGCAGGAGGTATATGTATGGAGCAGCGGAAGGAAGGAATGCAGAGTTACCATTGTTTTTCTGTAGTCTGTGCACACCCCAAAAGAACTACTAGTTATATAGGCCCTGTAAGTCCAGCATTTAGAACAGTGGTTCTCAACCTGTGGGTCCTCAGATGTTCCTGGACTGCAACTCCCAGAAGCCTCCACCACTCTCTGTTCTGGAAGGGGTTTATGGGAGTTGCAGTCCAGGAACATCTGGGGACCCACAGGTTGAGAACCACTGATTTAGAAGTACCAATTACCATTCTGAAGTATGCACTCTGAAGTACCATTTCTCCAATAAGCTACCAGTTACTTGTAGATTGGACGTCTCCAAACATTGGGGTCACTTTTATGTGATTATTGAGATATGTGTGTGTTATATATGCAAGTAAAGAGTTTTCATTCCAAGTGTTTGTAATTCTTATTCAGGGGTTGGAGAGGACAGGCCCTCAGAGGAAGAAAGCAACTGTAATGGCAAGCTTATGTGCAGCACATATGCTTATACTTAATGACCATAGGAAAATTGGCTTATGACTTTCAGAGGGCACAGTTTTACACGGGGGGGGGGGGGTAAAACTACACATTTATTTTGGTTTGTATTTTGTTTTGTTCTGCAATATGTGGCAGTTCATAATTACTTTCAGCTGCGTTCATCGTAGAAAGACAAGTGGAACCACTTTTGGTCTTGGTCTTGCCATGTATATTTCATGAGGTGTGTATGGTCAAGGGAATGTTTAGTTCTTACGCATTTTAGACATGCGTGTGCTTAAACTGCTGTGCTGTCATATGTGAAGAGACCCTTGATTTACTGAATAACTACGTTATATTATAGTTGAAATTAATAAAAATATGAGTGCTATTTGAATGCTGTAGTTGCCATGGTTGGAATAAAATTATATTACAGGTGCAATCAGGCAGGTATTTTGCCTCCTCTTTGGTCTGCTTTGGGGACAGGTTGGTTTGCATACCACTCCATCCCCATAGCATTCCTACTCACACTTTTCTGGGGCCCTGTTAAGGACTTCTAATTTTTGGTGCATCTAGGACTAATCCATTTTTTGTTGTGAACACGTGCAATGAAAATGAAACTATTTATTTATTTAAAGTATTTCCATTCAGGAAATCAGACATTTCTCCTACTCTGCGGAAGGATGCACGAACTCAGACAGACATAGATAGATAGATAGATAGATAGATAGATAGATAGATAGATAGATAGATAGATAGATAGATAGATAGATCAGTACTGATGCACAGCATCAGTTAGAAAACTTTCGATCAGAACCAGAAAGATAATGGAAGGGAGAACAAAGTGATTCTCCCTCCTCCTTTGACTTGCCCTAAAGGTTGGGTCAGGATCCTGCCCACAACTGAATCTGTTGCTGAATACTAGCTAGTCATGGATTCAGCTAAGGGCAGGTTGTTAGCCCTTAAGACAAGTAAAAAGCAAAGGAAGTCCTAGCTGCCATCTTCTTGCTCTTCCAAGAGGAAGTTTTCTGTTAAAATAATGTAAGTGATGTATCAATGTTGCCCTACTATAGTCTTTAAAAATCACTTCTGCCCTTTTAGGGAGTAGAAGAAATGTTTAATTTGTAAAAATCTGAAGTGGTTGTTTTATTAAGCCACTTCATGATACAGGGCATTCCCACAAGAAGCAGCCAGGTCAAAGAGGATCACACCAGATGGCCTACTGGACCTCTACCTGACCCCAGGCAATCCTGTTTAGCCTGCAGCAGCCTGCTCCACAAGAGCCCATGTAGACAAGCCCCTAAGTAGCATTATTTAAATTGTTTAGGGCTAAGGTATTAACAGTTTTCAAAGTACTACATTTGCTATTTCCCCATTAACTTATCAATTTAAAATAGGTTTTGTTTGTACAACTATTAACGTAGTTAATAATTGTTGCCTAAGAGGTGCAAAGAATGGACAGTATCCAATTAAGTCAATTCACCTGTGGAATGACTTTGTTCAGCAGAATGGGGACAGTGCAGTTCCCATTCTTCTGTACTCTTCCAGAATCTACTCTAGAGGGTTAGGGGAACCTTCTTGAAGTAACTTAAGGGTAACTGAGGACTGCAAGTGGATGGGCACATGATATTTATGTTGCACAAGTTGAAGTCCACTTGTAAAATGCTGGATTTCACCCCATGCTTTCAAATACAACTGAGAAAATTCCTGTCCAGCACTATGGATATCATGGAATTACAAAAGTCCCTTAAATAAGAAATAATGTAAAGCAAGACAGTGTGTACAGATTTCTGCAAAATGAGCTTGCCAGGAATGAGTAGTCTCCTATCTTTGACTACCCTGTTTCTTCAGAGTTCCATGCTTCTGAGCTCATGAGATTTGGTGAAGGAATAATTTTATTAACACCAACTATAATTAGTCAGTAATATAAAATCATTACTCCAGAACTGTTGACCAGGCTAAGTGGTAAAAAGTATATTGGAGGAACGGGAGAAAGAAGCCCTGAAGATAAAAATGTGGGGGGGTTTATCCAAGAGAAAATCTTAAAACACATAGAAGAACAAACCTTGCTGAGGGAAAACCAGCATGGCTTCTGTAAGGGTAAGTCTTGCCTGACAAACCTTTTAGAATTCTTGGAAAAGGTCAACAGGCATGTGGATTTGGGTGAACCGGTGGATATTGTCTATCTTGATTTTCAGGAGGCTTTTGACACAGTCCCTCACCAAAGGCTGCTGAGAAAATTGCACAGTCAGGGGATAAGAGGTTAGGCAGGTCCTCTTCTGGATTGAGATCCAGGAAACAAAGAGTAGGTTTCAATGGGCAGTTTTCACAATGGAGAGAGGTAAAAAGCGGTGTGCCCTAGAAATCTGTCTTGGGACCGGTGCTTTTCAATCTGTTCATAAGCAGTGAGGTGGCCAAGTTTGTGGATGATATGAAACTTTTCAGTGTGGTAAAAACCAGAGATGATTGTGAAGAGCTTCAGAAGGATCTCTTCAAACTGGGGGAAAGGGCTGCTAAATGGCAAATATATTTCAATATAGTAAATGTAAAGTAATGCATATTGGGGCAAAAAAATAAAACTTTATCTATCAAGTCACGGACTGTGAGCAATCTGTAACGGATCAGGAAAGAGAACTTGGTGTGCTGGTGGACAGCTCAATGAAGGTGTCTACCCAGTGTGTGGCAGCAGTGAAGAAAGCCAATTCCATGCTAGGGATGATCAAAAAGGGGATTGAAAATAAAACAGCCAATATTATAATGCCATTGTACAAAACAATAGTAAGGCCACACCTGGAGTATTGTGTACAATTCTGGTCCCCACATTTGAAAAAGACATAGTGGAACTGGAAAAGGTGCAAAAGAGAGTGACTAAAGCGATTACTGGGCTGGGGGGCCTCCCTTATGAGGAAAGACTAAAACATTTGGGGCTCTTTAGTCTGGAAAAAAGAGGCCTGAGGGGGGATATGATTGAGACGTACAAAATAATGCAGGGCATGAGTAATGTGGATAGAGGAAAACTCTTCTCCCTCTCACAAAACACCAGAACTAGGGGACATCCACTCAAATTGAGGGTTGGGAGAGTGAGAACAGACAAAAGAAAATATTTGTTTTACCCAGCATGTTGTTAGTTTGTGGAACTCCCTGCCACATGAGGTGGTGATGGCATCCGGCCTGGATGCCTTCAAAAGGGGATTGGACAGATTCCTGGGGGGGGGGGGGAGTCCATTATAGGTTACAAGCCATGATGGAGATGTATAATCTCCAGGTTTAAAGCCAGGGCACTTCAAAGGCCAGATGCAGGGAACTGGTATCAGGAGACATATCTAGTCTCATGCACTCCCAGACATATTTGGTGGGGCCACTGTGAGATATAGGAAGCTGGACTAGATGGGCATTTGGCCTGATCCAGCATGGCTCTTCTTATGTTCTTATGGGTGTGTGTGTGTTGCGTCATTACAGTCCTGACCGACTCTTCGTGACCCCATGTCCATGGAGTTTTCTTGTCAGAAATACTGGAGTGGCTTGCCAGTTCCTATTCCAGGCGCCTACAGCACCTGGTATTCCCTGGTGGTCTCCCATCCAAGTACTAACCAGGGCCGACCCTGCTTAGCTTCCGAAATCAGGCAAGATCAGATATGCTTAGGGCATCTAGGCAGCTGTTCTTATGGGTAGTTTCAAGCAAAGAGATTTCCAGTTCTCTCTGACGTGTGAAAAGGAGGGACCATTGTGTCTTTACATTGAGAGTTTCAATTTAAATAGGCTCCTTGCTCTTAGACTTAGATTCTGTTTAGCTCCTGGAGACTTCAGGGAAGGGATGATATTTCTCCTTTTCCTACTAGGCATCTACAAAGGGAACAAGGCTGTTTTTGTGCTTTTTGCATGAGGAAGCCAGAGAAAGGGAAGCTATTTCTTCTTTTTTTCTTAGTTCCATGAATGTTCCATTAGATTCAAGAGATATTTTGATAAGCTATAAGTGATTAAACTAAATGTGTGATCTCCTAAAATACATTCTACAAACTGAGGAATATTTCTAAGTTTTGTGCCTAAATTGTGTCATGTTATTTTCTCCTTGGTTATTTTCACATTTGCACTTGACTTAGCCAAAGAAGAGGTTGCACTCACCAAAATGTCCAACTTCTAAGCCCATAAGAAGGGCATCCTGTGCAAAGTATTTGTAAATGGTGCCTTATGCAAATTACTGTGTATTTTTGTTGTTAATGTACTGTAACTATTCTGAAGGACTAGACATGATATGTCTATAAATCACATTTAATTAAAGATTGTAGACTAGGTAGATAAAACGGCAAGTGAGTTATAATCAGGACTGTTTGTCTTTTTCTAGTAAGAATGAGCTTATCTACAGTTGTCTGAGAAAGCCAGGTATGCAGTTTAAGCTTACATCTGACTTCTTAATCCTCAACTTTTGTAAGAAGACATTTAAATACTCCTGAGTTTAGAAAAGGTGGCTTTGCTTTTGCTCTAATAAAACTATACAATTTAAACATGACATGATGACAGACAAGTACTGTACTGTATTTTTAGGTGCTTGAGAACTGCTTCGTGTGTTTGTGTGGGTGTGGGTGGGTGGGTGGGTGTGGTGTGGTGTTGTTACAGTTGTGACACTCTTCGTGACCCCATGTCCATGGAGTTTTCTTGGCAGGAATACTGGAGTGGTTTGCCAGTTCCTACTCCAGGCACCTACAGCTCCTGGTGTTCCCTGGTGGTCAGCCATCCAAGTACAGTACTAACCAGGCCCGACCCTGCTTGCTTAGCTTTCAAAATCAGGCGAGATTGGATGTGCTTAGGGCATCTAGGCAGCCTCTGCTTTTCTTGTAGTCCTGCACAAATGGTTGAAATCAGAAAATGCATAAAGTTTGGCTGATTTTAACTACAGGATGAAGGTATAGTTTATGATCATATAATGATCTTATGACCCCGTTAGCAGGTGGTTTGGATGAAGAATCATTTATGCATGTTAAGTCTTACTGAGTTGGAGCTATTATGTTTACAAGTCTAACAACTTTTTTTGGCAATTTAAAAACTTGGTACTGATCCTTGCTTGTTTTATAAAGAATAGATATTAAATTAAATTAGATCTTTAAAAACCATGGCACTGTGTGTTTTGTGATTTAAACTTTGGAAACAAAGATAAGTTTAATCTTCATCTGGATAGTGTTCTTGTGTTAAGCCTTTTATGTTAGAATGAGGATTTTATGTGGTTGCAACTTAGCAAGTTATTGTTCGTGGTCATGTGTGTACTGTATATATGTTTCTGCTGTACATTCCTCCCATTGTTTGGCCATGTTTATATATCTTTGGAGATGGTGACCTACAGGAAAAGAACCTCTCCCACAAAATAGCTCTCTCCTTATTGTCCTTGGATGTTAAGCAGAAGCAGAACACTTTAAGGGATTCCCCCCCCCCCCGCAAAAAAAAGCCAGTACAAGGAACATGGCTTTCTTGGTTATGTCCCCTTTTCTCTGGAACAAACTTCCTGCAGGGGTTCACCAGGTACTATCCCTCTCTGCTTTTAGGAACCTAATTAAGGCTAGAGTATTGTATTGAGATGTGCAAATGGGTTTTAATTTGTGTATTTTTATTTAAAAATAGCATTTAGCTGGTTTATTGTATTTATTTCATAATGGATTATGATTTTACTGCATTTTGTGAATCACCCAGAGAGTTGCATCAGTAATGGGGAAGTAGATAAAGTAAATAATATTTCTTTTATTATTATATAATAATAACATAATTATAATAAATAATACCCAGTGTTTTCTGGGAAATATATTTGATTATCATAATATAAGTTGTACTTGTTCTGCTGCAGGAAGTTCTGGTAGTGCAAAATCTATCCAAATCACAGCATTTGTGATTTTGAACAGATATACAAATTTGTGTTTAGAAGGAAGTGCAGTTGAACAATGTTTTTATTCTTCCTTACCTGATGATCTGTTAACAGTCAGTTGAATACTTTGGTGCTATTTTGGAATTCAACATTTTTTCTGAAAAACTCTATGTTGGTGTGTGTTTCTGGAGTGCTTCTATTATTCAGTGACTTTTCCTCATGTATTATTGTACAAACACAGGCATATTACAAGATCAGGAAGAATTACTGTACAAATAGTGACAGTACTGTACGATTTTTTACATCAAAAGTGTGTGACTGTTGAATTCTTTAATTTGGTACCTTGTGAAAGTTGGCATCAATTTTTTTTGTCTTGCTGGTTTGTTTAGTGCCATGCAGCTAGCAAACATATGGAGATAAATATAGAGCATTTTAATTGACAGAGCTAGTCCTAGGCAAAATTGCCTTGTCTTGCACAAACCTCTTCCACAGTGATGCACCAGTAAGGATACTGCTCCATATATCTGCAACTGCACTATTGGACAGTTGTGTATTCATGAAAGGAATAGGAATTTAGGGGTCCGCTGCCGGCAAGCATAGGCTCTACAATATGCAATGAGCAGTCTGGGTCTCAAAGATAGGAAAGAGATTTATTTGGTTGGCAACCAGGGAAATCCCTCTTGATGCAAAGCAAGTGGGAAGTCCACCGAACAAAAGGAATGCGGTGTTATTTTATTGACTCACAATCACTCTCCTTTCCCCCGCCCGTCCGAATTTACGTCACACACACCTGTTACATGCATCAAACATTAATTGACATCTCTGGCCATTTATTTTATATTTCTGACACCAATTAAATGTATTCCTTGGGTTCCTAATTGCTGTGGCGTTTGATCTGACTTACACGGGGCTAGGAGTGCTTAGGAGTACCAGGTCCTTGGTTGCTGACAGTGATGCATGCCACCTGCTCTAGGCGGCGAGCTCTCAAAACAAAGATAAGGTTTTCTTGGCTGGCTTAGCTACATGTAATTAACTGTGTAAAGCATCAAAGCTACAAAAATAATTAGATCCTTGAATCTTATTGCTGGCTCAGCCAATTTTATAACGGAAGTCCTTTTCTCTTAGTGGCCTGCTTTATGCCGGAAGGCTTGACCAAAGTTTGTTTGCAGGACAAGAATATATGTGGATACAATTGGAGTGCTTATTAATATTTCTACTTCTAAATATATAACTTGTGTGGCTTATATTGTGCAGGGTATCACTTGGGATATGCTGTTTTGAATACATGAGGCTTGTCAATGCCTGGGGGTTACTAAAATAGCTATATATGCTTGATCTTATACCCTTCATTCTAAGATGGTATTGTTTCTATATAATATTAGAAATTACTAAATCAGCAGTAGGAAGTAAAATTTTAATTAAACATTTAACAGTGTGTACTGTGTGTTGTATTGTGATTCAGAATTATAATAACCTTAATAGGGATTACGGGCTTATGTGAAATGTCCCAGGAAGTGGTTTGACATTAGTGCTCACCAATAAGTTTCCATGATCAAGTAAGGATTTGAACCCAGGTCTCATGCATTCATTCCACCACATCAACCTGTATACGGTGCTAATATTGCAACTATTGCTTTTGCAGGCACCAGGCAAGTAGGAATCAATTCATTAAGAAACAATTCATTAAGGAAAATCTATATGGTTTAAATATTTAGACAAATCTAAAGCTTTATTCAGATTGAGTTTTTTGTAGTTCTTTGCCATTAAGTTGCCTTGGACTCATGGTTACTCCATGAATCCGCAATGTCCAAAATTTCCTGTCCTCTACTGCCTTGCTCAGCTTTTGCAAATGCAAACCTATGGGTTCCTTTAGGAAGTCAGCCCATCTCATACACTATTTGGTCTTGTCCCCTGTTGCCTTCAATCTTTCCCAGCATTGTTGTTATTTCCAGGGGATTTTGCCTTCACATGATGTGTCCAAGGTAGGACAATATCTGTTTTATCATGTTTGCCTCCAGGTATAGTTTCGGCTTGATTTTATCTATGGGCTTGTGCATCAAGGCAGTTTTGGATACTGTATCCACAAAGGTCTCCTCCATCACCACATTTTAAACAAATGAATTTTTTTTGGTCCACTTTCTTCACTGTCCAGCTTTCTCACCCATAGATGGTGATTGTAAATGCAAGAGAGTGGATTATTTTAGTCTTAGTTTTTAGTGACACATCCTTACATGTGATTATCTTTTCTAACTCCTTTATTCTTGTGGCTGTAGTTTTCATTTGGAATAATAATTGAACCAATGTATTCAAAATAGTTAACGATTTCTAGTTCTCCATTGTCAGTGTTAAAATTGTGTAGTTATTCCATAGCCATGATTTTTAACTCCTTAATGTTAATTCTTAATGTCAATTCTGCTGCTATATGTCTGAAGAAGTGGACATGTCCACAAAATGTTACATTAAAATATGGAAATTAGTCTTTAAGATGCCACATGTTTTTTGTCTTTTGTTTTGCTTTGTTTTTCTTTGATATTTGCCTGGAATTAATGTTCAACTGCAGCCTTATTTCAGCTCTTACTTAATTTCAAGTCTTTGCTACTTTCTGGCAGTAAGATGATGTCATCTGCATATTTTAAATTATTAATGATTCTTCCACCTCTTTTCACATCTTCTTCGTCTGACTGTAATGTGGCTTTCCATATATTTTGACTACAGATTAAACTAGAGATGGGTGTGAACTACCAGTTCATTCTTCGTATGAACAGTTGTTTGGAGGTTTCCAGCTCCACCTCCTCCAGTGGGAACCCACTCAGCGGGTGCCCTGGCTTTCCTGCCTTACCTTCTTTAGGTACTGCTTTTGAGTAGTGTCTTCCGGAAGAGGTGGGGGAAACTTCCAAATACCTGCTGGTCCAAAGGATGAACTGGTACGAACGCACCTTTCACACCTTTGTCAATAGAAAACCATTCCGTTTCCCCACATTCTGTCCTAATGGTAGCTTCAATACAGTTCTGCATTACATGACAACTTAGTAATTATACCTTTCTTTATATTATGTCAGGCTTAAGAAAAACGTAACTTTGTAAATTGTTAATACTGTATAGTAATTCTGGCTCAGTGGGCACTGAAACTGTCAGCTGCAAAGTTGGCGGCTCAGTGGTTCAAATCCTGGGTGCCACGCAGCAGAGTGACCTCCCACTGTTAACCCCAGCTCCTGCCAACCTAGCAGTTCGAAAGCATGTAAATGCAAGTAGATAAATAGGTACCCCGTAAAAAGTGGGAAGGTAAACAGTGTTCTGTGCACAGAAATGTGTTCAGCCATGCCTTCCAAATGGCCACGGACTTGCTCAACACTCTCTCTTTGTCTTAAAAATGGAGATGACCACCACCCCTAGAGTCGGACACAACTAGCACATGTGTGGGGAAAACCTTGACCTTTACCTTTAATTCTGGAATGCCCAAAGATTGATTTAGTAATCATGCTTCCTAGGGATAGTCTACTGAAAGTTAATTACAGCTCTGATGCTGCCACATTTGACCAGTATGAATTTGATACATTTTGCTGATCAGTGTTTTGTAGAATAATGCAAATTTAGAAATTAAAAACTCATTTATAAATTATAATGATGGATTTTGTCTAGGCTTATGACTTTGAATGATGAAGGGATGGTACACCCTGTTTTACTGTTTATGCTGTTGTGTGTAGGCATACATGTACAAAACCCATATAGCCATGCTTCTCTTTATAGGGCGGATCTTAAGCCTCTCAAGGCAATGTAAATCCCACACAAGGTGATAACTTATCCTAGTAGTGTGTTGGGCAGATTTAATAGCATACGGGGGCTTCCTGCAGTCTTAGTTTATGTATGATATATTTGATGTATTTTATTTTTACTGTATTCATTAGTTTCTCTCTGAGGAACTGCTTGATATCAAAAGTTATTAATGCAGGTGCATGATTATAGCAATATTTATATATAGCTAGAGAATATTTAAATCACATAAGATTAATAAGGAAAGATTGTCTCCATCTATTTTAGTATGTACTCACTCAATGGAAAAATCATAGTTATCAGAAGATGTTCATATCTTTGGTAAGAAAGACATGTTTTTAAAAATATGAAAATACTAAAATCAAATTTCCTTACTTCAATTTATTTATAGAGTTGAGTTTCCTCCTGGTAGAACTTTTTATTATGATTAAAGTATTGAATATATGCCAAAACATGTTATGTTTTGGGAGAGATTGCTAAGGCTCTGTTTTTTTAATTTATTTAAAGGCTAAAGTATCCAAATATGGATTTCAAAAATGTGCTTAACAAGAAGTGTTCCTTATGTCAGTTCTCCAGAGAAACAAGTTCCCTACGTCTGGTATTCTCCAGAGAGACAATTCTGATGTAATTGGAAACAAGCTACTTTAACTGTAGTTTCACATGGTGCATTTTTATCAAACACCGTAGTTTTACACCCTTAGCAAATCTGTCTGAACTCAGTTAGCCTTTAATTGTGGACTCAATATTATCCTGTGTTTTTGCATAACACAGTTAATGGGATTTCTTTTATTCTTCTGTTAGACATCTTAAAGAAATACTTTAGAAGACCCCAGATCTTTTTCACATATACTACAGTGGTACCTCCGTTTATGAATACAGTAATCCCCCACCTATCTCGGGGGTTAGGGACCTGACCCAACCCATGATAATGGAAAATCCGTGGTATATGGATTGGGTCAGGTCGGGACTGGGGGGCCTATCTGGGGCTTCCTACCCTTATCTGAGGCCTGGCGCTGCCCTGAACAGGCATCTGACAAGCCCGGGAAGCCCATTGGAGGCCCGTTTGGGGCAGCGTAAGGCCTGGGGTAAGTGCAGAAGTCCTCAAACAGGCCCAAGCAGCTTACCCCAGGGGTTCTTGCCTTTCATATACTGCGGATTTGCGATATACTGGGACCACAGTATATGAACTGCAAAATGACGGGGGACCACTGTATCTTGGTTTACGAGTATTTCACAAACTAACATTGCGAGAAATGTCTTGTAAAATGAGCACTAGAAGTGTTTGTTTTGCAGTCATAGCCTGGCTCACCTCTTCCTCTTCTTCTTCCTCCTCCTCCTCCTTACTGTCACTGCTGTCGTATTGGGATGGCATCTGGATGTTGCCTAGCAGGCTCCCAAGATGGCGGCAGTGGAGGAATAGGCGAGCCGGACCGTGAGGGAGGGAGGAAAGAGAAGGACCCCTCCCCGGTGCCTCGCTGCCACTGAGCATGCAGATGTAGTGTTCCAAATAGTTCATTCTTTGTTTCATCAGTCCAAAAAATATTTTGTCAGTTCTGCTGCGGAATCTAAGAGTGCTCTTTTGCAAACTTCAGGTGTGCAGCAAATGTTCTTCTTAGTAAGCAGCAGCTTCCTTTGTGGTCTCCTGCGATGGACACCCTGCTTGTTCAGTGTTTTACATACTGTAAACTCATAAACACAGATCTTAGCCAATTCCGATTATGCCTTCAAATCTTTGCCTGTCACTCAGGGTTGTTTCTTTACTTCATTGATGAGTCTTTGTTGAACTCTTCGGGTCATTTTGACTGAGTGTCCACTTCTTGGCAAGGTAGTTACAGTACCAAAGTGTCTCCATTTGTAGATTGTTTGCCTAACTGTAGACAGGTGAATTTTAAAAGTCTTTAAAATCACTTTGCAACTCTTTCCAGTTTTATGTAAATCCACAATTCTTGATAGTAGATTCTCTGAAAGCTCTTTTTGATGTGGCATGGCTCACAGAAACATATTCTTCCTGTGCGGAGTGAACTCAAAAGGTTTGAGTGGTTTTTGTCAGTCAACATAGCTCTAGTTCATACCTCCAAATTCATTTTCTTAACAAGATTCCAAGTATGCTAACACCTGACTCCGATTGGCTTTTCTTGAGCTCAGCTCACAGGTTCACTTCCTTTTCCCATGAGCATTTTGAATGTTGAATGAATGTGTTTAATAAAGACATGAAAGATCAGAAATTTTGTGTGAGTGTGTGTTGTTATTTTAGGCACATTATATTTGTCAATACACTTGACCTAGAGGAAGATCAGATCACATTGTATAATGTGTTAATGCAGAACACTATGAAATTCCAAAAAGTTCATAGACTTTTTCTTGCAAATGTATGTGTGCATCAGACTTTGCCTGCCTAGGTACAGAAGTTTGCAACTATCTCACTGGTTTTGTTTGTTCTGGTTCTGTTCCTGAACCTAAGGTCATCTTGAATTCTGATTTCTATTAAGAGCTATACCTCGTAATTTGACATCCTTCAAACAATTGATTAGTGTCTCTGTATTTCTGCTTTCTACTCATTTATAAAGATCTTCAGCAACTTGGCTCCAAAATTGAACGCTGTGGTATATTACTTAATACTTCCAGGTTAATGTGGAATGATTAGTGAATACTCTTGGGCCTTTCAACTGGATAAAAATCTACTTCACAGTAGCATCATATACCCTATCATATAACCTTTTTGGCATCAAGGACTGGTTTATGTGTGGGTGTGCATATGCACCCCCCCACACTCTGCTTCTATTGCTTCTATTGCAACATAAATAAAAATGTTTGTGATGGTTGCATGGGGTAGGAAAAGCCTGGCACAGAGAGGGGGAGAATCCTGCACTGTGACTTATCTCCTTTCCCATTTACTGTAAAAAAACTACCTTGCCATCTTAGATGCCTTTTACTTTTTTTTTTTTTTGGAGGAATGGTTTTAGTAGTATCTCTCATTTAAGAAATTGCCTTCTATCATGAGTGCTTCTTTTTAACTGGAAGCTAATAAGGTGAATGTTTAAATTTAGCTAGAAATACTGTATGTTTATACTGAGCATTGGGCAATCTTGTACATACATGTGCAGTGCTTTCATTAGTGTATCTGTATATATATTTGCTCTGCAGCACTTTCTAATACTTGATGAATGCTTCATCTGGAGCTTTGGAAGCATTGTGTGGGGTGTGCAAGGTTTTTGTTAGGGTAATTGAAAATCATATTTGTGTGTTTGAATATGTATATGTGCTATTGTGTAATTGTTTTCAGTTTTCAGGAACCTCTCTATTCAGAAACACCAGCCTGGATAAATATTTTTAATCATTGGAAATAGTTTAAATTGATCTTACCTTCAGATAAATGTGCTTAGGTTGATCTGGAGTGAGTCTCCTTGTTCCCATTTAACACCTTAGGGTCTAGTACATGTTCTTCTTGCTGAGTTTTTTCTTTTTCTTTTTGGATAGCCATCAAAAGCTTTTCAGTTCTGGCTTATACCTTTTATAGCTTTGTAGGATGCCTGTCTAAACAATAAGACTGATTAATGTATACTTTGTGCTTTTTGTTACTATAGTATTATTTATTTTGGCTCTCTCCATTCTACTCTAAAGTTTCACACAAATTGGCGAACAGTAGTAAAAATGAAAACTCCACAAATAATTAAAGCAAAATACACTTAAAATATATTCCAGAAGACATCAGTACTGTAAAAATAAATAATGCTGCATCTTAAACCCTTTCATGAGAAACACAGTTCAGATGTCCAAGGCCTTTTTGATTACAACAGTGTTTGCCAACCAATGAGATTTTGAGAGTAGGTCTCAAGGAGGTGGTACGTACTAGTGCAATTGAGAAAAGGGCCTCACCTGAAGAACTTGCACAGGCTTGCATAGGGCACTGTGGTCTACTCCAAAGTTGTGTAAACATTTACAGGACATAACCAGCACTTTGAATCCTGCCTGAAATCGAATCATTAGCCTGACTGAGCTGTTTATCAGTGATGTCCCTTTTTAATCAACATGTTGTGTGTCCTGGTCTTTTTCATGGTCATGCTGGTATCTTGTGTTTGATAAAGTAGTGATTACCATGTTACTTTCTGAATTTAATGTTAGCCTCTTGATTTCTGCAGAAGTTAAAATGTCACAGTTATTAAAATACAATCCAGAAAGGAGGATAAAGAGAAATTGCTGTGTTTTTAAAAGGTTGGGCTTCAGTGTATGTCAATATTTGTTTTCATGTATCTGTACCAAGTTTCCATGTCTTCTAAATACACTAATACAGGGACTATTCTTAGATGAAATTCTTCAAGAAGTGACCTCTGTAGAACACTTGAACACTTAATTTTTTAAAATAAATGTTATGAACTGTAATGGCTAAATATAGTGTCCATTCACAGTCTTCACATGAATAACTTTCCTATTTAAATCTTCGGCATCTTGTGCACCAGCTTAGTATTAGGTTTCTTTTCTATGTTGATTGCATTCTAGTTGCGTTAAGAGTCTAGCTGGGCTAGTTTGAATTACCTCTGTTCTTAGAATAAGGTGGAATTTATGAAAACTTACCTATTCTACTTCACAGTATTATTTTATAATGCTTTTATAGCCTCCCTAGGGAAAAGTAAGATGGGTTGATTGCCTAGTAAGCTTACGCTGCAGAGAGCTGGAAAGTCTGGATTTAGCTAAATGGATTTCTTAGTATGTTTTCATTGTTTCAAAACTGTTTGCAGAGTTGTCACCCAATTCATTAATACATCTTTTAGGTCTGATTTATATAAAAGCTCTTATGTATAGAAGTCTGTGGCTATCTATTGTAGTGGTTGGAAAAAGAATGCTTCCCAATGGCTTTTTCAGTCCCCTAGAGCACTAGTTCCCAACCTTGGGTAAACCTAGTGTTACTGGACTGCATCTCCCAGAATCTCTGATCAGCACCACTGGCGGTGAAGGCTTCTGGGAACTGCAGTCCAAGAAGAACAGGGTTAGCCAAGGTTGGGAACCACTGCCCTAGAGCACCCACCCCCATTGGAAAATACATGGCCAAAAAGGTCATTTGCTACTCCTGGAAGCCTCAGTGTGGTGGGTTTGCAGTCGGACATGCTAAATCATCCCCAGACAAAACACCAAACCAGCAGTGGATGTCTGGGTGGTTTGTTTTCATTTTCTTAGGGCCCCTTCCCTCCACAGTTGAAAGGCTCTCAGTGGGTCTCAAGTCCCATTAAAAGTTCTGAACTCATGGAACTTGCACATCCTGTGCTATAGGTGGCTTGGAAAGACATTGCCCTATTTTTCTCTAGAAATGATTTCCTCCTGTAGACTTCCATTTTTCATATGGGAATGGGGGTTTATCCAATATGGATGGAATTTGCTGTACAATAATATCGGCAAAATACTGAGTTCTACTGGCTAGAATTCATTTCACATGATGTGATGTCAAGCATGGCTCCCTTCCCCACTAGCAGCTTGAGGGAGGAGTTTAGGAACATCTGCTTCTTTTTGCCCTCAGCTACAGCATGGAGGGCAGTAAACTGTGGTCAAGGTTTACTATAAATTCAGACAAGGTAATTTGTTTCATTGGCTGCCTTTCTTCCAATAGGGAGAGCAATATTAAAAGGATAGACTTAAAAACATAGTAAGTTAAATATTAGAAAAAAACAATTAAATGCATGAATTAATATATAGTTGAATAATTAAAAGCAGTTTCTGATCTAGGTAGCTAGCTTCTTGAGACTAAAATTAGTTCTGAAGCTGGATCAGGCCAAAGGCCTATCTAGTCCAGCTTCCTGTATCTCACAGTGGCCCCACCAAATGTATCTGGGGGCTCACGAGACTAGATATCTGTCTCCTGATACCACTCCCCTGCATCTGGCCCTTGAAGTACTCCGGTTTTAAGACAGGAGATTACACATCTCCATCATGGTTTGTAACCTGTGATGGACTTTTCCTCCATGAATCTGTCCAATCCCCTTTTGAAGGCATCCAGGCCGGATGCCATCACCACCTCATGTGGCAGGGAGTTCCACAAACTAACAACATGCTGGGTAAAACAAATATTTTCTTTTGTCTGTTCTCACTCTCCCAGCCCTCAATTTGAGTGGATGTCCCCTAGTTCTGGTATTTTATGAGAGGGAGAAGAGCATCCCTCTATCCACTTTACTCATGCCCTGTATTATTTTGTACGTCTCAATCATATACAATCATGATGATTGCTCTTTCTTCACTGGGGAAGACAGGGAAACACCAGTCCTCTGAGGGCATTATAGAATATTTTCAGTGAAATCTGAGCCACTAAGAAACCTGATTTGGGGTGGTGGTGGAATTGGTTCATTTGAAATGTGCTGCTGGAGGGGAGCTTTGTGGGTACCATGGACTGACAGAAATATGAAAAAGTGGGTCTTAGATCAAGTCTTGTTTTGTTTTTATTGAAATAGTTCCTCTGATCAAACCACTTGCATTTGAGAAAGGAAGAGAAAAAGGGGGATAGATCTCCCAACATCCCCACACCATGTTTAATCTTCCCACAAATGCTCAGAATATCTGAGATGTCTCTGAGAAATAAATATCACTCAACGAAACAAAATCTCTACCTTGTCTTGAGTCCAGACGATTGAGGGACTCTGCAGGAGGGCGGAGGGTCTTCCTTCAGGCATGTCCTGATGTTTTGGACCACAACTCCCAGAATTCCAAGCCTGTATTGCCAGTGGCAAAAGACTGTGGGAGTCGTAGTACAAAACATCAGTCTTCCTTTACGTGTTTACTGTGAGCTGGTTCAATAGACTGCAATAGGCTTGCTGTTTTCAGCAAGATAATTCTAGCTAATCTGCTTGGAGACCAGAAGCCACTGGCTGGCTAACACTACCTTTATTTTGCGAGTTAAAACTTCTCCCTTTCTAACTGCATACCTTGTACCAGACCTATTTGGGTTGCCATAGAGACGGCTGGTAGCTTATTTTGAATGTGAAAAAGCTTCCCATGCCTGCAAGAGCTACCTCTGCTGCCTACATAATCTGCATATGGGAGACTTCCCATGATTCCATGAGAACTAGTATGTTGGTGCTACGCTGATTTTTAGCTAATTTAGATAAATTTTATCAAGCAGTATCAGCCAGAATACTTTTACACACTCGGATCAACTCGGATCAACTGCTTGGAAGGCAGAGGAAAATTGCTCATCCTAAACTCAATGTACACTAGTCTAGAAGCCTTATCGGGAAGTAGCTGCCTTTACTTGTGTCTTGGGCATGGTGGTTCAGTGGACTAAGGCACTGAAACTGTAGACTGCAAAGTCAGCAGCTCAGTGGTTTGAATCCCAGTTGCCACCCAGCGGAGTGAGCTCCTGCTGTTCACCCCAGCTGCTGCCAACCTAGCAGTTTGAAAGCATGTAAATGCAAGTAGATAAATAGGTACTGCTGTAAAAAGCAGGAAGGTAAAGCAGTGTTTCCTTGCTGCCATGCTGGCCACATGGCCATGGACTTGCACAGCACTGGCTCTTCTGGCTTGAATATGGAGATGAGCACCACCCCTTGAGTTGGACACAATCTCTATTGCAACCCCAAACAACTCAGCCTCTGAGGCTGGTTTATTGCCTCTTCCACCCCCCCCCCAATTTTTTGTTGACCCGTGTATACGCCGAGGGCCCTTTATTTAGCCCAAAATTAGGTCTAAAAAACTCGGTTTATACGTGAGTATATACGGTAATTGGACATATAATTTAGGTATAACTATTTAAAACTACAGTGGTGCCTCTGATAACGAATTTAATTGATTCTCCGAGGCAATTGGTTATCCGAAATGCGGTTTCCCGTTGAAATGAATGGGAAACGAATAATCCATTCTAGAGGTCAGAAAAAAGGCAAAAAAAGCTGGGGGGTTTTCAGGTTTTTTAATGCAGTCAACTTATTTTGGGGGATTAAAATGTATTTCTAGCTTCAGAAATCCTCTTGGGTTTGGAACAGAAAAGCCAACTTCCATTCTAAAGGCAAGAAGACCACAATATGGCTCTGGGTGTTAGCCAAATATGGTGCCTCACTTGAAGGCAGAGGCCAGTGAGAAACTAGCATGCAGCAGTAGATTTGCACCTGCCCCCCAATTTGGTTAGTCACTTCAGTTAGTACCCTAAACTTCAGGAAAAGTACAGTGGAAGGGACAAATAATGAATATAAGTGTTCAAAAACAGTGTCCAAACAGATTGTTACCTCTCCCTGGCCTTCATGGTTATAGTGTTTTTAAGTGACAAAAAAGAGTTTGGGCTAACTTTTGAAAATCAGGAAGTAGTTTCACTTATGTTGCTTAAAATCTAGACACCTCTCACCCTCTCTTAGGGCCTTTTTACACGACCCCTAAGATCTGCTGGCCACTTAAATTCGGACCAGAGATCTTAGGGGTTCATCGCTCTTCCTCTGTCCCCACCCCCCTCTGCACTTCCTGGTTGCTGGCTGCCTGAGGGAGGGAGAAAAAAGAAAGAAAAGAATGCCAGCTTACCTCCGTTCTGTTCCTGGCAGCATTCAGATCTCTCAAAGGGGCAGGGGGCAGAAAAACAACAAACAGAAGCCAGGAGAGCCCCACACTCACTATCCTTACACCGGATCAAATATTTTTCACATCCAAAAAGCAGGTACCTGAAAGCTGCGCTGGGACGCGCTAAAGTGGGCGGGGTCACACTTAATTTCCTCTTAACTCCGGAGCTGGTGGGTAAACATTTTTAATCTCCGGAGCTGGGAGCCATTTGCCCCAGAGTTTAGGGGTCGTGTATAAACGCCCTTAGTAGTTGCTTAAATTTAGCAATAGAGAAATTAACTGCATGCAATTTAACTGAAATCCAGTAATACCATGTTTTTGCTCTATAAGACACACTTTTCCCACCCTCAAAAGTAAGAGGAAATGTCTGTGCGTCTTACAGAGCGAATACAGCAGTCCCCCTACATATATGTCACAGATTTTCATTTAGAGATAAGGTGTCTTAATGGAGCCTCTCCCCTCTCATGCTGCAGCAGAGATTCTGCAGTTCCAACCCGGTTTGCAAAGAGGCTTCCTCCAGGGAGCCTTTCCCCACCCCTCCCCTTCTGCAACCAAGATTCCCCAGTCAAAAATCACCTTGTTTGCAAAGAGGTCTCAATGGAGCCTCTGCCCTCCCTTTCTGAAGCCTGGATTCAACATCTCCAAATACCTGGTTTGCAAGCCTCCCTTTTGCAGCTTGGATTTCACAGCTCCAATTACCTCATTTGCAAGCCTCCCCTTTTGCAGTTTGGATCCAATTACCTGGTTTGCAAACATCCCCTTTTGTAGCTTGGATTCCACAGCCCCAATTACCTCATTTGCAAACCTCCCCTTTTGCAGCTTGGATTCCACAGCCCCAATTACCTCGTTTGCAAGCCTCCCCTTCCCCCGCCATAAAACCTTAGGCTAAACTTTTTTTCTTGTTTTTCTCTAAAAACTATGTGCGTCTTATGACCCGGTGCGTCTTATAGGGCGAAAAATACAGTAAGTAAGATCAGAGTAGGCCCATTTAATAAGTGTTTGATAAATCAGCGCCTTTGTAAGTCTTTTAGAGTCAATGGCCTCACTCTAATGGTGACCTACTAGTAGATTTCATCCTCAATGGTTGGAGCAGTATCTGGAAGTCCATAAATGTAATTGGAGCCTTTCTAGCCCTTGCTAGAAATTCTCTTGTGCCATTTCAACAGTAGTTCCTGGGTGTCATTGGGTTGTCTGGAATTATGTGAAATAGTTAATGGAATGCTGTCTATCCACAGCTGGAATGGGTTACTGGGGCCTTTTACATAATGTGTTCACAAACTACTTTATTTGTATTACTTTATGTTCTAAGTTGATTGATATAGTGTTCCAGAATTCTGAACAGCTATGGCTATGAACAGCTGTGGCTGACTGTGCTATTACATGTGGTGAAACATTCGAAAAAATGCTCTTGGTTCATGATACAAATACATTTTCGTTCTTACTCTTCCTTAGAAGTGTGGTGATACTTGCATGCATTGGTGCATATACAAAAAAGTATGAATGCATGTAGGGTTTTAAGAGGTGAGGTAATGATTGTGGCAGTATGATACTGCTAACAGCAACATTATACAAATGTTTGACTGTGCTGGGTTTCATCCATGTTGTGTTGTTCCAAGTGACCATCAAGTCACTTCTTATTTAATAGGGTTTTCAATATAAAATTGAAAATTATATTCTTGAACCTTCCCCCCATATACAGATGCCACTACAATTGAACAGCAAGACCTTTTTTGTCAGAAGCTGCAGCAGTGTTGTGTATTATTTGATTTCATGGACTCCGTCTCTGACCTGAGGAGCAAAGAAATTAAAAGAGCAACATTGAATGAACTGGTGGAATATGTTTCAACAAATCGTGGTGTGATTACTGAATCAGCATACTCGGACATAGTGAAAATGGTAAGTAAAATATTTGAATTTTTAAAATAAATGTAAAAATATACAGCAAACATTTCTTGCTTAGTATAGCTTCTGCTCTGAATCTGGTTTCTGTGCTAGAGTAATATGTCTGTGAAGATTCTCAGTCATCCAGGTGAGTTTTTCTGGAAGTTGAGTCATGGCAACTGGACTTACTTTCTTGAGAGACTGAAAAATTTTGCTGCTCATCCAAACAGCTTTGTCAGTCTGAGGAAAGCTAGTTGTGAGTCCTCCATTTTATAGTTCATTTTGACCTCATGTCACCCTGGCCTGAAATAAGCTGTATCTACTCGGGATCGTTCTTGACTTTGTGAAATACCTATGGAGTAACCCTAGGGCAGGGATGGCGAACATATGGCACATGTGCCAAAGGTGGCACGGAAAGAGCTTTTGCCTGGCATGCGACATGCTCCTTGCTCCCCCACTTCCCCCTCCGCTGGAGGAATTTGTGGAGGGGGAAAAGGAGGGGGCATGGAGCATGTTGTGTGCCAGGCCATCCCTACCGCCGCCGTCCCTATCGCCATTGCCATTGCCGCCCCTGACCCCGCCTCTGCCGACATCACCAACACCATCCCTGCCCCTCCTACCGCTGCCGATAACCCTGACCCCGTCGCCCTTGCTGTCCTTTCCCCCACCCCTGCCCCCCGCTGCCGCTGATCCCAACCCCCCTGCCGCCGCCTCCCCATCGCCATCGTGATTCTCGACCCTGCCTCCGCCGTCATCCCTGCCCCTCCCACCGCTGCCGCCGATGACCCTGACCACACCCCCTCCATCAACCTTGCGGCCTTCGCCCCTTCCCCCGCTGCCACCGATCTCGACCCCCCCCTGCCAGCGCCGCCGCTGTGGCTGCCGCCGAGTTTGGGCACTCAGTCTCAAAAAGGTTCACCATCCCTGCCCTAGGGTTAGATGGGTGGTATAAAAGTCAAATAAATAAATAAAATGTGACATGTTAGTTGACTGACATGCCAACCGTAACCTTTTATTTAGATTGGGGGGTGTTGGAATAGGATTTACTGAAATGAATGTAGCTGACCTGAGTCCATGAAATAGAATGGGATATGAGTCTTTGTTTTTCTTAAGGTAGTGCTACAATATCATACAAAGCTAGAGGGTTGACATCTTAGTAGGTTTGTATAAGAGACAACCTGAATGTATAATGAGCGTAGCTGATTTGTATTATTTGATATATGCTGGTTAATCATTGGATTTGGAAACAGAAGACAAATAACAGCTTAACCAACATTAGACAACACACTGTACTGGGAATGGTCAATAATCTAATCAGCAACTATTTTTTTAAAAGGCAGAAGAGTGAGGCTGAAGCTGAATGTGAGGTTAATTTTCAAAACTAAGCATATGACTAAGCATATGAGCCCCATGGCACAGTGGTTAAATGCCTGTACTGCAGGTAAAATTGTGCTGATGACCTGGGATTCAATCCCAGGTAACAGGCTCATGGTTGACTTACCATCCATCCTTCCCAGGTCGATAAAATGAGTACCCAGCTTGCTGGGGTGGGTGGGCAATGTGTAGTCTGCATACTGTAATTAAACTGTAAACTGCCCAGAGACTACTTAAAGTGGTATGGGGCGGTATATAAGCAGAACACTTTGCTTTAAATACATGAAGGTTTCCTTGCTTAAAAGCATTACTGTACTTGGCTGTTAATATATGGCTCATCTCAAGTATTGAAGGACCTGCTGCTATATTGGTCCATAATAATGCAATTGCCCCCTGTAAGCTTTTCAGGTTTTTTAATGCAGTCAACTTATTTTGGGGGATTAAAATGTATTTCTAACTTCAGAAATCCTCTTGGGTTTGGAACAGAAAAGCCAACTTCCATTCTAAAGGCAAGAAGACCACAATATGGCTTTGGGTGTTAGCCAAATATGGTGCCTCACTTGAAGGCAGAGGCCAGTGAGAAACTAGCATGCAGCAGTAGATTTGCATCTGCCCCCCAATTTGGTTAGTCACTTCAGTTAGTACCCTAAACTTCGGGAAGAGTACAGTGCTCCCCCGCCCTTTTGCGGTTCACATACTATGGTCCTGCTATATCGTGGGACCACAGTACCCTGAAAGGGCTTGAGGGAAAGGGGAGCCATCACGCACAGCTCACCTGCCCTCCCCTTGGCGGTGCAGGCAAGCGGCGCGTGATGTCTAAAGGGCTCTCAGCTGCGGAGGCAAGCTCTTGTCTCCACAGCCAGGAGCCCTTTCCAAAGAATGCTCACCGCCCTCCCCTGGGGGTTGCAGGCACATGGTGAGCAGTCTTTAAAGGGCTCTCGGCTGCGGAGACAAGCGCTTGTCTCCGCAGCCGGGAGCCCTTTCCAAAGATTGCTTGCCGCCCTCCCGCCCTCCCCGGGGGTTGCAGGCGCGCGGTGCGCGATGTTTAAAGGTGTCTTGGCTGCGGAGACAAGCGCTTATCCCCGCAGCCGGGACCCCTTTCCAAAGATCGCTCGCCGCCTCTCCGCCCTCCCCTGGGGGTTGCAGGCGCACATCAAATAATGTTTAAAGGGCTCTCGGCTCTGGGCAGTGTGCGGCGGCGGCAGCAGGGAATCGGATCCCCCAACGCCGCCGGTGTGCGCTGCTGTGAGAAATTTTGGAGCAGTTGGAGCGAGCGCCATGGGGGATCTGATTGCCCCCCGCCCCCCAGGCCCCACCCGACCCGCATCCGCATATCTTGGATTTTCAGTCAATGCAGGTCGGGTGGGTCCCTAATCCCCGCGATAGGCCGGGGGTTATTGTATAATATTGGGGGCAAATTGACCCAGAGATCAGTCAGTGATACTTTAGAAATATTTTCTTGTTTTCCTTCCATTATGTTTCTGTCTTTGCCATGATGTAAAGCAGCATAGGTACATTTAAAATTGCAATGACAGGAATCGGCCCACAAAATTGTTCATGGTGCATGATATAGATGTATGCTTTTATTTCTCAAGTCATCAATGACAATTGATGCTTCGTAGCTGTTATGAATCTGTGCCAGCTGTTTGAAACAACTGCATGTACTTTCATATTTTATAGAGAATAAAACTACACTGATGTTTCTTTTGATTCCCCTCCCATATTAATATTAAAATAGTACATGGAATAGAAAAAGAGGCCTCAGTCTTGTCTCTCAAGTAACCTGTGTACACAGAATCAACTCCTTATTTCCTAAGTGCTGTGTTTCAAGAAGTTCAATGAACAGAAGAATGCTTGGAGTGGAATAGACCTAAGGAGGAGGTGTTAAGAGCCAGGTGTGAAGAGGGAGAGTCAATCATTATAAATGAAAGTGAAGCTTCTTGAATGAAATAGTCCAAAAGGTTTGGGATTCTAGTGAGTGTAGCCTAAGATTTACCATATTATTTTCTCCCTTGAATGAAAAAATGTATAATATGGCATCAAGCTGTAAGAGAGACCAAGTTTGCCTATATTTTAATGAAATTCTTTTACCTATGAATAAGCTTGGCATGCATGCAAAATGCAAATAGTCCAAACCAAACAATCATTGGCTGAAATCCAGTAGTAAATTGCAGCTAGAGAAGACTCTCTGAATGAGTTGAACTTCAGGAGAACTTGATTTACCAAATCTCCACTGATTCAGTGGGCCTACTCTGGTTGCAATTTACTACTTTTCAGCCATTAATTTTCTGATTTAACTGTAAAACTAACCTGAAAAGTTAATATTCTAAAAGTGAAACCAACATCTGGAGTGTAAATATTAAGGTTACAACAACCATCTAGATTCTAGAATGAGCCTTTATGTAGAAAACTATGATTTAAAGTGAGTCTTACTAGTGGGTAATAGCCTCACACAAACTGTTTGTCATTTCCTCAGATACTGCAGTCCATGAAGCTTATGCTGAACAATTCATTAGACTTTAAGGAGCATTAAGACATTTCTTGTTTTTGGTGCAACAGACTTAACAGACGCATGCACCTACTCCTTCTGTCATCCCTAATGACATAATGTAGATTTTACCTCACAGAATTGGGGAAAGGAAAGTAGCATGGTGGTGGGCAAGTCCCGAAGGATAATTTTGCCATCTCTCGGACTTTAGAACAGCCATTCTCAACATTATTTTTGGCCACAGACCATATAAAAGAAATATAGGCACAATCAGGACTGTGTAAATTCACATAATGAACCTAATTAGATGGTATGTGAAGAATTATTTCCAGTCTGTGGTTCCCTTCAAAAATGTCCCCCCCCCCCAAATGCAAGACTCTGAACACAAATCATTCTCCTGTACAGGTTACTGGGAGGGTAATTTGCTTGGAGGGTTATTGTGAGGAATGTCTTTGGTGGTTTGAGAAGACTTGGGACTACATGTGCCTAGCAGTGCTCACCCCTGAAGGGGGTCTATGGTCCTTTTCGGTCAATGTCTTGTTGATTGGTCCAGCATGAAAAGAGGTTCAAAAACTGGCAATGCTCATGAATGCCACAGTGGTGCAGGGCATGTCCTTCAGTATGCCACAAGAAACTCTTTCTATGTATTCACGAAGGCTTTTGTGGCTGGGATGTGATAGTTGTTGTGAGTTTTTTGGACTGTTTAGCCATGTTCTGAAAGTTTTTCTTCCTGATGTTTCACCAGACTCGGTAGCTGGCATCTTCAGAGGGCAAGGACCTCAGGGAACTGGGGGTTCTCTCTGTGCTCTGGGGTATAGAGAGAATGAGACTTGGGTTTTTAAAGTTGTGGGAAAGAGGAAACTTGTCCTATGAAGGAAAATAAATGTTAGTCATTGTATTGTGATGAAAGGATTAAGATATTTCAGTGTAACCAGGGTATTAGCAAACACCTAGCCATCCTCCTACAGGCCCACATTGGACAGAAGTCATCCCAGATCAAGGACTCAGGACATTTCATAGACAAGATTAGGACCCTAAAACTCAACCCCAGGGACAGACTGGTCAGCTTTGATGTAGTATCCCTCTTCACCAAAATACTAATAAAGGACACTTTCGCACTCATCCAACAGATCTTCCCAGAAGACATTAAGGCCCTATTCCAACATTGCCTAATGACCAGCTACTTCCAGTAGGAGAACGACTTCTATGAATAGACAGATGGAGTTGCCATGGGGAGCTCCTTCAGCCTGGTAATAACAAACTTTACATGGAACATTTTGAAAAAACAATATCTGGGTGCAGCACCCTTTGCACTCACAGTCTGGTTTCGATACGTGGATGCGTAGGACACATTCCCTCTTTCCCACAAGTTAGAAATTCAGAAATTCATTTATTTATTTGCATTAGCCATGGCCTTAGCAAAAAAGGACAACATTTAAATAGATATAAAATTGGCATACCAAATCATAATAGTAAATACATATACATGCAACATTCTTATACAAGATCTGGACAAATAATCTGTAAATGATTATTATTTTAAAATCATAGTTGGCCTCATTTTAATTGCTGCTGCTAAAAATTTAGCTGTCAGCAGTGTCACCTGTTTGTCTCGGTCTCCGAGGAGTAATGATATATAAAAATCAGATGAACGACCTGGCTTCTTTACTAACATGGGGAAAAGTAATTCTTGCGGCACCTCTCTATAAAAGGAACATAACAGTAACACATGGGCAAGTGTTTCAACACCTTCACCACATGGACATGTGCGATTTTGTAGAGGTGTTCCTTTAAAGCGACCCTCTAGCATAGCTGAAGGCATGACATTAAATCGTGCACATGAAAAGGCCCTTCTGTACTTTGGAACTGTTAGCACATTTAGATATTGTGCCATTGGTTTTGGATGACTTATCGCTGAGTTGTCATACCAGGGACATAATTTATTGGTGACAGACAGATTATTTTGATATTCAATATCTTGTATGCGCTGCTCTAATAAACATCTCGCCCTACTATACCCAGTGGTCAATAGAAGATCGGGCGACAGTCCCAAAGAGTATACTTTGGATTTGATATTTATTAGCAATATATGGGGTACAATTGATGATTATGTA
Organism: Phrynocephalus guinanensis; assembly: GCA_037367245.1. Lineage (NCBI taxonomy): Eukaryota > Metazoa > Chordata > Lepidosauria > Squamata > Agamidae > Phrynocephalus > Phrynocephalus guinanensis. Next base: position 53,607,075 of record CM074733.1, read on the forward strand.
GAACAACTTGAATGGTTATATCCTAAGGCAATATTTATCATAGCTGGAGATTTCAACGCACGATTAGGTGCTAATGATGAAAATTTATATACCCACTTTCATCAGGTATTGGATACAGATGGCTATACATTGAGGGGAAAATGCCGAACATCTAAAGATAAAATATGCAATTATGCAAGGTTTTGTTTTGCTCAGTTTACAAGAAGGAGAAATCTTTTAATACTAAATGGGTCAGTGAATGGTGATCCATCGGGAGAATATACTCATTTCACTAAGAGGGGTGGTAGTGTAATCGATTATATAGGAATCTCATATTCTGCATATAACTATGTTACTCGATTTGAAATTGGTAATAATACAGAAAGTGACCATCTACCCCTGTCAATGATGCTAATATATCCAATACACAGTAACCCTCGATTAGATTTACATTTGTACCCCAACAAAGACTTAGAAATGACTAGTAGTAAGAGAATTAAATGGTCACCAGCAGTGGATATCGCTCTGACTCAGCTACTGAAAACTGAGGAATATATGAACGACCGAAATGCCATTCTCAATGCCAGCAGTGACACTGGGGCAGTAAAACTTTTTCAAGCTCTGACCGGAAAACTAGGAGCTAAACTAAAAACAACGGTAACCAACGTAGGCCATCAAAGAGCTTTACAAACTCCTCGCTGGTTTGATAATGAATGTAAGCAGGCCAAGAGCCAAATGAGGAAAATATATCATAAGTATAGAAAAACCCATTTACAAACTCTATTAAATGAGTTTGTAGCCAGTAGACAAGCATACACATCCTTGATTAAGGAGAAAAAACAGCAAGCAGCCACAAGGGCATGGCAAATTTTGCTAAAAGCCTCTAATGACAAAGACACTAGTCTTTCCCACAAGTTAAAAAACCCCAGTCTCAGTTGCTCTGTACCCCAGAGTGCAGACAGAACTGAGCTCCTTGCCTTCTGAAAATGCCAGCTACAGAGTCTAGCAAAATGTCAGGAAGAAAAACTTCCAGAACACAAACAGCCCAAAAAACCTCACAACAACTATCAAACTGCTTCTAGTTGTTAAGTGCAAGCTTTTGGTTACGTTGGTCCCACAAGAAGCTACTAGGCACTTGAAACTAATTTTTGTCCTTTAAAAAAAATCAGCATTTCTTGCCAAAACTCAAACATTTCTCCTAAAACTGTAGTTTCCCATCAGTAGCCATCTTTTATTTTCTGAGATGCTTCTCATAATACCCTTTGAAAAGTTTGGGAACTTACTTATAAACATGTCCTGTGGTAAACCAGTGTGTATACACAACAATATTGGATGTATATTATTAAAATAAAATGCCATTAAAACGATCCATTTTAAATCATATTATCAAATCATATTATAAATCATATTATAATGGAATGGATTTCAACAGAGGGAAATGTAGGGTGCTGCATCTAGGTAAAAAGAATGAATTGCACATATAAGGATGGGAGATACCTGGCTGGAAAATAGTACCTGTAAAAGGGATCTGGGAGTCTTGGTGGACCACAAACTGAATATGAGTCAGCAGTGTGATGCAGCGGCCAGGAAAACCAATGCGATTCTTGGTTGCATCAACAGAAGCATAGTGTCTAGATCAAGGGAAGTGATAGTACCACTCTATTCTGCTCTGGTCAGACCCCACCTGGAGTACTGTGTCCAATTCTGTGCGCCTCAATTTTAAAAGGATGTTGATAACCTCGAGCGGGTACAGAGGAGGGCAACCAGGATGGTTAAAGGTCTGGAAGAAATGTCATATGAGGAACGGCTTAGGGAGCTGGGAATGTTTAGCCTTTCAAAAAGAAGGCTGAGGGGGGATCTGGTAGCTATGTTTAAATATTTGAAAGGATGTCATATTGAAGAGGGAACAGGTTTGTTTTCCATGGCTTCAGAGACTAGGACTTGGGGCAATGGTTTCAAACTACAGGAAAAGAGATTCCATTTGAACATCAGGAATAACTTCATGACAGAATTAGAGCTGTTCGGCAGTGGAATATGCTGCCACAAAGGGTGGTGGAGTCTCCTTCTTTGGAGGTTTTTAAGCAGAGACTGGATGGCCGTCTGTCGGAAATATTGTGATGGGGTTCTGCGTGGCAGGGGGTTGGACTAGATGGCCCTTGAGGTCTCTTCCAACTCTATGATTCTATGATTCTATCCTTGATTCTTCACTTATACATTCATCGGTTTCCCTTTAGCACCAGCTTACAAGTGGAGAGTCATATTTTGCATATTTATGATATTATATATCTGTCTTCCTAAAATGGTGCTGAACTCTGTCTTACACTAGAATTTTTTGGGGGTGATATTTGAATTCTAACTTAGCCAATCAAGATATTGGGTTAAACACAATCTTGCCTATAAGTTCTGTGCAGGATTTCATTATACAATCTGTTAAGATTCATTTTTTTTTGTAATTTAACTGTTATAAGAACAGGTGTGGCTGCCAGCATGGATATATTTGTTTTTTAAATTTTATAAGTGTGTGTGTGTGCGCGTGCACACATGCGTCCATGCATCTACAGACACTGTGCTTTAGTCAAGAGAGTAATCTGATACTGTGCATTTCTGCCTATTGTTGAACAGAACTTGCTTTATAATGTGCTAGTAATCCGTGACAAGATACCTACCACTTTCTTTGATTGCTATTCATTTTTATTTCTTTCCAGTTAGCTGTTTCCTGAAATCACTGACTATACAATATATCAAGAAATGCTTCTTAAATAGTCCTTCTAACTAAGCTGAGAATGTACAGACAGCATCTGCTGAAGCTTTCAAAATCAGGAGAAACCAAAGCATAAGTTCCAGGGGTCAGTGTCTGAGGTGTCTCAGATGCATGAAATGGCAAAATACCATCTGTAGTAACTTCTGTTCTGTCTGTGTTCCTTTAGCGATTCCTTTTTTGTTATTCACCATTCCAGACTTTTTGACATACATGTATTTTGCATATCCAATTTCACTATCATCAGCAAGTAATCTGTAAAATACTGGCTATAGGTACTTATGACAAATAAAAAGAGATGTGGAACCTTATGTAGTAACAAATTTATTTCACTTTCTTCAAGAAATGATATGCTTGAAAAAGTGGATTGTAGTCCATCAGGAAAGCCACTGCTTATAACCCATATTTAATGGGTGTTCGGAAAGGTTGGATAGGTGTGACTTTCACACACACCAGGTCATTGTCCATCTAACAAACCTATTCAGACTACAGTGGGGTGAAACCAATTTATAGGTGAACTATAAATTGGAAGTTTTCCACTCACTTTTCTCAGACTGAAGAAGCTATTTTGGGTGAGTAGCGAAACGTTTCTCTCCCACAAGAAAAGTCCAGTTGCCATTAACTCAAACTAGTCATCACCTGGATGACTGAGAATCTCCAAAGAAAAACCACAAGAGATCACACTGCAATAAATCTTTAAAGGTCCTTTCAGGGAGAAAGGTGAGCTAAAAATATTTTAAATAAATAATAAAGTTCCACAACTCTTGTTTTCATTTTGTGTTTCACCTGCTACAACACAGTCACATGACTGCTTTTCTGAAAATTAATACAGATACACTTCTTCCGCTAAAAGAAAATATAATAGTTTAATATATGGTATGCTTAATGTAATATTAATATATTAAATATTATTAAAATTAAAATTGCCTTTGCAATTATAAATTTATCTTATCTACAGAAAGGTAGATGACATAATGGATGGAAGTCTCCATAAAGTTTAGTACTTTACACATACTGTACAAAAGATTGCATACAATACGTGCAAGACCTTCAACTATTTTGAACTCAAAATATGGCATGTTCTAGTGTCATCCTCATAAAAAGGCAAAAGGTCTTGCGGTTTACCTATGTTTTCTTGGAGTTTGTATACATACCTTAAATAGCAAGATAGGGCAGACTGTTCAATTGTTCTGCAGTATTTTAGGATCAATGTTATTGTTTTGCCTATAAAGGCTATGTAAGACAGTCTCTGCCTGAAGCTTTTATGTCACATTTCCAAACTTGTTATATTATGTCAGAAACCTTTAGTTTCCTTAGTATAGATGTGATATACACCTTCCAAAGGCAGTTCTTGCTTCCTGAAAGATAATTAGAGTTTGGGATGATTTTTTTTAAAGGTTGATTTATCATGATTCATGATTTGGCAGGGTTGGCAAGTTGACAAATCAATGAATTTCCAGTGACAAATTGAGTCATCTCCACTTTAAAATGCTATAAAAAGCTTCCCTTGGTATCTAGAAGCCCCAAATTTTCAGGGATGCTTCCTCGGCATTTCCTCTGAATCCCCACAAGGTTGGTTAAGATTGGTGTTCAGAGGTTTAAGCTACTTACTCCCAAAGAGCTCCCCACAAGGAAAGTGTCCCAAGGCCCTTTGAGACACCAGACATGCAGAGAGACCTCCCCCAACTCTCCCTTATGAATATCTCTGGGTTTGGTGAAGATTGGGTTTCAGACATCTGAGTTAAACACCCACACAGTGGGGTACCCTTAGGAAAGTATCTTTTAGAATCTAGGTTGGGAAACCCCAGTCTTCACCAAACTTATAGTGATCATAGAGGAGCTTTGGAGGAAGCTTCCTTGCAAGTTTGGCATCTCTAGATGCCTGGGGAGAATTTACTAGAGGAGCTATTCGGGGGTGCATAACTCATATATCAAAAACCCAATCTCTGCCAAACTTAAGAGGACAGCCAGGAGGTTGGTCCCTGCAGTTGTGGTGTTTCTGGGTGCCTTGGATGCCATTTTATAGCCTGAGGAATAAATAAATAAATAAAAATAGCTAATATTAAGCAAATTGTGTTCCATTTGTGACCAAGATGAATTGATGAATTTCGACAAATCAGGCAAATTCATCAGAAATCGTGATTCGTTTTTCAGTTCATCCCCATATCTAAAATTAATTCTTACATCTTTAACCAATAGAAATTTGGGAGAGGGGTAGCAATTGCAGCAAAATCAACAAGTAGTCTGGTGCCATCTAATGAATGAACAAGGTTTACTGGGCATATACTGTACTTTTATAGAGTACAGCAGTGGCTGATGAAGTGCACAGCTGCTCATGAAGTTTAAAGCTTCATAAAACTTGTCTTGAAGTTGCCCCGAGAGTCTCTGTTGATCTATTTAGTGGTTTAAGATCATTTGGCTAGTTTTGAGGATTGTGGAAGCTATAGTCCAGAATCTTAGGAGGATTAAACATACCAATTTTGATGTAGAACCTTGGTGTGTTATTGAGCTTGTGTGTTACATTTAGCTAAATCACAGACTTTAGGGAAAACATATGAAATATACCAAAACAAAACAAAAAAAGGCTGAGAAAGTTTCAAAACACCAAAAGACCAAAATGCAAGACTGAGCAATAAAGCTCAAATAATAAAAGTAAAGGTAAAAATCAATAATAAAACACTGGATATCTGCTAGAAAGATAATTTATTAGCCTGTGGTCCAAATGTTACTCTTGAAGATACCGGGCAGATCTCCCATGAGGGCTGTTTTTACAATAAGGACTGCACGAATTGGGAAAGTAGAGATTACATTATATGAGAAATTTCAGAGAGGGTAGCCATGTTAGTCTTTTCAAGAATTTCAGGCAAAAATCAAAGAAAAACAAAACAAAACAAGAGACACAAACATGTGGCACCTTAAAGACTAACTTTCATATTTTAATGTGACGTTTCGTGCACATGTGCACTTCTTCTTCCACTAGCTCTCTGACCTGATCTGATCTGGTTTCTGTCACTTGAGGAATTTACCTCCCATACTTAAAAGAGACTGGCGTGGGCCATAAAACTATACAGCTCTAGCCCACACTTCTCACCATTTAATCATCTCACCATTTCTACTAATTAAGTCTCCCTCCTTTTCTTCCCCCTCCTCCTCCCTCCCCTCCACTATCCCCCCCCAATTCTATACACTACAGCCAATCCATATTTGCTATGATATGCATATCTCATACTATACAGTATCTCACACCTCATTCTGCTGCTATGTCTGAAGAAGTGCAAATGTGCACGAAACGTCACATTAAAATATATGTTAGTCTTTAAGGTGCTACATGTTTGTGTCTTTTGTTTTGTTTTGTTTTTCTTTGATTTTTGCCTGAAATTATATGAGAATAGACAGCCCTTGAGGTATACTGTGCTAAATAAATTAACAACTTTAAAAACTAGCACTAGCATTTTGAACAGGGTCTGGAAGCTGATAGGTTTCTAAAGGCTTTGAAGTTTTGGAAATGTTTTTATTCCAAAATTGGGAAAGTTAGAAAGAGCTAGAAATTTTTCAGGCAGGGTTGAAAAAACTGCCTGAGACCTTAGGTTGTGTCTGTGGGCTGTTGGAGTAGATAGCATGGAGTTAATTTCTTTTTAATTGTGATACATATAATAACTGAACTGGATGATTGTGCTAGTCCGTTTGCAAAAGTGAATGGAATTCTTGTTTTTCTTATTTGTGTTATTTACTTCAAACTGTGATGATTGTTTCTTCAGACTGGGTTAAAGTGACAGACCAATCCTCTATAATGCAAGTTGTTTGGTTTAGTGTGTTCCTTAGCTTTTTCAGTACTTAAGAGGCCATGGACCAAAGTATATGTGTTTCTTGTCCTCTTGTAGCCCTTTTGGTGGAAGGGATACAGCATAGCTCTCAATGATGGACTACTGATGTTTTAACTTAACATTTTTAATATAACGTTTATTTAATTTTTTGAAATATTTGATCAATTTACTGGTTTTAGATTTTAATACTGTGATTTAATGAGTTAAGCTGCCTTGAATTTTCTTTTAGGAGAAAAGCAGAATATAAATGTATAGGGTCCCAGACCGAACGTGGGGTGCTCTTGATTTGGGGTAACAAAGACTGGGAAAAGCTGCTGGCAGTAAGAAGTACTGTGTTAAATACACCAATTAGCATCAAGCAGTTACTTAAACAGTAAAGCAGTATGACTCAAGGTGTGGAGTAAAATAGCTGTGAATGTGTGTGAACAACCCAGTAGGTAAAAGTAAATTGAATTTAGCTTTTAAAAATGAACTATATTCCCCCAGATTAGTTCCAATATCTTCAGAACACTTCCACCGAGTGAAAATCCAGATTTTGATCCAGAAGAAGATGAACCTACATTAGAAGCTTCATGGCCCCATATACAGGTATCATAACTAGGACTGCGTTCCAGTTTCAAGCCACTCCTATGTTATCATTTCATGTTAACAGTACAGCATGTAACAGCAATTCTGGAAATGTAATGTGTGCCTATTAAACCTAAGAAACTACATTGCTTATTTATGCTGGTATTAATTGCAGTACCATAAATCTTAGTGGCTAATTGCCACCAGTTCATGAGTTGTATGTGTTCCTCCTTTCATACTAAGGTGGCATGTGAAGCAGACTGCAAATACCATCTTGTTAACTGGTTGCCAGAGGGGAATCTGCAGAGAGTTGTGTATGGTCAGGATGCCCTGCCCAAGTAGAACCAAAAGAACCTTAAATAAAAAGCAAAACAGTAATTGTTGCACTGATTAGAGGTGAGGGGGAGATGCTATGTAGGGAGACATGTCCAAATGTTTTTAGAGCTTGGGGAAATTGATGATCTCTGGAGATAATTAGCAGTTTAAGCACACATGATTTTTTTGGGAGCACACTTCTGCTTTTTCTGATGGTCCTTTTATCAGTGCTAAGTTGCTGCTTCTTTGAAACTTCTGAATCTACATGCAAAGCTATATTTTCTAATCATGTTCCCATTTTATTATTTCTTAGCTGGTGTATGAATTTTTGCTGAGATTTCTAGAAAGTCCTGATTTTCAACCTAGCATTGCAAAACGGTATATTGACCAGAAATTTGTACAACAGGTAACGTTCAATGAAGTATATAGCATATTACTACTCTTTTGAACTAACAATTATAGCTGGGGTCCGAACTCTTCCTTCTCCATACAGAAGGCTTGTTTAGCTTCACTGACAGGCTTGTATATCTGCAGAGATTCCTACTAGAGGAAGGAATAGGGAGCTTAGTTTTGCAAATTTGACATCTTCCTTAAGCAGTCACTTTCCAGATCATATACAGAGCAAATGAGAATAGTAACAGTTGCTTTTTCACTTTTGCCAGTGTATGTTTCTTGAGAATTTCTCTACTGGGGCCTCAAGATTTAAATTAGTGTACTATTCTTAGATGATGAAACAACTGTGAGGTGCATGAGCTTCTTAACACTGTAGTGTAATTCAACTAATTTGCAAACATTGGTCTATTTTTAAGGTGCTTTCAACAAACAAGACACACAAATATAGTGTGATTTGGGGGGTTTCTGTAAAGATTCTTGGTCATCCAGGTGAGGTTATCTGGAAGTTGAGTCATGGCAACTGGACTTCTTTTCTTGAGAGACTGAAACGTTTTGCTACTCATCCAAGCAGCTTCGTCAGTCAGTTTCTCAAGAAAAGAAGTCCAGTTGCTGTGATTTAGGTTTTTCCCCCCATTACACCTTAGACTTTTTCTAGTGAGATTTGTTTGCACATTAACTTGGTTTCTCCATTAAGTCTATCATTTCAAATGTTTAAGCATGTACAGTATACAGTAATTATAATAAGTTTCAACATATAGAATTAGAACATAAACTGATTATGCCATGGCAATATTCTTTTTGGTCTGTTTCTCACCAAGATGTAATAATTTTCCTAGGAACAACCACAGTGTTGCTCAGTAGATGGTGTTTGCTTGATCATGGGAAAGGCATTTCCCATTGGGCCAATATGATTATTTCTGTTCGCTGCTTCTGTGGTTTTGGTGACTAATAAACTTTAAATCTTCTCACCCTGCATGCCTATGTAAAATGGGTATTTTTATCCTATGTTTAATTTTAGTACATTCATTGGTATAGAGGGAATTCAGACAGGGTTTTTTTCCAGTTACCTCTTTACTTACTGGAAATTCAAGTAATAAGAAATATTTAATTAACAGCTGTTGGAGCTTTTTGACAGTGAAGACCCACGAGAACGTGACTTTCTAAAAACAGTGCTTCATCGAATTTATGGCAAATTTCTTGGTTTAAGAGCATTCATCAGAAAACAAATCAACAATATTTTTCTCAGGTATGATATATGCGATTCTTTGTAAAACATACAAACTAGGCCTTTTGCATGTTTACATTTTTTGGAAATGATTAAGTTAGTATTAAAAACATTAGCCCACAGATTTTATTAATACAAATGCATATATACACATATGAAATTTTAGAAATTAATTCACATGCTGTTAAAGCTTTTAAAGTAATGTCTGTAAATCATTACAGAGTAAAAAAAAAGTAGTGTCTGTAAAATCACATGCTGTTGAGGGTGAAGTAAATACTGAAGTAAATAACTGAGATTTTTTAAAACAGCTTTTTCTGTACTCAAATATTCCGTAGCAGCATGTGCACTGTTGCCTTCTTTTGCATGCTTAATTTCTATTAAAACTCCATTTATTGTCAAGAAATTAGAGAGGGATAATTTATACTGGATTGAGTAAAATTTTTGATGGTGGTGGCTTGAAATACCTTGGACAAACCTGAATTGCCTATCTCTAAAGGAAATGTTGTATAGTATCATATTTGTTTCTATTTTTCTTTTTGTTAACAAACAGACTTGTAATCTGTCATGTGATACTATTGTGACATCTTTAGTGCAGTCTCTGATTAACATGTTGGTGTTGATAATCTTTGATGAGAATTGGGCAGCAGTGTCCATCTGAAATTTGGGTTAACGAAAAACCAGTATCACTTGTGAAGCTTTTATGCATTACCTTAACTTTTCCTATTTACTTGAACATTGATTAATTCTAAATGTGTCTGAACAGGTTTATATATGAAACAGAACATTTCAACGGTGTTGCTGAGTTACTTGAGATACTAGGAAGGTAGGTTTATTTCACTAGTAAGCTATTTAAGTAGGATAGTGTGTCTTATCCCCTTTATTGTAAGGGAAGTACACAAAACTAGAGATGGGCACGGAACGAAGAAGTTTTCATTTTTGTTTTTCGGATTTCGTTTCGTTACGCAACGAAACGACAAATGAAATTTGTCTCTAAAATGAAACGAAACGAACAGAAATGCGGGAATTTTTGTCGTGTGTTTCGTTTCCGTTACAGCAATGAAGTGAGCGACTTTAAATGCTAAAAAAATCACGGAAAATTGGAATAAATGGTAACGAACCGGTAACGAACCGGTCATGAAACGAAAATGAAATTTTTGCAAAACATTCGCGAACAACGGAAACGAACTGAAATGGACCTCTAAATGACAAACGAAACTCCATTTTTTCTATTTGTGCCCATCTCTACACAAAACCATTGGGGATACATTCTGAAGACTTGGATGGCTTTTTTTGTTTGTTCCCTGAGTATGAAGGCACTCTGGCCTTTAAACACAGAAGTGGCATGGAAATCTGATTTTAGCATTACAGGGTACAGACCGAAGATGACTATAGAACCTTACTTTTGTCTCTGTGTATATTTTTTCTCTCTCTACATTTCTCTAGTCAATCTTCAGTACAAGGAGTGGCCTTGGTTTGGTGAAAAATACTTGGATAGGAACTATGAAGGAGATAAACAGTGGATATAGGGAGGATCCAGCACCCTTAAACAATGTTCCCCCTTTACTGTTAATATTGGATCTTCCCTATGTATGCCTTCACATTACCTACCCTTTGTCTCTTTGGTACTTGCTGGCAGCTGAAGCTCTTTTTGTGTTGGGGGGGGGGCTGCGGCAAGGTGTAAGTGTCAGCTGTACATAGGAGGGACAGGGCTACCACCAAAACTCTCTCACCATGTGTCATTATACAAAGTGACAGCACTGTTTAAGTGCAGATATTTAAGTATGAATGCACAGTTGACTGCTTGAAGAACAAACAATGCAGATTTATTCTTGTTTTTTGTGGTCATTCATATATGATGACAAGGCACCAAAGCTACTTTTTCCAGCTCAAATATTGACTCAGCTACAGTAGGGATTCAACAAAAGGGGATTTCTTGTGGTCACTTAAAACAAGATAAATGCATAAGAAAGTTAGACCTTTTCAAAACAAAGCAAAGTGTTCTGCTTATATACCACCCCATAGTGCTTAAAGCACTCTCTGGACAGTTTATAATTTAATTATGAAGGCTACACATTCCACCCCTCCCCCGCAAGAGCTGGGTAGGCATTTTACCAACCTCAGAAGGATGGAAGGCTGAGTCAACCATGAGCCAGCTGCCTGGGATTGAACCCCAGTTCATGAGCCCAGTCTTGGCTGCAGTACAGCAGTTTAACCACTGTGCCACAAAGCTCCTTTAACATACCACCTTTCTTCAAAATATTAAACGGGGAGGTCTGAAGCTTACTTCTTAACTGTATACTGCTTGCATGAGAGCTCTTCTGTAAAGAAAGAAATATGGGTTGTATCCAACAGTTCCCATCAACTGACACATTCTCCCTGCAGCCCCTGAGTGTTACCCAGATCTGCTCTACATGAAGGAAGGGGTGTTTTGGCATTTAAGAGAGGGAGGGAAGAGAAAGTCCTGCAAGTGAAGTCTGTGTTATAACCCTGAATGGCATCCATAGACTTCATGTAATTAATTACATTTGATCACTGTGGAGAACACTCATAAGGATCCTTACCAGGCTTAGTCCTTCTGTCATTGTGTGGTGTTTCTTCATTTGTATTTCCTGCTGCTGGCACATTACTTTTTGATTGATTTTAGAAAGGAAAAACACTTGGAAAATTAAAAAATGGTAACACATTATCCAAATTACTACAGAAAATGGTGGTTTGAAGCAAAAATTTATGCTACCCATTATGGAACACATAATCTTCAATCTGACACTACCCTATGTCCAGTAGTTCTCAACCTTCCTAATGCTGCAACCCTTTAATACAGTTCCTCATGTTGTGGTGACCACTTTGCCCTGCTTGGTAGAGGTCACAAGCCCCCTTTGGCAGGCCACTGCCACAGGTGCCATAGAGAACTTCCCTCTACAGGCACCCTTGTCCAATTGCAGCCTCCGGTGCCATTGACTGACATCCCCTCCCACCAATCAAGCTGTAACTCACTCTTCCCCCCTCTTCCTCCTCCTCCTCCTCCTCCTCCAGACCCAAGCCGTTTGTGCCTTTTTCTTCACTGGCTCATGGTGACCCCTGTGAAATGGTTGTTCGACCCCCAAAGGGATCCCGACCCCCAGGTTGGGAACCACTGCCTATGTCGATTGAATCAATAGAAATATTGGCTCAATACTAGGCAGCCATTTTAATAGATGAACCCTTGTTGAGTTTTTGCCTTGTTTTTATTAGAACACCTGAGTGTTACTTTAATGCTTAGTTCTATGCTTTATCAAGAATGGTACAGAATTGCCTAGATTAAATCAGCTTTGGTTTTGTTTAGTCTTTATAGTATTTTTAAAAATACCAAACACAGTACTTGGTAGGATGTGTGACCAAGTCCAGAGATAGGTTAGTGGACCTCATAAGCAGCACAGGAGATTTATTGTCCTGCTGTAACATAATCAGCAGCAGAATGAAAAATGTAACAGATCCTTTTACAGCTATGGAGGGATGAACTGATTCTTTGGAGCTATTATAGCTACTTTATTTATATAGTTATAATGTTGTTAACTAGATTTTATTGCATTAATAGGTTGATCATTTGCTAAACTTTTGATAGTTGACACTTGGACATTTTTGTTATTTTACTAGTAGCCTGAAGGTATCACCTAGTCTAGTTTTGTGAAGTTCTCATGTCTAATTTGTGTTTTTCCTCCCAGTATTATCAATGGCTTTGCATTGCCACTGAAAGCTGAACATAAACAGTTCCTCATGAAGGTTCTTATTCCTATGCACACAGCAAAGGGATTAGCTTTATTTCATGCACAGGTATGTCATTTTGGAGAAGATCATTATCTTATAATTGAACAACTATTCTGTGTTTTTGGTTTCTAAAGCTTTATCAAGTATCAGTACATTGAACTATCACAAGAAATTATGCACCTGTGAGACAAGGCATTGAATTTCTGCTTGATAGATGAATTCAATAAGTTATTTGCTAATTGTACAGGTATAATACAATATAGGGTTGTAGTGTTTTGCCTCGAACCTGCATGTTGTTTTCAAACTAGGAAGAGTTGGCACATTGAGGGGACTGACAATGAAAATTGTAGAAAAAGACAGTGTAGGGCAGTGGTCCCCCACCCCCGGGCCGCGGACCGGTGCCGGGCCGCGGACCGGTCGGCACCGGGCCGCCTGGGGAGGCCGGGGAGACTCCTCCCCTTTTCCTTGCCCTCCTCCTCCTCCTCTTCTCTCCCGCGGATGGAGGAGGAAGGCTGGAGGAGTGCAGGAGGAGCCGCCGCCGCCGCCTTTGCCTTTACCTTCCTCCTCTGCCGGCGGCGGCGGCACATCATCCTCCTCCTCCTCCTCCCCCCTCCTCCTCCTCACCCTCCACCAGCAGCAGCAGCAGCAGCAGCAGGAAGCTGGGGGCCGGGCGCGCGGGGGCTGGCGGGGAGGAGGGGACGTGCGCGGGAGGCGCTGGTGAGCCCCCCCACGCACGCGCACCGCCGCCGCAGCGTGGGGGCCCCCTCGGTCGGAAGAGGAGGTGGGTGCCCCTCTTCCTCCTCCTCCTCCTCCCCGGGGCGCGCGCCCTTTGGCCCCTCCCTGCGGCTGCGCTCCAGGGCGGAGCCCCCCCGCTGCCGCCGCCGCCGGACCGCGCCTGTGTTGGGGGCGAGCGGGGGGGCATCGCGGGCCGGCCTGGGTGTTTTCGCCGCCGCCGCGACCCCCCCCGCGGTCACCGCCGCCCCTGTGACCCCCCGCCGCAATCGCCCCAGCTCCTGCTGCTGCTCCTCCGGCGGCGGCGGCGGGAGGAGGAGAAGGAGGAAGAGGCGCTACCGCCCTCGTTGCAGCCCCTTCGGGGCGGGGCGGGTTCCGCCAGTCCCCAGCGGCCGCCTCGCCGCCTCCCCGGGAGAGCGGACAAGTTCCAGAAGCAGGTGAGAGAGGAGGCGGCGGCGGCGGGAGGCGCTCGGGTTCCCCCTTCTCGGCCCGGAGACCCGGCGGGAGGGGGAGCAAGTTTTGGTGGCGGGGGAGGGCGCGCGCGGCACGGGGTGAGCTTTGCCCACCTCCCTGAGAGGTGGCCAAGGGTGTGTGTGTGTGTGTGTGTGTGTGTGTGTGTGTGTGTGTGTGTGTGTGTGTGTGTGTGTGTGTGTGTGTCAGGGGAGGGCTGAAGAAAGGACACTGGCCTCTCCGGGGAGCACGCGGGGACGCCACCCCCCCACCGGCCACCCCCCCCACCGGCCACCCTCCCCTCCCCCCTCCCGCTCGCCCACCCGAAGGCCGCAGCCGACAGGAGGAGGAGGCGGGGGCCCTGCCCAGGAGCCCCAGGCTCCCCCCCACCCCGCCCGTGCGCGCGGGGGTGAGCGGCACGCCCGACGGCGAGCGCCGCCGCCGCCGCCGCTCCTGTGCCCCCCCGCAAGGTACACGCTCCAAGCCCCCCCGCATAGAGGCCTCCCCCCCCCCCCCCCCCCGCACACACACACCGCCCGACCCCCCTGCACCTCCCATCTCCCCCCCCTCCCCACCCCCAGCCCCGGGCCACGGAAAATCATCAAACATTTACCGGTCCGTGGGGACAAAAAGGTTGGGGAGCACTGGTGTAGGGCATATAAGCAACAATGATCGCACCCAGGCTCCTCAGTCAGAAATGGATTGACTACAGTCACTACACATACAAGACTGTACTTACTTTTTGCAACAGTATAGAGGCCTGCATTTTGAAATTGATAACAATTTAGTATAGAATGGCTTGAGTATAGAGTCATCAGGAGTGATGTTACACCGATTTGTGAAAACACTGGAAATTCAAAATGATTGAATTGAAAATATTGTAATGTTGGATATGTTTATTCTCCAAACACCTTTTTTACTGTGAAAATATGATCTGAGTGGTACTTAAATTGGGAGAAAAGTGGATATTTAGGAAGTGGCTTCCACATAATTGGCATTTGACTGCTTGTCGTAGGTTAATAACATGTTAAAGTGACAGATTGTTTCAGATTATTTGAATTGCTCTGATTGTGTTGGCTTTGGATTCTGCTGCTTTATGGTGGTTTAGAAATACTTTAATAACATTAATCAATAGATAGATAGATAGATAGATAGATAGATAGATAGATAGATAGATAGATAGATAGATAGATACCATGTTTCCCTGAAAATAAGACACTGCCTTAGAAGACACACTACGGCTTATTTTCAGGGGATGTTTTAAATTTATTAAGTATAATATGTTTGAATGTCAGCCCTGCACACAACCATAGCCACGCCCATCACTAGGTTTTATTATAGGTTAGGGCTTATATTTAACAAATGCATAGACATTCTGCTAGGGCTTAGTTTTGGGGGAGGTCTTATTTTCAGGGAAACAAGATAGATAGATAGATAGATAGATAGATAGATAGATAGATAGATAGATAGATAGATAGATAGATAGATAGATAGATAGATAGATAGATAGATAGATAGTATTAAAATAGGAGGGGATATTTTATCAGTAAGGAACATCAAGAAATCCTTTGAACTGAAAATAACTAAAATGCATATTTCAACTAAAATATGAATAATAGCATGTTAATTGTGATGCACAGATTCTTCGCTTTAGGACACCTTTGCATAGTGTTCTTTTCTGCTGCCTTCCCTGATTTTTTCTGTCAGGTACTCTTTGTGCTTGTATGTTTTAAATCCTGTTCTTTGGGGTAAGAGAGAACAGCCACCCCAGGATATTTATCTCGATATGGGATATCCACACTGCTTTACAAGAAGAAGCTATCTTTAAAAGCATGCCTGCTGAGTTAGTTTTCATTTCTTCCATGCAGTGAAGGCTGGAGAAATCTTGAACTTGAGCCACAGTCTCTCATAGTGTTTAATACTTTGACCATTTTTTAAAAAAAAGGACTATTTCCCTCTCTTTAATATCTCTGTGTGAATCTACACTCCTAATTATTTGAATATTGAAAATACCACATGGTATTAAGAAGTATGAAATGTAGCTATTAAGGATAAGCTAAAGAAGGTATATTTTCATTGATATCTGAGGAGAATTTATAGACTATGTGATAATAAAGGGGAGGGAAGCATATCATTATGAGAGTGGTTTCAGTTTTGGAAGGGGAATGGGGTTCAATGAAAGGAAGGGAACTAATTATACTTCCATTGGTACTGGTGTGGGAGGCAGCACTGTTCAAATAATTATTTTGAAGTTTACCGTTTTTAAGGCTTTGAAATGTTTTGTAATATTTATAATGTTTTGTTATATTTTTGTTTGCTATTAATAAATAAAATATTATTAATATGAAAACCAAAAATGTATTTATTTTTAGTTGGCCTATTGTGTTGTTCAGTTCCTGGAGAAAGATATGACTTTAACAGAACCAGTAAGTAGTATTTCTGTCAATTTTTTGAATGTTGGTCATGGTTGATACAAGAATTTTTCAAATAAACATTAGAAATATTATCAGATGGTAAGAGCTGTTTAATGCTGGAACATGTCTGTCTCAGAAGGTGCTAGTCATTCCTTAATTGGAGGTTTTTGAACAGTCTGTATAAACCAGGCCTGCCCAAAGTCCGCCCCGGGGGGGGGGCAAATCCGGCCCGTCAGGCCATTCTGAGTGGCCCACAGCTGGTTGGCCCGCCCCTCCCTCCTTCCCCCTCCTTCGCCCCATTTTTTTAAAAAAAATATTCTGCCAACCCTGACACCGCTGAGAAGCTTGGGGAAAGTGTGGGGGTGGGCAGGCCAGAGGGCCTCTCCCGCTGCCAAGGAGCTTTGGGCTGGGCTGGCGGGCGAGCCATCACCACCGCTGGGGAGCTTGGGGGGGTGCAAGGTCGCACAGCTCGCCTCTTCCAAGGGGCGACCTGTGGCCATAGCTCCCTGTGCTTCCTTTGGTCCCCACCTTCCTCCCTCCCTCCTCCCTTCCTTGTTCCCCACCCACCTTCCTTCCTCTCTTGATTTCCACCTTCCTCCCCGCACAGCAAAGGGATTAGCTTTATTTCATGCACAGGTATGTCATTTTGGAGAAGATCATTATCTTATAATTGAACAACTATTCTGTGTTTTTGGTTTCTAAAGCTTTATCAAGTATCAGTACATTGAACTATCACAAGAAATTATGCACCTGTGAGACAAGGCCTTCTGCTTGATAGATGAATTCGGGTGGGGTTGCAGTGGGCCTCGAACCTTCCTTCCTGCGGGTGGGGTTGCAAGGGGTCAGTGGGCGGGGCTTATGGTCAGTGGGTGGGGCTTGCAGTGTGGTGGCTGGGTCAGGGAGCAGCCAGCCCCTGACACATTCTCAGCCACCAAATCTGGCCCTCCTTACAAAAAGTTTGGGCACCCCTGGTATAACCCATCTGTCAGGGACGCATTACTTCAGATATCCTGCAGGGGCAAAAGGCTGGATATCAGAACTCTTGAGGTCTCTTTCTCTTCTGTAGTTTTGTGGCTCAAATATTTAAAAAATGACATTAGAGACCTAGCTTACTATCGCAGGGTCATGAATGATATCAGAAACTCTGAGTTGGTGCGGTACTGCAAGCTAGGTTCTTCTTCGTGGTCTTCACAAAGCCACACAAATGGGTACTGAGTGTCAGGGTCCACCCAACCCAACTCTTAAAGGGAGTATTTGGGGGAAAGCTTTTTTTTTGTTTGTGTGCAAAAAATGGCATTTGCATTTACATTAATAAATGGCAACTTCCCTGCTTTTTTCTGCCCTGGTATTTTTTTTCCCCTGCTCACTGGCTTCAGTGCAAGAAGTCATCTGGAAAGGGAGAAACATGCCTGAAGCCATGCAGGGTGGTCAGGTACAGAATAATTCAGCTCCTATCATCAGAATCCCAGCCCAGTCTCCTCTTTTACATTTAAATATGGAAAATATCCCAATAAAAAACCATGGCTGCTGCTGTCACATTCAGTTTGACTATACGTTTCTCTATTTGCCAACATGAATCAGTGTACACGTTCTAAATTTAAAGGCACAGGTCAGTTGGTAGAATTATGGAGGAATCTTCTGGGTTTCAGAATATTTCATTCTTGCTGTTCGGTAGGAAATGTAAGGTCAACTTTTCTATACAGTACTTATGGCAGGTCGACTCAGGTTGAGATTCACATTAACAAAGTTGACATTCCATGTTTGTTTTCAGACTCATAAATCACTGTGATCTGAAAATTTAAGAAAATTCTGAACAAAACAGACACTTCTTACAGACACTTCAGTGTATTATAATTTATTTCCCCAAATGCATACTTTTAATTTTTGGAATCTTGAATTCTGTCTAGTTCAACAAGTCATTTATGCATATTTAAGTCATATAGAAAATGGAGTTGGCACAGCCTAAAATTCTGATACTACAGTGCCAGACTCCTTGGAACATCATTCTTTGCAAAAGATTTCAGGTACTGGGGGAGTGACCTTGATTTTATGAAAACTCAAGTGATCCACTAACCAGAGCCTGGTTTACTAAAACATGCTTCAAATTAAGGCGTTCTGGGCCCAGGGATTTTTCTCTATACTGAAGGATTTCCACATGTCTACAAGTTTCTTCATTTCATCAACTGGGAAAATCTAGAATTCTTGCTTATATTTGAAAATCATAGAATCATAGAATCATAGAGTTGGAAGAGACCTCAAGGGGCATCTAGTCCAACCCCCTGCCATGCAGGAACCCCATCACAATATTTTCGACAGATGGCCATCCAGCCTCTGCTTAAAAACCTCCAAAGAAGGAGACTCCACCACCCTTTGTGGCAGCATATTCCACTGCCGAACAGCTCTAACTGTCATGAAGTTCTTCATAATGTTCAAATGGAATCTCTTTTCCTGTAGTTTGAACCCATTACCCCGAGTCCTAGTCTCTGAAGCTATGGAAAACAAACCTGTTCCCTCTTCAATATGACATCCTTTCAAATATTTAAACATAGCTATCATATCCCCCCTCAGCCTTCTTTTAGAGAGGCTAAACATTCCCAGTTCCCTAAGCCATTCCTTATAAGACATTTCCTCCAGTCCCTCAACCATCCTGGTCACCCTCCTAGTCTACATCCATCCCATCTCTGCTTTATGAGTTCACTTATAGATTAGTATTTCCCTGAATTACATAGGGAAATATATATGGTTGAAATCCAAGACAGGCATACAAGAAGAATTTAAGGCATCAATCCTTTTATTATTTGTCCTTTGGAAATGTGTAGTTGCACATATATGTCTCAGTCATTGTGGTTATATCTTGACTTGGATTTTAAAATTGTTTTCACAATATAGGTCATCAGAGGATTGCTTAAATTTTGGCCAAAAACATGCAGTCAGAAAGAGGTCAGTATGTTTTAAGTTCTATATATTGAATTATAAAAAAAAAAAAAATTATAGAAATCGGTCTAGGAGGTCTGAAAGATGTTTATCTTAACTGTAACATTGAAGTTTGTATATTTAAAAGAACTGCCTTAGTGAGAAGTACAGTAACCCCCTGCCTATTGCGGGGGTCAGGGACCCGCCCAAACCACAATCATTGAAAATCCACAATATGCAGATGAAGGTCGGATGGGTGGGCACACACTTTCGTTCTTGGCAGCCGAGAGCCCTTTAAAAATGGCACACCACTCGCCAGCACCCTGAGGAGAGTGCGGGCGAGTGGCACGTGATTCTTTAGAAAGGGTTCTGGCAGCAGAGCCAAGTGCTTGTCCCCGCAGCCAGAGCCCTTTAAAGGTCACGCACTGCTCGCCTACACCCCGAGGGGAGTGCAGGCGAGCGGACGCGCGATCTTCGGAAAGGTCCCTGGCTGCAGAGACAAGCGCTTGTCTCCGCAGCCAGAGCCCTTTAAACGTCACACGCTGCTTGACTGCACCCTGAGGGGAGTGCGGGTGAGCGGCACGTGATCTTTGGAAAGGGCTCTGGCTATGAAGCCAAAACCTTCCCCCCTTTCCATCAGGCCCTTTCGTGGTAATGCGGTCCCGCGATATAGTGGGACCACATTATATGAACCACGAAAAGGCGGGGGACCACTGTACATACTTAAGGAATCGTCTTTGTTGTGATCATAATGCACATACAATATGTGGAAAATCACAATAAGGTTAGGGGTTTTATTTCTTTCACTTGTTCACTTAGACCTAATAGTATATAGGAAGTATTATGGGTTATTAAAGGTAATGGGATATACACTCGTTATTCATACTTCCCTCCCAGTATAATTGCTGTGCTCTCTCTTTCCATTGACCAAGTTGAATGGTCTTCAAGGGGGAATGTGGGAAGTGCAGAACCTGTATTGAGGTCCTTTTCCTGTGCTTAGGTTACTGCTAAGTATAGTAGAAGGCAAGGAGAAACTGGTATCTGAGCTCTCTGGACAGCCAGTTCTTAATTTCAGCTAGAGTGGACCTACCAAATCAAGGAAACTTACATATATGCTGATACATGCTGATTTACGAAGCTCCAATCAGTGCATTGATACTTTACATTTAAGGAAAATTTGGGTAATGAGTAGGGTATAGATTACTTCTCCTACAACAATTGTATCTGTCACCCACTATGTGCCAGCTGACCATTCTTCATGTGACTTAAATCAGTATACTTCATGTACAAATATGACTTGCCTAAATGCTTTTTGTTGTAACAGGTCATGTTTTTAGGTGAAATTGAAGAAATCCTGGATGTAATAGAACCAACACAATTCAAGAAGATTCAAGAACCTCTCTTTAAGCAGTTAGCCAAATGTGTGTCGAGTTCACATTTTCAGGTATAATACTACACTCTTAGCTGTTAAAACTGTTACTGCTGAATGACACTGTCCTAATACTATGAAATGTCTATTTCAGGTTGCAGAAAGGGCTTTGTACTTCTGGAATAATGAATATATACTTGGTCTCATTGAGGAGAACATTGACACGATTCTCCCAATTATGTTTGGTAGTTTATACAAGATCTCCAAAGAACACTGGAATCCGTATGTATTCGTTCCTTTCAAGTTTTGCCTTTGTGCATTACTGCATTAGTCTTGATCTTGATGTTGTTCAACACTGTTAACTGAACAGTGGTTAACACTATCCCTGCTTTCAGCCAGTTGTCATATAAAGTGTGTGTGGGCATGGGTGGGTGGATTAATAGACATAATGAGGTGGGGCAAAAATATTTCCAGGACAAAAACAAACAAGTAAACAAGTACTGTTACTTTTTGTCCTTAGATCCTTTTAAATCCCAACCAAATAATGCATTGTCTCATGCTGCTTTTTGATAAAGCATGATGCCAAGAAAGAGATATGATATACTCTCGTCGTCAGTAGGTTAGCATCATGGGTTGGGGAAATATGTTGGAATTTCCAGTGAGTTCAGAAAATACAGTCAGTACATAGTCAACCAGGCATGTCCAAGCTTCAGCCCTCCAGATGTTTTGGACCACAACTCCCACAGTCCTTTGCCATTGGAAATACTGGCTTGGAATTCTGGGAGTTATGGTCCAAAGCGTCTGGAGGGCCCAAGTTTGGACATGCCTGTAGTAAACCTAACCTTACTAATGTTAATGAGGTTGGAATTCCAGTATGGTCAGAAAATACCCAGATATTACTCGATATGTTTTTAAAATTTTGGTGTGAGAAGGTATTGCTTTGAGAAAGAACAAGAAAATTCTCTGCACAGCAACTGTTTTGAAATTACTGTATTCTATACATTACTTGTTATGCATCAGCCAAGCTGTTCCCAATGGAGTTGAGTTCACAATATTTATTATTCATGTCAGAGCATTGCAATATAGAGAAGGATTGTATTAATACAGTAACCCCCACCTATTGTGGGGGTTAGGGATCCAGCTGACCCGTGATGACTGAAAATCTGCAATATGTGGATACAGGTTGGGTGGGGCCTGGGGGAGCAGCAGCCCATGTAAGCAGCGGTGGCGAAACTGAACTGCCACCGCCTTGCCTTGGGCTGCTGGAAGACTTTTTAAAAAGTCTTGGAGCAGCCCTGGCAAGCGACGCTGGGGGATCATATCCACCACTCACCTGGCTGCTCCAACACTTATTGGAGCAGCCTGGGCGAGCGACGGAGGGGGATCAGGTCCACCTCCGCCACTTGCCCGGGCTACTCGAAGAAGTCTTGGAGCAGCCGGGCCAGCGACGGTAGCAGATCAGATTTACCACCGAGCTGGTGCCTGGGTCCTGGGGAAGGGAAAAAAAGGTTTTAAAAGCCCAGGCTTTTAAAACCTTTTTTTTGCCTTCCCTACACCCCAGGCTCCAGCTCATTGGATCTGGGGTGGGGAAATAAAGGGTTTTCTCCCCCACCCCAGCACTAACCAGCTGGAGCCCCAGCATGTACTGCGATCGCGCTATATTGCGGGACTGCACTACGTGAACCGCAAAATGACCGGGTGTGTGTGTGTTACTGTATTCACTTAAAGAACATAAGAACAGCCTTGCTGGGACAGGCCAGAGCCCACCCAAACCCACATTCTGTCTCACACATTGGCTCACCATTTGCTTCAGGGTATTCCCAAGCAGAAGTCTTCGCCTGCTTATGATTCCCTACAAATGGCAATGAGAGATATCCTGTCTATCTCTCCAACCCAGAGGTTGTCCTTAGGCATTGATAGTCATTGATACCCCTGTTCTCCATGAACTTGTCTAATCCTTTCTTAAAGCTGTCAAGGCTGACAGCTGTCACCACTTCTACTGGCAGGGAGTTCCATAGACCAGTGATTCTCTGGGTGAAAAAGTACTTTTGTTTGTTTGAGATCTAGCACCCAAAAGTTTCATGGAGTGCCCCCTAGTTCTAGTGTTGTACAATAGGGAAAACAGTTTTATCTTATCTACTTTGTCCACACCGTGTATGATTTTATAAACTTCAATCAGGTCACCTCTTAGTCGCCATCGACAGGAGTGCCCAGCCATTGCAGCCTCAGATTCTAAGGAAGGTGTTCCAGTCCCCTAATCATGCTGGTTGCCCTCATCTGCACTTTCCCCATTTCCATAATATCCTTCTGGAGGTATAATGACCAGAACTATACATAATACTCCAGATGGGGCCTCACCATAGATTTATAAAGAGGCAAAATGGCACTTGCTGATTTACTTTCTATACCCTTCCTAATGATCCCTAGCATTGAGTTTGCTTTTTGCATTGCTGCAGCACACTGGGTTGACACCTTCATTGAGCTATCCACCAGGACACCAAGGTCCCATTCCTGGTTTGTTGCAGAATTCAAACCCTATCAGTTTATAAATGTAATTGGGGTTTTTGCCCCAACGTGCATCACTCCCCCAGTGTCAAGTGATCCCTCTGGAGCTCCTCGCAATCTCTCTCAGTTTTTACCACCTTGTATAATTTCGTGTCGTTAGCAAATTTGGCTACCATGCTATTTACTTCTACTTCTAGATAATTTATGAAGAGGTTCAAAAGCAGGGGTCCCAGTACTGAACCCTGGGAGACCCCACTCTTTACCTCCCTCCATCTGGAGAGGTGTCCATTTAGTGTGACCCTTCATTTTCTGTCCCTTAGCCAGTTGCTGATCCAGGACAAGACCTGTTCCTTGATTCCATGACTGGCAAGTTTGTTCAAGAGCCTTGGGTGCGGGACCTTGTCAGAAGCCTTCTGAAAGTCCAAATAAACAATATCAACTGGATCTTCCTTATCCACATGCTTGTTAACTCTCTCAAAAAATTCCAAAAGATTAGTGAGGCATGATTTGCTCTTGCAAAAGCCATGTTGGCTCTCCTTCAGCAGTGCCTTCTCTTCTATGTGCCTATTGAATTTATCTTTTAGGGTGGTTTCCATCACTTTACCTGGGACACATGTCAAACTGGTCGATAATTTCCTGGCTCGCCTCTGGATCCTTTTTTGAAGATTGATGTTACATTTGCTACCTTCCAGTCATCAGGCACAAAGTCTGATTTGAGGGAAAGATTATATAGTTTGGCTAGGACCTTAGCAATTTCATCTTTAAGTTCCTTGAGAACTTGTGGATGGATGCCATCTGGCCCTGGTGTTTTGTTAACATTTAGTTTAACAAGACATGCAAGGATCTCCTCCCTGGTTATTTCTATCTGGCTTAATTCTTCAGTTTCCCTCCCTATGAAGATAGGCTCTGTTTTGGGCATGTGGTCTCTGTCTTCTTCAGTGAATACTGAAGCAAAGAATTCATTGAGTCTCTCTGTAATCTCTGCTTCCTCTTTAATAATCCCTTGCCTCCCATTGTCATCTAATGGTCCAATGGCCTTCCTAGTTGAGTTCTTACTTCTAATGTACTTAAAGAACTTCTTGTTATTACTTTGAGTGTTTTTAGCTAAAAGCTCCTCAAAGTCTTGCTTTGCTTTCTTGATTGTTGCCTTGCAATTTGTTCTGCCAGAATTTATGTTTCTGCCTGTTGTCCTCGTTTGGACAAGCCTTCCATCTTCTAAATGAGCTTTTCTTGCTTTTGATCACTCCCCAAACTGCTCCTGTAAGCCTCTTGGACCTAATAGTGCCCTTTTTTCTTTTGGGCATGCATTCCAATTATAAAACATTAAAAGAGATTAGAAACATTAAACAAGGATACATACAAAATACAATATATGATTAATTCTATTTTGAAAGAAATTATAAATTTTTCAAATGCAAACATTATCAGTACAGTACAGTACAGTCAGATGGAAATAAAATAGTAATGAAAACCAGCAGTTAAATGTCTGGGTAGAGCAGTTTAAAAGTCCATTGTCATACTCTTTCTTCACTTTTATACCCCATGCATCTCCTCTGGAGTGTTCCACCATTGGTGATCACTTGAAAATGCTTTCTTAAAATCTAATGGCAATTTTGAAGCCCAAGATGTAAAGCAGCATCCTTATTAAAATTTTCTGGCACAATTTTAATGAAAAAAAACTTGTGTCCAATATTTCTTTTTAACATTTGCTCTTTATTAAACTTGACTATATGCTTTAATTTTGTGCATTTTCCCACCTGCAAATCAGAGTTCCTGGAAAAGACTATTGTGGAAATAACATATTTTACAGGAAGGATATCAGTTCTTAGAAGAGACTGCATTTAACACAATTCATTAGTCAAGCAACATTATGGTTCAGATTAAACAGCACTTAGAATGTATGTTAACTCCCAAAACATATGGAGTTATTAGGTATGTGCTTTACAGCCATAACTGTTGGCTGTTTTGTGTTCAGGGTCATGTAAGAACAGATTTAAGCTATATACAAAATATTTTAAAAAGGAGAATGACATTTTTCTATGCAAATAAGTACAGTATGTGCATAGTAAGCTAGAGCTGAACTGTGCTCAGTGCTCCATGGAGTGATTTTGTTTGTTTGTTTGTTTGTTCATTTATACGTACGTACGTACATACGTATATGCCACCCAGTACCCAAAGGTCTCTGGGCAGCATACAATTAAAATGAACAGTTAAAACAATTAAAACAGTAAAATGTCAATGAACAATTAAAAACAATAAAAACAGTTAAATTCAAAACAGTAAAGTTGCCATCTGGACCCAGAATCTATGTTATGTCAGTTAAAAAACATCTGAAACAGGAAGGTTTTTGCCTGGTGCCGAAATGTCACCAGTGTTGGTGCCAGACGGGATCTCACTTTGGAGGGCATTCCATAGCCTGGGGGCAGCTGCTGAAAAGGCCCTAGACCTACAAGCCATCCCTTTCACCTCCTTAAGGGATGGCTCTTACAGAAGGGCTTCCTGGCTATATCTTAATTGCCCAGTAGGTTCATATGGAAGGAGGTGGTCCTTCAGGTATCTAGGTCCTAAGCCATTTAGGGCTTTATACAGTAATTCCCCACCTAAGGCGGGGGTTACGGACCCAACTGACCCGCGATAATGGAAAATCTGCAATATACAGATGCTGGGTTGGGTCAGGACCAGGGGGCCTCTCTGAGGCCTCCTACACTTACCTGAGGTCTGGCGCGGCCCTAAACAAGCCTCCTGGGCCTGTCAGAGGCCCCAGAAGTGGTTTCCAGTGATCGGGAAGTCACTTCCGGTTTTTCAGAAGTGACTTCTAGTTTACTGGAAGCCACTTCTGGGTTCTCTGACAGGCCCAGGAAGCCCATCGGAGGCCCTTTCAGGGCAGTGCCAGGCCTGGGGTAAGTACAAAAGGCCTCAAACGGGCCCAAGCAGCTTGCCCTAGGGGGCCTTGTGTTTCATATACTGCAGTCCCGTGATATACCAGGACCACAGTATATAAACCGCAAAATAGCGGGGGACAACTGTATGTCAAAACAAGCACTTTGAATTGGGTTCAGGCAGCAACTGGTAACCAATGAAGGTTATACAGAAGATGCGCTGTGCAATTCTGAACCAGTTGCAATCGCCAAACCATCTTCAAAGGCTGCTCCACGTAAAGCTCATTGCAGTAATCAATACGAGATGTTACCAGTGCATGTGTAACTGTCATGAGGCTCTGCTCGTCCAGGTAGGGCCATAGCTGGTATATTTTCTGCAGCTGAAGAAAGGCACCCCTGGCCACCGAGTCCACCTGGGCTTCCAGAGTTAGACTGGGGTCAAGGAGCACCCCCAAGCTGCAGACCCCGTCCGTCCCTTAGGGGGAATGCAACCCCATTCAGGACAGGGAGATGGCCCTCTAGCCTATCTGGTGGAGCACCCACTAACAGCACTTCCATCTTATCTGGATTGAGTTTCAATTCATTAACCCTCATCCAGTCCATTATCTGGCCCAGATGCGAGTTCAGCACCCTTGGGAAAGCGAGGATTGAAGAGCAGGTTTTTGGATTTTCCGTAGCCACAGCACTCTTGATGTGGCCGCGGGAAATTCAAAAGCCTGCATCGCTTTCCTGAAGGGTAACACCTCTGCTCTTTGATCCTCATTTTCCCGAAAGGTAGCACCCAAAGCATTTGTAACCCGGGGTACCGCTGTATTGGCACTTTGCGAAAAATAAATGGGTTTTGATTCGCAGTTTGGGCATTCGGTCTGTAAATATTCGCATCACTAATATATAGGATGACATAGAAAATAGAGGAGCTGTGCTGAATCAAGACTACAGACATTGTTGCAACCCATTTTACTCCAGGCAATGTGAAAATGAGATTAACTGTTGAGTCTTGGAAATATCAAACAGTTGTTGGATCACTGCAAGGTGTCATGTTTAAAATTAATTCATGTTGCATCATTAAAAACCTGGGACTTATTTCTTTGTGAGCTGATTAAGTGACATCTTGAGTATTACTTTTATTTACCGTTTCTCAGTGTGCTGTTTATTTGATTCTTTTAGAATTTGTATACTCGTTGCTTTTAACTTTAAAATTGTCTTTTAATTATGTAAGCTGCCTTTGGTCTTTTTTAAGGAGAAAGGTGGAATAAAAATATTTTATATAAATGAGTTATAAATGAAGTACATGACAGTGTGCATAAATGAGCTTAATAATCAGTGCAACTAGTAAGTTCTGCTATGTTTCAAGATAGCATTGATATTTATAAAATAGCTTCAAGTTTAAAATAAGAGCTAAATAAGAAAGTTCTTGCACCTGAAAAGTACCTTAAAAGTACAGTGGTACCTCAGTTTACAAATTTAATCCGTTCTGAATGCATACTCCTAAGTCAAACTACTCTTAAGTCGGGGTACCTATCTAAAACATTGAAAAAAAAAAAAAAGTTAAAAAAAAAAAAACATTGTAAGTCGAGCAGACCATATTTAAAATTTGTAAGGCGGCAATTAAAGCGCCAACAGTTTTCTGCTCTTAAGTTGAGCTGCTCTTAAGTCGGGGTACCACTGTGTTTTGTTAAACTTGTTAAAAAGCTATTGTTATGTACTGAATATGGTTTTGACTAGTCTTTCTTATACTGTGTATTTTTTTTCATAGAGTGGTAGCTCTATACTTGTTATTCTTAAAGTGAACGAATAAAGTCAGGTAATCAGAACAGATGTTGTGCAAGGTGGTTGAGGACAAAACAGTTGGATCTTTCAGTTTAATTCAGCCTTTTTGTTTGTCCTAGGACCATTGTAGCATTGGTATATAATGTGCTGAAAACACTTATGGAGATGAATGGAAAGCTGTTTGATGAACTCACAAGCACTTACAAAGCAGAAAGACAAAGGTATTTATTATTTTTCCTCATTTTTACTATAGAGAAAGTTTCATCTACATTTTAATTAGACATTGGGAAAAGCAGCTGATTCTTATAGTTGAATGTAACCATCAGCAGCAACCTTGCTTCATGCCTTGCCACCATCAGAAGCTGTGACATGAGACATGGCCTTTTTGTTAGCAGCTTTGAACTTGCAGAAGCCCTTTACCCAGACATCCATAATTACATACTTTAAATTTTTGTCTATCTAGGCCAGTGGTTTAGAAATTACTTTACTTTACTTTATTTAGCATTTATATACCGCCAGCTTGTACAAAGACAACTCAAGATAGTGTGCAGAAAAAAACATAAGCAAGCATAAAAGTAGGAATTAAGCAATAAGCAATAAAATACAATTTAACAAAATACCCAATAAAATGGGAAAAGCATAAACACAAAAATAAAGGCATCCGGGCAAAAAGAAAGACGACAGCCCCAAGGACAATTACCCAAAGGCCTCTTGGTAAAGCCAGGGCTTTAAAGCTTTCCGGAAAGCAGGCAGGGATTAAAATAAATTAAAATAAAATGTTTTTGTTTCCCTAATTGATTGGTTTGTCTCTGCATTTCATACTTGAGTGATGCTTTTCTTTTCTGATGTTTCTGGTGTTTACATTTTAGGTACCTAAAAGTGACTTTAAAGTAGTCATAAGAGTTATTAGGTTTAATCTATACAAGAAATGTTCAGCTTTACTTAACCCAGGGGGAGGATTCCCATCCAGCGCAAATAGGCTGTGGGTAGACACCCCAAATGTATCCCTGTTGCTCATATGACCCTGTCCTCTCAGCATTAAAGGGACTAAGGTGCCTCTGGGACAATGACTCCTTTACCATTGCTAGGAGTACTAAGACAGCTGAGTGGAAAGCGTAGCAAAGCTACATTTGTCTAGGCCAGCTTTCCTCTCAGCATTTTGAAAGGAAGATGCTGCTGTGACTTCTGGGCCTTCTTTCCTGCAAAGCAAAGTGTGTTGCTTATATACTATTCCATAACACTTAAAACATTTTCTGGGCAGTTATAATAAAATTTATTATGTAGACTACACATTGCCTCCTCATCCCCAGTGAGTGGAGTACAGTGGACCCCCGCCGTTTTGCGGTTCCCATACTGCGGTCCCGCTATATTGCGGGACCGCAGTACCCTGAAAGGACTGGAGGGAAAGGGGAGCCAGCTGAGAGCCCTTTCCCCTCGGGGGTGCGGGCGAGCGGCGCGCAGTGTTTAAAGGGCTCTCGGCCGCAGAGACAAGCGCTTGTCTCCGTGGCCGGCCGGAACACTCCCCTTTGCCAAAGATCGCTCGCCAAGCGCTTGGCTCCATGGCCGAGAACCCACCACCCACACTGCATCCCTCGGGGATTTGCAATGGCGAGCGGTGAGCAATGTTTAAAGGGCTCTGGGCCATGGAGCCAAGCGCTTGGCTCCATGGCCGAGAACCCTTTTTAAACTTGTTCCCCACCCACCCGACCTGCATCCGCATATCGCGGATTTTCAATGATCACAGGTCGGGTGGGTCCCAACCTGTACTCAATTTACAAACCTTGGAAGATTGAGTCAACCACAAGACAGCTACCACTGAGATTGACCTGTGTTGTGCAGACTGTTTTTTTGTTCGATCTTCTGAATTGTTTCCACATGAGCTTCTGCAGTGAACGTTCTTGTGAGAAATTTGCTTGTAATAAACTTTGGTATGTTTTCAGAGCAGTTGAAGCTATGCTAAGCACCTAACACCTGAGCAGTTATTTTCAAAGATAATACTCAAACACTCCCTTATGCAGTAAAAATAGGTGATAGTGGGTGCTTACTGTAAAAGGCGAAATGATTTGGCTACCTGTTAGATTTTTAAAGGTGAAATTTAACGAAAGCAGCAACACAGTCAGCGTTTGCCTTCAGAATTGGGAGCTCTAGTGAAGCCCACTCCAGGGCTCAAGTAACGCACAAAAAAACTGTAGGGTGCAAGAAATGACTGAAAAAACACAATGTGCGTGCTCAATAATATTAAGGACAGTCAAGGCCTAGAAGGACTAAAATGGAGGGAGAGGCTACATGCAGCTTATACAGGTAAAAGATACTTTGTCAGAATAGAACATTATGGCCTGGAAGCAGATAGTATGGAAAAGCACTTTAACCAATAATAAAAGCCATCCTGAAGTTAATATGGTGGAAATCCTTGAGATATTTGGCCAGAAGCAACAGGTATTTTTTAAAAATTACAGAAATAAGTAAGTGGTCTGTAGCAACCTTGTGAAATTTGGTGGAACCTCCCCAACTCACAGACTCCTCTTCCCTAAAATAAATGTTAACTACTATGTTTATTCAGTAATAGGCTTGACCCTTTGTTCCATCCCCATGCCCCAACGAGGCTGAGAAATGGAAGTGCAATGTAGTAATAGCAACAACAGAACTCCATCCCAGGTGGAGGACCAGTTGTGGCTTTCGACCAACTTCTCAGGCTAAATGAAGCCACATACCTGCCTGCTTAGTGAGCCTCCTGTCCTTTCTTTGTTTTGTCATTTCTGTTATTTTCCTTGGATTATGCAGGATATAAAGGGAGACATTGTTCTTAAGTTCTTATTCCAAATTCTGTTTTGCAACTAAAATTATTTGGCTCTGGAGTGTCTAATAATGGCTTTTCCAGCTATTGAATCCCCCAAGCTTTGCCCGGAACAAAGTGTCTTAGCTTGCCCTGATTTCAAGTCCACAACATGTCCAGGCAGCAGTGTTGATAACTCTATTATGAATTTATGATCAAACATACATCTAGTAGCTTGTACTCACTGCCAACCTGGAGCTGAAGTTCTTTAGTTTCCTTTTATTCTGAATGAAAAAAGGGAAATAGTTTTGCAGTTGTTCCTGCTTCTACTAGATTCTCCCAGACTGTGTAATCAAAATCCCAAGAATTCTCATTCTGTGTAGTCTTGCCTTGCCATTACCCCAGCATCTTATTTGGTGAACTTGGGTTCTCCTACCTCGTTTATTTATTTATTATTATTATTATTATTATTATTTATTTGTCCTTCCCCTGTCTGCTAACAACGTAAAATAAAAGCCCTGCTCTTGGAAGTGGTCTATGCCATGGGGTTGAACTGATAACACCAACCTAATATTCTTTGTTCTGGAAGCATACAGGGTTAAACAGAGCTGCATTGTTTCTTGTACACTATTTGTCAGTGAGTTAATTTCCCTGTTTTATTGGAGTGCACAGTGCAGGACACATCACACCTCTGATCTTGATATTTTTGAATTAGTTGGGTATAAATATACATATTTAAGTTTATATACAGTGACACCTTGTATAATGGAATTAATTCATTTCAAATGAAATTATATTAAGCAAATTTTCCTTTCTACAAAATTCC
The DNA here is from genome assembly GCA_037367245.1 of Phrynocephalus guinanensis. Classification (NCBI taxonomy): domain Eukaryota; kingdom Metazoa; phylum Chordata; class Lepidosauria; order Squamata; family Agamidae; genus Phrynocephalus; species Phrynocephalus guinanensis. The sequence goes on from CM074733.1 coordinate 53,638,511, forward strand.
CATAGGAAAGCATTGAAAATGGAGTAAGCCCATTTTTATGTTGTATGGATTCGCCCCATAAGTGATTATGTTAAGCAAAATTCCGTGTCCGGAATTTTTTATGTTGTACAGATTTTTGTTATACAAACTGTTTGTTATACAAGGGTCCACTGTATTCATATATTTGGCAGTATACGTATGCTGAGAGGTGCTTGCCATAAAAATAAACCATCTTCCACTTGAGAAATAATGAAACATTCCATTTTATAGCACCATAGTACAATCCATGTCTGTTCTTATTCTGGTAAGGTTTCAGATATGTTCTCATACCCATGACCTTCTCTGTTCCTTCTTTGAACCAACAGGAGAGACACTGGGAATTGCCTGATAGTGAGACAAACCAGTAGTCCGTGTAAGCTTAGTACAGTCTACACCAGGGGTTCCCAAATTATGCATCAAGAAACAGACCCCCCCCCCATCATATCTCCCGAAATTTCCGCAAGGGCCGACCTCCTTCCAGGTCCTAATGCAGAATGAGGCCTCCACTCCTCAAAGTGTTCATAGCTCTATGTCAATTCCCATTTGCAGAGAATTGTAAGCAGGTGAAGCCATCTGCTTGGGAATACCTTAAAGCAAATGGTGAGTCGCTGTGTGAGGCAGAATCCTGGACTGGATGGGCTGTGGCCTGTTCCAGCAAAGCTGTTCTTATGTTCTTAGGAACCGGAAGTGGGGACTGTGTGTGTGCCTCTCCTTTTCCCATCTCCATGGTTCCCAGTGGAGGTCTTTGTTGGATGGCCTTGGGAGTTTTCTGCTCCTAAGGCGTCCAACGATAAGATGGGGCCTTAGGGATATTTGGGGAGGAGATCCTGCCCCTGGTGACAGAGAGACCCTTGATGGCCCCTCTAAACAAGGAGGGTCACGGCCATTAGCCATGTGTCCAAAATGCTTGGGAACCCCTGGTCTAACAATGAGTGATAGCAAATGGAAGTTGGTGCTAGAGTGAAAAACTTAAGTTAAAGTTATAAGGCACTATAGTACTCATTCTTCTGCTTTGTCATAGGCTTTTACCACACACAATGGCCAAACAGTACTCAACAATTGTTTCATTTTGCTTTAGAGAGAAACGGAAAGAGCTAGAACGTGAAGAACTGTGGAAGAAGCTGGAAGAACTGAAGTTAACCAGAGCTGTGTCTGGGCAGCTGAGTAACACGTCCTCCACAATAAATGCACCAAACGATAAAGTGCCAAGTGAGAGTGACAGCCTCTCTTTGTGAGGTGTACCTTTTATACACAAGGGTTTTTTAAATATGTAAAAAGGCAGAAGAGAAACCTCATCAGTATATTTGAAATGGCCATTTTCCCCTCTGGCAAAATGTAAATGAAATTTTTTTTTGAACTGAAATACAATGATTGAATGTGACATTCACCATAGCATATTGTAAATTTGTCTCTAATCATTGCTATATTGTCAATTATGACATTTCACAGAAATGAATTCTATCACATATGATGTGTGTGATTTAATTATGGGAGTGGTGAATATTATGACTTGAATTTTTCTTTTCTCGTGTTGCACATAGTCCTAGTGCCCCTCACCCACCAACCACCATTCTTTTCACAATACTGCAGGCTTTGGATGAGACTTCTAGCTTTTCTGTATTTTTTAAAATGAAGCCAAGACTTAATTGTATGCCTGTGTGTGTAGGAGGTGGCCTCATTAAACTTAGTGGGGCTTGCTTCTCAGTCAAACAAGCATAGGATTGGGTTGCAGTCTATATCTGGCTGATACACTCTCCTATCTGCCCACTACGGTGCTATGAATTTCAGAGCTTTGTTTCACAAAGAGCCTTGGGTTCGAGAGTATAGCCCATCAGGTGTTCTCTCTCCCATCACTCTTAGTCACAAAGGTGAGCCTATTCACCCTACCTGCTTCCACACATCTTGGGTCATTTTTTCTGTACCCTGCTGCAAGTTGGTGGCTGAACTTCGGAAGAGTCAGGGGCAGGCTCTCTAGACAATTCAAAAGTCTGAAGATCAGGGATATAAATGGTGCAAGGAGCCTTTCCAAAAACAAAAGCAACACTTTGTTACAGACATTTGGCTCCTCGACATAAGAGGCAAGGCAGCAGGAACGGCTGTGGGGTCCTGTGGAAGACTCGTCTCTGCTCTCATCCTTGCTCTGCCTTTCCAGCCATTGCAATCATTTGGAAAGTGGTTTTACTGGACCAGGGGTGGGAGGAAGATGGGGCATGTGTTTAAATATGCCACAAGTTAAAAACATGATGTGGTATGTGTCAACTCCAGTTGACTAATGAGGGATCATAAACATCCCAAAGGTTACCCCCACTACTTGTTAACCCTTCAGCCGTTCTTTTTCATGATTTAATACTTATGTCATTTGGTCCTTAACCCAAGTGGAAACGGTGAAGCTCCCTGATGAATTCAAATGTCTGTGTAGTAGAGCCTGGCAGTTCTTCCTTTCAACCTGGCTTTGCAAGGTAGTTGAGCCCCTTATTTAAAAGCTTAGGTTATACAATTCCTTTACAGGTATCAAAACATCTATGTAAATAAATGAATCAGTTTCTAGTTTTGCTTTCAGGAAAATACATTGTGTTTAAAATGGCAAAAGCCGACCCTAGAAGTTTTGTCTGTTTTCACTCCATCAGTTGTTTTTTCTTTCTTTCTTTCTTTTTTGTTTTGGCAAATCTTTCTATCTGAGTACCATTCCAGTCTCTTAAAATGCAATTGTGTGGAAAATGGTTTTGAATTGAAAGACTGAGGGACTGTGCAACATTCAATAAAGTCTTTATGTTTGTAATTAGTGCTGTACATTAACATCTTTGTAGTTCAACCATGTGGAACAAATGATTATACTGAGGAGGTGGGGGGGCTTTCATGCAAAGTAATCAAATGAATTGATGCATCGTTTCCTGAAAGAGCTGGAACTGGTAGGCACAGTACTAAATGTGCTTGGCTATCACACCTTCAGAAGGGGAAACATTAGTAAGTAAAATGGACATAGAACAACCTGTCCTCTTTTTTTATATTGACTTTTTTTTGTCAGGGTGATATTAAAAGATTAGGCCAGTGTACACTCATATGCATGATGGCACTTCTGCTTTCCTCCTCCTATACACTCCAAGATATTCTTCGTAAGGAATTCTGTCAGCATTTCACAGAAGACTTTGAGGGAGGGGATGTTTGCAAGCTCGCCTTAGTTCGCCTTGACTTCACTAGCTCATCTTTTATGAAATACAAGTAAATTCTATTAGAATAGAGATGGTTAATATATTCAAAGACAGAGCAAACTGGTTACACAAGGCATAGATATCTGCAAGTTTAGAGATCTGTCACATTGGTTTTGGTGTGCAGTTTGGATTTGTCTGGGCAACAAAACAAAGTCATGTCTGTGTTGTATGGGAAGATCATTTAGTGTGCTTGGACTAAAGTTGAATGAGACTTGCTTTTGAAGTATCCTCAGTAGATGGTAGAAGTCAAGACTGGTCATCTGGTGGGTAATTTTCGTAATGGTGTGTAACTGCTCTGAAGATTTTGGGTTGAAGTAAGGTATAATAGATCACTAAACATTGTCATTCTGTTTGAATTTGCATTATGTTTACCTTCTATTTAGTTACATTTTCTCTTTATTTTTACAACTGCAGAGCTGGAAGAAACCCTATATTCAATGGGGGTAGGGACCCCTTTGGGTGTTGAATGACCATTTCACAGGGGTTGCCATGAGCCAGTGAAGAAAAAGGCACAAACCGATTGGGTCTGGAGGAGGAATGGGAGGAAGGGGGGAAGAGTTACAGCCCAATAGGTTGGAGGGGATGTCAGTCAATGGCACCGGAGGCTGCGATTGGCTGAGGGTGCCTGTAGAGGGAAGTTCTCTATGGCAGGCCTGCCCAAAAGGTAGACCGCGGGCTACCGGTAGTCCGTGAAGGGTTCAAAAGTAGCCCGGCGGCCATCAATAAAAAAAGTGAGGGGATAAGTTCTCCACCCCTCCCTCCCTCATCCCAAGGACCACCACTGCCCCAGCAAAGTTCTGGGTCTGCCAGCCCACTGTCTCAGCCGAGCGGGGCAGTTCAAGGGCCATGGCACATTGATATCTGTTCCCTCCAGAACATATTAATTGGTTTTCAGTGCATTCCTATGGGAAACCGCTGCTCTACTTACAATTTTTTTAACTTATGAGCATGTGCTCAGAACGGATAAAATTCGTTAGTAGAGGTTTTAGTGTAGTAGCCCTCAGGCACTTTGGGGTGGAAAAAATAGACTTGGCCTGTTCAAAGTTGAACAGCCCTGCTCTATGGTATCTCCGGCAGTGGCCTGCCAAAGGGGGCTTCTGGCCTCTTCCAAGCAGGGCAAGGGGTTACCACAACATGAGGAACTGTACTAAAGGGTTGTGGCATTAGGAAGGTTGGGAACCACTGCTATAGGTCATCAAGTTTACTCCTTTTCAAAGCACCATGGGGAATCCCAATCTTGGACTCCATAGCCACTGACCTATTCAACCATTTTGGACTTCAAGATTTAATTTAATGTAATTTAGGAGGGGTTTCAGATTGCACTCAAAATGCAGCTTGAAATGATCAAAACTAACTCACCTCTTCCTTCACTAGTGTGGGTTCTGTTAACATTTTTTAGGCAAGACACTACAGCTGAAATAAATTTGGAGCTCTGTTAATATAGTCATTGTCTAAAAAGCAGTCTACAAGTTTTACCTGAGAATGAAGACAGGCTTTCATAAACAAAGGCAGGGGCAACCAGCCTCTGTGTGTTTCTTTTAACAGTTGTCCAAGATGGAATCTGAAAGCTTCAGAGGATTTAATATAGCTGAATATGTGTCTGCTGTTTTCTCTCACATTCTAACTAAATACCATGATCACATTGAATTCCATGGCTTTAAAGCATCTGAGCCTTAGGTGTCTGCTTTAATGAAGACTTAAGAGAATTTGAAGGCTTACTCCATTTTGTGACAATGTAATCAGCCTAATAAAAATGTCACCCTACTAGGGACTTGGATGGATGTGAAAAAAAATCTGGCCCAAGTGAAAGTTTAAAAGGATGTTTTACAGGGGCAGTATTTTCCTCCTACAATTCTGGGTATTGTAAGATATTGTTCTGATATGTTTGTTGCTATAAGGAATTCTGCTTTCTGAGAACTTGGGGACAAGGAATATGTCAGATGCACTGTGGCTTGTGACTTTCTCTCTCTAGGAAGTGTTCGCTGTTAATGGTTGAGGACATAACCTGGTTCTAAGCGAATACCACAATAAGCGAAAACCACAAACTTAAGTCAAACGTTGGGAAAGTAAGTCCTAGAACCTCTCAGTGAGCATGTCCCATCAATGGCAGTGTGGTGCGAAGAAACACCTTTCCCAAACTCTGGCTTCAGTGTGCTTCATTTTGGACAGGAATAGAGTGCTATAATGTATGTCCCTGTCAACTAGTCTTAAAAAAATGGTGGCCTTCCCCCACCTACGATAAATACATTTTAAAAGACAAGTGTAGCACACATATGTAATTTTATTGAAAAAAACTTCAGCACAATTAAATGCTTTTTTTAACCAATAGGAAGACTTGCTAAAATTCCAGTGCTTTCAGAGTTCTAGTCTATGAAGAAGGCTCCTGTGAGTTTTGCCTGATGAAGAAGAGTCATTTTTGAGATCCTCTGTATTCTAGCCTCTGAACAGGGGTGAACATGCAAGGTAGACATACTGTTTGACCAACACTGGGGTGCTGTACACCATCCAACCAGCTGCAGCAGGGCTATGGATCAGTTAAGTGCTCACCTAGCATATACTGTTACTTGTAATTTTTATCCCTTGGCATGTGCCTCCTGGAGGAATGTTTGAAACACATCTGTCAAGAGCTTCCTGAAGCTTGGAGCAGGTCGTTTGTTCACTTCCGTAGTATAGTAATATTGTCTCTGACCAGCAGCCCTCTTATTTAGGGTCTGAAAGCAGGGGTGTGTTTCCCTGAGTTGATACATGATTGTGCAGGCGACCAAAACTGGGCCTAAAGCACTGAACAGGATTTAATTAAATCCATCAATGTTTTCAAAGTGCAGCATCCAATTTTAGCTTTGACACACATTCGTAAAAAAAAATATCCCACATTTGCTTCACTATGAAAGGTCCCGCCCATCCATGCTAACTGTGAGTTTTGTTGCAGAGATGAAATACCTTTTCAGAGCATGCCAATCGTTTCATAATAGCTTAGTAAAAGAGCTCCTCTTTTTTTCTACTAGAAAAAAGAGCATAGGTTTAGTAGGAGTATTTTTTTATAAAAGTTAGATTTCTAAAACTTCAAGTGTCAGGTTCATTTATAGTCCAGCAACGTAAGCAGCCCTTCTATCAGTTGAGTTGTTTCCTGTGCAGGACAACTGCTGTACTGGTTTAGTCCCAATGTCATTTGCGTTCCCCAGTGCAACAGAAGACCCAGCGGGGCTTACTCTTCAGCTTATGTGGTTCAAGACTTGGCTTCTTCTCTTGAGGTGCCGTTTTCGAATTTTTATCATCCATTTCACACTGAGTTTGGCAAAATCTGCTGCTTTAAACAAAGCCAGGAAAATGCCACACAGAATAGCAATCATATTCCATGGATTAGCTGTGATAATCTATGGAAAGAAATCAAATAGATACTATCATTTAAAAAAAAATTAGGGCCCTTTCAGTGTAATTTTTAAATGATTGATAAGCTGGCCTTGCCTCTTTCAGTGTACGATTTAAACTGAAATTTGACTGGCATTGCAAAATGTTTTAGTAGTTCAAGATCCTTGCATTTTCAGTTCCTGCTCCCAAACAACTCAATGAGAAGAAACAGGTTGTAGGTCAGTACAATGGTACCCCACAAGATGAAATTAATATATTCTACAAGTTGCTTTGTTTTACGAAAAGTTCATCTTGCAAAGTGTGGTTTCCCATAGGAAAAATTCATATTGGATTTTTGTCTTGCGAAGCATCCCACAGGAATTTTTCGTTATCCAAAGCAACCCTATTCCCGGAATCTTTTTTCATCTTTCGGGGCATTTGTCTTAAGACGTATTACTGTAATTGTACAGCAGTATCTTATACTTACAGATAGACTCTGCAACTGAGTTAGTGGAAAAGAAGTATGCTCTACTATTGCTGGAACATTCCTTCTTTCCAAAGTTGTATTCACATGCTGTAGTCTTCTAAAGACTTATCTGGAAGTGTAGCCAATGATGAGGACTACAGGACTCTGAAGTAAGGCAGCACATAGACCAACACTTATTTGCCCCACTTTAAGCACTGCTGAACTACACTACCGTAGTTCTCACTGCGCCATAATAGTCGGGGAGCCACAGTTCTGTATTTTTAAACACTCAATTTAAACATTGTATTTTTAAACCCTCAAATTTTAAACACCCTGATTTCTCAGTTACATACATATGACAGGTCTTCCCACCCCACCTCAACAGCCATATTGCTACCAGAAAACAAGGAAAGCTCAAACAGTAGGTTTTCCCATTTTGTATTATTCATTTGGCAGGAATAATTGGGAAGAAAAGAAACTGCAATGTTAAGACTTCCAATGTTTTACTCACATCTTGTACTTCCTGAATAAAAGGGTCTTTCCATTCAAACACCACAAAGAACAGTTGGTCACCTTCTGCATTCTTCCTCCGCTCAATATAGTTAACCACACTGATCTGGCAAAAAGGCAAGGGAAGAAAGCGTGCTGTTACCATCATAGAACCCTCTGATGTCAAATGATAAATATCCAGTATGAGAGCATCCCAGGATTCAGGGTATAACCAATCCCTGAAACACACCAGTCATATCTGTGAGATGTCTAGGAGCCACTGGGAACCATACCTAACTATCTGGTGCTTGGGATGGCATAGCAACATTTCTTTGGTGTAAGCACCAGACATGTAAGCATCCTGTGCCTTGCTTTTAAGAAGAATTGGGCTGCTTGGAGATTTCTGGGAGTGCAATTCTCATTAAAAAAGAAGACAGTTTGTTTCATGTACCTTGCTTGCATATTCATGATTGGCAGGTCTCGCTGCAACTACTGCCATGGCTGGGAGGCTGGTTGGGACTGAAACCTCACTTGGAAGGCATTTTCATTTTACAGGCGTTGTGTTGCCCATTTCTCCTCACAATCTCAAAACTGGGTCTTAAAGGAAAGCCTTGTGGCCACAACACCTGACCTCATTTGGGGAGGTTACTCTCCCCCCCCCAAAAAAAAAAAAACTGGCCAACTTTTGGTACCATCCCAGCCTAATGAGGAATTCTGCAGGACTCAAAAGCTTGCAGTCTTTTATGATAGTATGGTTAATCCTAATGGCTGAGCCTCATTCGCTGGCCTTCCCCAAGTTGAAGGGGCAAAATCACAGCCCCTACAGGAATAGAATGACAAGTGTGAACTTGGGTTGGTTCCAACCAAGGAGCAAACAATTGCTTGTGGGGATCTGATGAAAAAACAAAAGATTGCTACCTGCCTGCTTGCTTCCAATGTGCTCTGCGATATAGTAGATATCAAGGAAGAGATCTTATAAAGACCAGCTGAGTCATGAGTGTTTATTCTTAGGCAGAGGAAACTATCACGTAAGAAGTACTAATTCTGGATTATTTGTTTTGTTGCTTGGGGGAAATGGAGAGTGCCTGAGGAGGAGGAAGATCACAGAGGCACTAAAAAAGCACAACCCTCTGTCATTCCACTTCAGCCTTCACCATAGTTCCCCTTGGCAACGGTGATGTTAAAAGCTAGCAGCAAAGTCAACAGTCATCAAAGATTTCCTGCAGCAATAAAAGCTGTGCTTCCTGCCTACAGCAGCCAGAAAGACTCACCAGCCCTTGCTATTACCTCCTGTCTGAATTCAACCGTCTCGCTGCTCTCTTCTTTCGTTTTCACCAAGGACATTTTGACCCAGGTTCGGAAGCCGCCAGAAAACTTCCAACTGGAGTAGGAGCTCTCGCATTGCTTCATAAACTCTGATTTGTTTGGACTGCAGTGGGGAAAAGTTATTGGTGTTATTTTTAGATATGGAAAGAGGTGAAATTGCTTTGCTACAATCACCCAGAAGGGAGGAAATAGGGACTCATGCAACCAGCTAACCTGATTGCGGGATTTGGCTGGTTGAGTACTTGTTTAGATTATGGTTCAGGCCTTACAACAGCCCTCCTAAGGGAGGTCAATATTGTTATCCCCATTCCACAGATGCAGGAAGAACAGATGTAGTTCAAGTTGTAACAGATGTAGTTCAAGTTCAAAGAAATGGGTACAAATTGGTTCGTCTCAGTTCATTAGGGTGGCAGCACAGGTGGTGCTGCTGCTCCCCTCCCCCACCTCCACTGGCTCAAACAGCCACTCACCAGTCCCAGCATGCTTCCTTCCTCCACCTCCTTAAACTATCTTCCCATCCCAGCAACAGCTCTGGCTTCTCTGCCTCACCCTCTTGGCTGATCCCGCACTCAAAGAAAAGGGTAGGGCAGAAAAGTCTGTGCTCTTGCTTGTGACTGGCAGATTAGCCGAGGAGATGGAAAAAGCAAGCAAGCTCAGCCTCGTGAGTGGCTGATCATCTGAGGAGGTGAGGGTTGGGAGCAGCAGCACCTGTACTGCCACCTTTATGAACCATTTGTGTCAATCTCCAGTTGCAATCCCCAAACACGAGCCTTTCCTGAGACCTCCAGTTGCTTTGAGGATATCATGGGAGTTAAAGACAGATACATCCGATTGGGCCTAGATTAGGGGAAGTTGCTAAACACACCTTGATATAATTCCCATCAAAGTCAATGGAATTTATTCCAAGTGGGATGTACAGAATTGCAATGTCGGCCAATACAGTATACTAACATCAGCCATCTTAAGAATCTTTCTGTACCGCTGTCACATATATAATGTTTAAAAACATTTGACTTGAATTTTACCATGCCCCAAGCTCACATTACTGTCACACACAACTAGATTTAAAAGATGGGCACATAAGGCTTGAGTGAGTTCCTGCCCTGGTATTGCAGTGCATATCTACTGTCTCAGGGAAGGGACACTCCAGCCCTGCAATTTATAAATGATTCGGTGTACCAAGCGAGAGCCATTTGACCATTGCAGAGAGGACCCTATATAGTAGAAATCATGACAAATATTAAAGATAGGTAATTTAAAACAAGGTCAACATCTGCCTCGGATGAAATGGTTTAATAATGCACAAAAGGCTCAAGTCAGAATAAATATTTTGGTTTCTAAGGTGTTATAAAACTCTTTGCACTCGTGCTGCATCTCACTAAGGCTGCTTTCACATGACCCCTAAAATCTGCTGCAAAATGCTCACAGATGCGGAGCATAAAATTGTTTTCCCACCAGCAGCGGACTTAAAAAAAAATAAAGTACGCCCACGCCCACTTAAGCACGCCCCAGCGCATTTTACAAGTACCTGGTCTGGAGGAGGTAAACATTTTTCCGATGCGGATTTTAAAGCTGTGAATGCCTGGCTCTCCTCCGCCTTCTGTTTGTTTTTGTTGTCCCCCCCCCCTTTTAACAGACAGGAATCCCTAACGGGCTTCCTGTCCTACTACAACTAGCTGCTGCCCAGGCAGGCGGAGGTGAGCCTGCATTTTTTCCCCCCCCCCCCCCCCCTCACAGCAGACAGAACCAATAGAATCAGAGTGTGGGAGGGTGAGGAACACAGGAAGCAGGACAAAAACCACATGATCTCTGGTTGGGGGATCTGAATTTAAGTTGCCAGCGGATTTTAGGGGTCGTGTGAAAGCAGCCTAATTCAGCTCCCCCATGCCCTAATTTCTTCCAAGGTCAGCAGATTTATTTATTTTGAACACAGGTTCTTGTGCGCTTGAGACTGTGCCAAACAGCTGTGGAACTGCTGGAAGAATGGGAGCTGCTTCAGGTGAGGTTATGAAATGAAGCAGTGTAACCCATGGCAGGAAACAGGAAAGCACATACACCTCTATCCATGCATGCTGAAAAGGCCAAAATGCAGGATTATGGCTGTTAGAATTCAGCATCCTGAAAGTCTCAACTGTCATTTAAAAATAAATCAAGCCTCTAGTCCCTAAAAGTATGAATGATTGGGATTCTGTACTCAGTGAAATCCCATTTTTGTGGTTTAAGGAAAGTATTCGCATTGCTCACACAGCTATACACATATTTCTCTTTTTTTAATAACTGCAAAGCAATTGTTAAGATGAGAGGAGAAGAGAAAATTTCCTAGAGAAGTGCAGAGCATCCCAATCAGAACACTTTCCCTAGCATTTTGTTCTTCCCTTTTTAACTCCCCAGCCCCCTTCTATGTTACGTTTTCAACTACTAATGCAAAAAATTAACTAGAAAGTAGTTTGATTGTCCTTTGGAGACTGATTACTTTGGGCCTTAGGAAAAGCAGGCAAGCATGAGAGACAACTGAGTTGCGTTGACCCTAGCAACAAACCAAGCTAGCTTGTAGGGAATCGACCCTTGGGCCTGAATTTCTAAGGACAGACTAAAACTGCTTCTCCGGACCTTGTAGGCACTGTCCAGTAGGTGCTTGTCATTGCTGCATGGCCACTTTCTTGTGCAGCATCCAGAGCGGCAACAAAAGCCATTATCTATGGCCAGGTTGCAGAAAATGCAACCCGCCCACCCCATGGGTACCTCCTTGAGGATTCTCAACTCATCCTCCAAAACAACTGAATTACAGCTGTACTTGGCAGCGGAGGCACTCAAACATGGCCCTTTATTATCATAACTGGAAAACACTTGTCTCGCTCACTTTAATTTCCATGAAAGTTATTTAGGGGGGCATCTGATGGAAGTATGATTCAACTGATACAAATAGTTTCCCCGGACAGTCTAAAAAGGACATTTCAGCTCTGTTATAAGGCCTGACTGGGCCTCTTTAACTATTCAGAAGATGTAGCCACTTCAGCTCAAAAGCTTCCCTATACTTTAGCTACTTGTGGGTTACCAAGGCAGCCACCTACGCTATGCAGCGGGCCTAAATTTTTTTAGGCAAGGGTATGAAAGTATGATTCATGCTGAGTTTGATTGACATAGAAAGCTTCTAAGAATTTAATTCAGGCACAGCATCTCCACCAGAATATGTGTATCCTATTTTTTGTAGCTGGTCTCAATGAATGGCATCCCACTACATTTCCCTGAGCAATATAAATTGTCCTTACGTGCACACCGGGCAAATCATGGGCAGCTGACATAGAGGATTCTGGGAATTGTAACCCTCCCCACCCCCCACCCCCAACGTAACTTCTCAACTTCTTGGCAGAAGAGTGCCATTTGTCTGGTTATGCAAGTTAGTCTTCCATGGGAAGAGTACAAATGAATGAATAACTATATTGAGGCACAAAACCAAAAAAACGAATTAATGACATTGTAAATATTACAGTTAAAAAAATGATACAACCCTAATATAGAACAGCCCCATAACAAGGAAGAACCAAGAAGACTTCTGGATTAATTAGCTATCACCTCTTCTTGGTATGGTATTTAGTTAAATACAAACAAAATGTGGCTGTTTATTTTGTAATAAAATAATTTTCATCATTTAAAAAATATTTCCAAGCTCAACTCATGTGGGTCTGTATAGGAAGAATATAAAAGAGAAGCCACACCTGCCGTGTGGACTCCGATTGATTCAATCGTCATCCTCTCCTACCAGGGAAACATGGTAACTGATTCATAGGTTCTCTCAGTCCTCACACTATGACTAGGCTGTGCATTTGAGGTTATGTGTGTTTTGTTTGGAGCTCCAGATCCCAGAATTCTCCATTCTGGGCGTCAATAAGGCCAACTGGGGTGGGAAGCTTCATGACTGAGGACAGGCGGCACTTGGGCCTAGTTTCCTGTCTGAAAGGGGAACTGCTCCAGTCCTTCCTGGGCAAACTCTATTATTAGAACAGGTGAGGTGATTGTCTCAGGCAGCAGAAGCTAGTTGGGATGCTGAGGCAGCCTCCCTCCGGTTATCTGAGTGTTCCTTTTGGCTCAGTGTATGTATGTATGCATGTATTTTTTTTGTTTGTTTGTTTGTTTGTTTGTTACATTTTATCCCTTCCATCTGGCCAAAAGGCCACTCGAGGTGGCTAACAATCAGTCAACCAAAGAACCAAGACACAGCATAATTCCAAAGTAAAACTAATCAAACAGCATAAATATACTATCAATTATGAAAATAAACATCAACATCATTCAACATCATTAAAATATTAGACATATCAAGCACATCAATACATACTGTTGCGGGGAGAATTAGCCCTGTACGCCATCAACACTAGTCCATCACCTCATGGGTGGTAGAAGGCATTTCTAAGTGTTGTGGAAAGATTCAATTGATAGTCTTGCTGGCTTCCATACACGCAGGGGGAGGAAACTCTGAAGGGTATGGAGCCATTTTCTAAAAGTATTCTGGACTTGACACAGCATATGCTAGCCCCTCCTGGCAGCAGCAGGAAGCGACCACAAAGTTACTTCCAGGTTTTTTGTTCTGGTTGAGGGTTTTTTATGCTGCAAACTGCAGGAGCCAATCACACCCAATGGAGGCTTCTGAAGGCACAATTTCCCCCTTCAAATAAAGTAAAAAAGATGGAAGGAGTCTGAGGGACACAAATATCCCCTTGGAAGCCACAGGTGGATTTGTGTTTTTGCACATACAAAATGGGATGAGGCTCCCATTTTGTCATTCTCTTTTAGGGCGTTTTTACACGACCCCTAAGATCTGATGGCCACTTAAATTCGGACCAGAGATCTTAGGGGCTTGTCGCTCTTCCTGTGTCCCCACCCTGGCTGCTGGCTGCGTGAGGGGAGGGAGAAAAAAAAGGAAGAAAAGATCGTGGCTCACCTCCGTTCTTGCCGCGGCAACATTCCTGTCTCTGTAAAGTAGCTCTTAAAGGGGTGGGAGCCAAAAAAACAACAAACAGAAGCGAAGAGAGCCCCGCACTCACTATCGTTACACCGCATCAAGCAATTTTCACCCCGGAAGAGCAGGTACTTGAAAGGTGCGCTGGGACACGCTAAAGTGGGCGTGGCCACACTTAATTTCCTGTAAACTCCGGAGCTGGTGGGGAAACATTGTTAAGCTCCGGAGCTGGGAGCCATTTGCCCCGGAGTTTAGGGGTCGTGTATAAACGCCCTTAGTTTCCTTCTCGCTCCCATCATAAGATTGTGCTGCCCAATTTGGAAATCAAAAGGAAATGTAAATGAAACATGTATAAAAAGACTAATCATTGTGTATGTGTGAATAACGGCAAAAATCCTACTGTGCAGCTATGCTTGCATAATATGGCACTGCGCAAACGTGTCATTCCCCAAAAACCTCTGCAGGTGTCATTTGGACTACATGGAGTACAGTGGAAGCTTCAGCCAATTAAATCTTTGAACATCTACTCTCTTTAAAGATTTCAGAACACACATAAAAATAAAGATAAAGCAAACAATGCAAAAAAAAAAAGACATGCTTCTAGAGAAGACCATGAAGGAAGCAGCAGCAGCAACCATTAGTGGTGGTGTTGATGGTGATGGTCAGATAAATCAGGAGTAGGACTGTACCTGTTGAGGAACTCCCGGAAGGAAGAAAAAAGAAGATAGTCGATTGCACTGAAATCTTGGTCTGTCTCATTGAGGTGGAACTGCATGAAGACCAGTTCTCGTGTCTTCACATCCCGAGGTCCTTCAACAACAACAGCATGCTTCTATGAGTGCAAGAAGAAGAGAAGGTAGACTGGAAGAACAGCCAGAAAGTGGGGATCTCTGCCTTCTGTGTCAATGTGTGGGTCACCGAACTGGACAAAGGGATTTAAGATCGTGATAGCAATAACAACACATGGAGCTCCCGTTCTCAGCAACCATCTGCTGGTCAAACTAGACATTAATGAATCCAGTTTAATTGTTACCTTGGTTTGATTAGTAAAAGGATCGGTATAGCTGATTCTCTGTGTTGTGCATTCAATTTCTCCGGGCTGACCAGGATTCTCTAGAGGTGGAATGTAATCGTAGTAGTGGTGCTTGCAGGTAAGTAGCTCAGCCTTGCCTGGGTAGAGAGCAATGCCTATGGCAGAGAAGCAGAGTTACATTTCTAATGTACAGGATGAGAGGCAGAATGTTGTGAACCCATCAGCAACACCACACTGCAAATTAAATCTACCACTCCTTGGTCATTATACATCACATAGTTGGAAGCTAGGAGGGCTACAACAGACCAAGAAATTGTGATGCAAAGCTCATTCATTGCCATAAACTTTGCCATAAACATAAACACATGGACTACAGCAGGACCTCCATATCTTTGGGGGATTGGTTCTAAGCCGCCCTCAGATGCTAAAGATCGTGGATAACAGTGAACACTATACATCAATGGTCCCCAATCTTTTTGGTACCAGAAACCAGTTTACATGCTTGTGGGTATATATGTGCACAGTGTCCCCCATGTGGTTCCATCACGACCCAAACAAAAATGGTTGCATGATTGCACAGAGGAAGAAAAGCCATGCATGGGGGGTGGAGAAGCATGCATGCCCACATAGGCATGTGCCTCAAGTAACCTAACCAGTCACTGAGGGACTCTGCAGCCTGGTTTCTAACAGGCCATGGCTCGGCAATAGTCCATGGACTGGAGGTAGGGGCTCTACTATAGCTTGTATGCTAAAAGAAAAGAATTGAGCAAAAAGTATTTTCACTCTGTATTACAAGAACTGGCCATTAGAGGGAACCAGAAGGATACAAAGCATATCAATTTGGTTCCCTCTAGTGGCCAGCTCTGGTCAAGACATGATTAAAACATATTTCTAGGTTTTCTAAAAAAATATTTTTATTATTTTCAGAGCACAGATAAGTGAAATTGCGGATAATGATCCCGCAGATATGGGGGTCCCACTGTATTTAAAGTACATAAGGTCTAGGACTCCTTTCTAGCAATGGGCTCTTCACTTGTTTCCTTAATCATGTATTAATTATTAGTGCCAGTCAGTTTCAATGGCCACCTCTAGCAAACATTCACCAACAGGTAAAGGTCAAGGTCAAGCAGCCACTGCTCCAAATCTTGGCTTTGAGTCTCCTTGCCCACAACTCCCTAAAGCAATAAAAGAGGTATTTCTGACTAGTAGGGATTGGGCTTCTAGCAGCATCTGCCCAAAACAAATGGGAAGACTCTCTGAAGAAAGGATTGGTCACAGTCAATGAAAAGCTAAAGTCCTTCTGCAGAATGGCAGCAAAGTTAACCTTTGCAGCCATCAGCAAAGGCACTGCTTAATAAAGAACCGCTGCAAGGACTAAAGCCGTTACCCATGACCTTCTGCAAAATAATGTTTAACCACGCTTAGTGCTGCTGGTCATTGTTTTGTTATCTTATTTATTTGTTACATTCATATCTAGCCTTTCTCCTAACAGTTCAAGGCAGCACCACTTCTCTGTACTTTCTTCTCACAACAGCCTGACAAGGTTGGCCAGGCTGAAAGAGTATGAGCAGCCCAAGGAATTTCATGGCCCAAGTAGGGATCTGAACCAAGTCTTAGTTCAATGCTCTAACCATTTCTACTAAACTGCCTACCAATCCTAGTCCATAAACCAAGTTTGCAGTCAAGGCTGGCTTTTTCCTTTCCAGTCTTACCTGGGGCATCGTAAGAAGACACCTCCTTGTAAGAGACAGACAAAACGGGGTGCTTGAGCTTCTCCCTGAAGTCGGTGATGGTTTGGTAGACCAAGAAGATGGCTACAGCCATCAGCAAGAGATAGATGAAGAGGAGGATGACGGAGAAGACGTTCTTGAGGCAGGACTTGCTGAAATGGACCGAAGCACCATTGTCTAGGACTGAATCAAATGCTCAGCTAAGACCTGAACTCATATTGGCTCATACAGCTTCAATATTATCAAACTAACTCAGGTTAACGAAGTGGGGTAAAAAAACAAGAATGCCTGGAAGGATGCAGAGAGAGCAGAGCTGGGGAAAATTACTTTATCTCTGAATCTTCTGGCCTGCACGCAGAATTCCAGCAGCCATAGTCCAAACTTCTCTCACCTCTAGATATGACTATTGGCCATGTTGGCTGTGGGATTCTGGGAAATGTAGCCTAAATAAATACATAAGTACATAAATAAATTTAACTTTCCAGAATTCTGCTGTGCAGCCAACATGGTCTCCTGCTATGGAGAGCAAGGTGAAAAGTAGCCTGTTGGAGACACATTCCTTCTCTTTCCACTCAGTTCTACCTCGGCGCTTGGCTTCTGCTGCCCTTTGCACCTGCTCTATCATTTTACAAATGATTATTACTACCATTTATATACTGTGCCTTTACTCCAGTGAGCTCAGCTGCATGATCTTCCTTCCCCACTTTGAAGGCCACACGGAGCCTGTGAAGTAGGGGAGACTGGGAAAGTCTGGCCCCCCACAGTCACCTGGGTTTGAACGCAAGTTTCCTCCTCAGTCTTAGCCCACACTTTAACCACCCTGCTGTGCCGGCTGAGTAAACTGTCAACCCACTAGGCAGAATTAATATTCTCTTAGCTCCCTCACAGAGCTGTAAAGGCACTGCTTGTCTTTGGTACACATAAAAAAAACAACACCCACTACTGACTAGGAGCTGAGGAATTGTTCACTTTTGGACTACATTTCCCACAACCCACTGGCCAGTCCGGGTGGGTGGGTAGAGGGTTTGGGAGCTGTAGCCCACAAAAGGCACTTCCCCAAACTTTGTAACCATGTGCATATTTAGTCAATTACTCAAGATCAGGAGACCTTACCCGGCAGGATGGTTGAACCGGTGTCTTCTGGATCATCTTCCTGTTCCTCTGAAGGCCTGGCATTGACAGCTACATGTTCCACATCATCACTCAGCTACAAATAACAAAATGCAGAACTGTGACCAAGGAGGCTGGGGAATGGGTGATGGTGCTCCAGATACGGCCAGGCAACAAGAGCAAAGCTGGCCCCAGAGTCAGTGGCAAAGCATCATGGGAGATGTCATCTAACATTACCTGGAAGGGCACCTGCTCCCCTCCCATGTCATCACTGGGACAGCAGAGGGCTTTCAAATGGCCTGTTTTCAATGGCTGAGCCATTTTCACTCAGGCCCAGCCAGAGTTTATAATGTTCCCTTCGAAATCTAATCTGATCTTCATTACTTATAAAAAGTACAGCAAGTGGGACATGGCACCACTGGCCCAGGTGCCGAAATGGCTAGTTACGGACTGGTTTAGGATGCCTCGTTAAGGCTCTAGTTGGAGGGACTAATTGGCTGGAAAATGGGAACAGGAGCAGGGATTGTAATATTCTGATCAAGGTCCCACCTGCGGTCCCTAATGCCAACTCCAGACAGGGATTTCCCCTTCCTTCTCTTGACGGTTTCTGCTTTTCTCTCAATCTGAATCTACATATGTGCCTGACAGCACTTCTCTCCCCATTCCCTGGGCAGGGACATATGCCAAAACTGGGACCACAGGCTCATCTCTGAATTTTTGGAGACAGGGGTAAAACTAGAGAAACTGTGTTTTCATACTTGTGAAGAAGTGTCAGTAAGAATTGGTTTATGGTACTTGTGGGTTATGTAAGAAAAAGCAGATATTTTCTGCTAAATGTTCAGACGCAAAAAAAAAGGCATGTGTCTAATTATTTCATCATTCGGTGTAACACTCCCAATTTGAACACGGGCTCCTTAAGGAGAAAACGCCCTTCCTCCCAGCAACCACAAAAGGAACAGCCCCAATAATGCCAATAAATCCATTTGAAAATATATATTAAAAGACCGTATCCGGTTACATTTCGGCTGAGTAATCCAAGTAGCCAATGAATGAACACCTTTCAAAGTGGCAATGCAGACCAGATGTTTTCATGCTCCACCGTCCAGACCCGGAGCTCAAACTGCCAAGGCATTTTTGTCAACATCACCAGCTTGTCACATCAGATGGATGTTATTCCCTCTATGCGGCTCAGAATCTGAGCCCAGCGTGGAAGGGAAACAGCTAATGGCATGTTGCAAATGAATCAGCTTCCTTTTGTTCCGCTCCACATTCTTTCCTTCTCCTGGTGTCCTGAAGGAGCCTAACGGGTCAGGGTTGGAACATTCCTTTCCCTCAGACAAAAATCTAAGGAGTTTTTATTTGAAGGTATTATTTTGCCAACCACCGTTTTTAAAAAGCTATGTTCCACAGTCACATTTACTACTACGTCTCAATGTGATTTCCCACAAGATTTGGCAGCGTTCGCTGATATACAGAGCGCTTAACGCTTATGGAGGTAGGGGCATGTTGCAATACCCACAATATAAAATATAAAAATTAGGTTTCTCAGTGGGTCCCGCCAACCCACTCAAGTGTTCCCCCATTAAAATAACTCCTATTATCAGGATTTTTATCTGACTTGGCCCACCTACAATTTTATAATTTATATTTTAATGTCTTATAATAGTTTTAATTGGTTTTTGTTATTCATTTTTGCCGATATTATGTTATCCTTAATTTCATTTGTATTTACTTTTATTTTTAATTTTATGTGATTATTTCTGTATTTTGACTAACTGTTGTTAACCGTCCAGAGTATGCCAGATGGGTGGCATAAAATCTAACAAATAATAAAATAGATAATAATAACAACCTCGGATTCCTTCGTCCATCTCTGATCCACAGGCTCAAGATGAAAGGGTTCAAACACAACAGGGTTTATTGAAATTGAGAGGGGGTAATAATCAACTGCCCTTCAAGACACATGTTGCATCCTCAGAACTAGTTAAGCTCACTGCTCCAATGTCTGATTCAAGGGTCTCTAATCATTCCTGGTTCCCTTCTATGTTCTCCTTAGCTACCTTGTTCTTGCCACTGGAGAGAATGATGGTCTGTCCCTTCATACTCCCGTCCAAGGACTCTCTCCGTAATGGGCTGTAGCTATAAGTGAGGACCTGGATGCCCTCAATAAGGGCAAGTATTTGGGATTTCTCTCCCTAGAGGTCCTTGGTTCTCCTGACACACTAGCCTGGTCTCCTCCCTCTGTTCCACTGCTGGTGGTCTTGTCTTTGCCAGCATCAGATTGGGGTGGGTGTTGGCTCTCCAGGCTTAGTCTCTGTCCTCCTCTACCTCTCCACTTGTTGAATGCTCCATCCCACCCCTCACAGTGGTCAAGGTGAGACCTTTGATACTTTGGTGCTTCTCTCACTCCCCTTTAGGGGCCTTTAGATGAACCAAATCCTCTATCTATAGAAGTCTTCCTTAAAGACGTAATCCCAGTCCCACGGGGCCTCTGGCTTTTCCTGCAGGGATTCCTCCACCCAATAGATCTTGGAGAATTCTTCCCAAGGATCTCCCTGGACCCCTTCCTCCAGATGTTCCCTCTCTTTGGGGAGAGAGAGATGGGCCTCCACTCTTCAATCTCCTCCATCTGGCAGTCTGCCTCCTGCTGTATTTTCAATCTCTGGGACTCAAGTGCCCCTACTCTTGACAACGCATTTTTATTATTTCCCACATAGCGGGGGAAACCCATCTCCTTCCTCTCCTATAGTGGCTGCCCCTTATATCCCCCAGGGGTTTTTGACACCTCCTCCACAGGCACAACCTCTGTTTGGGTTCCAGTGCCCCCAAAGTGGTGTGTTATTTCTCTCTCAAGGTCTATTCTTCCTACCCTCTAGATCTCCAGATCTCTCAGCAAGTTTTTGTGCTTGGGGTGGGGGCAGGTTTTTCAAGCCCTGGACCAGAATGCAATGGATCACTG
Source organism: Phrynocephalus guinanensis (assembly GCA_037367245.1). Classification (NCBI taxonomy): domain Eukaryota; kingdom Metazoa; phylum Chordata; class Lepidosauria; order Squamata; family Agamidae; genus Phrynocephalus; species Phrynocephalus guinanensis. The sequence goes on from CM074733.1 coordinate 53,659,156, forward strand.
ACAGGGCTGTCCACCCTCAAGTCCTCTTCACACTCAACTCTACATGGGACCAATCCGTAATAAACAAAGACAGTATAAATGCTTTTAGTCATTAAAAGGCCTTAGGAAGCTAGTAGGAACAATAGGCCTCTGAGCTATTCCCTGCACAGCATCCAAAGAGGACAGTATGGGAAGCTAGTTGCCAGGGCACAAGAACATTTGCATATTCCATGGGCTGATGAGGTCCAGCGATTAAATGGCAGCTGAGTGTCTCACGTTCCAACATCGACTCAGGTTTCAAAGAATCAGAAAGGGGAAGAGGTGAACTCAAAATCACACCGTGATGTCTTCATTAAGCAAGAAAGCACCAAGGGTAGAAGAGTTCAAATCCCCACTGGGCCTCTTGGAAGAGGAGCCAGCTAAAATCACCCACAGCACATGAAGCTGATGAGCCCTGTCACTCACGTAGCCTTGGGCCACCAGTTGTGTCACCGCCCAAAGAAGGGAGCAGGCAAAGCACTTCTGAGGACTGGACATCTAGAAAACCTTGGAAGGGTCACCGCAGGTCAGAATCAACCGGATGCCACACAGCAATGTTTAGTTACTCCCACATGCATGACATATAAAAAAATATGCATGTCCACATGTATATAGTTTTATAATAAAATGATGCCAATTTCCAAGTAGTAAATTTATTTACCATCAGCTCTATTTTATTCAAGTAGTTGTGATGGCTCTGTGAATAAGATTAGTTCAACACAGGAAAACTGCATATACTTTGCCCCCCCCTTTAATACCAGAGCTGGCAAACATTTACAGAGGAAGATCTGGGGTTTCTTTTTTTCTTCTTTTCCTTGAATAGCAAAGCAATTGAGAAGCCCTCAGACAGTTGGCTGTCTGAAGGCCTCTCCCACTGTGGAGATAATTTAATACAGAGACTAAAGTTAGCTAGCTGCACTCACAGGATGTCAAACACAAACCAACTACCACAAGGAAGTGGTCAAAGGCAAAATATAGTATCAGATGGGGGAATCATTGATAAACCTCTTAGAGGTTAAATGCATATTAACCTCTTTCAAAGAAATTAAAGAACTGGTGGATACGTGTAGCTTATTTATCAATGAACTCCGCTTATATCCCGCCTGCCATCCAATTCATTCAAGAAGTAATCTTCCCAATTTTGTTATTCTTACAACAACATTGCAAGGTAGGTCTGTCCAGGAAAGAACAACTGGGTCAAGGATAGCCATTGGTTTCATCGTTTTGTGGGTACTAGAGTACAAACCCTCTAAGTCCCAAACCAACTCTCTCATCACTGTCTCACATGCAGGACATTGCTTGTGTCTTCTATCTACCAAATGAACTGAAAACACATAATGTAAACAAACTAACAATTTGAACTCTGAGGGGTCAAGATAAATTGATTCCTTTTTTTAAAAAAGGGCCAGCATCCTATGACTTTCCATCCTCCACTGTGTAGGCCATGCTACCACTTAAATGGGCTGTCTGTCACACTTCTGATCATTACTTGGTTATATAACCTGAAGATGTGAATGGCAGCCCACAAAATTTTAAAAAGGGCCAATCACCTTGGCACGGGCAATTTTTCACAACTGACGCTCATGGCACAAATTTCACCCAATGAGCAGCGAATCAGCCAGCCTTCCTTCTCACCAAAAATGCAGGTCTACCTTTCAAGGCAGTCATAAAGACCTGGATTGTTGCTCTCTCAAAAACTCATATCCTCTCCTTCATGAGGGATCTCTGTGTTCTAATTAGCGCCGTAGATCAAACTAAATAACTACCATGTTTTACATTTTCAAAAGAAAAAGAGCCTTTTTTGTATTTTATTCATTGTTTTCTAAATTGAGTAGTTACTGCAGGCTTATATTTCTGCAAAAGGAGAGCAGCCATTTTGTTTGTCCCATTCATATTTTTACACCAATCACAGACTATTCTAACTGAAATAACGCTGACACTTCCCAGTTCTATTTTAAGACTACTGTATAGGCAAGGATGTTTTGCTTTGTTTTCCTGTCCTAATGATGTCTAGTAACTTTAATTGTTTTTAACTTTTCTACTATCTTACTAGAATGGCTAATGAATACAAAATTCCACATGAGTGAGGGTGAGGGGTGAGGCAGTAGTGTATCACAAAAAAAAAACTATTATGGCAAGTTTAAAGCAAGTTAGTGTGAACGTTTGAGGGCTACAATCCGGTTCCTCAGACAAAAAGATAATTTTGTTGCCTTGTAGGAGCCACAATCCTCTAGTTTTCTTTATCCATTACAAGAAAAAGATAAAATCCATGGATCACCTTATGAGTTTTCCATCTCTGAAGAGCTGAAAAGAATCTCCATCTTCTGGAGCAGGCTCTGCAATCTATGAAAAGTCCTGCCCCCTCTGAATTTGTGCCCTATAGCTTTCCTCACTTGAAGGAAGTGCAGCACCATAATGCAAATACAAGTCGGGAGATAAGCTAATGGGAAAATGTCTGTAAAGATTCTCAGTCATCCAGGTGAGTTTATCTGGAAGTTGAGTCATGGCAACTGGACTTCTTTTTTCTTGAGGGATTAAAACGTTTCGCTGCTCATCCAACCAGCTTCGCCAGTCCGAGGAAAGCTAGTTGCGAGTCCTCCATTTTATAGTTCACTTTGACCTCATGTCACCCTGGTCTGAAATAAGCTCATAAGGTGGACAATGGCCTAAGGTGGGACTTTGACGCATTTGTTCCTAAACTTTTTGATGTGTGATTGAATGTGCAGCATCTTCTCTACCTTTTGGTGTTGCATTATTACGCTCAACAATGTTGCTAATGAGAAGCTAATGAAAAAATTCAGATATTAAGCCCCACCACAGGAAGAAAGGCTGGGCAGAAATCAAATTCAGTGAATGAACAGAATGGAATGAAATAAAGTTGCTTCTCTCCATTTTGTATATTTCCAGTTTAATTCAAAACTGAACTGCTCTTAACACATGCAACAAGCTAGCCTAATTACAGCTCTGGTGTTTTCAAATAGCAAAGTGGGATCCTGCTACCCGCTCCCCCCCCCCTTTTACAACTGGCAAACTGAGCAACATGCTTTTGAATTTGAATGAGCCTCTCTGCAGCTCTGAAGCATCAGCGAAGACAAGCAGGCTCCTAGTTACAGTGGAGGCAGCTGGGACATTGATATGCAAAACAGGTGCAAAGCGCACACCACTCTGAGCAGGCAAGTTGAGCAGAGGAGCTAGGATTGATTTGACAGTGTGTGCACAAGCACACGTTCCGTCTTCTGGCTCGTTTGAACGCATTTTAAAAAATGTAACCTGGGGGAGTCTGTTCAGAACCAGGAGAAAAACGGATTGCATATTCTCACAAACCTCCAGTCAGCTCGGTTAATGACGTCTACATTCTTTTGCAAACCCTTGTATCAAGAACCACATCCTTCCCCCCTTTCCTGGCCTATTCACTATCTGCATTTA